>CM052815.1:77120227-77137006 GCA_028533885.1 Nasua narica
ACACACAGCAAACCACACACACACACAGCAAACCACACACACCACACACACACAGCAAACCGCACACACACATAGCAAACCACACACACACACACACACAGAGCAAACCACACACACACAGACACACACAGAGCAAACCACACACACCACACACACACACAGCAAACCACACACACAGCAAACCACATACAGCACACACACAGCAAACCACACACACACCACACACACACACACACACACACACAGCAAACCACACACACACACACACAGCAAACCACACACACACCACACACACACACAGCAAACCACACACATCACACACACACACAGCAAACCACACACATCACACACACACACACACAGCAAACCACACACACACACACACACACACACACAGCAAACCACACACACACACACACACACACACACAGCAAACCACACACACACACACACACATGCAGGCACAGAAATAAATCCTAGCTGGCTTGTCACCAGGAGGGCGTAGGTCCATTTATATAGTTTAATTGCCCGAGGCAGTTGGGGCTGATTGCCACAGCTTAAAAGGACTGAAGGGAAGCCCTAGGGAGAAGACATTTCTGGGGGCAAACGACTGCGACTACGTTTCTGGAACATTGCTTTCTCTTGCTCTCTGAGAAGAGGGGTTAAAAGCATTTTTCCCCCAGCAGTGACCTTGCGGAGAGAAGTGACCTCCCTGAAGCTGCCTGCCGAGCTCCTGCAGGGGAGGGGGGCTCTGGAGGGAGGGCCGAGCAGGGGTGTCGCGGGCCGCGCTCCCAGGGGAAAGAAATCTGGTGATGGGCCGCATGTGGCTGGAAGGAGACAGAAGGGGACTAGGAAAAAAAAAAAAACCCGCGAGCAGGCTGGATTTTTCCGCCAAGCTAGCATTTCTGTCAGACCACGACCTCCTTTTCTTGCTGCCCTTCCTCCCAGGTTTCACAGACTCAACAGCCGGGACCTATAGAACAGGACACCGGAAGTCACAGGGAAAAGGATGGGTTAGACTCAGGGGTAGCCCTGGAATTTCCTTTCTTGGAGATTGTCAGGACCAAATAGAGAGACTCTTGCGCTCAGGAGGATTTTTCCTCTGCTCCTTGGCCTCTTTCCCTTCTCCTGTCTGGAATGCTGTCCAAATCTCTCTTCCTCCAAGTCCCATCCTCTTCTTAAAAGCCTCTCCTGACCCTTCCAGGCTTCCATGCTGCCTGAGGCCAGAAACCATGACCCTGGAATCTCGCCGACTTGACACTGAGACTGACACTGAGAAAGCGGATGCCCAGAGGACCCGGGACCCCACCCAACTCTGCATATCTGCTGCCACCACACTGTCCTTGCCGGGGGCAGGGGCTGGGGGTGGGGGGAGGCGGAGCGCTTAAACAAGCTCGCGTGGGTGGCGAATGCGGCTGGGTTCCAGCAGAGATCTGGGCAGAAAGGCGGGTGGGGGACAGTCGTCCTAGGGAAGCCGGACAGCTTGGGTTGGGTCACACACCAAGGAATTGCTCAAGGCTGGTTTCCTTGGTCAGCAAAAGGGTCCAGGGAGCAGAACCCGTGGGAGGGAACTGGAAGCCTGGCCACCCAAGTTCAGCAAGTTCACGTTCGTGGGGCCTTGCGGAAGGGAAGGGGAACAGCTGGGCTCCTCGCTATGGGTCTATGCTCTTCCAAGCAAAGTGTCACTGAGCTCCGCCATCCAAGGAGGTCAGCACGCCTACCAGGAGACCAACAAAGATTTCGAATTTGCAGTATTCCACCACTGCATTAGGTCCTAGGAACTGGGCCTTGGAGGGACCACTCTATGAACGGAGTTAAACCTAAAAGTGAGGAGCTTGGAACGAGGCAAACATGATCTATCTCTAGCTATGTGCATCAGGGGAATTGTGCCGTGAACCGACATTTATTAGTAAACAACCAAAGTCTACTAGTTTGGTGGCCAATCTATATTTTTGTTTGTTCGGGTTCACTTCCTTTTTGACACGTTTCATGAATGTATTTGTACCGCGATCAAATTCATGACTCTTAAAATTCGCTATTAGAAAAAACAAACAAACCCGGGACATGAAAATATTCTATGAACTGAGAGTAAATGGAACGGATATTTTTTTTTTCTTTAAAAGTTCTTATGGAAATCTGAATCACATCATGAGGTCAATCCTTAAACTAACTGGAGGCTAAAGCCAATCTTCATTCCTTGATTTAATAGAAAATAAACTTCATCTTTTTTTAAGGTGAAAAGAATAAACGACTTAGAATTACTTTTTACCTGATTGGGGTTTACTTTGATGACTGAAAATGAAGTGTTTCAGTATGCATTTTTCAAGTAAGCAGGGATCAAAATTCCCAAGAACACCCGGCTTTTAAGTTAGCCATCTTATCCCAAGCCTCTTGTCTCACTGACACAATAAACTCCCACTAAGGCAGGGCTTTTGCTAAAAAGGGGTGTGTAATGAATGGGTCCTCAGGAGCAGCTGGGAGCCTCAGTCAGTTGAAAGACTGCCTTTGGCTCAGGTCGTGATCTCAGGGTCCTGGGATTGAGTCTGTTATCGGGCTCTCTGGTCAGCAGGGAGCCTGCTTCTCCCTCTGCCTCTGCACTCGCTCGCTCGCTCTCTCAAGTAAATAAACGGACGGAATCTTCAAAAAACAAAATGAAGAGAAAATGGGTCCTGTTTCATTTTTAAAGCAATGCAGTTACATTTTTCAGGAAAGAAAAACGTGCAAAGAGCTATCTATTAACCTCATGTCAGAGTTCAGTACCTCAAAGCTGGCCTCATCCCTCCTCTGCCTTCTGCTTGGCGGCGCACCCCGTGGGATGGCCAGCACCCAACTCGCGTGGCACGGTGCCTCAAGGGCCAGAGACCCTAGAGCAGGGTGGCTTCGGCTCAGATCCCAGCTGTGTCACTGTGCGATCGTGGGCAACTTACTCAACCTCTCTGAGCATCACTTAGTTCCCGCGTAAGATGGCAACACCACCGGGACCTGCCTCGTGTGGTTATTCCGTGAGTCAAGTGAAATCAAACAAAGGGCGCCCAGCCCGGCATATCCTAAACTCTCGGTGAGCATCTGCAGGCCTTCCGATCCTGGGACGACAAATGATTCAAGCTTCTCGGGGCCAAACGCCCTCGTTCAAATCACATGCCGTGTCATCGGGAAGCATCCCTTTTTCTTCACCTGGACACACCGAGCTCACACGTCTGGAGTCAGCTCAAATACTAGCTTTGCTAAGTTTTGCCAGCGGCCTCTCCCCCCACCCACGTTAAAGCTATTTGGCAGCGCCTTCACCTAGCCACAGTCAACTGAAATTATGTCTTCGGGTCTTGCTTTTCCACAAAGTCTGGGAACATTCAGAGCACAGAACTGAGGATGACTCCTCTTTGTGCTGTAGATGACGGGCACCCAAGCAGACACTCAATATTTATTGAATGAATAAAATAAGATGGAATCAAGTGGCATCCGTGTGGATGCCAGGATGTGTGTACAGAGCATATGGCTTTAGAGAAATATGATCCATATTACATCTCTTCCAGGAACCAGTTATTTCTGGCTGGAAAGGAACTTAACCAAATCAGATGTCATGGAACGCAGGATGAAAAAGACAAGTTGGGAGAAAAATGAGGGGAAATGCCTTTGGGGTTTGGCTCTTTTTCCGGGAAAGAAGTATTATCCGCCGGTAGGTAAGAGCCTTGGGAGTTTAATGGGAAAAGGACGGTTTTTGAGCCACTGCTTGGTCCCAAACACTTGCTTCAGGACGACTTGGCACAAAGCAAATAAAGTATGTCAATTTGCCAAATCAGGGAGGGAACAGAGATGACAAGTTAGCCCTACACTTGAAAGGAAACTTTCAGGAAGACAAGATTATTGTTTTATTTTAGTGCAGCACAGAATTGTGGAAAGCAAAATCAGGTCTCTAGAAAATCAGGTGAGGGCAAGACCTTCAGGTGTGCTACTGAGAATGGAGCGGGGAGAAGGCAGGATGGGGAGGGGAAGGACTGGGAGTGAAGAGTTCATTGTATGCTAAACACCAGCCCAGATTCTTGACGCAAAATAAAATGCTCGAGGGGCACCTGGGTGGCTCAGTGGGTCAAGCCTCTGCCTTCGGCTCAGGTCATGATCTCAGGGTCCTGGGATGGAGCCCCGAATCAGGCTCTCTGCTCAGTGGGGAGGCTGCTTCCTCCTCTCCCTCTGCCTGCCTCTCTGCCTACTTGTGATCTCTCGCTCTCTGATAAATAAACAAACAAACAAACAAACAAACAAACAAATAAATAAATGAGATCTTTTTAAAAAAATAAATAAAATAAAATTCTCAAAAGAACCTCAGCCATAAACAGTATCTTTTCCACATTACTGATGGGGAAATGGAGTCTCGCCATGGTTAAGGGACCAGGGCGAGGTCAGATGATCATAAGTGGTGTTTGCTCTGAATTAAAATTCATCCAACAACAATCATAGTGAGGATAGTTTTTATCTTTCTCTGTTATAATCCATCTTCTTCTGTTAATTTTCGTAAAATAAGGCGATCTACCCGTTGTCCTCCTTTAAAACCATCAGTGGTTCCCTTATATTCATAAGATAAAAATACCAATACTCAAACTCAATGTACCATTCTCTATAGGCTCAACTCTCCCCATGGCTCATCCCAACTCTTTGCAACCATCACACTTGATCATGTTCCCTTGTTCTACTGCATCGGTTCATGCCTCAGCTTCTCAGCTTAGGATTCTCTCTCTCTCCTCTCCCTCCGTGCCCTCCCCCCACCCCTAGGAGCGATCTCCCCCCAAAATAAAAATAAAAATAGAGGGGTGCCTGGGTGGCTCAGTGGGTTAAAGCCTCTGCCTTCAGCTCGGGTCATGATCTCGGGGTCCTGGGATCGAGCCCTGCATCGGGCTCTCTGCTTGGCGGGGAGCCTGCTTCCCCCTCTCTCTCTGCCTGCCTCTCTGCCTACTTGTGATCTCTCTCTGTCAAGTAAATAAAATCTTTTTTAAAAAAATAAATAAAAATAGAAGTGTTCTAAGGCTCTTCATGCCAAAAATAATGTAAAAAATAATGGCTACTATTCACTGAACATTTAGATGCTCATCTGAATACTGAAGAGTCACTCCAATTTATGGGTGAGGCTCAGTGCAAAATTCAGTGACGTGTCTCCATTCACTAAGTAGCTGGGAGAATTTGGATCACTGCAGTCTAGTCGACGGGCTTTACGAATTTCAGTCTCTCGTGACTTCTCAAGAGCACGTCGCATTACCGACACTCCCTTTACTCTCTACTTTTTACTTCCTTGATTCTCTGCCCTTTTGGTTTTTCTTCTGTTTTCTCTAGCTATTCCTTCTCAGCTTCCTTTGTAGGCACTTCTTCAGACTCCTCTTCAGGCACTTGAGTTGCTGGCAGTCCTCAAGAAGCTGTTCAATTTGCCTTTTCACATTCTGTGCGCTCTTCATAGGCGATCTCAGCTGTTCATAGGGCTAGAACTCCCGCCTCTCCGTGCTAACGACTCCCTATGTGCCATCGTTTTCTCTCTCTTAAACTTCGGGCTTCCAAAACACGCTCCTTCCTGGAAATTAGTACTTCAATATCTTGCTTGTACTAAACCTCATGTATTCAAAAACCAAACTCACCTTCCCCCCTCCAAACCTGCTTCCTTCCAGATTCTTTTGGTTAATGACACACCACCCATCTAATTTCCCAAGTCAGGAGCTCAAGATCAACCCTCGTCTTCCCCACCCCCATTGCTGTCTTCTCCTATCCTAAGTCCTACCCAAGTCTGCCTCCTAAATTTATTATACGTCTGTTCTCTTCAGTCTGCTGTCCCCGCTCTGTGCTAAGCCACTGTCACCTGATTATCACAAGGTCATATCCTAGCAGGTCTGTTCCTTCCAGTTTTGCCATTTGCAATTCATTCTCCAAATACGCAATAATCACACTCCTCTTCTACTTAAAACCTGGACAGCCCCCTATATCCTTTAGGATAAAACATCAGAACCTTGATACAGCCAGTAAGACAGTATGATCTCTTTCCTGGCCTCTCCCAGTCTTCCTTCAGGTCACTCCCCCCTGCTCTTAATACACCAGTCATGTTGGAGGTCTTTCAGTTCCATGAACATGCTTCATGTTCCCACGACCGAGCAAGTGAATGTGTACTTCTCTCTTTAGGAACACTCCCTTATGCGGATGTCTCTGTTCACCTTCCTTGTCTCAGCTTAAATCTTCTGGGTTGCTTTCCCTGATATCTTAGACTAATTTCACACTCATTCTCATGACACCCTGCATTCCTCTTTCCCAATATTCGTCATCTTATAATTAGTGTTTTTTTCATCTATATCTGACTATTGAGATATTGAGATACTGAATATATATGTGTATATATGTGTGTGTGTGTGTGTGTGTGTGTATAGATATAGATATATTTGACTATTATTTTGTGCCAAAAGACATACATGGCATGTGGTAGGTGCTTGGTAAAACTGAACAGCCTAGCACAAACCACCCATGGGAAATCCTCCTGAATTCCCCCTGGCTTCTCTTGGTGCTCCAGAGCCCTCTGGCTTTCATTCTCCTTTGGTTAATATTTACTGTTTTACCAGCCTTTCTCCTTTTTGAGTTTATGAGCTCCTTGAGGAAGAAGACTGGGTCTTCATCCACTTGGTGCCAATGATGTTTACTGAATTAAAGAGGAAAGAGCTACAAGCCTGAGCCCTGGACTTTACAAGCCCTGTCCCTTACATGTCAGAAAAGTGGAATGCAGGTGTAGCCCCCAAAACCTCTAGAGAGGAGTTATCCGTTTCAGAAAGGAGATGGAAGAGTATAGGAGAAACAGCAGAAGCGGGGCTTTATCAGGAGACGTTTGTAACTGTGCATTTCAAAAATTGGCCATGCCATGGAAATATACAGAAATTTAGGAATCATTGATGACTTCCCGATCTTTCCGATGCCCCTTCCTCCAACAGGTACCAGGGACTGACTGTACTTCCCCATCAGCTCTCCTCTGTCTTGGGCCAGAATATCTTCATCTCTCACCTGTCAAGTCCTGTCTGGTTTCCCCTAGCCTTTCCTCCCTCTCGTATACCATCCTCATCGCTGGCAAAGTCATTATTCTAGAACATACGTTTGACCATATTACCTCTGCTTAAGCCTTCGGACTCCCTGTGGGTTGCAGGATACGATCATTTCCCAATGGCATCCAAGGTCCCCGATGATGGTGCCCAAATCCACCCTTTGAGGCTCAACTCTGCTATTTCCCTCCTGTGCCCCCTACAACTCAACAACCCCAAATTCTCTCTCTCCCTCAACATGTTTCCTTGTCTTTGCACATGCTGGGACGCTGCTCCCCCATTTCCACACATCACGTCTTCTACATAATTTTCTATACCCAGACCAAATATTTCTCCGTGCAATATAGAGGAATTAGTTGTTCCTACCAGGGACTCACAGATCTGTTTGGGCATCTGTCAAGCTGTGTTTTTTACTTTATTGAACCCAAAGAAGATAGAATGGCATCTTTGACTTCTTTGAATCTCTGGCACCTATCATATACTGGGTGCTCAATAAATGTTGAACATAGAAAAGAATGAAGTCTAGGTCTCTGTGCATCAGGTTGGTGGAAGAGGCATCCCCATCTGTCTGTCTAGGATTTTGTTTCTTAACTAGAAGGTTGTGTATTTAACCTTTCTTTCATGACAAACTGTTCTGGTTAGAGAACAATCCTATCACTCCAGCTTTCTGTTACCCTAATGCTGATTACCACTGATCACCCACTGTAAATTCTGTTGCCCATCTACTATATGGGTAAGAATTGCAAACGAAAACAGCTCAGAGTGCTAAGACCTTCAAGCACATTCCAAGGGCAAATAAACAAATGGGGACTATATGCCATCGGTATTATCTATGTGATTGCTTTAATGTCATTTTGCTGATCATTTATGCAGTTTTTCTTCTCTACTCAACTTCTTAAGTGCAAATAATTGAGGGTTGTCAAAACATTTCAAATAGTTGTGACCTTTGTGCATACCATGAGTAAGGAGGTACAGAAAAAGTACTGGCCTCCGACAGGGGGAAAAGTTCACTCCTGAATAGCTTAAGAAATGACAAAAGGAGTTATATAAAGCTGGATAGGAAACAGGAAGTAAAAAAAAAAAAAAGGCAGTGATAAGGACTGAGAAATGCTGACCCAGAAAAGACTATCTGAAAATGCAGAGGGGAACTTTTTGACACAGATGCAAGATCATTCATTGCCCCGGGGCTCTGTTTTTGTTTTTTAAGATAGGGCTAAAAAAAGTGAGAACTGAACTCCTAATTCTGTAAGACAAGCATGTCTGATGAGGAGGGGGGGAAAGGATTATTCACTCTACTGGAATTGCTTTCATGGAAACTTCTTGATGAGAGCTGCATCTTAAAATACTCATGCAGTGACGAGGAGTTATTTCAAGATGTGAAGTCAAGGAGGACGCTGCCGTGAGGTTCGGATGCGAAGCACGCCATGTCTGTAGGATGGCGAATCGAGCCAGATGAGCAGCATCTGACGGCTGTTCCCACTGGCCTTTCTGGACAGCTGGTCCCCGTCCCAGTGGCATACTGGAAGCCACGAATGCCGCCCAAGCAAAAGGGTGGGGTCGGGCCTTGAGCTCCTTCCTTTCTCCTTGGTGATCCCCATCTGCCAGGCAGAGTCCTTCCCTCTGGATCAGCCGCACTATACTCTTCTCAGTGTTCTCTCTCTCTCTCTCTCTCTCTACCCCTCTCTCCCTCTCTCTCCAACTGTCGACAAGATCCCTAGGCCTCCAGCCTTCTTTCTGTGCTCATGAAACCAAAAGCTTTTGAAGTATACCTCTCGAGAGAGGAGAAATTAAATTTCAACTGCCCAACTCAGCTCGCTGTTCTTGTTCGCCCTTCAAGACCCAAGACAAGGTCACCTCTGATACTTCATCCAGTTCTTGCCCGCACCAACGCACCAAGACACTCCTCCTCCTGAGTTAATAGGTTACTATACACGCCTCTATTCTCCCATATTCCTCCAGCACCACTATGATCGTGGGGTCGCCTCCCAGGGGTGCCTTCAGGTCAAACACTAGAAATCTCCCTTCCCCTCAAGCCTAGCCACAATGCTATTCAGTGCGTGTTTGTGGAATAAACGTATGAATGAACGCACTGCTGAATGACTACGGAAAGCAGATCTGGTCTTTAACAAGGGAGTCAGCAGACAAGAGCCAGAGAAGTTGAATGGCAGCCCGTTGCCCACATGAAACTGGGATTCGGGCCGGGCCTGGGTGCAAGGCGCCCGAGTCACATAAGCAAGCAGACTGGAGAGCTGAGGTTTGTTTCCAGTGACTTATCAGTGACATACTTGAGGATGTTAAACACTCCCCTTTCCAAAGTCAATCCCCAGTCACTGCCAGACCTCTTCTCCTAGAGTGCTTATTAAACTGGGCACCAGGGAGCTCCAGAAATAAAGGAGCTTGAAGGCCGCACTTTCCATTTGTGATGATTTGGATTAAAATTTAATTGGGTTTGAGATGGAGTGAGTGGGAAGGTAAGGTTAGTTTTCTAGAGCAAAGGGGAGCTCATTTTCCGATGGTGTGAAGTCACCTCTTTCTTTATTCATGCCACTCCTACCTACGCTTGCTCCCCACATCTACGGTCTTAATTCCTATCTAGCACAAAGCTTTGGGTCCCTAAAGAGAGGAAAGCCAATTACATAACCAATATGGGTGGGAGACACTGACCCTGATATCCCAAAGGCCTTTAAAACCTTCTGTTTGATGTTATCTCGGTACAGTGATGGGTAAACCGTAAGTCAGGAATTTCAATACAACTCACTGCAAGAGATGGAAAGGTTTCACTGGCAGGGAGAGAGGGAGGGATGGTGGAATTCTGGTAGATCTGAAGAGAAGGAGCCATTTGGGGAAGCACGAATTTTAAAACTAGCTCCACTTTTTAGGTTTTATGGCTAATACCTGTTGAAGGGAGTCCAGAATACCATCAGTCCCTTTGAACCTGCATAGGAAATTTCCGGGGAAGCCTTTTACGATGAAGTTGTTGGCACACTCAGGCAACCCTCACTCTAAGGCTATTTTAAATTGGCTCGATAGCTTATATAATTGAGGTTTGTTGGGAGTGGGAAGACGGGTGGTAGGAAGACAATCCATGATTTCACCTCCATTATAAACACAGGAAATGAGTGGAGTTACAAGAAGACTTCACCCGTTGTATTTTACAAGCGGCAGGAAATACCACAGGAGGACATAAGCCTACCTTAAGGCGAGATGAAGGCCAGCCAGGAGCAAAATTCCCGAGTCTCAGTGAGGATACAGATACCTAAAATGTGCAAGCCCTGAGCAAGAGTAAGAACGGAGGCCCAGATACTCATCGGAGACCCAGATACTCATCATCTAAACGTTTGAAAGGAATAAGGGAACAAACTGGTAAATTCAATAGGTCCTACCCTCCTACTTGACAGACATCCCCCTTCATGACGGCCTGGTGAGACTCCTCAGGCTCCCTGGCATTCTGTGCAAGAGACAGCAGCCACCGGTCCCTGATCCCCCTACCTGTGGTGTGCCCCCATCCACTTTATACTCTGTCCCTCGCTTTTTTTGGGACCAGGAGAGGGCCCCCCATACATATGGATGGACACCCCAGAAGCACATCCAAGCACCATCTCCACCTCCATGAAGAGCTGCTCTCTGGTCATCCTCAGGACTAGAGGTGACTGTCCTCAGGACGCTGGACATGGGGAAGAAACCCCAGAAACAGGTGCTTAGTCACTTGGGTCTCCAATACCCTGTATGTAGTGTGTGTGTTGGGGGAGAAGGGGGGCCTGGGGGACATGGGCTCCAGGTAAGCAAATCTCCATGAGCTGAAGGAGTCTTCGCTCTGCACTCAAGGGCAAGGCTATGGGAAGACCAGAATGGAGTCTTCTGCTCAAGAGCAGGTCTAGGTACGGAAGCTTCAGGAGTGAGTTACGTCAGAGAGAAGAAGGTGAAGTGAATCAGGGATAGTGAGATCCCTCCATTGTGGGGGCAATGGGCCACTGCGATCCTTCTGTCAAACCGTCAGGGGGAGAGGGGGTCACTGTGGGGGGAGGGGGAGAGGACAGATATGGACGGAGGGGTGAATAAGGAACCACAGATTGTGTCACAGTGGACTAAAGAGAGAAGCTCCATTGTTCGACAGGCTAATGCAGCGGGGGACACCTCGGCGAGGGAACTGCCTCAGGACGGTGAGTCTGAGGGGCCGGTCGGCAGCAGGAATGGAACCACCAGGGTGGTTCACCTGACTGCCTTCACCTGACTGAGGCGGCAGCAGCTTCCAGAGACAGACGGTGACGTCCCACAGGTTCCTGAACCAAGGTGCTCAAAAGGAGATGGTCCAGTCCTTCTGTGTCTCCTCTAAGGTAACTAGGGACTCAGACTGGTTACTATGGGGCCTCTATAGCCTCCCCCTTGTCGGGTCTGCCTCTGTGGTGCCGACCCCCATTCTGTCAGCAGGGGCTTCACTGGTAAGCAGGGACAGCAAGGTGTAGAGGCCCAGGTCCTACTTTTTTTTTTTTTTTTTAAAGTTTTTGTTCTGGAATTTTCCAGTTACGTACAAAGGCCGAGAATATGGTGTGACTTCAATAACTATAATGATCAACGTTTCGCCACATTGTTCACGTATTCCACAACTTCCCTCTCTCAGAGTATTTTAAAACAAACTCCAGACGTCGTACCACTTCACCCCAAAACACTTATCATAAAGACTTTTCCCCCCAGAATATTCTAGAACATTCTAGAACATTCTAGAGCAACCCAGGCATCAGTGTGCATCCCTAATGACCGTTTTTTCTTGAACCCAATCACTGGGCTATTCTCGTATCTACCGTTTACTATCCCTCCCTGGTATCACTGAACATCAAATCCACATTCATTTTTCCCTCATTGCCTCAGAAAGGTCTCTCTTGCATTTAGCTTGTCTGACTCGGGGGCAGACAAGGTCCTGGCCTTATCGTAGTGGGATGGAAGGCCCTTCTGTGCGGTTTGAGAACCAGAACCTCTCACACGCCTCACCCCGAAAACAGTTCCAACACCTCAGCTGAACAGAGCCACGAGGTCAGCACCGAGGAGCCCTCATCTCGGGAGTTCCCGGCCTTTCCAGAAGGATCTCCCAGCCGGAGCTGCCGGCGGCTGAGCCCTGCCGCCCGAGGGCGGGAGCCAACGTCCAGAGCTTCCAAGTCCTCACAGGATTTGGGTCACCAAAGAGCTGCAGACATTCAGTGAAACTGGGATCCTGAGCACTCTGGTACTGCCTCTACTTTTCAGGATTTGATCTTTCTAGTTAAAGGCCAAAGCGAGCTGCATGCGGTGCTACAAAGAGCGGAAAGCAGGACTGTGGACGATTTCTCTCTGCACCCCATCCGACTCTGTGGCTGTGACCGCGAGCCCCTCACCAGTCAGCTCCTTCAGCCCCGAGGTGAGAGGCACGGACTCTGTGACCCCTAAGACCCCCCAGCTCTGGCGCTCAACAATCCCAAGCTCGAAGCCACCAAGCGGCCACTACATTCTGCCACCGTGATAGATGTGAGAGAGTGTGCAGATGTCCCTTCTCTCAGACTGTCAACCCTTCATGGGCAGCGGCCGTGGCTCTCTCCGGTCCTACCAGATTCTGGCACCAGAGAGGCACAGAGAAAAACAATCGGACTACTGATTATCGAATATTCACACCGAGCCAGACACGGTGCGGGGACTAGGGTTCCCAAACACCTCCTTGGAGAGGCTGAGGTTTCGAGGGGAAGCTGTTCAGTTGAAGAAGGAAAGTTCGCTAACAAATGGTCGTGGCTCCGAGCAGCGGAACCCCACAATATACATGCCGCGCTGGGGACCGCGAGCGACGGGTTTCCTGCTTCTCACGCTGAAGCTCACAGACCCCAACAGGAACACAACACAGCGTGGTCCTAGCAAGAGTAAAGTGAAGAAAGTGGGGGCGCCTGGGGGGCTCAGTGGGTTAAAGCCTCTGCCTTCGGCTCAGGTCATGATCTCAGGGTCCTGGGATCGAGCCCCACGTTGGGCTCTCTGCTCAGCAGGGAGCCTGCTTCCCCCTCCCTCTCTGCCTGCCTCTCTGCCTACTTGTGATCTCTCTCTCAGTCAAATAAATAAATAAAATCTTAAAAACAAAAAGTGCAGAAAGCAGTTTACAAAGGGGGAACATCTCCCAAACAGCACCCAGAGCCCTCAGAAGGGTCAGTCTTCCTGAAGGGAGGCTCACGGGAGTGATGCAGGGTGCTCAAAGGTCCAAAGATGAACCCAAGCGTTCTCGAATCTTCCTGAAAATGGAGTACGGATCCTCCCAGCATGGCCGCACAGCTCCTCCTCACCATGGGCTAGAACTGCCGGGCAGGAGGGGGTCCTGAGTGCGTGGACTTCCTATAGGCGAGGGCTGTGAGCCCTCAACCTGGGGACTGTGCCACCGTCCTGCCTGGGAGGGAGGGTGAGGCCACGGTGCCGAGGCCCTCTGGGTCCCTGGGCAGGGCAAGGATTTCTTGAATTCTTAAAGCTGGCACTGGCGAGGTTCTGAATCGTGACCCAGAAGCGGGGCCCCCAGTACCCAGTCCCCATCCGGGAGACAACGGCTTGCGCTCTACCTGAGGAACAAACACAAACACACTGCCAAGAAAAGACTTCCAGGAAGCCTCCTACTAAAACAAAACCCGAATCCCTTTCAAAACATCCACCGGGTTCTGTGGGCTCATTTTAGAACTGAAGAGATCTTAGAGATCATCGAGCTTGGCCCCCCGTCACGTCACAGACAACTGCCTTCCCCTGGGTCTCCCCAGCAGCCCTGGCGAACGCGGGAAGTTCTCCACAGGGAGCAAAGACGCCATGTCCTCCACACCAGGAGGAGGGTTCGATCCCAGCCGGTTCCTGCCAGCGAGGGCCCATGGCTGCCCTGTGCCTGGGACTCTCCAGCCTTCTGGGGGACTCAGCCCGTGCGGCGGCAACAGTAAAGAACTTTGCAACTGATCCAACAAGAGGCCCTTGAACTGTATGTGTGTGCAAGCAGGAGCCTCCAGCAGGATAGAGCTGAAAACCAGACCCACATGACGCCGGCAGAGACTGGGGCTGCCAACGAGGGCTCAGAAGTTGGGAGAGGAAAAGCTGGAGGGGACAAAAGAGCCAATGACTTGTTAACAATTAGCAATCTAAATTTTAAAAAACAAAACAAAAAAAAAAACAAAGCAAAAAACCCCCCCCAAAACAAAAAACCCAACAAGATGCTAGGACTAGAGGATGAGAGGAAATATTTCACTGAGAAATCATCTAAAGAGCGCCAAGGGCGAGAATGACTTCCCCCAGAAAGCTCAAAGCTGCTTATGAATGTGAAAAGACTCCTAACTCTCCCACACGGGAGTCAGGGCAGACGGAATATTGCCCCTATTTTACACAGCAGGGAGATTCTCCCCTTTATTCTATTCTAGAAGGAATAACTAGACTAGTCAAAGATTCCTTCACAAGGACAAATTTTATTTTTCAAAGAGCTTGTTGATATTCTGCCTGAAGAGGAGAAGAGACGTACTCTCCAAGTGCCCATAGCTCTCTAAGAAAGGGGGACGGTAAGAATCTAAGTTTGTATTTGCCTACACAAGTTCCAGAAGGTACCCAAGAAAATTACCAAGAGTGGTTTCTTGGGGGCAGGGATGGGGACAAAAGGGTAGATGGTCAGAGGAGCAAGACCTTTAATGCCTAAATTTTTCTGTCACTTTGCTTCTTGAGTCGTGGCAATACTTCCTAGAAAATAATAAAAATAATTGCAAATTTAGTCTACATAAAGATACAACAACCAATGGACCCCCAATTTTCCTTCTGAGTAGGCTACATTTGGGAGACTAGAGGGCAATGCACAGTTCCCATGTTAACTAAACATGAGGTAGGGAAAGGAAGCAGGAGCTTCTCAAGGTCACCCTGAAAATCATGGGAGAAGGAAATTCTCCCCAGCCTTGCCTGCTGGCCACAGATGCTGTTGGGCCCCTCCGAAATGGTGGGTGACCTTCAACTCACATTTAATGAGGTTGAGGAACTCAAGTCATCCAGCTGGTTTGCTTCCTTTTGTGTTCTTCTATGCTCCTCATAATGACCAGAATGATTTTATTAAAACACGAACTTGATCGTGTTGCTTGAATGCAACAATGACTCCCTACATCCTTCAGATGCAGTCCAAAATCCCTTGGCTTTTAAGGTTCTTACCGTGCTCACTGACCCCTCCCGTCTCACCTGCCACCTCCTGTTGGTCCTTCCCCTTCTCCGCGGCACATCCTCCCCTCACACAGCCAGAGTTTTCAAGCCTCTGCCTGTGATGCCTTTCCCCTTTCCTCCACCTGAATTCCTGCTGGCACTTGATTTTCTTCTAAGATTTTTTACATCCATCATGGAGCTCGAACTCATAACCCTGAGATCAAGAGTTGCATGCCCTACGGACTAAGCTAGCCAGACCCCCCACCCCCTGCCATCCCTGATCCTTTAAATGAAGCAGCCTCTAGCTCAGGCTTATCCCCAGCCCCTTCGTGGCACACCGCCGGCACACAGCTCTCTGAACAACCCCTAATACAGGACTTCCCACCCGCCTGGGCGTCGTCTCATGGCGATCATCCACGGCTGCGTCGGCCTCCCAGGGAACTGTGAATTCCTGCACGGCGGAGTCCGTGGTGGTTGTCCTTTGTGCCACATTGGTGACACGAAATGTGCTGACTGTTGAACAGCAGAGACCCCAGCCCAAGGCAACCCCTTCCTTCCTTCCAAGTGCCTCCTTCCGTTCCAAGCACCCCATAATCCTCACCATTATCACCGGAAGCAGCGGGTGCTCGTGTTAGCATGACCTTATAGATGAGGAAACTGAGGTACAGCACCAGGACTCATAAGGCCAGTAAGTGGCACAGCTAGATTTTGAGTCCAGGTGATCTGCCTCAAGAACCCTCCTCTCCTCCCACCCCTGCAGAGAGCCCTACTTTTAACATGATGTCCTAACACCTGTAAATAAATAAATGGATAACGTAGCTAGAAGTCAAATCCCTATTCCTAAGGCAAAGGTCCTCTAGGTTCCAGTTTCTGAAATCCCAAGATCAGCAGCTACGCGGGGTATGTGGGCAAGGAGGGGACTTGCAAAGTCAACACAAGACTCGGCCACTTTCAATATGGCACAGGGCCGGCTGGAACCAAAGAGCCCGCTCTCCAGTCGCTTTTCCACGCTGACATCTCCTCATCCACAAGCACCAAAAACCCACTCAAAGTTTCCCATATCCACCCCCAGGGCCACCCTGCATCCTTCCCATCATACGGCATTTTGAGATTCTGAGGTTTTTTTCATGACGATGTAGCTCCAAACACAATGCACATGGAAAGAGGAAAGATTTACCACCAGCTCTCCACGCCAGTGGTCAGTGGTTTCTGCTTATGCACTTCAGAATTCTTTCTTGGAACTGGGCTGCAGGATCTGTTTGGGCATGAAGGCCTGCCTGGGGCCCCCGCGCCCCTCAACTGCTGACGGTGCACCGCCTTTAGGCTGAGGCTGCCCTGTCCGCCATTGTTGCCTCACGGCCCAGATAAGGGATGTGGGCGGAAGCCCCAAGATGCTTCCTCTGGGGCCTGTACTTCCACTGTCTTCTCCAGACCTGCTCAGAGCAGCCCTCAGGGAAGAAGAGTTAGATCTAGTGAGGGAGGCTGCTAGGGAGCAGAGTACGAAGAGAAACCAGCATCCCCAGGGTGCAGGAGTGATGGGGGAACGAGTCTCCCAAGGCAGAGTGCAGGCGAAGGAGACTCAGGG
>CM052815.1:77145099-77184472 GCA_028533885.1 Nasua narica
AAAAAAAAAAAAGGATAACACACCTTGGACAAATAACATACGCTCCCCAGAGGCTAAAGCTCTGAGACACCTTCCATTTCCACAGGATATTCCTTTCCAAGAGCTTTTACATCTACAGATCTTTACCCACAGCCTAAGTAACCCTAGGCCTTCCTCAGATGGAGGAGATCCATGTTTTTGCACCTACTCTTTCAATGTGACAAGGCTGGACTAGCACAAGCCCTTCGACTTCCCCAATCGAGGCGTCCCTTCATCATGGGGTGCTGCTCTTAGGATTTACCTTCGGCGTGCCCAAAGGGAAGCCTCAGCCCCATTCTGAGCCTTTGGTGTCCTGTCGGAGACGAGGACCACCAACGCCCACGTACTCTGTGTGGTGTCACGGCACAAGAGGGCAAAGGAAGGCGGACGGGTTGGCACATCAGAGCCTCTCCATTCTGGTTCTGAAGGCTCAGAAGGCAGGCATCTCAGAGGACGTAGGGGAACATCCAGTCCGCCACCTGGGGCTCACCATCGCTCATCCATCCTCACGCAAAATCCCCATTTCTCCTGGAAACAACAGCTTTGCAGCAGCTGTGCTTAGGGCTGCCGAAGCTTTCTGGGTTTCACAGGTTTCTTTTGCATGGTTTCTCTGGTTTTTTGTTGTTTTTTCCACACCATAGGTAGGGAAGGGACCTGCCGAGCCCATCCACCCTCCCCTTGTGCCCCAGCCCTTAGATCTCGTCAAGGTACTTCCTGGCACAGGAAATTTCGTAGGCTCCAAAGCTAGAGAATGCAAGAGACTAGGGCCAAGCGCATCCTGGCAGCGCCAAGCCTTCCCTCAGGGGCACGATGTGGGACACCACTCCCCCTCTGGAGGAAACTTCCAGGTGCCATCTGCCCTGGTGGCACCTCAGGAAAGCGAACCAAGCTCCGACCTCCTCACCCTAGAGCTTTAGAGGCGCCACCAGCCTCGACAGGACCCTGAGGACAGCTCGGCCAGCTGGTTTCTGTACGATGTGCATTCATACAGTGCACATAAATTTATCTTCCAGCGCCTTCGAAATGCACACAGCTGAATCCTACTGCTGACTTTGGCACTTGCTCCTGGTATCTGAGAAGAACAGATTCAATTAAAAAGGAAGTAACAGATGCTGCAAATCACTCCCTCATTTTGCGAGTTCCCCCCACCCCCCAAATGGCCTGAATTACTTGATGATGAACAGCAATGCAGCAAAAAAAGGCTGGCATGACAACTTCCAACTTGGCTTTAAGCCAAGGGGAAGCTGTGCGTTCTTCCTCCTAGGTGGTCTTTATGCCCTGGCACATCCTTTTGTCTGGTCCGGGTATTGTTGTGCAGAGAACTTGGCTGGAGGTAGAGAATGGACAAAATGAACCCAGGGTGCTTTTTTGGCCTTGGAACGCTTTGCCTTTACTCACTTGTCCTCCCAGTGTCCTGGTGAGGGGCATGTGTGGACATCAGAGACAGCATCAGTATCCCCATTTTAGAGGTGGAAGAAGAAAGGCCCCAGGAAAGTAGGGTATTTCCCCAAACTTAACCACAGGAAATTAGTTCTGTCAGGAAACCTCCATTCTTCTCCCACAATGCATCTGTGCCCAGCCCGCAGAATGAGGTAGCAACGAGGCCAGGGCCAGGCCAGCGGACCCTGGAGCGTGCCTAAGAGAATCACAAACGTATGGGTTCCTGGTCTGTGTCCTTGAAAGGCACCCGAAGGCGGCCGGCGCCCAGCTTTCCTTGCCTACCACTCCGATCTGCTCAACAATTCCACATCCTGGCTTAGCTCCACTCTGCCTGTGTCTTCTGAGACCTCCTGGGACCCCGAGGGCCATCCTGTCATTGACGACTTGGGGTAGGACCCACCTAGTGGGAGAGTAAGGCAAGGAAAAAGGAAGAAGTTGGATTTTTCCAGGAGATCCTCTTGCTTCTCTTTTCCTTAAGTACTAAAACACTAGAAAGATGAAGAATCCCAGGGCTGAGGCAGAGGATGGGGTCCCTCACCACCAAAAGAAAAAAAAAAAAAAAAAAGATGTCTGCTGCAGAGATTTTTGGAGCCTGAAATTTTGGAACGGCAAGGCTGAGAAACTTCCTTGCCAGAGATTTTTAAAGAGGAGTGATGGGGATCCCTTTGGGGGAATCGGCTGAGGGGATCCTGCCTAGATACAGAGGCACAAAGTCAGGGGTGCTCATTTTTCTTTCCCCGAGTCTTGCTTCCAACAGTCCTCAAGTGACAGGGTTCCCACACTCCCTAACCCCATGATTTTACCGGTGACCTTATTTTCTGAGACCAGAGTCAAGGGCCTGTCAATGAAAGACATGATTTGAAAATTATGATTGTTCCAGAAAACCCAAGATGTCTGCTCAGCTAGTCCCATGACCTCCCCACCTCCCAAAGCCTATAACCTGGGCTTCCTCTCCCCGTGGAACAAGAACACTAAAGCCCTAGCGAGGTGGTAGGCGGCTTGCGCTCCCACGGGCCACAGCTCCCCCCATGACGCCCTTCTGGGGCGACCTCTCTCCCCACTCCCCTCCTGCATTGACACCTTTCCTTTCCCACTTCCCCGCGTCGGGCTCAGCTAATGGCAGCTCCGTGATCACAAAGGGCAGGGACACTGCAACCAGCTGGGCAAGGATTTCACTTCTGGCTCTACCACTTTTCAGATGTGGGCCATCGAGGATGGCCCGACATGTCTGAGCCTTCTCTTGCAAAGTGGGAGGGGACTGGACCTGCCTAGCAGATGGATGGTGCTGCCGGGCGACATACCACGTGCAGAGGACAGCGGCGTGCCTGGTATGTAGCAAGCCTGAGCAATAATCGTGGCCCTATCTCAACTACCAGCGTACTCCCAACCTTGCTCCTCCTCCTGTCCGGAGTGCCTGACCTCAGCCTCCTTCCCCTGTGGCTTCTAACTTTACTTCTGTTGGTCTCACCTGCCTCCTCTGGCAGGGGGGCTGCAAGCCCAAGCCAGGCCACTTATTCTCCATGAGCTTAAATCCATGGCGGAGAATGCACGTTCGATCCCAGGAGAATGAATGAATGAGTGAAAGAGTGAACACAGACAAACAAAAAAATGGCTTAGAGCTCTAGCTTCTGAGATGTGGTGATCATCTCTCCCCAGTCTCTAGCAGAAAGAACTGAGTCGGAACTCGAGGCTCCCATTTGCAAAGGCCTTGGACTAGACAAGTGTACCAAAGATTTCAAGTGCCTGATCTGAAACATTTCTGATCATAGCCCCATACCTGGAATGAGTTAACCATCAGCTGCTGGGGATATTTTCACGGTCTTTAATAATGGATCAAAGTAGGGGCGCCGGAGTGGGTTAAAGCCTCTGCCTTCGGCTCAGGTCATGATCTCAGGGTCCTGGGATCGAGCCCCGCATTGGGCTCTCTGCTCAGCGGGGAGCCTGCTTCCCCTTCTCTAACTGCCTGCCTCTCTGTCAAATAAATAAAAAATTAAAAAATCTTAAAAAAGAAAATAATGGATCAACGTAGCCGGACACACATGCACTGAATCTCTAATCCCTCCAATGCCCACATATGTTCCCCTTCCCCGTCTGATTTACTGAAGTTAAAGCTCACTTATCAGGAAATGACACTTGGCGGCTTCCACTGGGGCTGATCTGTAAGTGATGAAGTCTCAGTTCTTCCCCTCAACCGTCACTCCTGAAATTCCATCATTACCCAATTCTTCCCATGAGATAGGTGCTGGGATTGTTTGCTTTCTGAAATCCCTTCTACGAAGAGCCTACATTTCACAAAGTGGACATAAAGGTCAAGGTGGGGACAGGAAGGTGAAGTTTCAAGGATGAATGAGTTTCTCAGGGTTCAGTTGGCTGGTTCTTGGGCAGTCATGAGATGTTCCCCGCACTAAGGAGGGGGAGGGGAGAGGACCACGAGTTGAACACCTACACTCCAGGCACCGTGCTAGACGCGTTACACACTCCCGCCCATCCTGTGCCCGGCAATCATGACAGAGGGATGATTCCACATATTCTGCTTATTCAAGCCCAGAGAGGGGACTCCTCCTGGGTCACACGGCTCCTGGAACATAAAGCCAGGGCTCAAACATCAAACTTAGGGATGGTCTGGTTCTAAAACCCGTGGAGGCCTTCTGAGGGATGCGAGTAAATAAAATTGGCAATAAAACTGACAAAAATGGAAGAACGAACACCTAGGTCACCAAAAATCGTAAGTACAATGACGTTTAAAATAATCTAGTGAAATTCCCCAGAGAAGAATCGCGCGTCTCACATCTGAGGGCTAATCTCCTCTAGAGCATATTGAGAATGGTGAGAACCTTCGAGATAATGGCTCCCGATCCTTTTTCTTTACAGAAAGAACGGAGTCTCCAAAGGGTCCAGAGACAACTAGAACCCAGGATTTCAGATTCCTGGCCCCAGTGCTGCTTCTCTACTAGGATTATCTTACGCCAGGAGAAGAGATGGCCAAAGAGGGAATCCACTACAGTGGTTCTGCCTCATAAGAATTATGACCCAGCAGATGAGCTCTTTATTTCTACTGAGGGAGACAGAGGAGACAGTAAGGTTTAAGGGCAACCCGAGACTCAGGGTGCTTATTCATTCAACAAATACATATTTATCAGGTGTTATATGTAGAAATGATAAAAAAAAAAAAAAAAAAAAGACTAGGAGGAATCGCACAGCTTACTGAGAAAGAGGGTCATTCCAATCATTCGTTTACGACGGTAAGGCTTATAACGAAGGTGAGGACCAGGCGCTTGGGCAGCCCAGAGGCGGAAGATGCAAATGAGCTCTCTTGCCAGGGGTTTCTAGACGGTTTCACTGAGAGAAGGAATGAGGGCATCAAGCAGAGAAGGCGTGGGCTACCAAAAGTTTACTAATCCTCAGGAGGGGCAGGAAAGTATTGGAAAAGCCTGAAGAGGCAGGTTTTCTCTCGGGGGGGGGGGGGGGTGGGAAGCATGAGTCTTCTGTGCCTGGTGGCTTACAAGAACCGTGGGTCAAGAGCAGTTGGTCTCAGATATTTTCAGACGAATGGGTTTTGAGAGCAGAGGCCAGTGGGGTGGAGGGGGATCAGATGGAGTTAACTTTTAATTTTCTCCATTAGCAACTTACTCTAAAATCCCCAACACCAATGGTGACCATTAGTTCATAAAAGAAAGAACGTTTTAACACACACAAAAAAGAGGCAGGGTACGATCACAGAATAAAGGGCACTTTTTTTGCCCTGAGGAATATCATCTGGAAACCTTCCACCAGTATTCTTTTTACTTTACTCATTTCACGTGGTGGCACTGACGAGGTTGACAGGATTGGGGACCCAAGTCAAGACTGAAGGGTATCACCCATCGGCCCTGCTAGATTTAGATAGATTTAAATGGAAGCAAACCATATATATATATATATATTTTTAACCTGGAATGGTGCAAACTTCAGGTTGGTATACACGAGACAATCTATGGGTAGGTGCAGCTGAAATTCTCCATCACATCGTCCCTTTTCAGTATATGAACCAGGCTGTAAGTTATTTTTGTCTACATACATGACTTTTGTCATGGATTTCTAGAACCATCCGTCTACATGTTCTTCTGAAAGAACTCCAGCCTTTTAAATTCCAGCATCAGGCGATCAACAAGCCTAAAGTTTGCTATTCTGAAGGCTATCCCCAAACTAGCCCCCCCCCCCTTCAATACACTCAGAAAGGATCAGTAATTCCTGAGGGAAGCTTGTATCCAGGGTACCAGAGTAAAATGCAAAATGTACACCCTAGCTTGACAACACAAATCGTTGGCAACAAAGCCATTTCTCTGGACCTTAATGGGAGGAGCTTTCCCACAGCCAGCCAGATGTGCAAACAAGACCTTGGAATGCCTGTGAGTGTGGGCACTACAGAAGCTACCGAAGGGTGTAGCTGAGGAGAAGGTTCTCAAATTCATTTTTTCCCCAACGTTGCTCAGAAGGGGATGGATGGACTCTTTCACACAACCCACACTTTCTAAAGTCCCAGGCCCTAGATATGAATCCGGGAGAGGCATCAAGGGCTGGAGCTTTTGACAAACAAGGAGGAATGTTTTTATCTTCTTCCTTCATGATGACCATTTGGCCTCCTCAGGAATGACCATTAGGACATTCGGTGGCCTGAGGTCCAGAGCCAGGCAGGCTAAATGTGTGCGCCGGTGCCTCAGTGCGACTCGAGGAGACTGAGGAGACTGACGCCATACCCAGGATCGCAGGATTCCAGCTAGTTAACTGCTTCCCTCACAGAAGGAGGGTATCAGCCCCTGAGGGCTGAAGGCGGAGCGAGGGGAATACAAAGCTGAGTGGGGAGGTTGGGAAGATCAGAAAGAACCCCAGTGCAGTTGTGTTCTTTCTCACCTCACCCACTCATGAGGCTGCTCGGCCTCCCCGTTAAGTAACCACATGAGGTAGCTGGGGGTGGGGAGGCCCCGGCGGGCTGGCGACGAAGCCCAGGGGCTCAACCACATTCAGGATGTTATCTCTTTGGAAAAGACTCCATCTTTGTTAGGACTGGAAAGCAGGCCTCGCTTCTACGGTTTCCATGAGAAATTACCGTGGCCTCTAAAGGAAAGGAAGGTCACCGGCCCTCGGGCAGTGGGCTGTGGGTTCTTGGACTGATTGTCCTAGTGAAGAGGATTTTAGGTTGAGCCAGCTGCAACCTCAAAGCCATTTCCTTTTGGGATTCATGAACTTGGCTGGCAGCTAGCAGGGAAGCCTGGGGCCATGGGAACAGCTCTGGTCCTCGCAGAGCCAGGGGGCTGGGATATGGCCAGGTAAGTAGCGGTTTCCACCCGCTATTTAAGTAACTAGGTTTGGAGCTCCAGCACAAATCCTTCTCTGACCATAGATGTTTCAGCTGGGTGACTTTTCCTTTCTCCTAACCCCCACAATAAAGAGAACAGAAGAGGGCTGATCGTTTCTGCTCCCCGCCCCCTCTAGAAAGCATAGCCCTTAAAGAAACCCTGGAAGAAAGCTGTTTAACAACAAATAAACAACTTAAACAACTGCTATCAGAGACAACAGCCCATAGTCCCTCTGGGGAAAGTGGCCTCTGAAAATCAAGCCCCAGCCTTAGAATAGGGCAACGCTCTTGGGATCAGCTGAACCAAAGCCTCCTCAACCCCTGTGCCCAGGTCCGCACGGAAACCATTCTCAGACCCACCGGCCTGTCTGACCTTTCACAAGGTCACAAGGTGATCTTCCCCCAACGTACAGAGCAGTAGTTGTTTTCAAAGCTGAAAACGGAACGTCTTCCCGCCACCATCTCAGAGGAAGCACCCGGGAGGTTGTGATTCAGAGGCTCCATATTTGGCCCGATGAGAATGTTCAACTCTCAGGTGTCAGGCTCCTCGGGGCAAGGACTCAGCCCCTGTGTAAAAGGTCAACCAGCTCTGGCCTCTCTTGAGTTCACACACAAGCCTCCGAAGCACTTGCTGCTGTTGGCAAAACTTTGCTTTGGTCTCTATGGGACCTTAAGCCGCAGGCTCTTTGAGTGAGGCGGACTGGTTTCTGAGTCCTAGTGAGTCACTCTTGAGGCCGGGCCTATTGGCCTGCAGGGGATGTCCGTCCCCCCCCCCGAGCCAAAAGATCCCTTGTCCACCAAGATAGGGAGGAAGGACCACTCTGAAGCCAGGAGGGCACATGCTAAGGATGCTAGACTTCTAGAGTGTACCTGGCAGGGCCTGTGCCATTGCTAAGGTAGAAAAGGAGCCTTTCCATCAATCCCTAAACTAATGCCAGGTCCAGGTCCTGTCCTCTGAAAACCTTAGTCACTTCCTGTGTCCTAAATTTCAAAACTTAGTCTAGGACTCTCCGTTCGGCAGTTTTTTCCGTATTTTTCAAGAGGAGAGAAGCATCATTTGATAGTTGTTTTGATAAGTAGAAAGAAGAAATTTCGGAATATGTGGCAAGTCTGCAACCAACCCAACCCAACAACTGTATGTAAGTGCCTGCTTGGGGTCAAGTTCAGGAAGAGGAGGATGGAGAAGACATTTCAAGTATGAACCAGACATAGCACCCACCTTCAGGTTTTTAAAGGAGTAAATGAACAAATGATGAATGAATGCAAAAATCAGGGTTAACGGTAAGTTTTATAGCAATTCCCTTCCTTTGTTTAACTGCATTAATATGTTCCAAAGAAGAGGAATGAGAATATACATTTTTCCTGAGTTAAAAGCAGAAGGCTCTTCTTCCTAATGTTGTTTTCTCTGCCCCCACCCCCCAACCCCAAACACATCTTTGGCTTCTAGAATCTTCTGCAATTTGGGTTTCTCTGAGGCCTTTAATGTGACCTTGAATGCTAAAGGCAAGGAAACCTCATGCTCTTTGGGGATAAAGTCCTAGATTTGATTTTATGTGATAATATTCTCCGTCTTTTTAAAAGTACTTTCAACAGATCTTTATTTTAGAGCCTTTCATCTCTCTCTGCGCTGAGGTCATTAGGGTTTTGGATGATAGGTTTCCTTGCACACACATGCTTTGTGCTTGGATTCATTATTATGGCGAATAATTCCATTTTCTAGGGGACGAGTGTCACTTCTCCTCACGGGGTATTTGCTGACCCCTCTGCTCGGCATACACTATAGTACTTGCAAGCCACATGTCGGAACAAAAGCAGACAAGCTTCTGTCCTCACGGAGACTGTAGTCTCCACAAGGTTAAAAACCGGACGCCGGTGAAGGGCGTCCCTTAGGAGGCCAGCTTGTGTCCTGGGAGTTCCGGGGAGATGGTTCGCTGTGGGCAGAGGCTGCCAGGACACAGGTTTTGAGATGGAGCAGGGACACGTCCAGGGGAACGTCAAAAGGAGAGACCTGATCCTATTCTCAGCCCTCCATCCCTTCTGCCCTGAAGACCCTTAGTCCCTCCAGAGAAGCGGTGGGCTGGCAAGTGGGAGCCACAGAGGTGCGTGGAGAGGCAGCCCGTGCCTCTGGGTAAAGTTCGCCCCACCGCCGGGCTCAGGGCCTTGAGAGGCGCACCAGAGGGAAAAACAGGCTCCTCTTGAAAAGCCCACAGACGTCGGAAACTGTGAGCGTTACCCAAAGAGCAGCTCGCACAGGCCCCCATCCCATCGGCCGCCCTGCAGAGCTCGCCACTGCAACGGCCTCGCTCCCGTTAATAAGACCTCATTTTATTATTTCCGTGCTCTGTCACGTCTCCCACTGCCTTTCAGACTGGAACATTCCACTTTTTGCACTCCGCGTTAATTACCCTGGGGGACTTCAGGCTACAACGCACAATAAAAAGACCGGTTAGAACGTTTCCCACTGTCTTTTCGTTGCTTTGTAATCCCCCAGATCAATCAATCCTGTCCTTAGACCCTCCCGACGGGCCCAGCAGATTTGTGAATGCCCTCGGACAAAGAGGCCAAGAAATCCAAAGCAGATGGAGAAATCACACAACCATGCAAATGAGTATAGGCCCTGGGCGGGACAGGATGACGATGTTGGGGGCTGGGAATTCGTTTTTAATATAAAACAGAAATAATCACCCACGGCACCGATGTTCTTTTTGTGACGAACCAAGATGGTTCTGCTTAAATGGGGGGGGAACAGGGGGCCTTTCTCCGAGCTCTCAACACGTACGGACCGAGAGCTGAGAGTCTCCCCAGGGTGACCCCCGCGGCATAAAGTTCACCGAGTGGGGCGCATGGACCGTTCACCCCAGGAGAAGCTTTCCCTCTCGGGTCAGCGCGACGCTTCCAAGCCACGAACGGCTAACATCAACATCAGAACCCAACTAGGAGCGCGGATGAGACGAACACGCGAAAATCTAAACCGAAAATTGGGGAAAAGTCAAAAAAAAAGTCAAACAACGAGAAGCGTTAAGCTTATCCACTCGACCGCAAAAAAGTTTAAGGAGAAATCCTCAACTTGCGGAAGGATGGGAAGAAAAAAAGCACTCACCGTCTGTAACTCCGGTCAGGGCCCAAACCAGGGAGGAGACAACTCTTGCGACCTTGAACCACCCGCCCGACGCTGGGGGCTTCACGCTTAGCTGAGCTCCTTAAGGAATCGGGTCTCAGACCAGCTCTGTAAAGAGTAACTTCTGGGTTCCTCTCTCCCCCCCCCAAATCAGCAGACGCTGACTTCTACCTTATGGGGGACACCGGGCCGCTTCCTGGAGGGAGGATAATGGCGGCTCCGGCTTCTTCCGCCGGCCTCGCAGGCCCCCGTGCTGGGCGTCCTCTAATACCCACACCTGACTGTTCACACCACCCACCTGCCCACCAAGCGGGGCCAGGTGAATAAGGGTCCTGATTGGCTCCCCCACGGGCCCGTGGGTACCACAGTCAATTCCTTGACTGAGTTTTAAAGTCAAACAACACCATTTACAAAGAGCTTAAGCGTGTGAAAAGTCTGTGGCCCCTGCAACAAAAATTGTGTCCTCTCACAATAATTCTGGAAGGTAGACACTATTATTTACAGATCTTTCACAGAAGAGACCGAAGGACATGCTAATAACACACGGTGAGGAATGGGCTGGGCCAAGATTCAAACCCAACTCTGTGGCTCCACATACAGTGCTCTTGGGGGCTGCGAGTTCTTTGAGATGGGGGGGGTCATATTGTTTCCCCCTCTGGAAGGTGTTGGAGGTAGGCTCTGCGCTCTCTCTGATGCATGGCCAAGTGGAAAGAGTATGTGCCCTGGAGAGAGAGTTGGGTCCTCATTCTGGCTCTGCCACTCGCTGGCTGGGAAGCCCTGAGCCAATTACCGCCCACTATGAGCTCCTCAGTCTTCTCCTCTGTGAAATGGGATGAACATCCACCTCATGGTGCTGTTGTGAAGACTGAATGAAATAATTTCTGCAGAGCAGGCACCTGACAGATGCCAGTTCCCTTCCATGCAACGCCTCCGCCTCCCGTGCCCGGGACCAAAGACTGAGAACCAATCCCAGTCCCTGGTTTGCACACACGATGCATTTACACACACAACTTCAGGTTCGGATGAACATCAGGAACAGCGCTGAAGCGAGGGCGTTTCCAAAGGGAGGGGGGGGTGCCAGGTGTAACAAGAGTAGAGACGCAGGATTGTGGGAGTGCTGGGGGTGGGGGGTCAGCTCTAGCTTCTGGCCCTTGTGGCAGGAGATCCTCCACACGTGGGGCCTCGTCTCTGATAGCCTCAGAACTGGTGCCTTCCTGCCACTGACTCTGGGCTCCCACGTACCATGGGGACTACTTCACCACGCGCTCCCTCCACCTGTCTCTCCGCTAGCTCTATGCTATCCTATTTTTCTGTGGTCTCCTGCCATGTCGCAAGGGACGGAGCAAGTGTACAAATCAGATGGTCACATGGGGTCACCTGTGAACAATTTTTGGCAGAGCCCCGATGAGGGGCATGGAAAATTCTGGAAGGCGGAGGGCAACGAGAGGTTAAAAAAAAACCCAAACTAATGGCTGGTGTGAACTGCGACAAAAGGTCTCATGACTCCAGGGGCCCAGGTGGGGGGAGAGGAGGTCAGGAGCAACGCTGACAGCTTTTCGTCCGATGGGACGGAGGGGAATCCCAGCCCTGAGAACGGAGGTCTGCCAGCGGGGCAGGGGAGAGAACCTGGATCGCGTCGGGCAGACCCAGCTCTGAGATTGCTGGGAAACCATCGCAAGGACTCCACCAGTCCGGTTTCCTCGTCCACAGAGTGTGGAGGTTGGGCTGGGCTGGCTTTGGAATCAAACCCAGGCTCAAAGTCAGGCTCTACCACTTACTTGTTATGCAACTCTGGGCAGGTTTCTCTGTGTCTCTAGGCTCCGGCTCTCATCTGCCGGATGGGGATGAGAGACCGCGTCTCCAGAAGCTGGTAGAGGATTAAGGGAGGGGGTATTTAAACATATACCCTCTTGCACAGTGATAGGTCCGTGAAGCTCACAGTCCAGCAGCTGCTGGCTCGGTAAATACCAGTCTCTTTCCTCACTTCTATCTCTACATTGCCGTATACTTACCTATCTATGCTGCAGTCCATTGAGTCAATTTCCAACCATCTTCCCTGGCTACCCGGCCCTCCCTAATCCCCGATTACGAGGGCACTGAGGGGCCTTCTGCTGAAGCAGCCAATGGACAACTTAGTTTGGACAAGACGGAGACAGACGTGGGCGGGATGGTGGAGGATAAAGGACCCACAACTGGGAGGCGGTGGACCCGGGTTTGATTTCTACCCGACTCGGTCACTAGCTATAAAACCTATGACTGTGGTCGAAATTTTCTTAATATTTCTGTGTTTCGGTGTTCTCGCCCGTTCCATGGGAATAACCACCCATGAAAGTGCTTTGGGGAACGGAGAGTGCAGCTGGAGTATTAGCGGCCAGTTGCCTGCTATGATTCCTGGCGACCGACACGAAAAATTGGCCAATGATTTGAGCTGGAAATTGTAGTTTAAACGTTCCGAGAGCTGTATCGAGCGCCCCGTCACAGCCAAACCAACCCTAATTTCTAAAACGGAATGACTATTACGCGGACAGTTGATGCATTCCCCAAAAGAGCTGAGCTGGTTTTTCTTTGCGATCACCAAATCCCTCCGTGACCCAGTGGAACCATCAACCACGGGGCGGCCGGCTCTGTACTTGAAAAACAATACAATAAACCACCCTCTTATTTTAACAGCACAGGGCAGGGCAGGAGGAACCCCCACCCACGCTTGTTCTGAACACACAACGTGTTGCAAGCGATGTGAAAACAAGATAAGGAGAACTGTCTGTCAACAGGCTTGGGTCTTCCCTAGAGCGGGGCTGCTTTCTGTGTCGTCTGCACAGACGGGAGCCAGAGGCCACGCGGTCGGTCACCTGCAACGCTGTCCCGACACAGATGTGCTAAACACGCCCAAGTTCACCTACACGGCCCGCTCACTCACTTGTTCTCCCGCTGGCTGTCTTCTCAGGGACGGACAAAGTGGCAGAGTCCCCTGCAGAAATCATCCTGAAGGTTAAGATCCTACCCGCTGAGAACTGAGGAATTGAAGGCTGCTTGGCCATCGGGTTGGGAACCTGTGTAAGCTCAACGCCTCTGTTCAGTAACTTCCCGGAGCTCCATCCTCCGGGAAGCCCCGGGTGAGGTATTTGAGGACTTCGTTTTATTTATTTATTTTTATATATACAGTGAAACATTGTTCGTGCATTCTGAACAGCTGGTCATGCAGTTAGCTTTATTTCATTTACAGAAACTGAACTGGGCTACCTTTCCTTTTGCTTGCCCCACCGCCCCTCCCCCACCATCTCCACCCAGCTTGAAAACTTCATTTTAAACCCGCTTTGACCTGGCTCAGCTGCAGGAACCGATGCCCTGAGACAAAGGGGCCACAGGGCAATTCTTTTCTGTTTTTCCTGAGCATCGTGGGACCTCCAAGGACAGAGGGACAGTGCAGGTAAGGGTCCAAACAACACAGCCAAGGGCGACAAGGACCACAGTGCATAAGCCATGACATACATGAATGCTTATGAGTCGAGTTGTGAAAAAAACTTTTTTTTTTAAAGGAACAAGAAAGAAACCACATGGTCTCTTAGAGCTGCCGAAATGGCGACAGTATTAGATGCTTATCAGCATTGATCACCTCTGGGTGTCATCTCTCTGAGAACGATGCAGTGACCGCCATGGGATCCAAGGACACTGTCCCCGAACGTCATCCCTACAACAGAGTCGGGAGGACTGCATGTGTTTGCAGAGAAGGACCAGGCCACCTGCTTTCTGGCCTGCTGGTGCTCATTCAGGGAGTCCTGTCTATCTGCAGGCTTCCTGTCTGATAGGGCCAGACCTTCCAGCGCCTTCCAGGTCCCCATGCAACTAAGGGAGGACCGGAGTGGAAGGAATAAATGCAAATTTTCTATTTTAATGTGGGTCATTGTGAATGACATGTCCTGGGATTACCCAAAACTGAGGCCGTGCAAAGTGCCAGGCTCTGTGCTAGGAGCTGGGACCTCAAAACCGATGACACGCTGAACTTTGGCATCCAAGGAGTTCCCAACCAAACAAGTGTCTTTTAGCGATTCTCTGTCCCCTGTACTTACTTAATGTGGCTTCCCGTTGACTGTGGCAGTGCGTGCTAGGCCTCGGCCATTCCCCTAGCAACTTCTTAGTTTTGCTAGCTCTGTGTCTGCCCGCCATTGTATTTATGTAGTTTTTCTCAAAAATAACCCATTTACTCTAACTCAGATACATTTTCAAGAAAATTTCCTATGACCGCCATGAAGAGCAAACACGGCCCACTTGCCCTAAACAGAAAATAGCCACTGATTAAAAAAAAAAAAAATGAAAACAAAACCCAGGAAACACAATATTTTTACCGAATCCCAGCTGCATACTCCTGCGGGCCCGCGCTCTGAGCATAAGGCCAAGGGCTCTCTGTTAGAAAAGATGAACCAGTATTCGACAGGCTGGCTTGGCACCGAGACTCTCCCCTCCGACCTTGTGATCAGAATCAAAAAAGGAATCACTGCTCCCCATGTGATTCACCGTTTCCTAGTGTTATGTCTGCGGATCACCCCAATCGGACCCCGTGGTCCACGCATACCGTCTGTGCTTCCTAAACTGCCGCAGGATGGGGGCTCTCCCATTTCACCCCCAGAGCCTCGGGCACCGAGCAGGAACACTGTGGGCCCCGCCCACATATTTGTCCAGTGAATCAGGGCAGGCGTGTTAGCCTTCTTTATTCCAGCCGTACCTATCGGCCTGTTTGCCCTCCAGTGACCCACGCCCCCTCACGAACCTCCATGTCCTTTTCCATTTTGTGCCCTTCATGGAATGTTTTTCCTTCTCCCCCACTTTCCACCAACTGATTAACTCTCTCTTCTCCCGGTCTGCAGCCCTGTCATCAACCCTTCGTGGTTCTGCCTCACATTTCTGAGGTAGAGAATAGAAACCTTTTTTGGTATGCCCATTGTATGAGTCCCTTGATTATTGGGATGGTCATGTGGTAACCCGGGAATGCTTGTCTTTCTCTCCCTATCATTTGTCTGAACTCCAGGAGGGGGCAGAAATGTGTCTCCTCCCTCTGGTATTGAATAAAACCTATCAGGCTCTTTCCTGGCATGCTTTTACCGCATCAGACCGACCCTGCCTCTCCCTTCTCTGAGCCTTTGCACAGGCTGTGTCTCCGCCTGGAATGTCTCAACAACATGCAACTCCCTTCCACGTTCCTGCTCTGAGGAGACCCGCACCCCAAGCCAGCTGTGTCATTCCTTCCCCCCTGTGCCCACGGTACCCCCGGTACCCCTTTCGCCGTGGGATTAAGCCCTGGTCGGTGCAATTCTGTGTTTCTGTAGGATTTGCTTAAGCTATGAGCTTCTTGTTTTTGTATCCCCAAGGCCTGGCATAGAGTGAGTAACCACTAAATACCTTCTGAAGGAATCAATTGTCTAGTACAAAAATATTTTTCTATTCAACTCTCCTCTTATCAATTCCCAAACTCCCTAAAGTCACAGTCAGTAAAAGCATAACAACATTAAACTTATTGCTGACATTACACGGGGCTCACTATTTGCCAGGTTCCTTATAAGCATCCTCTCATTTAATTATCCCCACAACCTTGTGAGGTTGGTACTTCTGTGGAAGTTTGCAGTTTGCAGGCGAGGATATCTGGGCTTAGGGACTGAAGTCACTTGTCCCTGGTTACATAAGTGGCAGAGCCAAGGAAGGGACCCAGGCTGGAAAATCTCCAGTGTTCTGAACTACCAGCCTGGCCCCGTCTGTGACCTTATTCCCTTCCGACCTGCTGCCCTCCTTCAAGGTCAGAAGCCAAATCCTGGGCAGACAGACCTGGGCCTGCTGAAGGGTCATTCTGTCGGGGGCCCTTTGGGAGTACAATTAAACCACCAGGCAGGCCGCCCCCGCGGCACAAGGCCTGGCCACGAAACAGCCACCGTGGCCTCTTGCCTGAGCCGTGGGACTTGGTAAAGTCACCAGCTCCACACTCACTCAGCAGAAGGCCAATGAAGGCAGCCTTTTCGTTGATTCTACAGATATCTCTTTTTCATTTGTAAAATAACCCACAATTTGACATTTAAGGAGTTTCCTGCAAATGGCAGTGGCTAGCACAGTTAGAGATGAACTGCTGTCTTTGAAATCTCACTGAAATAATTTTTTCGTTTTAGAGAGAGAGTGGGGTGGGAGGTGGCGCAGAAAGAGAAAGAATCTTAAGCAGGTTCCATGCCCAGCTCGGAGCCCCACGCGGGGCTCGATCTCACGACCCTGAGATCATGACCTGAGCCGAAATGACGCTTGACTGGCTGGACCACCCAGCCGCTCCGACAAACACGCTTTAAAGGTTTTAAACCTTAAACTGACTGAGGAGCTAAGTGGGAGTCCAGCAGCAGCCGAGGGGGAGGAAGAGCCTTGGCACCATTGTTACAACTGCATTCTCTCCACACGCGACGGCTGCAGCTGGTCTTTCTTCGCCCCCAGTCCTGTGTCGAAAACCGTCTGAGGTAACAGAGGTCGACTTCCTCCGGTTTGAGAAACGCTGCTTGGCTGCAGAAGCTTCTGACCAGAACACAGCGACTCTATCTTACAAAAACCAGCTTCAGACACGGTATGAAGTTGAGGAGGGGCACAAAAAGTAAGAACCACCTTATAAAAGCTCCTTGCTGCTTCGCGATGGTGTTACCAGATTCTCCGTAGGAAAGGCCCGGCGCACGCACAGGGCGAAAGACACAGCCATGTGGTTTCGTTTTTCCAGGGATGAACCTCTCAAGAGAAACACTCCTTTTGGAAAGAGAGGCACGCCTATCTGGACAGCAAGTTAACCGTGACCTCTAATCCCAGGTTCCTTTACTTTTTGCTGGGAATCAACAGGGTCCAGGGAGAAAAATCCTGGCTGGCAGAGGGCTCCGGAAGACCTGGGGTTTGGTTCTGGCTTTGCCACTTGCTTGTTTTATGACTTGAACAAATCATTTCAGCGTTCTGGGCTGCAGCCTTTCTGCAGATCCACGGAAGGGATCGGGCCCAACTATCAAGAAGTTTCCTTTCAGCTCTGGGGATCTCCGCTATGATGGAGTCTATCATACAGAGGAAGAGGACACGGGTGACCCAATCTTAGGGACTCCCCCCTAAGGCGAATCCTCTTCTAGCAGCAGCGATGATTACGTTGGTGAGCTAGCACACCCCCCCTCAGCCACGCTTCCTTATACTTAAGGCACAAAGATGGGAAATAAGGGGACAAGGGTGAGTTTCAGAGGGAGGGACAGCTTGCTCTCATGGGCATATCTTTAAAACTTAGCAGCTGCTGGGCCATGCAAAACGTCCGGGGATTAGGAGTCCAGGTCTCAGCCAGAGATGCTGGGGATCAGGGCAGTCTGACGGCCTGGACCCCATTTGGGAGTCGATGGCTGCCTTACCTGATCGGCTTGAGCAATGGCTGAGCCGACACGTCTTGGTGGCTTCCTGTTTCACCTGCTCTTCTTCCTGATGACCTTCAGCGAGGCTAGCACAACTAAACCGCAGAGCCCTGAAAAACCTTGAGAGCGTAATTCTACTTTTTGGCACTTAAGAAAATAATGAGATGAAGAGTAAGCTAGTTGCAAGAGCTACCATTTATGGAGCGCTCACTGTGTGCAAGGCACTCTGCTAAGTACCTTAGGAGTATTATTCTATATAATCCTCGTCACCGTACTTCGAAATGGGTATTATTACCTCCATTTTACAGAAGACGAAACTAATGCCCTTAATCTCGCTCTGCTATTCAGGACGCAAAAATGTATGCGTGAGAATGTTCATTGCAACAAAATGGTCCAGATTTCCCAACATAGGCACTTGCTTAAATGGTAGTTGCATCTAATGGCCATACTAGAAATGCATGAGAAATCATGTTAGAGTAATTAGTGACACAGAAAAATATTCACAACAAATTGCTAGGTAAGAATCCCAACAATTGATATATAATTACATATAACAAATGTGGTATGGTATTCGTTCTTCTTTCTGTTTCTGCATTTTCCAAAACATACACAATACACATATATCACTTTTTAAATTGTGGGGCTTTTGGAAGGCCCGGCAGATGTAACCAAGAGCCCGACCCCATCCCACTTAGTGTTCAGACCCTAGAAAGGGGGCTTTCTCATAGATTCGGTTTCTAGACAATGGACATCTCCCCAAGTCAGAACCAAGAGGTCCCCTCAGACGCTCCTCTTATTCCTGAGACGTACGGCGCATGAGTGGGGGATTGAGAGACAACTGAAGGCAGGCGAACACTTCTCTCCCAATAGCTGTGGCTCCCACCATATCCACTGGCCCCGATCACTATGCCCTAAAGAAGTCAAGCAGAAACTCCAAAATGAGGCCACCTAATAAGACGAAACAAAATCCACAAACACTATCTCTGCTCTGTTACTACTATTCTGATCCTCAGTAGTAGTAGTAGTTACTTAAATGAGGCATTAGTGTCTGGACAGGGAGACAAGGCCGTACAGAGTCAGCTTCCTGACTCGGAAAATTCTCTCAGCTTCGAGTCTTGGGAGCACAAGGAGAGCGGTCGTGGAAAAGTGGCGAGATTCTGAGTTGGGGGAGAAAGAACGTGGGCCTTGTCTTCAGGCCACCAGGAGTTGGAACTTTGATCCCATTTACCAACTGAGTGACACCGGGCAAATTGTTAACTTTCTCATCTGTAAAATGGGTTTAAAGGTGCTGTCGAGAGAGATAAAGACAGCATGTAAAAAACCACAGCATAGTAGGGGCTTTGCAACTGGCTTGATCTCCCTCACCCAACCCCTCCTCATCCGTCCTTCCCCCAGGATAACACACCTGTTCTCCACCATTCTCAAGTTCTCAAATCTTCCCCCCGGTGGGAGCATAGCACAAAACCTCCCATTTGAAACCCGGTGCTGGGGCACTTGGGTGGCTCAGTTGGTTAAGCCTCTGCCTTCGGCTCAGGTCATGGTCTCAGGGTCCTGGGATCGAGCCCCGCCTCAGGCTGCAGGGAGCCTGCTTCTCCCTCCCTGCTCATACTTGCTCATCTTGCTTGTGCTCCCTGATCTCGCTCATGCTCTCTGTTGCTATCTTTGTCTCTCTCTCAAATAAATAAGTAAAATCTTTAAAAAGAGCGAGTGAGAGAGAAAGAAACCCGATGTTATGAGGGGCCGTCTCAAATAGAAGGTTTGAGTCAAAGGGCCAAGTCATGTAATTAGCCATCCCCGGCAAATGGGACTCCGGCAGCACCCCGCGGATGGCCAATTGCCATCTTACGCACACCTAGAGATATCACGGCCTCATCGTATGGATTAGATCTTCCTAAAGCATCTCAGGGGATGGTATCAGAGTCATCTCCTGTTCGTGTGGCTGAGGATAAACTTGCAACGTTTCATATTTATTCTACTTCACCTCCCTGGAGGTATAGAAAAAACAGGAACCACCTCATTTAGGAAAAAACAGAGCTCGCTCACAGATCGGCTGACTGGCCTGAGATGAGCTGGGGTGTGAGAGCGGAGGTGGGGGAAGCAGGGGATCGAGGGGAGGGGTGGAAGTCACTGTCTGGCCCAGTGATTCCCATGAGGACAGGGAAAGGGGACGGGACACTCGACCCTCTACTCTCCCCTTGAGTCCACAGCCCCGAGCTCCACTCATATGCCCAGATGGCCTTTCCTCCAAGGCCACATTCTTTCCCTTCACCTTGTGGCCAAGAGCCCACTCAGCCTGCATGGATCTAGCCCCCAAATATGTGTTAGAGTCATTTTCTTAACCTTTAGAACCAGGTAAGCAGCGTTTCACCCTTTCCTGCAAATCTGCCACCGCAGAGCTCACAGCACCCCAAAGTACCAGCTGCAAGAAACAGCGCCGCCAGCTCCGGGCCCCACTGCAGGGCTCTGCCCTTCCTCACGGAACTGAATGTGAGTCTTGCTGTCTACACCAGGCCCCATGCTAACCGGGGTTTTGCATCCCCTTCCTTTGTGGACATCTGTCTCTGACTCGACCTCTCTCAGCCTGATGGAGACCAAGTCTTCTCCTCCTGGACACTTCTGCTGGGCGCTTAAGCAGCCCCCGATACTGTGTTCCCCTAAAAACTCCAAACCACTTAAGGCTGAAGACAGCTTCACATTCCCCCAGAGGGCCTTCTGAGTGGCCCGGGACGAAGGCTGCTCTACGTCGGTCTTTATATCCCACGAGCAGAGAAAGGGGACGGGCCTGATGGTCTGACGATGCCGTACGGGAGAGTGCAGTGCAGACTTAGGCACAGGGCAGGCCTGGTTTCCGGGCCTGCCTCCCTCCTCCCTGCGTCAGTGACTTTGGGCAACTCAGCCTCTCGAAGCCCTGCTCTCCTCATCCATTCACGCCGGCGATAGTACCTGTTCTGCCCTCACCTTAACACAGCGGCTGCGAACGACAATGAAGACAGAGACGACTGGTCAACCCTGATGTGGAAGGGCAAGGAGAGGGGCCACCACGATCACGGAGATGTTTCTGCTCATCACACTGTACGTTCCCTAAGTCTGTTCCTGGCTACACGCTACAGCACTCCTGCAAGTCAATCCAGGGGGAAAGACCACCCCGGGGAGAAGAGCAGGGAATGGACCAACATGGACACACTGATGAATTGTACGCTCTTCCAGCACACGTGCTCTGGCGGACTCTTCTGGAAAACAGCAGGATCGGGATGATGAGGGAGACGGTCAAGGTCCTTGCTCTCAGGAAGCTACCTTCCAGCGGGAGAGTGGGCAGAGAGCAAGCAAGTGAGCAAACGAGGTCAAGATAAGTGATCCTCCCACCGTGGGCACAAGAGGGGCTCGCACCTTCCCCATCTTCTCCTTCTGAGGCTGCGGGATTGGTGGCCACAAACTCTGTGTGAATCCTTGCCCTTGCGTTTTAGACCGGGGCACGTGAGGACATGCTGGTTCTTTATTATTTTTGATACAGCGACAACATGATGAAATGTTGATGGGACAAAAAAGTTAAGGCATGACATTTGCAATGACGTGGATGGAACTAGAGGGCATCATGTTAAGTGAAATAAGTCAGTCAGAGAAAGACAATTCTCATATGATCTCTCTGATATGAGGAATTTGAGAGGCAGGGCGGGGGGGGGGGGGGCGTGAGGAGCGAGGGAGGGAAAAAATGAAACAAGATGAGATCCGGAGGGAGACAAACCATAAGAGACTCCTAAACTCACAAAACAAACTAAGGGAGGCTGGGAGGTGGGGGAGGTAGGGTTATGGACATTGGGGAGGGTATGTGCTATGGCAAATGCTGTGAAATGTGTAAGCCTGATGATTCAGAGACATGTACCCTGGGGCAAATAATACATTATATGTTAATTAAAAAAAAAAAGTTAAGGCATGAGAGATCCAGACAAATGATTTTCCGGTTATACAAGGATTTCTAGCTTCGGTTTGGAATCCTTGTTGAAATCTTTAAAAAGGAATGCAGGTCTGCATCCCTTCACTTCCTCTCCATTTTTCCACACCCAGGAAACTGCACCAAATACTTTCAGTTCTAAAATTGTTTGTCTCTCCTCCTTCATAATATGTCACCTCCTCGGGAAAGCTTCTCGTTACCCAGTGAGACAAACCTCCCCTTTCTCCACAGCTCTGGCATTGAGAACCCCACACAGCACTTTCATTGTATACCATCATCCCTCCCTGGTTGGTTTGCCCCCACTAGAGCAAAAAGCAACCCTGGCCAAGGCTATGCTCCATCTGATTTTGAAGCCCCAATACCTACTGTCATGGAGGACACATAGTAGCTACTCAATAAACGCTTGTTCACAGGATCACTTCTCATTGGTCAGTCTTGTATCTACAGCCAATTTGGTAGATGTGCAAACACCCCATTTTTCAGTGATTTTCCCATTTCTCCTGTAAGGACTTGTGTGGTAGCTGGTGACCTACCAAGACTTCCAGGTCAGGTGAGGTTTTGATCCAAATGTAATCCACATAAAAACGGATGAGCATGGAGTAATGTACAGAATTATTGACTCACTATATTGTATACCTGATATTAATATAACTGTGTGCTCATTATAGCAGAATTTGAAGAAATCAATAGTGCCCACGTGATCTAACTACCAGTTTGTAAGAGCTACCAGAAAAAGATGTTCCATGACATCCTGGGGCTGCCATCAGCATAACTAGACTAGAGAACCGATAGACACATGACCTAGTTTTGTCAACCAAAAAATTACAAATCAAAAATAAGGAAAGGGCGGGGAAGAGAGAGAACAGCCACACTAAGAGACATGCCTGTCAGTTCAAGTATGAGCCTTATTTGAATCCTGGTTCACACACACAAAAAATTATTAAAAAAAAAAACTATAAAGGGATGCCTAGGTGGCTCAGTCTGTTAAGCGTTTGCCTTTGGCTCAGGTCATGATCCCAGGGTCCTGGGATTGAGCCCCACATCTGGCTCCCTGCTCAGCGGGAAGCCTGCTTCTCCCTCTCCTGCTCCCCCTGCTTGTGTAGTCTCTCTCTCTCTCTCTGTCAAATAAATAAATAAAATCTTTAAAAAACAAAATAACAAAAAAACCCCCTCAAAACTGTAAGGCAATGTGATCACTACATATTTGACACTACATAATTATTTTTCAGGTATGCTCATGACCCTGTGGTTATATTTTAAAGAGTTATAATCTTTTTTTTTAAGATTTTTATTTATTTATTTGACAGAGAGAGAGATCACAAGTAGGCAGAGAGGCAGGCAGAGGGAGAGGGGGAAATAGGCTCCCCGCTGAGCAGAGAGCCCGATGTGGGGCTCGATCCCAGGACCCTGAGATCATGACCGGAGCCGAAGGCAGAGGCTTTAACCCACTGAGCCACCCAGGGGCCCCAAAAAGAGTTATAATCTTTAAGAGATACATCCAGCTGAAATGATACGATGTCTAGGAATTAATTTTTTAAACCTGGAGTAGAGAAGTGGGTAGGAAGTGCTTGGTACAAGATGCCGTAGGAGCAAGCAGGAAGGACTCGATACATTTGTTTTCACAATACTGTTCTTACTACTTTCATAAAAGTTTGAAAATTTCCACTAAATAAAAAAAATCAGTAGTTTATGAAAGTTTTGTTCCCTGAATTCCATGGAGCAGGCTCCCTATGACAATGCTGCCCAGACTGGGTGGCGGCCCTTCCTGGGGTGGGGGGGGCACAGGGGAGGGGTGGGAAGCTGCAGGCAGCGGGGCTATTCCTCCAGTGCTGCCGGGAGAGAATGAGAGGAGAGCCGTCCCCAGAGACCCGATCACGATCTTCCTCGGAGAGGCTCCTGGTTTGACAGAGATGTGTATCTCGGAGTCCGGGAACCAGCGGAGGGAGAAAGAAGTATTTCTCAACTTCGCAGATGGAAAAAAATAAATGCTCAGGAAAGGCAGACTGGAAAGAACGTGGAATTTGGAGTCAGAAGGTTTGGATCCCTTCCTTGCCCCACACCTGGGACCAGGGAACGTCTCAGGGCCTCAGTGTTCTCATCCACAAAATGGGAACATGGCTCCCATCCGTATCAGAGACCTGGGGTGAAGATAAGGTGGGCTGTCGTATGCGGAGGTGAGAGGCTCCCCGTGGCTCTGTTGTACCATCCACACGGTCAAGTACTAAATAAATGAACGCTGTTAAAATTAATTATTTAAGAAAAAGCAATTTGTTCAAGGCCTCAAAATGAGTCAGCAGGGTACTACTTGGGGGGGGGGGTGGTGGCAGAATTCGCACTCCGCTGTCCTCTCCTGCTAATGTCTGGGCTTCTCTTAAGGCTCTGTCTGGGCAGCTGATTCTCAACCCTTGGCGCGGTGCAGGAGATAGAGACGGGGAGGTGGGCATTCCTGTTCAGACAGCTGGGCCGCCCCGGGAGGGGGGGAGCAGCGATGAATCATCCTTTCGCTGCTGCCACGCTCAGCACACAAGGCTTCTCAAGCAGAAGCAGAGCATCCAGGATGCCCTGACCCAGTGCTGGGTGGATAATGGAATGGCGACAGATGACGGTCTCTTCGTGCCCCCCCCTCGCTCCCCCTGCAGCACTCAGCAACCTCTCTGGCTTCTCCAGCTTCTGAGTAGAAGCGTATTTTTTTCCCGACCAGCTTGCGAGAGGGACATGCGTGTATGCACGCGTGCATGTGCGTGCGTGAGTGTACGTGTGTGCACGTGTTGGAGGATGTGTGTAAGCCTACGCCCATTACAATGGCTGACAAGACCACCCCCCTTTCCCACTTTCCTGGGCCCCGCTTCACTTAGGAGTGTCTCAGTCATGATCCCAGAGAACCTCGTTGCACAGGTGGTTTCAGAGTGGAGTCTTCAATCTGAGTGATCCGAGTCCTGTATTCCGAATCTCATCATTGTCTGTCTAAAGTCTAAGAGGTACAGGGAAGCAAGACTTCCATTTCCTTTTCGTGAATGACTGTTTCTGTTGGGCCAAGGAGTCAGGCTGGGGAAAGAGAAGGGTGACAGCTCGGGATATGTATTTACAGATGTGGAATTTACTGATGGATTTTTAAAAAAATTTATGATGTCTTGGATTTTGCAATAAGAATCCTTCAGGCTTGCTCCGGTTTTGTGTAAGACAATAGGTGGGACGCTCGGCTCATTGATTCTATTACGCTTGTAGATAATTACTGTAACGAACCCCCCATTGAGTACCATGAATGAACAGGGTTGAGATAAAAACAAAGAGGTATACATGAAGTAATTTCTAGCCAAACTTCATTTCTTATGTAGTAGCACCTCCTCTTTTATTTTGCTAAAAAAGAAAAAAAGAAAAAAGAAAAGAGCCTCGATATCTTATTTGGGGTATTGAAAAGCCTTGGGTCTTGCTCTGCAGAATACATTTTCCCTGCTGCTTACAGCAGGGCATTTGGCTTTGACATTAAAAAGCCGGTAACTAATTGTTTGCGATTTATCAGAAAGAAAAAGGTAATTTGCCTGTCGAGCTTTGCTTATTCTGCTTATGCTACAGGAAAAAGATAAGGCTCTAGCTCTCCTTTCAAATCGGTTATACGTGGAGCAGAGGACGAGCATTTGCTTGGAAGTAAGCAGGCCCGTGTGTGAATCCTAACCAGTGAGTAGGATTGTGTTGCCTCAAGAAAGTCATCTTTCCCACTTGGGCTCCATTTCCTCATCTGAAAATAGGGTTTGCATGTCATTCCCAGCTCACTCGATTTTCACTTATGGTGAATATTTTCAGAATCATTTCCAATATTCAAAATATTCACTTGATGCACATTATGTACATAAAGGCATAAAGGTCAGGAGGTACATTATGTGAAAGCTGAGAACCCGACTCCTATAGATCAGGGATCAGCAAACTGTAGCCCAAGGTCAAATTTTGCCTGCCACCTACTTTATATACAACCCACAAGTAAAAAATGGGTTTTACATTTTTAAATGGTGGTGGGGGGGAGAATATTATCGTGACGGGTGTAAATAACATGAAGTTCGAATCTCAGTGTCCATAAATAAACCTTTACTGGAACACAGCCATGCTCATGAGCTTACCTATCATCTGCCTGCTTTTGTAGAATGACAGCGAAGTTAAGTCATTGCCACAGGGACCCTGTGGCCTGTAGAAAATATTTATTCTCTGGTTCCTTATCAAGACTGCTGACCCTGACCATAGATGAGTAGGTCTCCAGCTTTAACATACATACCGATTACCAAGGGATCTTATTAAAATGTAGTTTCTAAGTTAGTAGGTTTGGGGTGGAGGGGAAGTTCTGCATTTCTAACAAGCTCCGGGGGCTGCCTGAGCTGCTGGTCTGGGGACCCCATTTTGAGTGGCAAGGCTAAGCTTGCTCAGACAGATCTGGGGACGCCATGATTCGCTCAATATCCTCTGGGGCCTTTCCAGAGGCTTCAAGATAAACTCAGACTCACTACAACGTGATTCTTGCCAGTCTGTCCAGTTTTGTTGCCCGTCCCCGCCCCCATGCCTCTCACACACATACCTGGAAACACACCCCCCCACACACACGCACACACGTGCCTTCTGCTCCCCGATGCACTGGGCTTTCTCATTCACACGCCTATGCACACCCTGGTCTTTGTGCCTGGAACGTTCTCTCGTCTCCCCACCCCTCCGCCCCGGACATGGCCAACTGTCCAGTTTCTGGTCCTTCATGCTTCAGCTTTAAGTGGTACCCCGAGGCTGAGCTAAGTGGTGCTGTAGGGAGGGCCCTTTAGTACCTCATCTCCCTCTCCACAGCCTGAACACACGCCGTGTGACCTGTGTCCTTAGGGCAGAGGTCGCCTCACGTATTCCTGCTTGTCCACGAACCAAGCCCGGTTCTGGGCACGTGGCAGGAGAGTACCGTGAGTTACGTGGAATGGGACAAAAGAGACTCCTGGACCACCCAGCAAATCGCGGGGAGAGTGGAGACTACAGCCTACCCTCTCTGAATCCCGGCGTGCTGCTTTCTTTTCCCCGAGCCACGCTTCAGAAATCGATGTCCTCTGTCGCAACTGATGGAGGAATTCGTTTTATAGTGTTTCAGTGCGACAGAAATCCACCCTGTGCTCTGAAACCCTTAGGGCCTTTGGGACTGGCGGCCTCCGCCCGTGTCCTGTCCAGTCCCTTGTCCTGGGCCTGACTCGTGCAAAGTGCTGAGAAGGGCTCCGTGAGAAGGCCTGGGAAACAGATACCTGAGGTTACAAGCACCGCCCTTCTCATTTCTCGTGGCTTCGATTTCCTTACTGATTACCGGAAGCCCAAGGAATGTGGATCAGCTGGACAGACTGCAGGCTGAGTGCAGCCCCAGTGGAGAGAAGGGCAGGGAGCACCCGCCCTTCTGTCCGCCCAGCTGGTGGAGAGGGCTGGGGAAGGATGACAGAGAGGATGGGACAGTGTGGAGGGCCGGGGAACCCACCCTGAGTACGCCCCCACCTGCTCAGTATGGCATCTTCCCCACCCCTCCTCCACCTGACCTAAAATTCCCAGCCCTAAATCCCCAGAGCTGGTCTCTCCGAAGGTCGGTCGTTGAGAGTTGCTATGGACTGAACTGAAGTGGGTCCCTCCTCCACAAATTCCTATGTTGAAGCCCCACCCCCTAACATGACAGTATTGGAAAATGGGCCCTTTGCGTCGCCAGGAGGGTTAGATAAGCACGCGAGGATGGAGCAGACCTCTGCCAGGATTCGTGGGGTATCCGAAGAGGCACCTCTCTCCCCACGAGCACCCACTCGGGAAAGGCGATGTGAAGACACAGTGAGAAGGGAGCCGTCTGCAAAACCAGCAAGAGGGCCCTCGCCAGAACCCTAACCCTGCCAGACCTCGATCTTGGACTTCCAGCCTCTACAACTGCAAGAGAGTAACTGACAGGGGGGTTAACTGGCCAGCCTGTGGCTCCACGACCCCGGAGCCAGAGTGGACCACACCACAGCCTTCCTTCACAGGTAATCTGATGAAATTCGTTTCCACCAAGGCACGTTCATTAAGCTCACGAAGGCAGCAGGGACCAGTCCAGTTTGGCTTGCCATCGTCTCCCTAGCACGTAGTACGAGGCACAGAAGTAATAAATGTTAATAAACGAATGAACGCTGGGGCAAATAATACATTATATGTTAATAAAAAATTAAAAAAAATAAACGAATGAACGTACTGAGTGCTCACTGGGTACTAGGCACCATGCAACGTGCTAGGGAAACAGGAAAAACGAAGACACCGTCACCCCAAGGAGACGATGATGCGCTATGCAAAGTGCTCCAACAGAGGCACGGGATGTGGCGCACCCAACGTGCCGAAACAGCGCACAGGGATGCGCATGCGCACCCATACGCATGGGCCCTCTGCGCTCTCGCTCGTTCCGCTGCAGGATGGGAGCAGGGAGAGCCTCACCGAGGAGTGGGAAACGGGGAATGCAATCTGAGAAATTTTCTCAAAGGGCAGCATATGTGAAAAGGACGTTTACGATTTCACGTGAGAGAAAAATGCACCCAGGAAGAAGGCACTTGTTGATTCACTGATTAACAAACTTGAGCAAGCACCAGGGGTGTTAAAATCGCGGGCACTCGAACCGTCAAAGATAGCTGGGTGCTACCGAGAGTACTAGGGAGGAGGGGAAGGTGAGGGCGAGGGGGCTGGCAAGGCGGGCAGCAAGCAGATGGTGATCACCTCCTAACTGATATCGGAGTGATACCTGGAAACACAGGGAAGGGAGCCAAAGGAAGAGAAGCAGAAGACATTTCAGCAGCGGAGGGACGTTTGTTGGTATCTTGAACTTTTAAAATGAAATCTTCAAAGGGTCTTGGGGGGAGGGGGAGAGGGAGGGTGTAGAAAGGGAAAGGCTCCAAAAACGGACTAAGCCAGGGATGTTGGTGCAGTCACTTAGAAGTTGGAAAAAGCCTTTAACTGATCTGCCTGGCTTTCCTCATTTGTAAAATGGAAACACTACTTACTGATCCCACCAGGATGCAGAAGAGTCAGACACCCACACACAGTAGGTTCACAACAAAAGTAAGATCTTACTAGCTGTCTCTAAGCAGCTCAGGGAAAAAAAAAGAGTTCCAAACAACGGGCAGTTTCAAGATGGCCCTTTGAAAACTTGTGGTACCTCCTTGTTCAGTGATTATCCACTGCTTCTGTATCTGTCTGCCCCCTCCTAATCTCGGGGATTCACAGGGGCCAGGAATGCATCCTGTTTGTCTGGGACCCTTGGATGTACAGGGTCCTGGGCTCATCAGAGGCATCCCTTGGAACTCTGGACAACTAACTGCACAGATGGGCAAAGCAGACATAAACCGTCTTACCCAGAGTCACAGGAAAGATCAGCGTCGGAGCACGTTCTAGAACTTTGACCTCACAGTCCATTGACTTCTTGAGACCACATGGTCACAGATCAAACGGAACAAAGCCTCTGATCTCATCCGGGGACAGATGCATTCTTCTCCAAATCCCCACCAAATGGGAACCGCCACCCAACACTGAGCAGCCCATGTCACCTTCTTCCCTCTCAGAAGTGGCATCCACACTTTCACAAGGAGAAGCAGACACAACACTCGAAACAACTCTTAAAACACCTTCCTGCAATGTGGGCTATAAACACAGGAAACGGCAGTTGGCTGAGCTGCCAGTAACGTTTATTTGCCAGTCAGGGTGCGAGAGCTCTGTGTGTGAGTTTAAAGCTGTCATCCAGGAACAAAAATAAACCAGTAAAGCAGAAACTGAGGCACCCTGACTGTAGATCTAATGGAAAGGGCTTCGGAGTCAGAAATGCTAGGCTTAGAAACCCGGCTCTGCCACTATTCATGAGGCATATTCAGTCACCTTTTGCGCTCCCATTTGCTCATTTGCAAATAGGTCTATTAATACTAACTGCATGGGTTTTCAGTGAAGAGTAACTGACATAGTGTTCGTAAGGTGCCAAGGCTATCGACTTCGGCACACACACAAAAAGATGATTATAAATGGTATTTACCATCAAGCTCCTTGGTATTTCCCCAAAGCTGAACACTTATTTTTTTTTTTTTAGATTTTATTTATTATTTTGTCAGAGAGAGAGAGAGAGCACCAACAGGGGGAATCGCAGGCAGAGAGAGAAGCAGGCTACCCACTGAGCAAGGAACCCGACATGGGACTCGATCCCAGGACCCTGGGATCATGACCTGAGCTGAAGGCAGAGGCTTAACCAACTGAGCCCCCAGGCGTCCCGGAGCTGAACACTTATGTCCACACAGAAACCTGCACACAGATGTTTATAGCCGCTTTATTCAAAATGCCAAAACTTGGAATCAATCAACCAAGATGTCCTTTATCCGGTGAATGGATAAATAAACGGTGGTAATCCAGACAATGGAATATTATTCAGTCCTAAAAAGAAATGAACTACCAAGCCAGGAAGACATGGAGGGACATTAAATGTATATTATGAAGCAGAAGAAGCCTATTCAGAAAGGCTACATGGTATATGGTGCCAACTATATGACATACTGAGAAAGTTACCACTATGCAGTGCTTGTAGGAGGAGGAAATCCCAGGGTTTGGTGGAGGATGAGCTAGGGGGTGATAAATAGGCAATAGGTAGAACGCAGAGGCTTTTAGGGCAACGAAAATACCCTGTATGATACTATAATGATGGATATGTGTCATTATACATTTGTCCAATCTCATAAAAGGTATAACGCCAGCAGTGAACCCTAAGGTAAGCTATAGGCTTTGGGTGATGGTCCTGAGTCAATGTAGATTCATCAGTTGTAACAAAGTTATACTCTGGTGACCCATACTGATAATGGGAGGGGCTGGGGCACGTGTGGGGGCAGGGGTATTCAGGAAATCTCTATATTTTGCTTTGAACCTAAAACCCCTCTTAAAAAATGGTCTTCAAAAATGCTAGTTCTCTCCAACACCCTGGAAGGCCTCATATAAAGAAAGGCACACTTGACAATATCCAGATTTTTAGAAGAACCACAGACCGCCAGGCAGAGTTATTTGCTGGCTCCCAAGCCGTTTCATAGCCCCACTACATGTCTCTGTTTCTGGGCACGTGGTGGAGTGCAATGCACTTATCTGATCACTTCTTGGTCCTCCCTATTAGACTGGGAGCACCAAGGCAGCAGGGGCCATTCCTTAAGTATCGTTTTTTCTTTTGATCCTAGCAGTGAGCAAGCCCGCTAATTATAGTGTTGAAACAAACAAACAAAGCCACCTGGTGAACAGGAAACTGGTACAAGGAAGAGAAAAGAGGCAGTGTGGACCCACATACAGCTCCCCGATGGTACTCCCAATATTCTGGCAGGAGTCCAGCAGTGAGCAGAGAAAGGCTAAAGAAACATGGTAGTACTTCCTCCTTGATGGTGATCTTCTTTTTCTTTTAAAGAAGAAAACCCCCTCTGTAGAAAGGCAATTCCAGAGCAAAGGAAACCAAACAAGGAAATAACCTCAGAATCTTTAGCAAAAAGTGTTGCAACATACATTCTTTCCATCATCAGACACTGCAGGGACAAGAGAAAGAACATCAGCCCTTCTGGAATTTTCTTCTTCAAGGCTCACTTAAGGCTATTTCTTTTACAGCTGAAAATCCCAGCCTCCTGAGTCTATTATAAACTCAAAGCCATCCTCCTTCCTTACAAGTTCTTTCTCTTCCTATTCTTAGGGGGGGCGTTCTGCCCTAGCTCGGGTACCCTGGACTTACCCCTCTCCTCCGCCTGTAGCTCCCTGCTGCTTGTCTGAGCCTCTGCGCGCTCCCTCTGTCCCCGAGTGATCACATGCCCAGAGTTGACTGCACATCAGTGAGTACGTGCCCAACAAGTGAGTGCTTGAAGCCCACCCCTTCCGAGGCCCGCGTCCAACCCCCTGAGGTCAGCACTGTGCATCCCGTCAGCCCTTGCGTGAGGACAGTGCATTCCTAACCAGCCCTGGTGGGGCTGCTCCAACAGGGATGCCTGGGAAGGAGATGTTCAGAAAATCTAGAGACTTGGCACGAACACACTTTAAAGACAGCAGGCTTGGAGGTGAGATCCAGCCTCCACTTGCTCTTCCTACCGCCTGGCTGTTCAGTACCCCGGGAATCCGGGAGCTCCCTCTGTGGCCTACCTGTAGGCAACGGTCCTGGGTCCGCCTAGTTGTACCCCTTAATAGCTTTGGGTGCAGTTCTGTAGGCTTCTTTTTTTCCCCTCATATTTTATTTATTTTATTTTTATTCTTTTTTTTTTTTTTTTTTTTTAGTTTCAGAGGTAGAGTTTACTGATTCATCAATTGCATATAACACCCAGTGCTCATTACATCACATGCCCTCCTTAATGCCCACTCCCATCCCCCACCCATCCATATTTTAAATAGGGGAAATGATCTGTTTTACCGTCAGAGCTGTGGAATCATGCATGTGAAAGCACCTATCCAGAAGCTTCCTCATAAAGGACACCCTCAGATTTCATATCCTTCCCCACAGACCTCAGATCCCAGGCTGGCCAAGCCTAATCCCTGTGGGGACTTCAGATATGTTCTCCAACTATGTCCTTCTGAGGAGGCTGAGAAGGATGCGCAGTTACCATCAGTCATAACCGGGCAGAGAAGGTCCTGGAGCACACCACAGCTGAGCCATTGGTTTCCAAACCATTTTTCTGGTGAACTGGCATCTGCCCCACCCCCCCTAGCAATATAACTGCCCACCAAAGTCCACAAAATAAGCATCCTCTTTTCTAATGACAGCCCCCTAGATATCAGAGGAGAGAACCTTCCTCTCTATCTTATCACATGATATCGCAGTCTTCTGCTTGAGTCGATCTTGCCCAAGAGCTTGAGAGCAACTTGCGGTCAGGGATGGGGTCTTCCTGCTATCGGTCCCTCGAGAGCTCAGCACAGATCCCAAGTGCCTGGCGCAAAGTCGCTGCTCGGTTAAGTTTCTGTCGAATTAATAGGATCTTCTTTCTGCCCTGCCTCAACATCTCCCATACCCCCTTTAAATCTCCTCCTGACTGAGCGTAGGTGGTCCCACACTACCCGGTTCCCCGGTCAACTCAGAAAACCAGTGGCTAGTTCCCCACAATGCCTAAGATGGAAAGGAGAAATTAAAAAAGAAATTCAAATGAGATGTGCCCCCTTATCTTCCATATCTTTCAGATCCGGCTGTCTAGCGAACGGCAACCTTCTTTGTTTACCCAAGTTCCCCTGAGAGTCATTCGCTCTGAAAGCCTTCCCCAGTCACGCAAGACACACGCCATCTTGCTGAAACGCCATCTTGCTGAAACAGTTTTACTGGTGTCCAGCGCCTCTTCCTCGACCTGCCCACCTCCCCACTCCACTGGGCCACAGGGCTGCCCGCCACCGGCCAGAACAACACAAGCACACTCGCCGCCGACACCGGGAGGTCTGGGGCACCTGAAGCAGCCAGACAGCGAACGGGTCATGGCCGATGTGTCCACCCTTGCAGTGGAGAGCCTCTGCTCTCGGAGGAAGAGAAGAACTTCCAACGTCCTCCTCAACCCTGACGCACAAAGCTGCCGAAGGTCTGGCTGAGGTTGGAGGTCCCCAAAGGCTCATCTTGATGATCTGTGGATTCTTCAGATGCACCTAAGGGCTGACTCCCCCAGGGTCCCCCGCCATCACAGCCACCAGGCTGATGTGTCGGGGATTCTTCCTGGTAGGGGAGAGTAGCTCTGAGTACTTGTGAGCCAGGCAGAAGGCGGGAGCGGTGTGGTTCTGCACGGAGGAGAAGAGCCATTCCACATGCCTCAGCCAACTCTCCTCACCTCCCTGCCCCTCCCCAGAAGGCTTGCCAGATCAACTGAATGCTTAAGTTATCCCTAGGCCCCAAGTCTTAAAGATGTTGGGGAGAGAACTTGGGAACTCACCAAAGAATTACAGTGGCTCATTAACTTATACCCAGAGTCCCCTCCTGCATCCCACACAACCCTGTGATTCCAGAGCTAGTGCTCTGGACTACCGTACGGCTACTGCTCATGGTACACCCAAGAGTCGGGCTCTGCACTAACTATCTCGTGTGCATTACCTCACTCAAACGAGTAGCAGGCAAACCACTATGGACTCTGTCCAAGGAGTCCCTCCCAGAAGCTATGGGAACAGGAGCACACATCCTGCGCCTATTGTGGAGGGTTCCATCTGCAACAAGGACAGAGGCCGGGAGATGTGGCTGGCAGGGACGTGGTATTCTGTAAACTCTAGGGTACAATCCCGTGCCTGGTTTCCCCAAATCTGGAGCCGAGATGGGCAGTACGCATAACACACACACACACACACACACACACACACACACACACGCACACATGCTTTCGGAAAGGGTGATGATATCACCGTAACTCTATACAAAATTAGTAGACGGCCAACCACACTGCAACTACTTGGGTCCAGTGAGAGATGAAACCAATGAGATTAAACACATGAGCAACCAATCAGGTTGGGTTCTTGACCCCAATAATCTAAAGACATCACGTCATTTCTCTAGACCTCAAGTTTGCTTCCTTCTGCGACTCATCAAACGTTACTAAACACCAGCTACACATCAACACTGTGGGTGCTGGTTAGGAACCCAGACTTGGGAATCTGACTGCCTGGGGTTTGCCCCTTGGGTCTACCACTTACTTGCTGTGTGGTCTTGGGAGGCTCAAAAATTTCTGTGCCTCAGTTTTTTCATCCGTAAAATGGGGATGATAACAATTTCTATCTTGTAAGGTTGTCATAGAGAATAAGCAAAATAATGTACATGTCATGTTTTAAAATTCTGCCTGGCACAGAGTAGGCACTCAGTGAAGGTCGGCTAGGAATATTCAGGGCTGGGGTTGGAATGGTGACGGTGACGAGACAACCAGTGAGGAGGTAGGGATACGAAAAGCAAATGGGGAGACTTGGGAGACCTCTGTCTTGTGCAAAAACATCACGAGCCAAGAGGACATGCAGACCGAGAGTGTTACACGCACACGTGCGGTGGGAGAACGATGGCTCCCAAAGATACCCTCGTCCTACTCCCCAGAACCTATGAATACGTTCCCTTCCAGGGCGGAAGGGACTTTGCAGTTGTGATTAAGCTCGGCCTCTCGAGCTCAAACACTGCAGTCAGTAGGGTCTTTCTGAGGGAGACAGTGAGGCAGGAGAGGCAGAAACGGATGGAAGCCCAGGTGGGAGTGGTCCCTTCTGTAGACAGAGGAAGGGGCCGTGAGCCCAGGAACGCGGGCGCACTCTGGAAGCTGGCAAAGTCAAGGGAACAGCCTCCCTCCTCGAGCCTCTGGCAAGAGCACAGGAGCACAGGTCTGCTGACATCCCAGTTTTGGGCCCTCACGCCCACGTTAGACTTCTGATCTCCTGATGTTAGGAGAATGAATTTGGGTTGTGTTAAGTCACCACAAGTTTGTTAGAGTAGCAAGAGGCAAACTCTGCTACACGGGCCTTTGGTCACATGTGCTGTATTTCACAAAACCTCTTGTTGTTCACAAAAGCCACTTGCTAACTCATTATGACTCACGTTCCCAACTTCCCAAAAAGGGTGAAGTGAAAATTTAAGCTTCCAGAAGGAAGTGTTCGCTTTGACGCGACTGGCCTGTCAAGGGACTCCTCGTGTTCCTCGTGCACAGCATCGGCCTCTCGGAAGCCGCAGAGCTTGGTTAGGGAGGACTAGAACGGCCCGGCAAATGTCACACAAAACCGACAGTTCGCAGGCTTTCTGGAAGAGCCTCAAAGTACCAGGACCTGACCCCTGACAACACGTAGTCGCACTTTACGCGTGCATGACTTCTTGTGATTTTTCTTGCTTGGATATACACGGCCTCGCTTGGATTCATCCAACCCATCGAAACACTTGATCGAAACCACATCCCGAGAGAGTGACAGATCCAGAATTTGAAGCCAGGCTTTTGTCTCCAAAGCCAATCTTCTCTGCACCATAGCGAAGGCGACATCTGTCCTTAGCCTCCGAGGTGGCTAACTGAGACGACCGAGGGTCCCCTCCAATGCCGCCCCTGCCACCGCTGTGATGCCCCCTCCTCCACCCAGCCCACCCTCCTTCTCCGAGGTGGCCATAGCTGCTGCTTCCACAGGCTGAGTTGTAAACACGTGGCAGACAGAAGGAATGGAGCCAACGGGAAAGAAAAGGCAGAGAAACCGTGAAAGGGTTAATCAAGATCACAGCCCCGTCTGTTCCTCACAGAAACCAGAGCCCAAAAGCCTTGTAAGACAGTCTCCCCCTTGGAGGCAGAGCCTGGACTCAGGGAAGTAGCCTGAAGCACAGAAAAAAGAAACAGTGCTCTGGCCTGGGAGTCAGGAGGCCTAAGGTCTGCCTCTGTCACTGGCTGGTGGTCTTGAAAAGGTCACTTCATTTGTTTGTCTCGCTGTACTTCTATGCAGAAAGAGGAAGTCGGGGGCGCCTGGGTGGCTCGGTTGGTTGAGCAACTGCCTTCGGCTCGGGTCATGATCCCGGAGTCCCGGGATCGAGTCCCATATCGGACTCCCGGCTCTGCGGGAAGTCTGCTTCTCCCTCTGACCTTCTCCCCTCTCGTTCTCAGTCTCTCGCTCTCTAATAAATAAATAAAAATCTTTAAAAAAAAAAAAAAAAGAAAGAAAGAGGAAGTCGGACTGGAAGAGCTCCACCAGCAACGCTAGCTGCACACTTCTGAGATTCTACCTCCACGGGTCCTGTCCACGCAGGAACGCTCCGTTTCATCAGAGAAACCGGACTCACCCCCAGTCGAGGGCAGGGGCCTTGCGTGAGCTTCTTCACCCTGAAGCGAATCCTCTCATCCCTCACATGTGACTCTCGAGCCAGGGGCAAGTGATCTCTGTCAGGAAGTTAGATACGAGGCACAGTCTAAGATGCGAATAATAACTAATACTTCTTTTTTTAAAAAAGATTTTTATTTATTTATTTGACAGAGAGAGAGATCACAAGTAGGCGGGGAGGCAGGCAGAGGGAGAGGGGGAAGCAGGCTCCCTGCTGAGCAGAGAGGCGAATGCGGGGCTTGATCCCAGGACCCTGAGATCAGGACCTGAGCTGAAAGCAGAGGCTTTAACCCACTGAGCCACCCAGGCGCCCCATAACTAATACTTCTTGGACACCTCTATCTGTGGAGACTTTCTGTTGTCCAGAGTTTCACAAAGTATTGTGTTCAAGAAGTTGTTCATGGAGCACCTGGGAGGTCGGTTAGGTTCAGGGGCCTGGGATTGAGCCCTGCGAGCCTGCTTCTTCCTCTCCCTCTGCCTGTTGCTCCACTGGCTTGTGCTTTCTCTCTCTGTGTCAAATAAATAAATAAAATCTTAATTAAAAAAAGATGTCATTCATTTTCACATCCTTTGGCAACCCATGATGAGCCCCTATCACTCAAATGCCCTAAACTTAAAACCATGTATTATTATTCTGTGTCAACATTGCCCATGTCCACCAACGCTCAGAAATTCAATGCCCACGAACGTAAAACCTACCATGTCAAGCACAACTTCCCATTCTTTGGGGTAAATGGACTTTCTCCAACCTTGATTCGGGTACCCCCGTTTCAAGGGCTTCTGCTTGTTTCTTTCTCCCTCTTCTTTCCTCTAGCCTTCCCTTCCAGAGCACCCGATAAAGCCACCATTCATTCATATTTCACTCGCCCCCAGGTTGTAGGTGAGTGCAGTGGGCCCATGCGTGCAGGACAACTTGCAGTGACGTAGAAGACTGGACAACCCCTTCCCTTGGGGACACGGAAGGTGCTCTGGTCCCTGACCACCAGCCACCTCAGGAATCTTGATGTCTTACAGACAGAGCATAGATCCCCAGCATTCCTTGAGCTCTTTCCTTGGAGAGGTGGTGGTGGCAGGGGTTTACTGGAGAGAGGCAATTAGAGAAAACGAGCTTAGTGCATGGAGGGCTGAGATCTCAGCCAGAGACCAAAGAAAGGAGGAGCATGGTTTTTTTTCCTGGCATGGTTTCCAGGGAGGGCAGCTAAGTGCAGATACGGATGGTGAGGCAGGGTACCGAGGCGCGGATGGGAGAGCACATAAAAACTCTAGCAGTGTGGGAATTCTAAAGGGGAGATGACTCGTGCATCAGAGATTGTAGACCATCGGTCCATTCACGGTCGGATCTCAGTCAGCTGCCTCAGTTTCAGAGAGAAGATTCCAGTTGTCTGAGGTAAGGGCTGTCACAGAGCGGGGCAGGATCCCAGGGTCCTGCTTCTCAGGAGTTCCGGGATGCTGGAGAGGATTACCAGAAACCCTACAGAGAGGCTTTGGAATCTCCATCTGGGGACACCTCAGTCGCAACCAACTTTACTCCCTTGGGCATTGCGAAGGGAATGGAACATTTCGTTGACCTCAATCTTTTTCATGAAATTCTCTTCTTCCCCGCCTTCTTCCATGAAACCTGTCATTTTGTTCTTTTCCTGCCTCTTGAACTATCTCTCTTAGCTTCCTTCACCTCCTTTCTTCTCTACCCGACAGCTGGTCCCCCACAATACTATCCCTGGGGGTTGGCTTCTTTCCTTTTCTTTTCACTCTGCCTGTTCTTTACACCTACTGCCAGGCCTTCTGCTACAACCTCCAGGAAACAGTCTGGTCCCAAGTAATTTCTCCACCTTACCTCTCACTACCTCTCTCTGTCTCCTTCCCAGCAATCCCAGGCCCCCGGGGCAGCTGGCTCTGAAGTCAAGCTGTTCTCTCTGACTGGGATACCTCTCCTCCTCTCCGCCAAGAAAAGCTCTCCTCATTATTTAAGGTCTGCCTTAATTATCACCTATTCTGCTTTCTCAGCCTTCTCAAGTTACACTAATTGTTTTTTCTGTGGTCCCACAGGGTTTTTAATCATATTGTGATACTGCATTTAAGGTTTATATGTCCTGCCCTCTTGAGGAAGGCTGAGCTCTTGGAGAAGAAACACAACCTTCACATCCCTAACAAGTTCCTGGCATACAGCAGGCACTCGGTAAACGCCCCGTGGAAGAGCAAACAAAATAATGTCAGACCTAAAGTCAGGCCCAACTGTGCGCCAGCTCTATCTTTTGGTAGCCGACATGTTTCCTTTTCTTTCAGAGCTAGATGGTGACAGAGGGGGAGAGGGTGGGAGAGTGATGAGCAGAGTGAGTCAAGAGACCCAAGTTTAGATTGAAATCTGCTTCTTTGTTCCCTTGTGGTGTAATATGAAATCATTCAAATGGTCTGCTGATCTTCCCGAACTCCCACCTCTCAAACTGAAGGGTCCTGCTGCCATCTTGTTCACCCCTGAATTTCCTTCAGGGGTCCCTGTCTGGTTATATAGCACCCTCCTCACCTTTCCACCTACGTCCGGCATCTACCTCTGCCCGCACGGATCACACTTTAGCATAATTCTGTCTTCCATACTAGACTGCCAGGTCCTGAGGGCAGAGATTTTATCTATATCTGTATCTATAGCTATATCTATATCTATCTATATCTATGTATAATGATGCTCTGTACTCCTTATAACTCCTACTTAGAATAGGCCATCATAGTTGCCCATAAACACGTGGTGAAATGTACACACACTCACATACACACACACACATTGGCATTACCAAGGAAACGTTTGATGGAGAGAACACACGTGCAATATTGGATTGTTGTTTTTTAAATTTAGTTGAAATCTAGTTGACACACAATGTTCTATTGGTTTCCAGCGTACGACAGAGTGACTTGGCAAGACTGTATGGAACGCTGTCCCCCCACGAGTGTGGCTACCAACGGTCATATACAACACTACAGTGTGTGGCACCACTGACTACATTCCCTACGCTGTGCCTTTTATCCCCATGACTCATTCATTCCGTAACTGGGGGCCTGTACCTCCCACTCCCCTCCACCTGTTTTGCCCATCCCCCCACCTTTGGCAAGTATCCCGTATTGTTCTCCGTATTGATGAACCTGTTTCTGCTTTTTGTTTGTTTGTTTATTCATTTGTTTTGTTTTTTAGATTCTCTCTATATGTAAAACCATATGGTGCTTGTCTGGGGTTTTTGTTTTTGTTTTTGTTTTCTCTTTCCTTGCCTTGTTCTTCAGATTTCATTTGTCAGGATATGTCAGAAGAGGCCCCGAAGGGGGGAAAAAAAAATCATGGTGCGTTAATGTGGCTGCAGACCTCG
>CM052815.1:77184572-77240978 GCA_028533885.1 Nasua narica
CAAGAGGTGCCAAATGCATTGAGATTGAACTAGTTCCCCAGGGTGGGTGAAATAAATCTGCTTAGGCAGAAAGCAGACAAATGCTGGGTCCGCAGTCAACTCAAGGACAGGCTGGTTAAGGGATGACGTAGGCGATGTCACTGATTCAGAACTCCAGCGACTCCATACTGCTCTGAGCGTGTGTCTGTGTTTAAATAAGACTGTACACAAAAGCAGCCATTGGAAGCAGATTTCTTCCCCGCTCCGAGAGTGCTTCCTACCCAAGATCAGAGAAGAAAACATTTAGAGAGTCAATGCTCACGGTCAATATTTTTGAATGGGGCACAGTCAGCCAGGAAGCAGGATTCTAAACAAGCCCGCCGCCTGATTCATAGCGAAGGCTGATCCAACAACACCTGAAAAGAAATCTGAAATGTTCGGCAGCCTCTGGCCATCTGTGCTATCGGCTTCCTCTTGGCGTTTTCCAGACGGCTGGGAGCGGCTCTCTGCTGGTGTTTCTTCCAGCTTCCCACTGTGTGTGGCAACAGCCCCGGTCCTGGTGGAGTTCATTGCCACTGTTGCTTTATGTGCGAGAATGTTCCTGCTTCCACTGGGGCGATGGGACACAATGTGAATTGTTACACAAGCAGCTGGTGACTTCCAGAAGGGAAGGCGCCCCTTTAATTAAGAAGGTGCCCATGAGCTATTTGTTTCCCCCAGGGGCAGGAGCTAAAGGCACTAACCTCCTCTTTCATTTAACCAGCACTTTGGCTGTTTTTTGCGAGAAAGCCTATTATGTACCAATTTGAAAATTAGACTATTGTATACTACTTAAATGACTTTCCATCCCTCCCCATCTCAATTGGCTGCTATCATTCTTTCTTTCTGTTTATTTACTCTCTAGAATATCAATAGTCTGTCCCGAAGGGTTTTTGTTAAAGGGAGAAGAGAAGCATTTGACAGTAAAGCCCTGGGGAAAATAAAACAAAACAAAAACAGAAAAGCACCTGAGACGAGGCGAAAACATCCTGTGCTGCCCAAAACCATGGGTCTGTGTCACCAGTGAGTCCCCAGAATGCAGATGTGGTTGACTTCGACCCCATTTACAGTTGGGAAGACTGAGACCCAGGAAAAGACAAAAATGGGTGGGAACCCAAAAAGCCGATAACTGAGAGCAGAGCAAAAGCTCAAAGCCGGGGTCTGAAAGAAAGGTAAACTGAGTTTGCTTTCCATTACCGCTGGGACTACCAGTGGGATGGGAGCTGAGCACAGAACCTTCACACTATCTGTAAAGTGTTGTTTACCCAGGTTTAGAGAAAGCACACCTGCCCCTCAGAGGGTCATGGTGGAGGGTGTGCAGCCAGCTAGAGAGAGTTCTAGGCCGCCTCTGACAGCTGACTTCAGAGTGCCAGGTGGCGAAACTTGGCATTCACTTTTTCCTCCTGAGAATGGCACAGAATTCAGTAGGATACCATGCACCTAGTAAGAACTCAGACAACTTCTGGATGTTCATCGGGAGGCATTCCCGAGAGGCCTCAACCCCATAAACAGTAGATGGTCAAGAACGTGCCACCAAAGTCACCAGGAAAATGGGGGTGTTAGGAAAGGAGACATCCTATCACATAACTCTGAGCCCCGACAGAAGGTCTGGAGGGCAGAGGCCCCTGCTCCATCTATCCGTCCATCCTCCGGGGACACTGTTCCATAAGCCTCTGGGTGACACCCTGTGGCCCCTGGGAAAATTCTCCAATGAAGAAGATAAGAGCTGTCAGCCCTGATGGGGACCACAGGCATCTTCCTCTCCGGCAGCCGCTCCGGCCTGCAGGGACTGTGCCCATCTCAGGGCAGAGAAGCACACTCTTGAGTAAGATTTCTCTCTCTCTCTCTCTCTCCCCCCAGAGCTGGAGTCTGATTCTGATTCCATGCGAGGCTAATCAAGAAGACAACCATCTGGCACTCCTGCACATCCCCAGCCTGGGCCATTTATTATAATCAGCAGCTGGGGAGGCGCCGGCTCTGTCTCGCACCCGTTGGGACACTCCGCAGACAGAGGTGCGGGGAACAGAACCCAAGGGCTGCGGGAGGGCACAGCCCCTACCTCCTGCTCACGACTCCGCGCCCACAGCGCCGACAGGAGCAGGGAGCTGAACCGTGGTGACAGCCCAGGAAGCAGCCCACGAAGGAGCCGAGCAGAATAAAATCACCACTGCAGTAGCAGGACAGTCCCCGTCTTCATCGAGGGCTCACCAGATGCCACAGACTCCGTGGCCGTGGGCAAGGAATGGCACTGCTGGCCTCTACGGCAGCCCTTCGAGGCAAGGACTGCTACTATCAACATTTTCCCGGCCAGGAAATTAAAGCATGGCCCTTCCGGCCACTTGCGCAAAGTGTCGCTGCAGGCGCAGGCTAGACTTCTGTGTCTTGGGCAGATCATGCTGGGGTCTCTTCCTTACCCCGCTGCCAAGCAGAGGGACACCCCGTCACACGCGCATGCGCACACACACACACACACACACACACACACACACACACGCAGGCAGGGGATGCTGCTGGCGCCGATCCCTCTGCTGCCTCCGTCACTGGCCGGAGGAGAGCCGGCGGGAGACATAGATTCCCTAGGTTTGCATGTGGCTTCTCTGAAAAGCCAAGCCTTTAGTTCTGAGAACGAATGACCGCACCCTGGGTGAAAAGCAGCCGGAGTTTGAGGCAGCAGAGGGCAGGGGGCGGGGTGGTGACAAAAACCACAGGACGAGGCACAAAGCACGACTCTCTTCACCGTCTGTGGGGCTCACTCTTCTGAACCTTAGCAGAAACCATCAAGGTCTGAGACTTGATAGTAATTATGCCTCTGAGCCTGCTTCGTCGTCTCTAGAGGGGTCTAAACACTTACGGTAATATTCCCAGGGCGCAGTGGAACTTCCGCAGAAGCTCTGTGCGCGGGGTTCTAATTGCATTGCCAGTCAACGTAAAGACATCGAAGTCCACTGGCAACACAAGGAGATGAACTACTGATTCACACAGCACCAGGGAAGTCTCCAAAATATTAAGCCGAGGGGAAGAAGCCAGCCAGGCACAAGAGGATGCACTGTGGGATCCCGCTTCCCTGCAGATCTAGAAAACCCAAGTAACGACAGAAAGCGGGCCGGTTCCCCAGGAAACCGTGGAAAGGGGCACAAGGAAACTTTTAGGGGTGACAGGCAAGTGCCGGGTCTTGTGGTAGTGATGCCATGGGGGTATCCGTTTGGCAAAACTGATAATCCAGAAATCGATTTAGTTTCAGGTACATACATGCTACCTCAATAATTGAAAATAAAAACGTGTCGAAGTCTGCCCTTTGGAACCGGCGCCCGTGTGCGGCCTGGGAAGGTCCCTGGACTTGCAGTTTTAGCTCAAGACTCTCACGGTGACCGGGCCCCGTGGAGGTCAAGTGCCCGAGCTCCTCCGAGCCTCAAGGCTCTTCATCTGTAAAACGAGGCTCTCATGCTGCGCTTTGCCTCACGGGACGGCAGTGCCAATCAAGAGGGCCATCTGGTGCACGTGAGAGCAATTTTCCGACAGCAAAATAACAGACGGACGTAGGGGACTGTTGGGTGCGCGGTGCTGACGGGGAGCTTCGAGTCCTTTGCCCTGCCCACCTAGAAGGTCCCTTCGGCTCCGGGCGGCCCACCGTTTGTGTCCTCTCCCTACCTACGGCCCCCAGGGAAAGCAACTACAGCCCCCACCCAGAATCGGCCACAACTCGGAGATGCTGAGTTGACCAAGCACTTCCAGGGGATCCAGCGTCAACCACTGGGTAAGCTGGAGAAGGCCAGAGAAACTGGACACTTTAACTCAGGGGCCGTGCAAGGTGCCTGGCAATTCATGTGCAGGCGGCTCCGAGGGCCTTTTATCTTTGGGCGGCGAAGCATGGCTAATGCCGCTCACTGCCCAAAGCCAAGGCAAAGGTGCTTATCCCAGCTCTCTCCTTCCTCCACCGTCCTGCTCTTTGACTGGGCAGGCATGGCTCAAATATTCCCGGTAGGAAAAAAGGAGCCACCTGACAGCACAGGTTAAGTCTTCACCCGAGACTTCAGGCAGCAATCCCCTGACCTCCTGCTCTTCCAGTCAGCACGATAAAACCCCAATCCTCTCTGTCCGGTGTCCTGATTCTATTTTCAACCACTCTCAGTCCTCTCCTGCCTGTGACTCATTTTGTCTTCACAGGGCCTCGCGGGCAACACGGGCCAGGTGTTGCTGGGCGCGGAAGCTGTTCGGGGAAAATGGAAGACCTGAGAGTTTCCTCGGCCGGAAGCTGGACTAGTGCTGGGCCGTGGAATCCCTGCCGCCGGGTCCTCTTGCAGGACTGTGTCTCTCCATCGTCAGCAAACATTAAAACCATTTGCTAGAGACAGGGTTCTGGCCACAGGCAGCCGCAAATAGACCCAACCAAAACAAAATTAAAGGTCAGAGGTGTATCGGCGAAGATGCCTCAAATTCAATGGGGAGGTGATGCTCCCACCAGGGGCCTCAAGCTGCAGAAGAGATAAGAGATAAGAGCCTAGCTCCCCCGCCAACCACAGAGGCCAGTAGCGGATGGTGTGGAATCAAGTAGCAAAGCGACAGTCCCCCTCAGAGTTCCGGGCCTGCCTTCTCTTCTGGCCGCGAGGCATCCCCTTCCCCGGGCCTTGGCTCAGTGCACTGTTCCTCTGCCTTCCCACCAACCTCGCTCCTGTCCTGACCAAGCTGAACCTTTCTTTTTAGATAGAACTTTCGGAACAGGAACTTTGAGAAGAGCTAATAGGTATAGGGGAGTAAAAAAAAAAAAAGGAAGGGATAGGCCATTTTGGCCCCTTGAAGGTTTCCTTCCTGAGGCTTCCCTAACACCTCCTTACATGGTACGCGCTCTCTTGCTCGCTCTCTCTCTCACATACACACACACACACCTGGAAAAATCGCTATTTCTCAGTCCTCCCTATGGCAGGTCCTTCTACAGCAGTGTTTGTGGACTGAAGGTAATAGGGTGGGATGGAAAAAACCTAGCTAGAAGGAACACACGCCAAGATCACCCAGCTGGCTCAACACTCCTTTCCTTTAGCTCTGGCAAGCAGTTAATAAGTGAGCACTAGTTACTCCCTCAGAGGGAGCCAGTGAGGCCCCAAGGGCTTAGGTGACTTATCCAAGCCCACAGCACAGCACGGGCTGGTTTGGGACCTGGGCCTTGCTGGCCTGAGCTCTCTGTGGCCCACCCAGAGCCCCGTGGAAGGTCTCTTCCTGCTGCTGTACAATGCCAGACCCGGTTACACTCAAAGGGAAACCAGAGCGGTTGGCCTTGGCTACCACCAGTCTCTCCAAAGGGCCAAGTTCCAAACATCCCTCTCATCCCTCCTTGAGGCATCCCAGCCATGTCCCACAGAACCCAGAACCCTTCTCAATTAGTGCTCCCTCCAGCTTGCAATTTCTTTACGCCCTTTCCTCTGGGCTCAAGGCCTAAGAGGCTTCTCCAAAGGCTTCTCAGAAGCTAAGCCCGATGCTCTGGCTCTCTGGCTTCTCCGCTTGGCAGCCCAGGGAGAGTGGAACTAGATGAGGGGACAGCCAAGGGCTCCGCCCCCTCCCAGGAAGAGAATTTGATGGAACAGGAAAGCCAACTCCCCTCCTGCCCAGGCTGTTCTATTAGGACCCCCTCGGTCACCCGTTCAGTAAAGAGAAGCAGTGCTAGTCATAATACTAGGAGCTGTGATAGGCTGAATAATGCCTCCCCAAAAGCTAAGTCCTAATCCCTGGAACTGTGAACATTACTTTATGGTAAAAATAAAATAAAAAAAAAGATCTTGCAGACATGATAAAGGATCCTGAGACGGGAAGACTCTCCTGGATGATCTGGAGAGGCCCTATGAGCAATCACTAGTGACTTTGCAGGAAAGAGCAGAGGGAGCTTTGACCCATACAGCAAGGCCATGTGACCTTCCGTTCCGAGGTCCGGGTGATGCGGGCACGAGCCGACCGAAGCGAGCAGCCACAAAGGCGTGGGTGAGGCAAGGAATGGATTCTCCCCTGGAACCTCCAGAGGAAGCACCGCCCTGCCGACACCTCGATTTCAGCCCAGTGACCCTGAGTGAGGGCTTCCTGTCTCCAGAACCAGGAGAAAAGAAATTTCTGTTGTTTTAAGCCAGCCAGACCGTGGTCATCTGTTACAGCGGCTGCAGAATCTAATACAGCAGCCAACACCTGATAATCACCTACCACGTGCCAGGCATTGCACGAAGCACGCCCCTTACACGGGCTCATCGTGCACGGGCTCTGGATGCGAGGTTAAGCAGACGCCCCTGGGGGTTTGAATCCCAGCCTTACTGCTTCGTGCTGGGACTCTGAGCAAGTTACATAAAGTGACGAAGCTTCTGTTTCCAAAGGCATAAGATGAGCATACATGTTCCATTTCTCATTGTGTTGCTAGGAGGATACAATGGTCAAGAAAGGTAAAGTGACCGGAAGAGCATATGGCAAATACTCCATAGATGCCAGCCATGAGATCTCAGGGGTTGAACCGGCCCAACCATCATCCTAATCTGTTGGGACACGGACAAGACCTCCTGGACCCAGCCCAGGAGAAAAGATGTCCCTTTAAAGCAAGTGTGAAGAGCAAACATGACAGTCTGAGGAGTTCAGTTAAGTATTTCTTCCCTTCATGGAGCTACTTAGGTCCTTAATGCTGGCCTAGGTGCCGGGGCCTATGCTAATTCTGCAGCTCGGCCCAGCAGACCCGCTAGCCCCTACCTCCCCTTGCTTAAGGAGAGGTGTGCACAGCCAGAGTGCACCGCCAGAATAAGGACACAACTTGCAGCATCCACACCTGACACAGCCCTGCGGAGCCCATCCCATTTTCTCTGTAACTCTGGCATCGGGAACTGGAGCCCCATTGCTTGGAAGTCAACCCGAGTCAAAAAACGTCAATGCATTTCCTGGCTTCCCAAGGCCCACTTTCCTGACTGTCTTTCCCAGCGGCCTGGGCGGAAAGATAAAACCAGGGGTGTGCTTTGGTTACAAGGTCACAGCCAAGTTAGTAAAGAATAGAGTAAGCAAGGTTTGCCCAGAGGCTGGGGAACGGTAACCTAGGCTTGCCACCTGAAAAAAGGAGGGAGAAAAATTTTTTTCATTAACTTAGCTCTTCCTGATAAAGTTTGCCCAACTCTCCCGTTTAGGTGATGTCATTCAAAGAAGCAGCGCCCCCACGGGACCGCAGGCCTCGTGCCCCCACCTAAGAAATCTGCAAGGGAGAAATTAACCAAGGGAGAAGGGCCTGGCCGCCCGGCCGGCTTCCTCCTAGGCAGGGTTCTAGCCCCACCGTCTTGGTTGATCAGCCTAAGAAGACTCCTGCTGCCACTGCCTTGTGCAGGCGGCCAGGCCTCTTCCCAGTGGGCTGCAAGGACTGCCTGCCACCTGCGCTCTCTTGGCCCTTCCCCACCCCACCCTCCAAGGGTTAGAAGGATGAGAGAAGACAGCTCCCCTCCTTACTCTCAGGCACCCACAGATTTCCGCGCTGCCGTCACCACTGACGAGAACCCAGGTCCCCAGGAGGAATTGCTTCTCCTTCTTATTCCATCCTCCCTATCAATGAACACGCAGCAACACCCACGCTCCCGCTCCTCCTACTCCGGAGGGAGACGGAACCCGAGAACGACATCCGGAGCTGGAAGCCGCTGCGGTGACAGCGCCGGCCTCTCCGCCCCGAGGTCGCTTGCCCCTTCCCAGTCAGCGGAGGATCCTAAGCCAGCCCCGCGTTCCGGATCCAGAGGGTGCCCGAATCCTCGCTGGGGCCCCGCCTCCCCGGGGGCCGGGCGCCGGAGACCTCGGGGAGCCCGCGAGACACCCGCAGAGCTCCACCACGGGGGCAGGTACCTGGGAGCCGACCCCAGTGCCCTCACCCCGAGGCGCGCCGCACCTTCGGCACCCCCCCGGCAGGCGCCCCTGCCCGCCCAGCGCTCCCGCGCGGCGCCTGCCCCGGCACCCGCGCGGGGAGGGGCCGAGTCCCCGGGCCGCCCGCGCGCCCGTCCGGCCCCAGCAGGTGGTGGGCAGCGGGGAGCGCGCCGCCCCGCCGGCCGGCGCGGGGAGGCGAGCCGGAGCGAAGCCGAGGGCCGGCCGCGTGGGGCGCGAGGGGCGCGAGCCCCGCCACTTACGCGCGGGCTCTGGGGAAGCCCATGGAGAGCAGCACGTCCAGCGCGGATCCATGCTTGATGGTGCCCGGGCGCTGCTGGCGGCTCCTCCGCGGGGTGACTTTGCTGTACAGCTCCTCTCTCGCAGCCATGCCGAGCGGGCCGGGGTGGCCGTACTGAGCCATGGCTCAGCGGCCAGCCATCGCCCGGGGAGCGCCCGAGCCCGAGCGTCCGGGAGGGAGCAGGGGAGGGGGCTCGGGGACCCGGCGCCGGGCGGGAGGCGGCGGCGGCGACGGAGGCGGCGCTGGGAGCTTCCCCGGAGCCGAGACTGACGCTTCCTGGTGAGGCCACCCGAGCCAGGGCGGCCCGCGGGCTTCTTGGGCCGGACCCGCCGTCAGCTGCTCGGGCCCCCGGGTGCCCCCAGCGCGGCTCCGGCAGCGGCCCTCTCTCCTCCGCCCCCTTCCTTCTCTGCTCTTAGCGGTCCGGGAATTTGCAATGAGTAATTTTTGAATGGATCAAAAAGGAAAAGGAGCCTTGTGGGCCGGCCCTGCCTTGCCAGTACCGGGGCCCCGCCCCTCTCTTAAAGCGACAGCGCTGCCGGAGCCTGCTCCGGAGGGCACAGGCTGTAGCGTCCGGGTGCTGCTGGGCAGAGGACTCAACCCACGAGGGGTGCGCGTGTGCGTGGGTTCCCGGGAGTCGCTCCCAGCGCCTCACCCTTCTCCAGGGCTTGCCCATAGAGCCAGCTGGGCCTCCAGACGCTAGATCAACCCGTGTCAAGTTTAATATGGTTCATGTGGTTCTAGATGGGTTAATAATGGAAATTGGGCGAACTGATGGATGATAGTAATGAACCAGAAGGCCAAGCCCTGTAGGCCCAGATAAAAGGTTTTGCTTCCGAAAGACCCTGCAAAATGCGGAGGATTGTTGTGGCCCGTGGTGACCAAGCTCCCGTCAGCTGACCAAGTGGCCACACGGAAGACCTACCAAGCTCTCCCGGACTGAGAAAATGACTTCAGGACAAAGACTGGGAGCTAGGGCTCTCAGGCTTGGGAGAGGCGAGGGGTGGAGGGAGATGGCAGGGTGGAAAAAGGGAGGGGAAGGGGAAGATGGAAGGAGGAAGGAGGAGGACAAGGAAAGTGGGAAGTGGAGGGAGGGTGGAGGGAGAGGGAACAGAGAAAGAACACTTTCTAATTATAAAAGGTGTTCAAAATTCAGTGGGTTGGTTTTCATTAGGGAATGAGCACCTTGTCAATGAAAGGATTCAACGAAAGACAAGATCATTCTTGCTCAGCAGCGACATACAAGTGAATTTGCATCATAGGTTGGATAAAACTACTCCCACCTCAAAGAAGGTGGGAGTCTTAACCACACTCACCCCTACCCCAGGCTGAACACCATGAACTTGGCTCGGGGATGTTAATGCTCTTTCATTTGGAGACAAACTTACTGTCTTCAGTCAAAGACAACTGCCCCACTTGGTTTAATGGAAAAGAGAAAGTAAATCCTAGCTGCTCTTTTTCAGGTAATAATAATAATAGCTAACATGTATTGGACTCTCGCGTCCATCATTGTGCTAAGCATAGTAAACGAATAGACTCATTGAGTGTTTATGACCCTTATAGGGTGTCTACAATTATTATCCCAGTCTGCAGATGACAAAACTCAGCTCAGAAAGGTTGAGGAAGGTCATAGAGCTGGTAAGTATATAATGAAGGCTTTTATTGACTGTGGTGACCGGATACATTGCTTCGGCCTCTCCAGCCCCATGTCCTTATCTGTGTGCATCATCGTAACCTAGCCTCACACACGCGGGGTTCTCCAAAATTGTCAAGTCCTTTCCCTGCCTGGAGCGTGGGAGGGATGTGACCCCAGAACCCATGAACAGTTTTTTGATGGTGCTTTCTAAGGCATATTAAGGTTTTACCAGGGGAAATGACACAGCCAAATTCTCTTGGGCTAGAACTGCTTTTCTAAAGAAAGTCCAGTGGTGGCAGAAGTGGGGAAATAAGGAGTACCAGGGCTTAGGCAACAATGTACATAATTCTGCCTTCTGCCTGTGTAAGGGATGAGGGAAAGTTCATGCTTCCTGGGTGAAAACTTCTGCCAGAGCGGAGGAAGCTTCCTGGAGCCTTTTGCAGAGTGCTTTTCCAGAGCAGGGAACAAAAAGACAGGACTGGGCTGAGAAAACCATACCTAGTAGACTAACCTCCGGGGGTGTGTTCAGTAAAGGATGCTGGACCTTACCCAATATTCTGAATTTCTTCCAAATGCCTGGGCTGAGAGTCAAAGGATCTGGAGGCTAGTCAGGAGGTAGTAATGTCTGTGGAAGGATTTTGTGGAGGCACGAAACAAATAATAACTTGAATTTATCGAGAACTTACTATATGCTGGTGCTGTTCTAAGTTTCTTACATAATAACTCACTTAATCCCTTGACAAGACAGTGAAGTGGGTCCTGCCATATTATCCGTGGTCACTTGGCCAGTGAAGATACACTGATGCAGACAGAGGTTGAGTATCTTGTTCAAGGTCACAGGGCTAGTAAATGGCAGAGCCAGGATTTGAGCTCTTAAAATTTATCCAACCATTTACTGCCATGGTTATGATGATGAAGAGATGTCGACCATTAAAATAACTTGGTTACCTTTTGGACTCGTCCTATGCCCCTGGATACAAACTCGTTGGATCTCTGTTTCTCCAGAAAAATCGAATTGATGGTCTCTCTCCCTGCCTTCGGGCAAACCGTGAGAGGAAATGATGGATATAAAAATAGTTTTAGGTAGCCTGGAAAAATCACTATGGAAAACCAGACTCCTTGGATGGGAACTGTTTGATCTAGAGTGCTTTTACGGAAATCCCAGCCTCTTCTGAAAAAGAGGATTTCTTTTACAGAAATCCTCACCCTGCTTCACTCCTTACATTTAGGACTGCTGCTACTTGTCCCGCCCAGTATTAACTTTCAAACGCTAGGGGAAGCTTTATACACGTCCCTATCGCTGTAGTCCACGGGAAAGAGGGATGACTCTTCACGGGACAGGGTGTCTGACAACACTGGGAAGGAGGAGGGAGGCAGGAGAGGGGTCCCCACCCATCCGCGTGGAGCTGCTCCCTCAGAAGGGACAGCACGCTGTCCTGTCCCCCTTCACCAACAGATCATATCAAAGTCAGCCCTGGACCATGAACTTGTTTTTGTTCACGTTGGCGCTGTTTAACGCCAGTGGCAGCCCTCCTGAAATGGTCACAGGGACGCGGGGCTGGGTCCATTTCACTGGGCTCCCAAGTTCAGAATCCTGTCTCTGTCTTTTTCTTCTCTCTTTGAGAAGAGGTCAAGTGGCTGCAAAATGTTTCCAGTCCCGAGGGCTGGGATGCTGCTCTGGCAATGGAAGGCAGTTTTTGCATCACTGGGAATGATTTTAGTCCCTGGACTTCAAGGGGATTCCTCACGGCCAGCAGGTTTTGAAACCGGGCGTGCGGTAAGGACAAGAAAGGATGGGCATGGGAGGGCTCCAGCCGTGGGAAGCGGGGTGCCGAGGCGTGGCGACTGTGACTTGGATATATTCTCTGTCTGTTTCTGGGCTTCAGCTTCCTCACCTGCCAAATGAGGGTGATGGATTGGGCTGGGGCTCCCTCGGACTTTGCCAAGGGAGCCTTTACGGGCGGGGGTTGTTGGCGTTATCACCTGAAGGTGGTGTGGTGAAGCATGGCGTCCTCTCTTCCTCTTCTCGCAGTGACTACACTTTGTCAGCTCTGTTTCATGGGCATTTAGGTAAGGTTTTCTGCGGGAAGATGGTTTAGAGGATCAGAGAACACCTTGAAGACCACTAAACTAGCTGATCTTTAGTGCCCAGTCTAGTTCAGAGAGACCATAATTTCGTAAAAGGGAACATAAAGAAGAATGGAGTGGAATCGGCAAAAGGTCAGGGGGCTGCTGGGAAGAGGGTGAGAGGTGGGCTGGGGAGAGAGAAGGTTCCACACCGGTGGCATGTTAGAGAAACAGACTCTACCATTAGAAGAAATGATCATTACGTGACTCAACAGAATGCTACAGTGTGAATCAGATTGCAATACAAATGTATCAAATCAATAGGTCCTATACCTTAAATTTACAAGGATGTTATATGCCAATTACATCAGAATAAGAGAAAACATAAAAATAAACCAAAAAAAAGTCATGTCAGTCCGACCCTGCCCTGAGGCACGATTCTAACAGATCTAAGGACCTTGATATTGGGGACTATTTCACGGTAGTATGTTTGTCCTTAGGGCTTAGTACAGGCACATGGAAAGTCTGTATTTGTATTTCTACAGTTATTGGTTGTTTAATCTGTAAAAGCCAGGTGACACAGGAGGAAAAACTAAGGCAGAAACACAGTTTGGAGCATCATTCCAAACCAGCAAAAAGCTTATATTTTTCTCACACATTGGAAAAACTAACATCCCTCCTTCCATTGCAAAAGGAAGACAGAGAGAGGGGGAGAGGTATTTATTTATTTATTTATTTATGCCCATCTTTGAACAAAAATCCCAGCCTGTCATTCTGGAATCCTTATGGGAGATACTCCATTGTCCCTGTTTTCTCCTTGTAAAGACCTCATCCCAAATGTCATTGCCCCAGGGTTTGGGTTTCTGACTTGCTCCTTTAACAACAGAAGTGTTGTGAAATACAGTACAAGCTAAAAGAAAAAAAAAAGGGTTTTTCCTCTTCTCACACAACTTCCTTTTTGTTAAAGCAGCAAAAGGGGAAATTTTATTTCTAAGAAATAGAATAAAACGTAATAGCTAGGTATGAAGCAAACAGATGAACAAACAAACCTTCCCCTCGATTTAAAAAAATGCAGGGGCATCTAGCTGGCTTCTTGAGTAGAGAATTTTGATCTCGGGGTTGTAGGATCCAGCTCCAAGTTGGGTGTAGAGATCACTTAAAAATAAAATCTTACAGGGCCCCTGGGTGGCTCAGTTGGTTAAGCAACTGCCTTCGGCTCAGGTTATGATCCCAGAGTCCTGGGATCGAGTCCCACATCAGGCTCCCAGCTCCACGGGGAGTCTGCTTCTCCCTCTGACCTTCTCTCTCATGCTCTCTCTCACTGTCTCTATCTCAAATAAATAAATAAAATCTTAAAATAAAATAAAATAAAATCTTACAAAAATAAATAAAAGAGTGGAAACAATAGTCATAAACCAAGATAATTGGAAAAATAATTTTTACCATTTAAAAATTCAATGGGGTGCCTGGGTGGCTTAGCCAGTTAAGTACCAACTCTTGATTTCAGCTCAGGCCTTGATCACAGAGTCATGAGTTCGAGATCCGCATTAGACTCCACACTGGGTATGGAGCTTACTTAAGAAAATAAAAAATAAGTAAATAAATAATAAATAAATAAGTAAATAAATAATAAATAAATAAAAATTCAGTGATATTAGGGGTTATAAGATATAATTTTTGAATATTTTTAAAAATGTAAGTTTATTTTAGAATTCTACAAGAGACATTTTAATGAGTCTTCGTGGAACTGTGTACATTGCTTTAGATATGTTTTTCCAACTCATGCATAATATATTAAAAAAAAACAATGGGCTTCAGGTGGAGTCACATTTGCTAAACCCCGCTGAGATTTTTTTATTTTTATTTTTAATTTAAATGAATTAACATATAAGGTGTTATTAGTTTCAAAGGTAGAGGTCAGTGATTCATCAGTCTTATGAAACACCAACTGTTCATTATATCGCGTGCCCTCCTTAAGGCCCATCATCCAGTTACCCCATCCCCTCATTACCCTCCAGCAGCCCTGAGTTTATTTCCTATAATCAAGAGTCACTTTTGGTTTGATTCCCTCTCTGACTTCATCTTGTTTTATTTTTTCCTTTCTTCCCCTATGAGCCTCTGTTTTGTTTCTTAAATTCTACATATGAGTGAGATCATATAATTGTCTTTCTCTGATTGACTTATTTCACTTAGCATAATACCCTCTACTTCCATCACATCATTGCAAATGGCAAGATTTCATTTTTTTTGATAGCTGAGTAGTATTCCTTTGTACATATGTACTACATCTTCTTTGTCTACTTGTCTATCAATGGACATCTGGGCTCTTTCCATAGCTTGACTATCATGAACAGTGCTACTATAAACATTGGAATGCAGGTCCCCCTTTGGATCACTACATTTGTATCTTTGGGGTAAATACCTAGTAGTGCAATTGCTGGGTCATAGGGTAGCTCTGTTTTTAACTTTTTTGAGGAACCTCCATACTCTTTCCCAGAGGGGCTGTACCAGCTTGCATTCCCACCAACAGTGTAGGAGGGTTCCCCTTTCTCCGCATCTTCACCAACATCTGTCATTTCCTGAGTGGTTAATTTTAGCCATTCTGACCAGTGTGAGGTGATATCTCATTGTGGATTTGATATGTATTCCCTGATGCCTAGTGATGTCGAGCAGTTCTTCATGTGTCTGTTGGCCGTTTGGATGTCTTCTTTGAAGAAATTGGATTATTTGTTCTTTGGGTGTTGAGTTTGATAAGTTCTTTATAGATTTTATATACTAGCCCTTTATCTGATATGTCATTTGCAGATATCTTCTCCCATTTTGTTGGTTGTCTTTTGGTTTTATTGACTGTTTCCTTTGCTGTGCAGAAGCTTTTTATCTTGATGAAGTCCCAATAGTTAATTTTTGCCTTTGTTTCCCTTGCCTTTGGAGATGTGTCTAGCAAGAAGTTGCCATGGCCAAGTCATATAGCTTGATGCCTAGATGCCTCTAGGATTTTGATGGATTCCTGTCTCACATTTAGGTCTCTTATCCATTTTGAGTTTTTATTTATGTATGGAAAAGAGAATGGTCCAGTTTCATTCTTCTGCATGTGGCTGTCCAATTTTCCCAATACCATTTGTTGAAGAGAGTTTTTCCCAGTAGGTATTCTTTCCTGCTTTGTCAAAGATTAGTTGACCATAGAGTTGAGGGTCCATTTCTGGGCTCTCTATTCTGTTCTACTGATTTATGTGTCTCTTTTTATACCAGTCCCATACTGTCTTGATTATTACAGCTTTGTAATTGAGCTTGAAGTCCAGGATTGTGATGCCACCAGCTTTGGTTTTCTTTTTCAACATTCCTTTGGCTATTCAGTGTCTTTTCTGGTTCCATACAAATTTTAGGATTATTTGTTCCAACTCTGTGAAAGAAGTTGATGGTATTTTGATAGGGATTGCATTGAATGTATAGGTTGCTGTAGATAGCATGGCATTTTAACAGTATTTGTTCTTCCAATTCATGAGCATGGAACATTTTTCCATTTATTTGTGTCTTCCTCAATTTCTTTCATGAGTATTCTATAGTTTTCTGAGTACATGTCCTTTGCCTCTTTGGTGAGGTTTATTCCTACATAGCTTATGGTTTGGGGTACAATTGCAAATGGAATTGACTCCTTAATTTCTCTTTCTTCTGTCTCATTGTTGGTGTATAGAAATGCAACTGATTTCTGTGCATTGATTTTATATCTTAATAGCAATTTTGGGGTGGAGTTTTTTGGGTTTTCCACATAGAGTGTCATGTCATCTGCAAAGAGTGAGAGTTTGACTTCTTTGCCGATTAAGATGCTTTTTATTTCTTTTTGTTATCTGATTGCTGAGGCTAGGACTTCTAGTACTATGTTGAATAGCAGTGGTGATAGTGGACAGCCCTGCCATGTTCGTGACCTTAGGGGAAAAGCTCTCTGCTTTTCCCCATTGAGAATGAAATTTGTTATGGGCTTTTCATATATGGCTTTTATGATGTTGAGGAATGTACCCTCTATCCCTACACTGTGAAGAGTTTTAATCAAGAAAGGATGCTGTATTTTGTCAAGTCAATTTTCTGCATCATTTGAGAGAATCATATGGTTCTTTTCCTTTCTTTTATTAATGTAGTGTATCATATTGATTAATTTGCAGATGTTCAACCATGCTTGCAGCCCTGGAATGAATCCCACTTGGCCATGGCAAATAATCTTTTTAATGTACTGTTGGATCTTATTGACTAGTATCTTGGCGAGAAGATACTAGTTTTTTTTTTTTTTTAAGATTTTATTTATTTATTTATTTATTTATTTATTTACTTGACACAGAGAGAGAGAGAGAGACACTGAGAGAGAGAGAACACAAGCAAGGGGAGCGGCAGGCAGAGGGAGAGGGAGAAGCAGGCTCCCTTCTGAGGAAGGAGCCTGACATGGGGCTCACCCCCAGGACTCTGGGATCATGATCTGAACCAAAGGTAGATGCTTAACCAACTGAGCCATCCAGGCACCTGTTGATGGGCTCTTTGGTTTTGGGGTTAAGGTAATGGTGGCCTCATAGAAAGAGTTGGGAAGCTTTCCTTCCATTTCTATTTTTTGGAACAGTTTCAGAAGAATAGGCATTAATTCTTTAAATGTTTGGTAGAATTCCCCTGGGAAGACATCTGGCCCTGGACTCCTGTTCGTTGGAGATTTTTGATAACTGCTTCATTCAATTTCCTTGCTGGTTATGGGTCTGTTCAGGTTTGCTATTTCTTCCTGGTTCCGTTTTGGTAGTTTATACATCTCTAGGAATGCATCCATTTCTTCCAGATTGCCTAATTTATTCATGCATGGTTCTCATAATATGTTTTTATAATTGTATTTCTTCAGTGTTGGTTGTGATCTCTCCTCTTTCATTCATGATTTTATTTATTTGGGTCCTTTTTCTTTTCTTTTTGACAAGTCTGTCCAGGAGTCTATCAATTTAATTTATTTTTTCAAAGAACCAGCTCCTAGTTTCATTGATCTGTACTGTTCTTTTGGTTTCTATCTCATTGATTTCTGCTCTGATCTTTATTCATTCTCTTAGGTTTAGGATTTATTTGATGTTCTTTCTCCAGCTCCTTTAGGTGTAAGGTTAGGCCCACCAAGAACCAATAGGTCCAGAATATGCTGATCAGCACTAGTAAGGTAATCTACCTAAGATCCCTGCCTTCCCCCTAAGGAAAAGTGACCTTGGCTTGAATGATTCTTTCTTTTCGTTTGCTAATTAACCCCCTGGACCCATCCTGGTTCTGCTGAGAAAAATCCATCCATTTTGCACAGCTCCTGGGTGTCCCTCTCTCCTTACTAGATGGGATTCTGCCTGAGTCATAAATTGTTGAATAAAGCTGATTTGACCTTCACATTTACCCAGTTGAATTTTGCCTTTTAATAATGTAATATAAACATAAATAACTTATGACCGATACAAACAAGGAAAATTTTGCTTATGCCAAGCCATAGGTAGAATAACACTCCAGCCAGTGATATGTCTTGCATCTCCATTTCGAGAATGAAGATATTAAAAGTGCCTCCCTCACCCTCTGCCTGCCCTATCCTCTCCCCAAACCACCCTAGAAGGTGTTTAACCACACCTTATGAACAGCCCCATTCTAGGATAGGTTTGGAAAAGTAAGCAAGGCAATTTACTTCCATTTCCTCATCTTTAAAATGGAAACAAACATATTTACCTCACAGGGTTTTTATAATAATTAAGTGGATCAAGAATATGAAAGTACCAAGCAAGGTGCCACATGCTGGGGGCCACTTGTTGAGGGCTTAATGAAACTGTTTTTTCTCTGTGTACTACTCTCCTTCCCATTCTCATGACTTGTAGTTTCTTTGTTTAATTAGATATTAGGACTGCAGAGTTAGATTACTTATGATCCACAGTCCATATGGATCAATTTGAGCTATTTAGCTAGTTTCTATTATTGGTTTATTTTTATTTTCATATTTTTCAACCCTATATCTTTATTAAAGAGAGCTAGAAAGAGACTCTACCTGGCAGCCAAGGAGTGAGGTACTGGGTGGAAAGGTGGGGTGGGCTCAGGCACTGGGGATTCAAAGGCCCAGGAGACCCATTCATGGCAGCTCACCCAAGGGTGAGCTTTCAGGCACTGGGGCCACCAGCTGGTTCTGCAGGGGGTGCAGGGTAAATTGGGCTGGCCGGGAATTTCCCTGAGGTTACCCTGCCTTGTCTACCTAGATCATCCCCTGGTCCTGTCTTGTTCATTGCCTCCCTTGTCCACCTCATTGACCTCTCTAACTTCTGGTGACTCATGGAAGTCATTCATCTCATCCGTGTCCTGCAGGTCCTCAACATCCTCTGAGTCCTCTTCACTATCCTCATCATCGTCTTCATCCTGCTCTTCCTTGTCATCATAGTGCTCTCAGGACAGCTTGCTAAAAGGTACCAGGTTGTCATCTCTGTCTGCGATGCTCTGGAGTCAGGCCCAATGGTCTTGTTCTTGCTGTTACTACAGCTCCATCTTGTCCACGCAGGGCCGATGCAGATCAAACCACAGTGATCAGTCATACAGAGGAAGAGTCGGGGAAACAGGATGGACATGGCTCCTAGGCTGAGATAAAGGGTCAGGTGAATCTAGCTTTCCGATGTGTTTAGTTTGGGTTTTTATTGGGTTATGGTATAATCTGGGGATGGGGTGGAGTAGAAAGTAGCAGGCAAGTAGCTCTTGAGTCTTGGCTCCACCATTTACTAGCTGTTTGACCTTGGCCTAGTCACTGAACCCCTCTGAGCCTCAGTTTCCTTATCACACCAGAAGGCAGCAGCTGGCTATTAGCTCATTTTTAATAATACAATAATCACCCACAAACCCTTCACCTAGAGCAAAAGTGAGGACCTTGACAATAACCTACATCTTATGAGTTGACCAATTCCTCCTCCAGTGAGCCCATCTCCTGCCTCCCCATGCCCCAGGGTTTTAGTCATCATTTCCTTGTTTTCCTTTTAATTTAATTTTACTGAATCTATAAGTACTCTTGAAAAGGATACCTAAACATTTTTAGATGTTTTTAATATCACAAAAACGTATAATGTTGTTTGATATCTTTCGGTGTTTCCTGTTTTTTGTTCAGTAGTATATGGCTAACATAGAGCTATACTGGTGAATGTTGGGTCATTCATTGATTTGATTGCTGTATAATTGTCCAGTCTCCTGTTCATTCATGTTTGGATGATTTATAAGTTTTTTGCTTCTATGACTCTTGCCACTAGGAACACTGCTTACATGCCTCCAGCTGTATGCGTATAAGAATTATTCTCGGGTATATACTGAGAAGAAGTCATCTTCAATTTAGAAGGTAGTACGAAATGTTCTCCACAGTTGTTATGAGTCAGGGAAATTGAATGACTCCATAAATATCAGTGTTTTGTTCCTTTTCTTGTTCCTATTCTTGCTAGGACCTGTACTCCCCCACCCCACTATACACATGTGTCATAATGCAAATAGCATTGTCTTCCTTATAAGGGACAAGGAGTGAATGATTTCTTTAGAATGGATAACATCTAATGACAAGGTGGAGCCATCATATTCATATTCCAGACCACCAGTGCTAGACATTTCCATACCAAGACTCTCTGCCTCTGAGGAATAACACCTGGGCCCCCATCCAGTTCCTGGATGCCTGAGAGGACACATACCCCAGACTGTCATCTTTAAGAAAAACCCCTGATCCTAAACTTCCTGCTTTCCTTTCTGAGTCTCCCAGACATTCTGTGTGTACCTGCACTCTCTCTATACCTTCGGTAAAATCTGCTTTCCCCTCCTGCTGGCTCACGTTTGATTTCTACCCTGCACACAGTCAGAGACCCTCATGGCTGGTCTTGTGGGAACCCCTTCAGGTCCTTGGACTGGCCTGCCAGCATCGATTACGCCAATTTATATTCCCACCAGCAGCACATAAAACATCTTTTTGCACCCTACTTGCCTGTAGCTATGTAATTATTCCGTATTCTAGACTAGTCTACAAGCCATTTGAGGATAAGGTAGTATCTTTAGATAGATCAAGAGTATGGGGTCTAGGATTGACTTCTACTTTCTTCTTCATTAGCCATGTGACCTTGAACAAATTCATTCATTCAACAGTTATTCACTGAACATCTACTACGTGCTGAAGACACGGAAATAAATAAGATAAAGTCCCTGTTCCCCAGGAGTCTACATGCCAGTAGGGGGAAGCAGATAATAAAGGAGTTAATAGAAATTCCATACAATGATAGGTCCTATGAAGAAAGGAAAACCATGATGTGCTAAAGAGTGCCCGAGTGGGGAGCTAATTTAGCCCAAGTAGGTAGGTAAGGTCACCTGTGTGGAGGGGACCTCAGAGCTCAGATCCAAATGACAAGAAGGAGGCAGCCCAATGAAGATGTGGATGGATGGAGTTGGAGGCAGAGGGCACAGCAAATGCAGAGGCTCTCAGGTGAGGATGCTCAAAGACAAGGATGCGGAAAGAGGGAACCCTCTTAACACTGTTAGGAAAGTGGGAAAGGCGAGCTGGTGCAGCCACTGTGGAAAACAGTATGGCGGTTCCTCAGAAAGTTAAAAATAGAGCTACCCTCTGACCGAGCACTACTAGGTATTTACCCAAAGGATACAAACATGGTGATTTGAAGGGGAACCTGCACCCCAAAGTTTGTGGTGGCAATGTCCACCATAGCTAAACTGTGGAAAGAGCCCAGATGTCTACCGACAGATGAAAGGATAAAGAAGATGTGGTATCTGTATACAATGGAATATTACTCAGCCATCAGAAACAATGAAGTCTTGCCATTTGCAATGATGGGGATGGAACTAGAGGGTACGATGCTAAGCGAAATAAGTCAGAGAAAGACAAATACCAGACGATTTCATTCATATGTTGCATTTAAGAAACAAAACAGAGGAACACAGGGAAAGGGAAGGAAAAATAAAAGAAGATGAAAACAGAGAGGGAGGCAAAGCCATAAGACAACTCTTCACTCCAGGAAACAACCTGAGGGTTGCTGGAGGGAAGTGGGGGGGGGGGACGGGGTAACTGGGTGATGGGCATTAAGGAGGGCACGTGATGTACTGAGCACTGGGTATTGGTATTGCAGGCAACTGATCAATCACTGAACTCTACCTCTGAAACTAATAAGACACTATACATTAACGAATTGAATTTAAATAAAAAATGTAAAAAAAATAAAAAAGGAACATAAGGAAGGGCGTGGCGGTGGAAGCTCCCGGCAGGTGACGGGTGGGTCAGAGCCAGCAGGAGGAGCCCGTCGGAGCCCTGTCTAATCCCTGGGAACGCCCGGAGCCAGTGGTGAAACCATCAGCAGCTGGAAATCGGCCACGGTGGGAGTATTCACAACATGACCTGGCAAGGGCATCCTTGGGGGCTGCTCCCCACTGGCCCTGAGGGCGAATGACTGAACAGATGCAGTTAAAAAGTGAGACTTCGTTACTTAACCTCTCAGAGCCTAATCTCAAGGGGTTGCCGTGCGAATTAAATGAGCGGGTATGCATAAAGCCCGGGGCACACGCCCAGTGCTCAATGATTAAAGAAACGTGCCTGCTTCTGCCAATTTTCAAACTCCTTCCCCAGCCTCGCTGCCCTCCAACACTCAGTTCACGACGATCCTTGGAGAAAAAGAACAAACATATTTTGAGCGGTTGCTTTAGGCTCAGACTTGCACATATCATTATTCCATACCATCAGCGACACTGTCAGGCCGATAACGGCATCTGATCAATCTATTAAAGGTCAGAGAGCTTCTATTACTTGCCCAAGGTCACACAGCTGCTAAATGTTGGAAATGGCATGAAGAACTAAGACATCTGAATCTGACTTCAGGGCCTATTACAATGAGCTTTAAATTAATTAGGTTAATTGAATTAATAGCAATGAAAATATTTTTTTATTTTTTTAAGATTTTACTTATTTATTTAACAGAGAGAGACACAGTGAGAGAGGAAATACAAGAGGAGAAGCAGGCTTCCTTGCTGAGCAGGGAGCCCGAAGGGGGGCTCCATCCCAGGACCTTGGGATCATGACCTGAGTCGAAAGGCGACCCAGGCGCCCCTCAATTAAAATATTTTAATAGGCAACTCATTTCAGTGGATAATGTATTTCAGTGAACCACATGACTGCTGGCAGTAGGAGGTGGGGCCCGTGGGGGGTGATTAGGTCAGGAGGGTGCAGCCCCCCATGAATGGGATTAGTGTCCTTGTACAAGAAGCCCCAGAGAGCTCCCTGTCCCCTCCACCACGTGAAGGCATAGCAAGAAGTCTACAGCCCCAAGGAGGGCCCTCACGCGACCAGGCTGGCACCGCGAGGTCTCAGACTTTCAGCCTCCGGAACTGTGAGAAAGACTCCTGTTGTTTAGTAGCCACCCAGTCTGCGCTATCTTGTTATAGCAGCTGAGTAGGGTAAGACACAAGGGCAAATTAAAGTTGACTCCCAAAATACGGCTCATTTTTCAAGGCTCAGCTGAGGTCCTGAAATTTCTGGGACGTTTTCCCAAGCCCCAGCTACTAAGAACTCGCAGAGTACTTTTTAAATCCCACGATCTCATAGATAATTTACAATACGCTGCCTTTTTCTTCCCTTTCCGTCATTCTCTGTTTTAAATGTAAAATGCTTTCACACACACACACACGCACACGCACATGCAATACAATAAGGTATTTTTATCATAAAGTTAAAAAAATAAATAAGGCAAAACAATCACTTCAAATCGAAGTGATCCATGGTAACATTTTAACCCATTTCCTCTACTATATTTAGTAAAATTGATAATCAATGGTCTACTTAACTCAGCTCTCAAGTACTTGAGAGTAGGGATTACATACTATCGCCGTATCACATTTTACCTTTCCTGTGAGCCCCTTAAATGCTTGTTACTGATGGAGACAATGCTCAATGGATTATGAGCTCCCAGCTAGCTGAGACAAGGGTGCATGACTGAAGGGTGTGGTGATGTAGATTTGCTTCAATTTTTGTGCCCTGCGTGGGTAGTGTGAAAAGCCCAGAAGAGAAGAGGACACAGTCAGCCTTGCAGTCTTCAGGACTAGAGCTGTCCTCTTCGCACCAGTATGGCTCTCTAGAATGGGGACCCTGGTATTGTCCAATATCCCAGAGGGATGCTGGATCCACCTCTGGTGTGGGTGGCCAGACCGTCACTTGAAAAATAAAAGCAAGGGCACCTGGGTGGCTCAGTGCGTTGGGCCTCTGCCTTCGGCTCAGGTCATGATCTCGGGGTCCTGGGATCGAGCCCTGCATTGGGCTCTCTGCTCGGCGGGGAGCTTGCTTCTCCCTCTCTCTCTGCCTGCCTCTCTGCCTACTTGTGATCTCTCTCTCTGTCAAATAAATAAATAAAATCTTTAAAAAAAAAAGAAAAAGAAAAAGAAAAGAAAAATCAATCAATCAATAACTAATAAATATAAATATATAAAAAATAAATAAATAAAATATATAAATAAATATATAAATATATATTTTATATGTAAAATATAATTAATTAATAATTTTAAATTAATAAAGCAACAGACCTCCCTCTCTCTCTCTCTCTCTCTCTCTCCTTGCCCTCCTTCTTACAAAGGACTGGGCAAAATCTCAGTCTCTGTAGGAATCTGTTGCTTCCTGGGGCTCCTCTAACAAATGATCACAAACTGGGTGGTTTAGAACAGTTTAGAACAACAGAAATCTATTCTCCCTCAGTTCTGGAGGCCAGAGCCCTAAATCGGTGCCACTGGGCTGGAATCAAGCTGTCGGCAGAGCTGTGCTCCCTCTGGAGCTTCTAGGGGGGAATTCGCTTCCTGCCGCCCGGCTTCTGGGGGGCTGTTGGGCGTTCTTGGCTTGTGGCTACGTCACCATTCTTCAAAGCAGCACCTGCAAATCTCTCTCTGCTCTGTCTTCCCATCACCTTCTCCTCTGAGTCTGTCTGTCCGAAATCTCCCTTTGCCTTTGAGATAGAGAAATAGATAATTTCTCTATCTCAAAACCTTCACTTCATTACATGCACAAAACCCCTATTTTCCATATAAAGAAGGAAGCATTTACGCTGCCCAGAGTTCGGGACCTGGTATTCGTGGACGGACATTCTTTGGCCCACTGGACGGGAATTCCGTAGAGCAGTTAATTTGGAGGCTGGATGGACTTCGCGAAGAAGAAGCTTCTTCACCCTCCTGATTTGGGTTAAGGGGTGGAGATAGATTATGGAGAGGGGCAGGAAATGAGTAAGTAACTCGTACCTTCCCAATCCTTCTAGAAGCCACTTTCTTCAATGTATTCTGTTTCCCTCTGCCGGGAACCCTTCCTTCCCTTGACCTCCTCTAAGGGGCCTCACCTCTCTTCCTTGCCCATCCTGCATGGATGAAATCCATGACCCGCTAGTCCTCTGTACCCGCTTTGTAACTGCATAGAGCACAGTGAAAGGCATGTCCTATACTTAATGCTCCCCTCCAGAGGAGAATGTGAGCTCCATAAAGCTTCCTGTGCCTTGCCCAGAGCTGTGTCCTCAGTAGGTGCCTAATAAATGTCTGCTGATCTGACTTGAGTTGCATTCCAGCTGAGATGAGAGGCATCCTCAGCACACGTGTGACTGCATTTCCTTGCTTCTCCAATTTTGAAACTGAGGCCAAGAGACTCCCTTTTCCAGGCCACAGCCCTAGCCTGGCCACCCTGACTCAGAGCCCTGATCAAAATCCTCCTCTCTCTGCCTCCGTTTCTTTGATGATTAGACAGATCTTCATCCCGAGTTCATGCCTCTATTGCTGAGAATGCGGTGAGTGGCCCGGAAGTCAGTGTCCTTAAAGCAGTCTTTGTTGAAAGGTCTTTGGGGCACGCACTGGACGGGGCGCCCCTGTGACGGGAAGCCAGTGGAGGCCATGGAAGGGAAAAGGATCCTTCTTTTGAATGCGCTGGCCTGAACCAGGAAGAGAGAGATATTTCATCTCCAATGTTCAGTGGGAAGAACGGTGTGGGAAACCTGTCTCAATGACAATAGCTCTGTTTTTTCAGGCCTTGACTTTTACCTTTGTCATCGCCCTGCCACCAGGCTAAGTAAGGGTGTTCCCTGGGGCCAGATGTCCACTGTGAGCATGCATGGAGCCTCCAGGCCACTACTAGAAGTTTCTGTACAGCCTGTTCTCTGCTCCTTAGTGGGAAGCTCCTATAGAGGGAAGCCAGGAGAAGAGAAGAAATACGAGTCCAAATCAGCCTCTTAGAGACTTTAATTAAAAAGTTGGGGACTGAGTTTGTTCTTGAACTTCAATGACCTATGCTGCTTCTGCCTAGCCCGAATGTTGCACCTCCTGTTCCTATTTAGTGTTTACATAGCTCTTTACAGTTTTCAAGCACCTTCAGGCATCATATCTTGTTTAATTATCATCCCTCTAAGAAAACAAAATAATATGAAGAAGTTACTCTAAATACACTTTTTTTTTAGGGACAGGAAAAAGAAAAAAAAAGACTAAGGCTCAGAAAAATGAAGCGACATGCCCATGATAATATAGTGACACGGGAGAGTAGATCAGTATTTAAACTCAGCTTTTTCAGAAGTGAAAGTCATTCTAGTAATGTTCTTCTCTCTTTCTTGGGATGGGTCCAAAAATGTCTTATGACTTAGTACTCTCACAAGGGTAGGGCAAGTTCCTTAAAGCAGTGTAGACAGATCTCTCCGGTGAGGCTGAGTGAAGGCTTGGATTACCCCTCACCTTCCAAAAGGTGTCCAAATGGAGATTCTCTCAGGAAGGAGGGTTAACTGTCCCCTGGAGTCGTATTGTATTGCTGTTAGCTCTCCTAATGTCTTGGTAATCCCAGGCATAGGTAGCAGAGGCCTAGAAATTTATTGATTTAAAACTGCAATTCAGGGGCACCTGGGTGGCTCAGTCCAGGTACGTGTCTGCCTTCGGCTCAGGTCATGTTCCCAGGTCCTGGGATGGAGCCCCGCCTTGGGCTCCCTGCTCCTCGGGGAGCCTGCTGTTTCCCCCTGCTTGTGCTCTCTCTCTCTGTGTCAAATAAATAAAATCTTAAAAATAGAATAAAATAAAATTGCCACTCAAAATGGCAGTGGAGAGAGCACCTATTACACAGACGTTGACTGCTAAGTACCATTTCCTACTAAAAAGAACCAGGGCTCCATGGAGAGATGTTGATTCCAGGTCAGAGGCAGGGAGAGTGGAAGGTTGGCCTGAGATATCTTGGGCCACAAAGTAGGGGATTGCCCCGAGATCAGTGGGATGTTATGGACAGGATACGATAGCCAGCTGGAAGGAACTCTCACAGCCTGAAACAATTTGCTCATCCCTCTTCCCTGCCCCCAAATGATGATATTGGATCATGGAAGTCTATAGTAGAAAGAAAAACTCCACGAGTCCATGGTGATACTTTAAAAGGTAAAGAGAGAGAGAAAAGTGAGGAGAGAATGGGGGAAACTGTTCTTTATGAACAATGCTGACACCTAAGTGTAGAAATGTTGACAGAATTAGAAAGTCTCCATTTTGTAGCCCTCAAAGTAATGGCAGATTCAGGTAAGAGTAACAAATTGATGTTAAAATCACTGATAGAAGGGTTGTTAGGGAGTAAGATATTCACACTGTTTCAAAGCATCACCCCACAGATTTTTTTTTTCACGTATTTAAACATTTTTTTTACAAGTTTTTATTCAAATTCCGATTACTTAACATACGTGCAATATTAGTTTCAGGTGTAGAATTTAGTAATGCATCACTTCTATGCAACGCCCAGTGCTCATCCCAGCAAGTGCCCTCCTTACCACAGATTATTAATTACAGAGGGAGAAACGGGCTGTTACAATGGGAAGATCAGGTAGTTTCCACCTTGATCAAGAGCTTGACATTGGCATTGCTGATTGGGGGGTGGCCTGATTTATGACTCCTGAGATGAGATGTAGTGGAAGGTACACATCACGCCTAATGCAGTGCCCTTGTAGGGACTGTCCCTGGAATGTAATCCCGAGGAAATAGTCATTCATCCAGAATGTGGGACCTTCTGCAGGACAAGCCTGGGCTCACTAACGGACACAGTGCCAGGGACATCACAATGAGTAGAGGACTGTCCTACCCTGGGGAAGGTAGAGAGACATAACAGCCAAATGCAATGCTGGACTTTGATGGGATCCTAGATCTAAAAAAAAACACAACAAACTGCTCTAAAGAACATTTTGGGGACAATTTGGGAAATGTGAATATGGGCTCAGTGTTGGCTGGTATTATTGTAATAATGTTGATTTCCTTAGGCATGATAATGGTACTGTGGTTAGGTAAAAGAATGTTCTTGTCCTTGGGGGATGGAAGCTGAAGTTTTTTGTTTTGTTTTAAGCAGGTTCCCTGCCCAGCATGGAGACCAATGTGGGGCTTGAACTCATGACCCTGAGATCAAGACCTGAGCTAAGATCAAGAGTTGGACACTTAACTGACTGAGCCACTCAGGTGCCCCATTTTTTTCTTTATTCTTTTTAAGAGAGAGAGAGAGAGATAGAGAGCACATTGAGGAGGGGCTTTGGGAGAGAGAGAATCCTAAGCAGGCTCCACACTCAGCGTGAAGCCCAATGCAGGGCTTGAATGCACAACCCTGAAATCATGACCTGAGCTGAAATCAAGACTGGATGCCTAACTGACTGAGCCACCCAAGCATCCCAAGCTGAAGTTTCTAAGGGTGAAATACGATATGGGAAGCCTACTTTTGAATAGTTGAGATAAAGGGTATTTTATGTGGGAATGCAAACTGATGTAGCCACTCCGGAAAACAGTATGGAGGTTCCACAAAAAGTTGAAAATAGAGCTACCCTATAACCCAGCAATTGCACTACTGGGTATTTACCCCGAAGGTAGAAACGTAGTGCTCTGAAGGGGCACCTGCACCCCAATATTTATAGCAGCAATGTCCACAATAGCCAAACTTAGAAAGAGCCCAAATGTCCATCGACAGATGACTGGATAAAGAAGATGTGGTATCTATATACAATAGCATATTACGCAGCCATCAAGAAAATGAAATCTTGCCATTTGCAACAACATGGATGGAATTAGAGGGTATTACGCTAAGCGAAATAAGTCAATCAGAGAAAGACAATTGTCATATGATCTCACTGATTTGTAGAATTTAAGAAACAAAACAGAGGATCATAGGGGAAGAGAGGGGGAAAAAATGAAACAAGATGAAACCAGAGAGTGAGACAAACCATAAGAGACTCTTATTCTCAGGAATCAAACTGAGGGGTGCTGGAGGGGACGGGGGTAAGGGGATGGGGTGACTGGGTGATGGACATTGGGGATGGCATGTGATGTAATGAGCGCTGGGTGTTGTATAAGACTGCAGAATCACACACCTGTACCTCTGAAACAAATAATACATCATATGTTAATTAATTGAATTTAAATTTTTAAAAATCCTTTTAAAAAAGTGGTATATGTATTTATATGTATCAATATGGACAGTGTGAAGTAAGAGGAGTATGCAAAAATGTGTTCATTGGTGAATCTAGGTAAAGGGACATATGGGTATTTTCTATATCATTCTTTCAACTTTCCTGTGAGTTTGAAACTTCAGATTAAAAAAAAATGAGAAATTACAGTTAAGCCTTGCAGATTACTTTGGGTCTTCTCCAATAGGAGCAATGCATCTTCAGGAGAAAGATGGCAAACTTAAGCAGGGGGCGGTCTATGGTCTTGGAGCAGAGTGAATGCAGCTAGAAATGAAGTGGGGATGCAGGTCTCCCTAGCCTAAGCAGCAAGAGCCCACAACCGCAGGGCCATTCTTGCTGCTTAGCTTCTCGTTCATGGACTTTCCCTCCTTCCCTCCTTCCCACCTCGACTCAGGCTTCTCATGAATCCACAGCTTTAGCCAGGATTCGCTAGTGAAGAGCATCCACATCGCTGGCCTTTGAAATCTAACTAAAGTGGTTTTTCTTCAGGATGCTCACAGTCAAAGCAAGTATTTCTGTAAATAAGGGCTCTTGAGACCATCTCCAAGGAAGCGCTATGCCCTGAAATAGGGTCGTCTCACTCCCACATTGGCCTTATTACACACCACCAACTCCTCCTCATTAAAGCTAGTGGTTTTGAACTTTTCTCTAGAGAAAAGAAGGTTCTAGATATTTGTCATTCTATTTCTGGTCCCCTCTATTTTCAGGAATGTCACCATCCCTCACCTCCTGTGACTAATATATGCCGTCTGTCCCTCAGAGCCAATCCACTTCCTCATTTTGAAAGTGGCTACTGGTGAAATCGCCAACAAGTGCTTCTCTGAGCATTTCTGGCAAAAGTTCTGGGAAGCTGAGTGATACTTGATGGGGTTGCTGAATGGCCACTCTGTTGAGTGGTATTAGTGTTGTGGCTTGCTTATCTGTTGGTCTATTTTGAAAAATAATCACTCATTCACTTGTTCAGGATGAGTAACCATCCATGATGGATGAGTAACAACTTGTTGATTTCACTTCCTGTGGCTGTCTTCTGCCTAGAGGTCTGACTGGTAGAGAGGAGGCATTCCAGAAACGTTCTGAGCAAACACAGCAAAAGCAGCAAAGTGGGTAGCTTCCTAAGATGTACTGCTGCGCTGGGGCAGCGTTCATTCACGTGTTTGCACGCCCACACATTCACTTGCAATATCGATCTTGTTCTTTATTTTATAGTCATATCTTCTGTATGGACTAGTAAATCACTAAGAACAAGGGATCATGGAAGGCGACTAAGTTTACTTCTCACCAATTGCACACCAGGTTGTTTACGTGAGTTAGTTAATTCAATCCTCACAACATCCCTGTAAATAAAGTTTTATTTTTCTCATCTTACGGATGAGAAAAGTAAATTCAGAGAGTGAAAGGACTTACCCAACATGGTTAGAAGGACCAGAAGGTGAAATCCCTGCTCTGTCTCCTGTCTCCAGTAACTTATGGTCAACACTAGTGTTTGTTTGACAGGTGATAGCCAGTAGGATTTAAATTGCTAATTTCCTTTTACCCCCAGACACACATTTGTGTGTGTACCATCTTCTCCTCATGGCCAGTCAGCATCTGCTCTTAGTGAATAATCTTTGGTAAAATCTGTAGGGAAGAATAAGGACATGCATCTTCTAGCCAGATATTAATGAGGCTCATACTGCTGCTTATATACATTACTCTGAAAAATACACTTGAATCACCCCATTATTGTACCCATCAATGAAATTGCCAATTTCAGTAATTCTCCATCCTCCTGAAGTCGACAAATACTAGGATGTCACCAATTTTCTTAAGAGATGTTGTAGAAGTTACACATTCATTCTGAAAACAACAACAGCAAACACCCCTGTCTTAAAAACAACCGTACGGGACTTTCAGGAGACTGCACAGAGTTGAAAAGTGTGACCTTTGCCATCAAATATCTGAACTCTTCTATTTAGAGTAACTCTGCTATTACGGTTTCAGCTCCTAAAGTCTCCTAAACTCCATAAACTTCAGCTTTGCATGGCTAACAGAGATAAAAGTGTACTAGCTTCGTAAGTCTCCTGTGATTAAAAAAAGCCAGCACAGGGAATAGCTTACAGACTTAAAAACAACAAGGATGCTATCAAATAGCAGTGGTGATGAGGTGAAGAATATAAAACAGGTGAGTGGGAAAGAGAGCGAGGTAGAAGACGACCCTTCGACAGGGCAGACGGCGAAGGCTGGTGTTGCAGGGGTGATGCTGAAGCTCAGGGCTGAATATCCAGAAAGAGGTAGACATGCCAGAGGAAGGCGGTGGTGCCCAGCTTCAGTGTGGAAAACCTGAGCTCGATTTCCCATTCTCACCTCCTTCACGGTAGACACTTCTGGATCTCACATTCCTGCTCCGCAAAAAGAAATGAATAAAAAGCTACGTAGAGGGCCGTGAAGATTAAAATAAGGCAGTGTGTCCCTGTGCCTTGCGGACTATAAAATCCCATAAGAGGTGAGTGAGCACATCATTTGTCCTATACTGACAAAAAAAACAAATATTACTTTCATTTATCTACTCACTGTTTCTCACATTTCTTTATTTCCTCATTCATCGTCGTGCTCGCTCCAGCAGCACATAGACTCATTCATTGCTCAGGGTCGCTGAAGTCGCGCTGTAAGCCAGAAACTAGACCGACATCGCAACAGCTCTTATCTGTGTGTGCTTTATAGTTATCCCATGAATTATACTCCAGGAGCCTTGGGAAGTTTGTGGTATAGCTGCCATTTAACAGATGAGGAAATTAGGAATGACCTTTACGTTGTGGCTGAAATGACCGAGCTTATGTGGGAGGTAATTGCCTGTCTCCACTGCCGGGTAGGGGCCCCTGAAGGGCAAGGCTGTCACTCATAAGGATTTGGACTGTGGATGCTCATGGAGGCATCTTCCATCTTCTTAGCTTCTCCTCATTGCTAAGGCCCCTCTAAACTCCCAGGAGGTGAGAGCATGCACCACAGAATCAAGACAAGGTGGATGCCGCCAGGCTGGCTTTCTTCCCCAAGAAACATACGGCGGGAAATAAGTCTTTCTAGGCATCAGGGAAAGGTACGAGGCCCTCTACAGCCCAGGTGACTGTGGTTTCTGAACTTGACATCAGCTGACATAACCTGACAAGAAGATAGGGCACTTAAGATCAGACTGCCCCTAACGGGCATACATACACTTGGCATACGGTTGCCGTAGAGAGAGGAGTCATGCTTCACAACGTGACTGGGTCCAGCTGACTGGCTGATGGCCAGTAATTCCGGGATTAGACTGGGAGGGAGGACAGGAAAAGCGGAAACGAAACAAACACGTTTGGGCGAAAACAGAGTCTGGGCCCATCCACCTGCAAATTCCTCAGTTCTCCTCATTAAAACCTGGGGATGATGGTTCTCTGTGTATTACTAATCCCCCTGAGGCAACAACCACAGAATAAAAGCTGGTGCGGGCTTTTGCAGGAATGATCTGTAAGCAATGAACATAAGTAAGTTTCTTGAAATGCTTGGCAACTTCAAATCCCCCTGGGCCCATCAGAGGGGACAGAAGCCAGTTCCAGAAGCCCCCTAGTTGATGTGCCTCACTGTGAGTCTGAGGGGATTTGGAAGCCTTGCTGTCTTCAGAAGGTAGGGGTGGAGGAGCCGAGTGGGGAGGGGAGAAGGAAGGAGGGAGACACAGTGGAAGTGGCTACTCCAAGTGTTTCCTTTTGTTGTGGTGGCTGTCGTGCTTCTTCGGCTGTGGCAGGATGTGAAGTGGGAAGTGTTTTGTGGTCACAGCTGTGGGGACGGTGTGGGGACAGTGTGGGCCGGTGGACACTGGAGAGAGATTGCTAGCAGACAACAGGAGGAAGGAAAGAGCCTCAGGGGTGGTGGCAAAAGACTATTTCCTCTCCCACCAGGGTGGCTTCCTTGTTTGCAAGTCCAAGGGTTTCAGCTCAGTGCCTACAGGTTGATGTCCTGCGGCCCTCACTGGGTTTAGTCCCTGGGCTTAATATTTGGTTTGGGGTCTCTTGCTTCCATGTCGGGTGGCCTACATGGGTAAGTCCCATGACCATTGGGCCTTAGATTCCTCACCCGTATAATGGAGATCATACCATTTAGAGTAGAAAGTTGTTGAAAATAAGTGAAATGCCTTTTACATGGAAACATGTACACATGTAAGCTACTCTTAGGGTTTTCTAGAAATGACTAGAAGACATGACGGTGCAAGAGGGTTCCAGAAGGGCAGCATCTGGCACAGCAAGCCCAGTAAGTACACACTGTCCCATTCTCTGCAGCTCACCTGCATTTTCCAGCCATTTCCCAGTTTATGGACATCAGGTTCTCCACTGGGGTTCCACCAACATTAGCCAGTGACCTGCAGTGCCGCTCATGCCCCAACTTGTTCTTGGAAGCCCTCTTCTTCCCTCCTCTCCTTCCCCGGCTACAGAAGCACTGGGAGGAAGATTCAGTGTCTGCTCTTTAATCGCTTTCTTCAAGTGAGGCTAAGCAGGAGAAGGAAGGCAGGAGGGAGGAAGGAAGGAACGAACGAACAAACGAAGGAAGGGGGGATTGGTTTCACATTTACTTATGCTGGTTGTAGCCTCTACTCTGCTTACCCTAATCACAGCATGGCCAATAACTTCTCTGATTGTGCATTACCCCAGGACTCCTTCATTGTCATCAACTCCTCTGCCCCTAACTCAGTTGCACTTGAGCTATGCAAATAGAGAGGAGTTGAAACGGGAGAGATAATGGCAAATGCACAAACATTTGAACATCATGGTGCAATTTACAGTCATTCTCCATTCATGACGTCATGTGGGGCCCCAGAAAGTCTCCTACTATTGTTATCCCCCTATGACAGGTGGGAGACAGTGGTCCAGTGAGGTGAACAGATTCACCTACCGTCACACAGCTAGTCAGTGCCAGAACTGGGGCTCGACCTTAGGGATTCTGACTCCAAAGCCTGACTTTCTCCTGCTCTTCCATGTCTGTGTCAGGAGAGAAGTGGTGAGTGTGTGGGGAGCAGGAGGAGACCATTCTCTGATGAAATTTGCACCTTAATAGAACTAGAATAAGAACGATCTACAAAATAGTGGAAAAGTTATATACAAATCACCCCTCCACTAACCCTGTCCAACCCAAGCATTGTCCAATTTCTCAAGGGAATTCAGAATCACACTGATGGAAAAATTATAAGCATTTCTCAGTGCTTTAGGTGCTTAGGGAAATACTTAAAAACTTACTATCTTGAGTGAATGAAGGTGCTCTGGCCCCATCCGGAGTGTGAAGTGTGTAGAGGCCCGTGGGTCCCTTCCTTTCTCCCAGGTGGAAGGACAGAATTGGAAAATGTCACCGGGTGACTTAGAATTTAATAGAACAAATAGGAGCTCAGCCATCCACATATCAGTTCATTTAAAAAGTTTTTTGCACCTGTACTAAGAGAATCAAAATCTGATCCAAATCCAAGCAAGAGCCTAGAGCAATGTTGATCTTGAAAGGGCTGTCATGGAGGTGATGGGTGGCTCAGTGGAGTGTCTGACTCTTGGTTTCAGCTCAGGTCACGATCTCAGGGTCATGAGATCAGGCCCTGTGTCAGGCTCTGCCCTCCATGTGGAGTCTGCTTCGGATTCTCTCTCTTCCTCTCTCTCTGCTTTCACACTCTCTTTAAAAATAAATATTTTGAAAAAATGGCTGTGTCAGGGCACCTGGGTGGCTCAGTGGGTTTAAGCCTCTGCCTTCGGCTCAGGTCAGGATCTCAGGGTCCTGGGATCGAGCCCCGCATTGGGCTCTCTGCTCAGCGGGGAGCCTGCTTCCCCCTCCCTCTCTGCCTGCCTCTCTGCCTACTTGTGATCTCTCTCTGTCAAACAGATAAATAAAATCTTAAAAAAAAAGGAAAAAAATGGCTGTCTCATTATCAGTTAAATTAGGAATGGATTTGTAGATAGTAGTGTTTTAATTCAGAGTGGTCTTCTGAGAGTGTAAGCAAAAGGGAGCCCAAACAGTAAAAAATCAGCACCACTGGGCCCTGTTCAGAAGCCAGGACATCTGGATCTCCAGGGCAAATACTTTGAGATTAGATCTTACTCATCTGGATTACTGTCTTAGCCCGTTTGGGTTTCTAATAAATACCATAGACTGGGTGGTCTATAAATAACAGAAATTTGTTTCTCACAGTTCTGGAGGCCAGGAAGTTCACGATCAAGACGCCAGCATATTTAGTGTCTGATGAAAGCCCACTTCTTGGTTCTTGGATGGCTGTTTCCTCGCTGTGCCCTCACATAGCAGAAGGGGCAAGGGAGATCTCTGGGTCTCTTTCAAAGGGCACTAATCCCATTCACGAAAGTTTTGCCCTTCACCCTTATGACCTAATCATCTCCAAAGGTTCCGCCCCCGGATCCCATCACAGTGGGAATTAGGTTTCCAGATATGAATCTGGGGGTAGGGTGGGTGAAGAACACACACTCAGTTTATAAAAATCTCCAAACCTATTCTTGAGATAACCCTTAAATTATTTTCTGTTCCCTGAGAAGCAACCCTTCGAAACTCTCCAGTTACTCGAGGCTAGACCTTTGCCCAGCTCCAATGGCATTTATGCCATGAAATCTTTCTAATTCTCTCCTCTCTTTGCTGGAAAACAAAAACCAAAAAAAGTCTTTTGATCTTCTCTGAAACTCAAAGTCACTTTGATTTGAATCCTCACAGCAACCTTGAGTGAGGGTTAGAGCCAGAAGCTTCTCACCCCCGGTCCCATAGCTGGCTATAATTGAAACAAAAATTAACTTCGGGTATCCTGACTCTGGACCATGCTCTCCACACCATACTTCCTTATCTGGAAGGACTATGGCCCTTATAAGCACATTAGCAGATTAGTTTTATAACCGCTGTCACAGAGTAAGACCCTAAGGATCCAAGGCCAGTCAATGTGGCAAGGGGGTCGGGGGTCGGGAGAGAGGTGGGCTGTGGAATGCCCAAGAGCAGGACAAGTTTGGTGACAGCCTTGAAGATGGGGTTAGGGAAGGAGTCAGTCTGGGTAAAGAACTCGTTCTAAAATCTTCCCAGGAGATGCATGCCTGTCTTTCTCAAACTAAAGACCCTCTAAAGGGGGTTCATTCCTGCCCTCCGGATAAAGTCAAGTTCCTTGGCATGGTATTCAAGGCGCTCCCCAGTGTAGCCTGTGTTTTCCTCCACGACACATCATGCAGCCATTGCCACCAACACACATACTCTTTGCTCCAATTCAATGCAACAATGAGTGAAGCAATGACCCTGCTTTGCAGACCCACACTGGGGCTCTTGAAGGTAGATAGGCAGACAGTAAGTCCAGTGCAGAGACATCAGTGCTCTTAGGTGAAGTTCTGGGGGTTCTGGGAACTTAGAGGAAGGACACCTGGGCCAGATTTAGGAGCTCAGGGAGGACTTCCTAAAGGGGGTGACATCTAAGTCTCTAGCTAGATGCTGATACTAGATCAAGAGGGTAAGGTGAGTGTTTCAAGCAAGCAGAATATAATGTGTAAATGCTGGAGGCAAACAGGGGCAGGGAGTTCAGGAACTGAAGCAAGAAGGGGTGGTTGGCAGGGTGGCTAGAGATGAAATGAAGCTGGAGGTAGCCAGAGGCCAGCTGATGGCCTCCGAAGGCCTCCTAAGGCCGGCCAAAGAGCCAGACTGTGCCCTGAAGGCTGTGGGAAACCGGTGAAGGGTTTTAAGCTTAACTCGAGGTGAACAAGGAGTTGAGAAAGAATGGAGGAAGGGAGAGAGAGAGAATTTGAGAAAAGAGATCTCTAGCCTCCGCTAGCTTTGCTCCATCAATAAACGATCATTAAAAGAACCACGCAAAGCTCTGTGCCAAACCTAGGAGGGAATACTCAGAGAAAAAAACAGCCAAATCTTTCCATTTGAGAATCTCACAGGGGTGCCCGGGTGGCTCAGTCGGTTGGGCGTCTGCCTTCAGCTTGGGTCATGATCCCAGGGTCCTGGGATCGAGTCCCGCTTCGAGCTCCCTGCTGCTTCTCCCTTACCCCCTGCTTGTGCTCTCCCTCTCTTCAAGTAAATACATCTTAAAAAAAAAAAAAAAAGAATCTCACAGTCTAGAAAGAGAGACAAGAGACAAGATAAAAATGAAAACAAACAAGCCAAAAAAACCACAGAACCAGGCAGAATCCCGAAACTCAGAGGTACAATGAAATGGTAGAATTCACGAATGAGAATAATTCAATTCAGTTAGAACGTTATTCAAGATCTCGCGAGGGAGATGCTCTTTGAGGCTGTGTTGAAGGACAGGAAGGATTTCTATCAGCAGTGATGGGGAGTGCGAGGAGCCTAGGGTCCATGCTGACTGAGGGGCAGGGGCGGGAAGGAGAGCAGAGGGGCAGAGGGTAGCCTCCCCAGACGAGGTCCTTCCAGGATGGGAAATGGAATGCTGAGAGATGAACTTGGTGGACCGAAGCCAGAACACTAAGGGCCCCAAATGCCAGGCCAAGGAATCTGGATTTAACTTAGCAAGTAATGGGGAGCACTAAAAGTTCTTTTTTTTTTTTTAATATTTTTATTTATTTATTTGACACAGAGAGAGAGAGAGATCACAAGTAGGCAGAGAGGCAGGCAGAGAGAGAGGGGGAAGCAGGCTCCCTGCTGAGCAGAGGGCCCGATGCAGGGCTCGATCCCAGGACCCTGAGATCATGACCTGAGCCGAAGGCAGAGGCTTTAACCCACTGAGCCCCCCAGGTACCCCGGGAGCATTAAAAGTTCTTAAGCTCAAAAGAATCATTTTAAGAACTTGGAGATTAATTGGCAGGGGAATCCATATACCAGCCAACTGGGGCCCATCGATGTATTCTCAGTGCTCTGAAAACTCTACAGTAATTTCCAAAGTCTGTGTATTTTCTCCTGAATGAGAACCTTCAGGTACTATAATATTTTGGAGGATTTGAATGACCACAGCACGTAACAGAATTCTGCCACCCAAGGTCAATGCCCATGACTTCCCAGGAAGTATTGCTTGGGCATCAATTCCGTGCCGGGCATTGTTCTAAGCACTGGGAATATAGCAATAGACAAAACAAAGGTCTTCCTCTGCAAAACTGAACACTAAGGGGATGTTTGTTAGCGTTAAGAAATTACCTGGGTGTTTTTTTTTTTTTTTTTTTAAGCATAATAATGATATGTGGTTATGTTTTCAAAGGAGTTCTTATCTTTGAGACCTACTGAAATATTTATGCATGAACTTACCTGGCACCTAGGATTAGCGTCGGAAGGGTCCGGTGGGTGAGGATAGAGACGGAGAAAGAGTGTCCAGGAGTTGACGGTCATGGTAGCTGGGCGAAGGGTGCAAAGAGATTTGTGACGCTCTTCTCCTTACTTTTGTGCAAGCTTCATATGTCTCCTAAAAAGAAAGGGACAATGAACACCTGCCTTGACGGAGTTTACTTTCTAGTGTACGAACTTGTCGTGACGATGGCGTTGACACCAAGTGAAGGCCACATGACATCAGGGCCTCAAAAAAGAGCAGAAGTGGGGGGCAGGCTGGATGAAGCTGAGGGAGGGAACTGAGACACCCGGGAGCCTAGGGATCCTGGATTCCAAAGCACTAGCTGGATACACGGAGCCTCTTGAAAGTAGAAGTTTCCTGAGCCTCCCATCTCTGTACCTTTTATCTTGCAACTGTTCGTTAGCAAGTAAATAAAGCATTATAACTTTTGTTTTTGAATGATGGGGTACACTATTAAAAATCATCCAGTAACAGTTTCAGAAGTGATGATTCTTAACCAACTGAGCCACCCAGGCGCCCAGAAGTGATGATTCTTAAATAAACAATGTGACAGTAACTCAAAGCGGCTTGTCACACTTAAAAGAATTCAGTCAGTGAAGTGTCGAAGACTCTTGGTTTCAGCTCAGGTCATGATCTCAGGGTGGTGGGATCAGGCCCTATGTTGGGCTCTATGCTGGGCAGGAAGCCCGCTTGGGATTTTCTTTCTCTCTCTCTCTCTTTCTGTCCCTCCAACCCCATCACTAAAAGAAAAAAAAAAAAAAAGAAAGAAAGAAAAAAGTGGGGGGGGGGGGAGAATTTAGTTAATAGCTAGTGAAACACAAATTTACCTTTTTAAAAAATTTTTTAAATTCCCCTTTCTAATACTAGTTTCCGTAAAACAATATGCTATGTTAAAACCAATGTATTTTAATTTTATTAGCTTCCTGTGTCTATATAATTTAATGTAAAATGTTTTTGTTATACTGTATAAGAACGACAGGTAGAAAATATTCATAATTAATTTTATGTTGGCATATATTTAAATAATATCATAATAAAAGAGGAATTACATTAACACTGAAGGACCCTAGGATATCGCCTGCCCCCCGATATAAAGTCAGCATCATTTTTAGGGATATAGAGAGATGGCTTATAATGGTACAAAAACCCAGGTGAGAGCATTGAATAGGAGGTTGGCAGTGCAGTTGTAAAAATGAAAAATGAGATTCAGGAGATATTTTGGAGGTAAACCTACACCTTGTAGAGGATCAGAAATGACTTGGATACAGGGAGTGAATGAAAAATGTTTGAATCTCAAGGACAAAGAAAATGCCGTTCTCAGATATTGGATCCTCGAGAAGAGAAACTTAATTGGGGGCAGGAGGAGAGGGGTTTGCAAAATTAATTTTGGACGTGTTACATTTGAAAAGCCAGCATGGTGGCGAGTGGGAAAGATGACTTGGAACTTGAAAGACATTAATTTCTCTCTTCAGAACCAGAAGACACACTGCCCACACTCACTACGTCTGGGACCTGGGGTCTCTGCACCCCTCACCCTACCGGTTGGGCTGAGGATGGACCCCGCAGGCAGAGCCCAGAGCAAGGCTGATTCCCAGTCAGCCTGAAGCCCTAAACTGGGAGGCTATGGGGCCAGCAGGAGCCTGTGGCCAGCACCATGTGTGGGGTGGAGCAAAGGGACCAGGGCTCCCCCTTAAGTTACTCCAAGCATGACTTCCCGCCCCAGGTTTTGTGAGTTGTCCCTTGAAGGCAATGGTATCTACCCTCCTGTTTTTGGTAAACAACCAAAAAAAAAAAAAAAAAAAAAAGTTTCCGGTTTGGAAATTGAAGGCCATCTGTTTCTCATTCTATTTTCCCTCTTCTCTGGCTTTCTTTCATTCTCCCCTCTCCCTCTCCCCCACCCTAAGAACTCACAGCTCAGCTGGGAGCATAGTGACCTTATTTGACTATCTTTGGCTTTAATGAGAACGTTGGGTTTGTTTTTGGGATTCAAACGACAGCATTCCTTGTTCCCACTCGAAATAGGTACCTTAGATTGTTTTACTTAAAAATCATTTTTTTCCCACGAAAATGAAGTTTCTCTATTTAGTCTAAGTAATAAACACATCTAAATAAAGTAAAATAATTATACAGCCGTGACTGACGAAGCCAAATGCAGTTTTGTTGCAGGCAATGCGCAAACCTCTTCATGTCTTGTAAGCAGACTCAGTTAAATTTTACCAAAGGATGATAGTTGACTTTTCAATCGGGATAAAAATGAAATCTTGAGCTGGTTAAATTGGTGGCAACTCCCTGGCCAGGATGTGGCTTCTCTCCTGGGATTCTGGAGTGGGCAGGCTGTTGTTCGTGGACTCTGTTTTCCGATAGTCTGGTGTTACAGGTCCCTCTTGTGTTGGTTGTTAACATTGTCTTGTTTCTGTCTCTAGAGCCCTGAGAACACAATGATTCTGCATTTCTATTCATCAGCTTCTTGCAACCAATGTCCTCCCACCCTCCTCCCCATTACCATCCCTGTCAGCACCAGCATGCGGGGCAAACTGTAGGATGGTTCAACACCACGGAAGGGATTTGAATTTGAATTCTTTCACTGTTTCCCTTGGGCAAATTACTTCTACTTCCGTGTGTCAGTTTCTGCATCGATTAAGTAGAGCTGCGGATGACGATCGCATCATTGTTTTCAGGAGAAAAAAGGAGAAAGCAGTAAAGCGTCTAACATTCAGGCTTGAAAAATATGACCCCCTTTCTCACTCATTTCTTCTTTCTCTAAGGAAGACAGAGTTCTCAACAAAGAAAGAGTTGAGACGTAATTGAGACAAAGTGGATGTAATGGGACCTTTACCCAAGGATCAAGTTATATTCAAGTTACCTACATAAGAACAAAGTGATCCCACTTGAAAAAAATGAAAGATCAGTCCGTGATCTTGTTTTCATTCGTTGCTCAAAAGGGGACTCTTTGCTTGCTTCCTGTTTTCCCATCTCCCCCCACCTTCACGGTCACCGGAAGGCAGAAGGACCTGCTGTTTCTTCCAGCTGTGGACATCTGACAAGGGCCTGGTTTTTTGTTTTTTTTTTTTTCTGTCTGATGGCTTGTTCTTAGCAAAGCCTCAGGTCAGAATATAAACATCTTTTCTTGAGATTAGTCAGGAGTGCCGTGTGTATAAGGTATTCACCAAGGTATTACTGCTCACACATAATTATGCTTCTGCTCAAATAAAGGACTTCTTCTGAATTCATGTACAGCTCATGCAGAAAACAGCCCTTAGCACATACTATCTTGTTTCATGCTGTTTGTTCTAACGGACGCCTCTCCAGGATCCTTGTGGCTCTTTCGACTCTGAATTTTTACCAACGAGCACGGGCTTAACCTCAAACTCAGCTCTGATATATACTTATTGAATTAAGTTGAATTATGTATCTTGTTTGCCTAAGGATACTGCGAATATTTCAAGACAGTATTCTCTACCTCCTCGTACCCCCTCTCCTCTCCTCTTACCCCACCATGATACTTAAAAAATGATCAATAACATTTGATGATATCTATGATCAGTAATAGACCAAAGCAGAATCCCAGCGCTGCAAGGGGCCTTCACAAACCCAGTCCAGTCCTCCAGTCCTGCTGAAGGTAGTCCCTTTTTTGTCAGGATGACTCTGGGAATGTCAGAAAAAAATTTTCTCCTTATCGAGCTATAATTTTTCTTCCTTTAGCCTTCATCTTGGATCTAAAATCTACCCATTGGAGGAAAGCAAAACACTTTTAAGCCTACCTTCCACATGACCGCCCATCACATGTTCAAAGATTGCTCCTGAATTTGTTTTTTCATGATGAAAACTTCTGTCCATTACGTGAGTTAATTTCTCTGTCATCCAGTTCTCTCTTTTTTTTTTTTAGAGAGAGAGAGAAAGAGGGGGAAGTGAGTAGATGTGGGAGGAGAGGGAGAGAGAGAATTTTAGGCAGATTCCGTGCTGATCTTGGAGCTCGCCATGGGGCTCAATCCCATGACCCTGAGATCATGACCTGAGCCAAAACCAAGAGTCAGACACTCAACTGACTGAGCCACCCAGGCGCCCCTCTCTCGCTCATTTGTCACTTGATTATTCACTTGGACTAGTTGCAATTATCATTACCTTTAGTAGAGAATTTACTCTGTGCCAGGGATTGTGATGAATTGCTTACAAATGCTGTCTCCTATAATTCTCCCAAACTCATGAGGTGGCTATTCTTTTTTTTTTTTTTAAAGATTTTTATTTATTTATTAGAGAGCGAGAGACTGACAATGAGAGGGGAGAAGGTCAGAGGAAGAAGCAGACTTCCCGTAGAGCCAGAAGTCTGATATGGGACTCGATCCAGGGACTCCGGGATCATGACCCGAGCCGAAGGCAGTTGCTCAACCAACTGAGCCACCCAGGCGCCCAGAGGTGGCTATTCTTACCACAGGTGAGCACACTGAGGTTCAGCAGGGATGAGTAACTTGCCTAAACAGTAGACAGCAAAGCTGGGTTTGGAATCCAGAAATGTCTGGTTCCCAGGTCCACACCCACACGTACTGTAATACCCTGTCTCCCCAAGGTAAATTGGATCAGTCTATTCAGCTCTGAGTTCATGTTTCATCTGGACTGGATTCGTTTTGCTTATTTTCCCCAAATTCCATTTCTTCTCTCACTTCTACTGTTAAAGAAATCTACCTGCCTTCTAATGCGGATTAATTTTTTTTCCCTCTAGGTGTTCTTCTTGCTCTTTCTAGCTTAAGGACGTTTCCTTTTTTGTTCTTCAGCTTAAAAAAAAAATCCCGTTTTTAGGATTGCATGGTGACATGTTCTAATTTAAGTCATGTTGGGACACACGAGCTGTTATGGTCATGGTCATAGGTCACAGTCACGACCAGGCAGAAACATTTCTACATGCTAACGATCATGCGTTCATGTCCACACAGCATGTACCTAAGATCGGTTGGGGTGAAGTTCCGGTTATTGACAACATGGCCCAAAAAAGAGAAGAAGTGAGAAGGTGTCCGAAGGCAAGGGGGACTCCACTGGGACGCTACTCATGAGTTCCTGGCAGAAGTCCAAGTTCAAGGTCATGGTGGCCAAATGCCGGGGCTGGGGGTGGGGGGGGGGGAACTACACTATGGTGCAAGAGGCAAAACCCAAGCCAAACCAAAACAATTCCAAAGCCATATGATGCCAAGTGGGATTACCCAATGGTGAAATGAGAAGGAGACTTAAGTTCTGAATTCAGAAAGATGGGTGATATAATATACGGTCGGGTCAGGGTGAGAGGTTCAGGGAAGAGACTATGGACAAAGAAAGGGACTCATTTCTGGGGGCAGAGGGGGACTCAGAGTCAGATGGGATCATCTGAAGTCACTGGGCAAGTCCAACTAGAAACAGGAGAACCAATGCTATTTTGTTTTTTTTTGGTTTTTTTTTTTGACTTGCTTTTAGTCATAGACTTTTTTTTTTTTTTTTTGTTCCAGAGCTATTCTGAAATGCCTACTCAAATAATTAATGTTTTCAACCAACTGATTCATTTGGCAGGAAGAGCATTTCCATACGCCGGTGTATAGACTGAACTCTGTGACCTCTCTATGGGGAAGTATGGTGGTTCTAAAGTTCATCACTGGGTCACCACCTCCGAAACATTGGGAGGTAGTAAGCTTTCCTTTTTCTTGCCTTTTTATATGGTGACATCTTTGACCCACATCTACTATTCTAGATGACACCCGTGTGCCAAATGTTCAAATGTAATGGAGAATTTGAGATGAGGTATAGGAAAAACCCCGGGGGGTGGGCACGGGATGGTGGAGAAGGAGAGCGACAGAACGATTTTCTAATTCATGAAATTATCAAATAGGTATCATAAAATATGCATAACATGAAATATACCTGACATAAAAAGTCAGGAAATTTTTAACCATTTTGAAGCGTATAGTTCGGTGACATTAAGTAGTCACATTGTACACCACCACCTCCTCCAGTTTTAGGATGTTTTTCTTTCCAAATGGAACCTCTATACCCGTTAACAGTAAACAATAACTCCCCACTCCCCCCAACCCCAGTTCCTGGCAACTACTGTTCTACTTCCCATTTCTTTGAATTTGACATTCTGTGTACCTCATATGAATGGAGACTACCTATTTGTCTCTTTGTGACTGATTTTTTCACTTAGCATAATGTCCTCAAGGTTCATCCGTATTATAGCACATGTCAGGGTTTCCTTCTTTTAAAGGCTGACTAGCTGGGGGCCTGGGTGGCTCAGATTGTTAAGCATCTGCCTTTGGCTCAGGTCATGATCACAGGGTCCTGGGATGGAGCCCCTCGGGGGTGGAGGGGCAGTGGGGGAAGGAGACGGACTAGAGGATCCTGTGCTGCCGCGGGGCTCAATCTCACTACCTTGAGATCACGGCCTGAGCCGAAACCAAGAGGCAGACACTGAGCCACCCAGGTGCCCCAGAACTGCCCTTTTGGAGACTTTTTTGAGGTTCGCCCTGGGCCCTGCATCCCTAGAGGCTGGCTCCCATTGCTGGAGGAGCATCCCTCTCTCTTCCTGAGCACGCTGCCCCCAGACGACTGTTGGAGGCATAAATCAAAAAGAACAGTCTGTTGGCCAAGGGAATGTGTCTGTGCAGAAACATAGAGCTCAACACAACGGCTGCACAGGGAGGAAAATCACAGCATCTGCCAAGTCACCCAGCCTGCTCACTGCTTCCCCTGCTCTCTCTTCCACCGCCGAGCACAGCCCTGTGGTTATTCCAATCACAGTCCCACGACTATCCCGGAAAAGAAGAGCACAGGCCTGGAACAGCCGACAGATCTCAGGGCTAATTTGTTCTTGAGCAGACGATGAAAAGTACTGGAATGATTGACCTCAGGGAGTTGAAAGCTACGGGGTGAAATTTTAATGATGTTTCCATTTTCAAAGAGATTTTTGTCCAGGGCTTTTAACGGAGGAAATCCGTCCTGTGTATAAATTCCGATAAATTAATGTTCAATGCTAGGGAATCCTAACGAAGCCTCTAGCAAACATTTATCGCATAGCTATTATATTCAATGGGCACTGTTAGAGATGTGGGGGGGTGGTTAGAGCTACTTCTATTGGGGGCCCCATTTTTCTTTTTAGTCTCTACTGAGCTTAAAAAACCAATGCTAGTGTTTCATTTGGTTCTTTATGGATCCTGGTGCCGTGATCTGTTATTGTACTCAGGTTTATGATCGGTTGATGTGTATGAGACTATTTTTTTAAATGAATTTATTTATGTATTTGTTTACTTGCTTATAGTCATTCATTAACCGTATTTTGGTCCTCCAGCCACAATTTTTTTTTTTCCATTGGGCAAGAATATTTAACATGAGATCTACCCTCTTAAATTTTTTTTTTTTTTTTTCAAATAAAGAATTTAAGGATTTCCTGTGACGGGCTCGGCATGCCCGGCCACGACACAGACACAGCACGCAGAGGTCACGAAGGGCACACGCGGTACTGGGGTAGGCAGCAGGGTCGCCACGGGAGACGGCCCAGAGAGAGAGAGAGAGAGAGAGGGAGCAGCAGAGGGAGGAAGAAAGAATCTCAAGCAGACTCCATGCTGAGCTCGGAGGCTGAGGCAGGGCTTGATCTCATGGCCCAGAGGTCATGACCTGAGCCAAAACCAAGAGTCGGATGCTTAACCAGCTGTGCCATCCAGACACCCCTAACTCTTAAATTTTGATGTGTACCATACAGTGTCATTAACTGTAGGTACAATATTGTACAGCGATCTCTAGACCTTATTCTTCTTGCGTGATTGGAAACTTTATAACCACTGGAGAACAACTGTCCATTTCCCACTCCCCTCAGTCCCTGGCAACCACCATTCCACTCCCTGCTTCTATGAGTTTGACGATTTTAGCTACCTCATATACATGGAATCAGACAGTATTTGTCCTGCTGTGTCTCGTCAATTTCACGTACACAATGTTCTCCAGAGTCATCCACATTGTTGCATATGACAGGATTTTATCTATGTATCTATGTGTCTATTTTGAAGTTTTTATTATAATTCCAGTTAACATGCAGTGTAATATTAGTTTCAGGTGTACAGCATGGTGATTCAACACTTCCGTACGTCACCCGGGACTCAGGGTGCTCATCATAAGTCCCCTCCTTCAACCCCATCCCTATTTCCCCACTCCCCACGGCCCTCCCCTCTGGTAACCATCAGATTTTTCTCTATAGTAAAGAGTCTGTTTCTTGGCTTGTCTCTCTCTCTCACTTTAATTTTTTTCCCTTTGCTCGTTTCTTTTGTCTCTTAAATTCCTCATATAAGTGAAATCATATGGTATTGGTCTTTCTCTGACTTATTTCACTTAGTATTACGCTGTCTAGCTCTATCTATGCCAATGCAAATGGCAAGATTTTATTCTTTTTTATGGCTGAATAATATTCCATTACACACACACACACACACACACACACACACACACACACATATACTCACACATACAGTTTTCTAAATTTTTAAAATTTAAATTCAACTAATTAACATCAGCATATACTGTATTATTATTTTCAGAGGTAGAGTTTAATGATTCATCAGTTGTGTGTAACACCCAGTGCCCATTACATCAAGTGCCCTCCTTAATGCCCATCACTCAGTTACCCCATCCCCCAACCCCTTCCCCTCAAGCAATCCTAAGTTTTTTTCCTATGATTATAAGTCTCTTATGGTTTGTCTCCCTCTCTGATTTTGTCCTGTTTTATTTTTCCCCTCCCTTCCTTTATGGTCCTCTGGTTTGCTTCTTAAATTCCATGTATGAGTGAGATCATATAATAATTGGCTTTCTCTGATTGGCTTATTTCAGTTAGCATAATACCCTCTAGTTCCAACCATTCCATTGCAAATGGCAAGATTTTATTTTTGATGGCTGAGTAGTATTCCATTACACACACACACACCATATCTTCTTTGTCCATTCATCTGTTGATGGACATCTGGGCTGCTTCCATATCTTGGCTATTGTAAATAAAAAAGCTGCTATAAATATAGGGGTGCATGCATCCTTTTGAATTAGTGTTCTTGTATTCTTTGGGTAAATACCCAGTAATGCGATTGTTGGATTGTAAGGTAATTCTATTTTTAACTTTTTGAGGCAGGACTTCTAAAAGCCACTGTCCTAAGATCCATTAAGGAAGCCCCACTTCATTCCAGAAGAGGAGATTTCACTTCTGACTCCTTCCTTAGTCCACTGATCTCTCTGTCACCCCGGGCTTTAGCCAGACGGGCAGCAAGCTTGAGTCGGCCCCGTGATGTGTGTTCTAGGGAAGGATGAGCTTGGGCGCTATGGTTGGCAATGAATGTTGGTGCTCAGTTCATCTTCAGTCTTTCTAGCAGTGAGAAGTCCTATAGTCTCCTCCTTCACTGCGTGACCTGTTAAACAAGAGCACCCCTCCAAGACAAACCTTAGTCTGTTCCTGGAGACAGCACCATATAAACCCATATATATGAAAAAATATTCCCCCCTAGTAAGCAAGGTTCTGTATCTGTTGTTTAGTGGTTGTCCTTGTTTGACACAAAACTGTGATATGTCCTTGTTATGACACTGAAAACATTTGGAATTTTTCCTGCTTCAACAGAAAGGCCTGGCATCATTCTAGAAGGATGACACTAGCTTTTAATGGTTCTCTGTCTCTATTTATTTTCTATTTCTATTTTATTTCTATTAGTCTTTTTTTTTTTTATTTCTATTATTCCTACAGTGGTCATCCACAGGTCCCCGGAGACCTACTATAGGCGCTGCTTAATTGACCAGGCTTCAGCTGCTTCGTGTGGAAATCCCATCACCACATCCATGTAGGGGCTGCTCCGGCCAATGGCTCCACCCTGCCGGTGGCAGGGGTACTAAGGCCGATGTGTTCCTGAATGACCTAGGATTCTTACATCTGCTGACTGTGGCTCAAGAACTCCCAGATGGTCTTCTTGAAACAGCCATTAAACTGAGTGGCAATTTAGGATGCCTCTTCCCAACGGGTTTTCCTTCTCTCCTTCCTGAATCATGGTCTGACAGTGTTCCCAGCCTCCTCCAGCTACATCCCTACTTCCTTCACAAGTGCTGCACTAACGCAGTTCTCTTCTACCTGGACCTGAGATCATGAGCTTAGGTCAGCGATGATTTTGAGACAGTAGACCAAGATCTCCACTGTTTCTCTCTCTGGACCCCAGGCCTCCGATGAGAAACAATCTCTTGGGGAAGAGCACAAGTTCTCTACGGTAGAGATTTTCACCTTGTAGGTGCATTGGAAGTGTATGTTAAGACCATAATTGCATTTTTCCCAAAATGTTGACTTCCTCCATTCTAAGCAGGAAGACAGGCCCTCCATACTCATTTACCTGAAGACAGGTGGGTATCTTCTCCTTCTCCTCCTGCTCTTTGGGAAAATCTTAGCTTTTTACGCTAGGGGTCTCTGAAGGACAGAAGCAATATTTTGGAGAGGGGGGAGCAGGACAGAGATTTCTCAAGCTTAAGGAGGGGAAACTGGTCCACAAGTTCTGCTAGAACGGGGACTTGAGATTTGGCTTATTTGGGGGGCATAAGGAGCTGTAAGGAACTCGGAGTTGAGTGGGGATGGTTTGGGGGCTCTAAGAAGCACTCGGGTTCCAAGAATGATCCTAGATTCCCATGCCTCTTATGTGGCTTATAAGTAACAGAACCAGAAGACTTCAAGGTACCATGTGGATCACGACAACAAGGAGATTAGCATCCATTGCTCAAAAATGAATTCAGATTCTTTCTAGGTCCCTGTCAGCCTTGGGGATTCCTGGCCACCTTGAGGGAGACGATGGAGCCTTAAAAATGCCTAGATGGCATTTCCTACCAGCCTGGGAAGACAGGACTTTAGGGTCAGATTTAATTAGACATTTTTCTCATACAATTTTGAGATATAATTCATATATCATAATTCATGCTTTTAAAGTATAGGATTCAGTGGTTTTTAGTGTATCGACGGAGTTGTATAACCATCACCGCTAATTCCAGAACATTTTCATCACTCTAAAGAGAAAAAAAGCTCTGTACACATCTTATCCATCACTTCCCCCCAGCACCTGGCAACCACTAACCTATTTTCTGTTTCCATTTCCATCTTGCCTATTCTAGACAGTTGGTATAAAGGAATCATACAATATGTCACCTCTGTGTCCGGCTTCTTCCACTTTGCATAATGTGTCCAGGGTTCATTAGCGTCACATTGTGTGTCAGTACTCCATTCCTTTTTTATGACTGAGTGATAGTCCATTGGGATGCTAGACCATGTCTTATTTGCACATTCATCAGGTGATGGACATTTGCACGGTTTCCACATTTTGGCTTTTGTAATGATGTTGTGATGAACATCAGCGCATGTTTCTGTGTGGTCATATTTTTCAGTTCTTTTGAGTGTATACCTAGAAATGAAATTGCTGGGCCACAAGGTAGCTCTAAGATTTTTGAGGAACTGCAAAACTGTGTTTTAAAGAGGCTATACCACTTTAAATTCCAACCAGGAATGGAGAAGCAACCCAATTTCTCCGTATCCTTGACGGCACTTACTATCATTTGTCTTTTTTTTTTTTTTTGATGATAGCCTTCCAAGTGGGTATCACGTTATATCTTGCATTTCTCTCATGACCAGTGCCACTGAGCACCTTTTCATGAACTTTTTAGCCAATTGTGTAAAGGACATTTCGTTGAGAAAGGGCTATTCAAAATTTTGGCCAATTTGAGGGGCACCTGGGTGGTGTAGCTGGTTAAGCATCTGACTCTTGGTTTTGGCGTGGGTCTGATCTCGGGGTTGTGGTATGTGCTGAGGCTTCTTGTGTTTCTCTCTTTCCCTCTCCTTCTGTCCCTCCTCTCTGCTCTCTAAAACAAATAAATAAATCTTTAAAAAGCCAAGATGTTGGCCATTTTGAAAATTCAATCGTTTGTCTTTTTATTGTTGAGTTGTAAGAGTTGTTTATATATTCTGCATATTGGTCTTAATTCAATTTTGATAAAGTGAGGAAATCTAGAATTTTTTGTACTCGTGAGTATGTGAACCACAGGTTATATCTATTACACTATTTCCTTATAGGATCCTTTGTGTGATGTATTTTAGAACTGTTTGTTCCATACTGGTTCTTCTACCTAGTCTATAAGTTCCAGGAAGGCATGACCCATATTTTGTTCTTTATCATTCATTTTTTAGCCCCTTGAATATAGTAGATACTTAATATTTACTGAAATGAATGGAAAGAAAGACTAATGAGTAATTGAATGAATGGATGGATGGATGAATGAATGAATGTGCCTGATCAGGCTCTCACTATTAGTACATGACCTTCAGGGGAAGGACTTGTACATTTCCCCTCCCTTTGGTCCAGGTACTCCGTGTAACGGCGGGCAATGGCTTTTCTGCAGTGCACCATTCTCCAATACCTCCCCACTTCACCATTTACCTAGAAGCAGTGCCAGTCCCTACCCTTATCCTTCGGTTAGCACACTTGTGCGAGGCTCCCTCTGGGAAGGGTCACTGGTCCGCACTCTGAAGTCAGCCGATGCTTGTGGCTCAGGCTACGTAATTCAAATTTACCTATATTTCTATCAATTTTCTCATCTTCCGTATACATTTTAACTTCACCTCCTCCCGAGGAGCCTTAAAACCAGACTGTAGGAAGTCCCACTCGCTTCTCTCTCTCTTTTTCTCATAAATCATAAAAGCATGTCTTGAAAAGACGCGGGTGAGTCTTCCCTCACTTACTCCTGGCCCACAACTACTTAGTCAGCCACTGTTACCATTTTCTTTTCTGCCCTTGCAGAAATACCTTTTTATGAATATACCAGAGCACATTCATGTATCGCCACCTTTTTTGACATAAAGAGTTGCATAGCCTTTTTCCGTATTTGTTTCCCTTAATATGGCATCTTCAAAATCTTTCCAAGGCTGTACTATAGCACCACCTTATTCTTTCAAAAGTTCTTTATACTTCACTATATTGCTATATCATGGTGTTTATAACTGTTTCCAGACTTTTATACTACTAAAAATGCTGCAACTAATATTCTTCTACATACATATCTGGGCACATATTTATCTGAGGGATCAACCCTAGAATTGAAATTGCTGGGTCAGGGATATATCTTTTAGCTTTTGATAGATATTGCTAATTTCTTTCCAAAGAAATTGTATCAAATTGCACTCTCAACAGAATATAGAAATGCTCATACATTTGCCAGTAGATATTATCCAATTTTTAAAATCTTTGCCAATCTGAGAAATAAAAAACGAAATCTAATAGCTTTAATTGCACTTATTCTATTTGGAAAGTTAACAATAACCATAAAAACAGAGAGTAGCGAAGTAAGCACTTTCCAAATACTTTGTATACATTTAAACATCTTTTTAAATACTTAAAAAGCATTTTAATTTATTTTGTAAATTGTGTTCTTGTCATCTGTCCACTTTTCTATTAAGGAAATTTGACTTTGTATATGATGTGAATTGAAATATCTTTCCCCCTGCTGTGGCTTGTTTTTCAACTTTGTGGCACTTTTAAAATGCAGATTTTGCATTTACTTATTACTTTCAAATTTATTACTTAAAAAAAGGTAAGGACTCCTGTTTTCTGGTTCTGCATGTACAGGTAAAAAGCTGAATGGATTGAAAAATCAACAAATTTCCCAGGATCTGTAAGAGAGATGAGGACTCAGGGCAAACCGTAGTCCCCAAGAAGGGAGAGAGTCAGATGAATATAGGGGAATATAGGGAGTCATAGGTTCTCTGAGAAAAAACTCGCAAGTGGAAACCACCCTAGAAACCAGTTCTGGGGTAAGAAAACCTGACAAATTGTTGGAGGTTCCGTGTGGATGAGTCTGAGAATGAAAACCTCACGGAGACCCACTCATAGGGGGACCCCCACAATATTGTGAGATTTACTTCCAAGAGCTTGACCATGTTCCCACAGAATATTCTGGAGAAAAATCCTTAAGTGCTCTGGCAGGAAGAGGTGAAAAGGAACCATTCTGAAATAATCCAGAGCATTATATTCTTTCTTAACAATGCCTACCCTCAGGGGAAACGAGGTAATAGGAACTTAACCTGCAGGGGTATTCTCAGATCCTAACTGACCTGGGGGAGAGAGATACTCAACTCTAGCCTACTCCAGCCATCCTCTCCCCACTAAGCAGGAAGGAAGAAGACCTTAGAAGCACTTGAGAAGCTCACAACCCTGGGGCAGAGGTTCGCTTAAAGACTGGACTTAATCGCAGGACTCCGCCCTCCCACATCTCACCACATTACTAAAGGCCTTTTTATAGCAGTTCCTTTTACCCAGCGTATCATGCCCAACTATCAGGAAAAAAAATCACCAGACAAACCAAAAGGCAAAACCCACAATTTTAACAGACAGAGCAAGCCTCAGAACCCAGATATGACAGGGATGTGGGGATTATCAGACTGGAAATTTTTTTAAATTTATTTTTTTATTACCATATAATGTATTATTTGCCCCAGGGTACAGGTCTGTGAATCCTCAGGCTTACACATTTCACAGCATTTGCCATAGCACATACCCTCCCCCATGTCCATATCCCTACCCCTCCCACCTCCCAGCCACCCTTAGTTTGTTTCGTGAGTTTAGGAGTCTCTTATGGTTTGTTAAAATAATAACAATTAATATGTAAGGGCTTTAATGGATAAAGTAGATGGCATGCAAGAACGGATGGGCATCAATAAAGTCATTGAAATGCAAAAAAAAAAAAAAGAAGAAGAAGAAGAAGAATGGATGGGCAGAGTAAGCAAAGAGATGGAAATCCTCAGACATAACCAAGAAGAAATACTAGAAATAAAACATATTGTAACAGAAAGGAAGAATGTTTTCAGTGGGCTTATTAGTAGATGGGACCCGGATAAGGGAAGAAGCTGTCAGCTTGCGGGTATCTCAATAGAAACCCCCCAAACTGAAAAGCACAGAGAACAAAGACTGAACCCTCTCTAAGACAAAAACCAAACCCCGTAAGAGAATACCTAAGGATAGTGGGACAATGACAAAAACACGTGTTATGGGAATACCAGAGGAGAAGAAAGAGAAAGGAACAGAAAAAATATTTGAAACAATAATGGCTGAGAATTTCCCCAAATTAATGTCAGGCACCAGGTCACAAATCCAGGAAGCTCAGAGAACATCAAGCAGAGTAAATGTCAAAAACAAACAAATCAACAAAAAACAAACAAACAAAAACCTGTATTTAGGCATATCCTCTTAGCTACAGAAAATCAAGGAAAGAGAAAATCCTGAAAGAAGAGGGGAAAAAACCAACCAAACAAACCACCTTACCTAGAGAGAAATAACGATAAGAATCACATCTGACTTCTCAAAAATCACACAAACAACAAGAGAGTGGAGTGGAATATTTCAAATTTTGAGAGAGAAAACCCATCAGCCTAGAGTTTTGTGTTGTGCAAAATTATCCTTCAAAAGTGAAAGAGAAAGACTTTCTCAGATAAACAAAAATCGAGGGAATTTTAGGTAGAATTCCCGAGGTAGACCAGTAGGTCTACCTTGAAGAAATATGAAAAGAAGTTCTTTAGGGAAAAAAAAGGTAAGAAGCCTGGATCTACACAGATATGGAGAGAGAAACAAAGAAATAATAGAGAAGGAAGAAAAAAATCTTTTTTCTTATTTTTAATCTTCCTAACAGATAGGTTTGTTCAAAATAAAAATAGCAACAGTGTATTTGATGATGTATGATTATGTACATACCTTGTGTGTGTGTATTCTCATGTATGCCTCTATGCAACTGTAATGAATGATTGAAGTAATAAAAGGATACAGGGAATAGAAGAGAAGAATTAGGATCATTTTGTTATTATAAGGTATTTATACCACCCATGAACTGGTACATTATTATTTGAAAGTGGTCTTAGATTAGTTGTAAATGTATATTACAAAGTGGCACAACCACGTAAAAAAGTAAAAAAAAAAAAAAAGAAGTATAACGGATATGTTAAAAAGGCAAAAATATGAAATTATATAAAATGTTCAGTTAAAATCACAAAAGGCAGAAAATTAGTAGTAGACAAAAATTGGAGCTAGGGCAACAAATAGAAAAACAGTAAGATATATGGCGGATATTAATCCAACTGTATCAATAATCACTCTGAACATGAATGATTTATTTTTTAAAAGATTTTATTTATTTATTTATTTGACAGAGAGAGAGAGAGATCATAAGCAGACAGAGAGGCAGGCAGAGAGAGAGGGGGAAGCAGGCTCCCCACCGGGCAGAGAGCCCGATGTGGGGCTCGATCCCAGGACCCCAAGACCATGACCTGAGCTGAAGGCAGAGGCTTTAACCCACTGAGCCACCCAGGCGCCCCTGAACATCAATGATTTAAATGCACTAATTAAAAGCCAGAGATTAACATAGTGGACCAAAAAACAAGACCCAACTATATGTTGTTTATAAGAAGCTCATTTTAAATATAAAGATGTATATAGATAGATTAAAAGTAAGTGGATGGAGAAAAATATACCATGCTAACACTAATCGCAAGGAAGTACTGGCTGGCTCTTGATAGAGCATGTGGCTCTTGATTTCAGGGTTGTGTTTGAGTCCCACATTGGGGATACAAATTACTTGAAAATTAAAAAAAGGTAAAAAAGAAGAAAAGGACAGTAAGAGTAGCTATTTTAACTTCAGACAGAACAACTTCAAAACAAGGAAAGTTATCAGGGATTAAAAAAAAGGGGGCATTACCTAATGATGAAGGGGCCACATCTTTAATGTGTTTGTGCCTAATAACAGTGTGAAACTACACGACGCAAAAACTGATGGAACTGCAAGAAGAAATAGATGAATTGACTATCATATTTGTAGACTTCAACAACACCCTTCAGAAACGGACAGATTCAGCAGGCAAAAAATGAGTAAGGACAGAGTTGAACACAACAACACTGTTAATCATCTGGCTATCTGGATGCAATTGACATTTATAGGCTACTTCATCCAACAATAGCAGAATACACATTCTTCTCAAGTTCACATGCAACATTCACCGAGATAGGCCACATCTGGGCCATAAAACAGATTTGAACCAATTTAAAACAATAGAAATCATGCAATGTTTGCTCTCAGACCACAGTGGGATTAAACTAGAAATCGGTGCCAGAAGGGTAAGTGGAAAATCCCCAAACACATGAATATTAAACAAACAACACCCTTCTAAATAATACACAGGTCAAAGAAGAACTCTCAAAAGAAAGTTAAAAATATGTTTAAATGAAAATGAAAACAGTGGCTTACCAAAATTTGCGGGGTACAGCAAAAGCAGTGCTTCAAGGGAAATTTATAGTATTAAATACATTTATTAGAAGAGAAGGTCTAAAATCAATAATCTGCTTCCACCTTGGGAAACTAGAAAAAGAAGAGCAAAGTAAATCCAAAGTAAGCAGAAGAAAAGAAAATAAGAACTAGAGCAAAAATGAGTGAAATTGAAAACAGAAAATCAAGAGAGAAAAATAAATGACACCAAAAGCCTGTCCCTTGAAAAGATTAATAAAATCAACAAGCCTCTAGCCAAACTGACTAAGAAAGAGAATGTAAATTACCAATATCAGAAATGACAGAGTGGGGGGCCACCTGGGTGGCTCAGTCAGTTGAGCTGACTCTTGATTTCAGTTCAGGTCATGATCTCAGGGGTCATGAGAACGAGCCCCAGGTTGAGCTCCACACTCCATGCTTAGTGCTGAGTCTGCTTGTCCCTGTCCCTCCCTCTCTGCCCCTCTGTGGGCGCGCTCTCTCTCTCTCAAATAAATACATGAATAAAATCTTAAAAAAAAAAAAAAAAGAAATGGCAGAGGGGTCATCACTAATAACAAAGGAATACTATGAACAACTGCATGTTCACAAATTTGATAACCTAGAGAGGACCAATTTTCTGAAAGACACAAGCAACCAAAACTCATACAAGATAAAACAAGACAAACTGAATAGGCTTATATCTATTCAAGAAAATGAATCAATAATAACCTAACGGTAGTCAGGTTATTAAGTAAGCCCCAGGTCCAGATGAGTTCACTTATGAATTCCACCATACATTTAAGGAAGAAATTACACAAATTCTCTGCGATCTCTTTCGGAGAATAGAAACAGAACTCTTCTTATTCCATATGTCCAGCATTACCCTAATGTGAAACCAGACAAAGACTTTACAAGAAAACTACAGACCAATATCTCTCGTGAGCACAGATGCTTAATAAAATATTAGCAAATCAAAACGCACAATGTATAAAAAAGATAATACACCATGCCCAAGTGGGATTTATTCCCGGTATGCAAGGCTGGCTCAACGGTTGAAAATCTACTAATATACTCCCATCACATCTATAGGTTAAAAAAGAAAAATCACATGATCATATTGATAAATGTAGAAAACACATTTGGCAAAACCCAAGACCCACTCATGATAAAAACTGTCAGTAAACTAGGAATAGAGGGGAACTTCCTCTTCTTCATAAAGAATATCTACAAAAAACCTAAAGCTAACATCATACTTAATGGTAGGAAACCCAAAGCTTTCCCATTAAGATCAGGGACAAGGCGAGGATGTCCCCTCTTACTACTTCCTGTTCTTGTACTGCAGAATATCTCATCACCGAGGGCATGCAGAGATCCCACAGTAAGCACACAGTGTTTTTCCATTTATTTCACCCTAACTCCCTGCTGGCCCCCGCCTGGAGTGACTCATATTTTCTATAGCTGTAGTACTCAGACTGTATTGTGTAGGTGTTTTCAGAAGTTTAATTTTTCAAGTAAATCATTTGTATTTTTTAAATTTTTTTTT
>CM052815.1:77241478-77262175 GCA_028533885.1 Nasua narica
CGGCAGGTCGGGCGTCTGGTGAGAGCCTGCTTCCTGGTTCAGAGACGGCCGTCTCCTCCGTGCCCTCATTCAGCAGAAGGGGCAGGCGAGCCCTCTGGGGCCTCTTTCAGAAGGGCACTAACTTCATTCGCGAGGGCTCCCCCCTCCTCATACCATCACGCCGGGGCTTGGGTCTCGACGTCTGCATTTTGGGAGACTCCAGCATTCTGCCTATAGCAGGCCTGGCGTCAGTGGTGCGAGGCCCCCTGCGGGCAAGCAGGCCTGAGATCCCGGCTCACGGCTGCACCTGCTCATTCTTTCCTATGAAAGCAAATAGACCCTGCGAGAGCTTTCCACTCATTAAAAGAGGCCCAGGGAAATTTTCCGTGATTACGGTGTTTTCTCTTGTGAGGATCCCCAACACAGCCTCTCCGTGTGTGTGCGTGTAACTCCAGCCCCTCCTTGTCCCGTCACGGTCCCCACGGTGGGGACATCGCGACAGATAGCACTTTCCCCTCCAGGAGAGCCAAGGCATTCATCGTCTGGGGAAGAATTTGAAACTGCGGGAGACCAGATTCAGGATCGGCAGTGAGTCTGTCATTCTCGACCTGACTCAGCACCCCCGGTGTCTACAGGCTCCCATCGATGAGCAGTGGCGGCCCATAGCATTGGCGTCATGGACGCATGCACGCAGTTCTGGTCCCCGGGCTCCGTTCATGCTAGTCCCTCCGTTCACCATGCCTTTCCCTTCCTTTACTGTGAATCAAAATCTTTCTCGCCCCTTCGGATCAAGCTCCAGTGCCACCTCCTCTGTAGGACTTGTCTGGTCCCCTATTCGAAATTAGCTCTTCCTCAAGACCCCATCTGGATACGAATCCCAAAGGCTTGAAATCAGGATCCCGTATTATTGCAGTTTTATTCAAATAGCCAAGACATGGGAGCAGCCCAGGTCGGCGCTCACAGACAAACATAAAGAAAATGTGGTCTATTTATACAGTGGGATATTATTCGGCCTTAGAAATGAAAATCTTGCCATCTGTGACAGCGCAGATGAACCCGGAGGACATTACGCTAAGCGAAAGGACAGAAGGACAAATAGCGCACGATTCAACATATAGGAGGCATGGGAAATAGTCAAAAGCATAGATACAGAGAAGACAGCAGTGGCTGCCAGGGGCTGGGGTGGCGGTGGGAGGGAAATGGATAGTTAGTAGTTCAACCAGCACAGAGTTTCAGTTGTGCTAGAGGACTGAGTGGTCCTATGCACCTCAACATTTGTTAAGAACATGGGTGGTAGGGGGCCCCTGGCGGGCTCAGACTGTTAAGCGTCTGCCTTAGGTTCAGGTCATGATCTCAGGGTCCTGGGATCGAGTCCTGCATCGGGCTCCCTGCTCAGCAGTCTGCTTCTCCCTCTCCCTCTTTGATCTCTCTCGCTCTCACTCTCTTTCAAATAAATAAATTAAAAAAACTAAAAAAGTGTAAACTTGATGTTTGTGTTTTTTTTTTTTTAAAAAAAAAAAAACCAGAATGGTTTGAAAATGCAGTTTCTAAGCAATGCTTTCCATGGTCACTCTTTCCTCTACTGTAATTTTGTGACGGGTTCCACCTGTTCCCTTGGAACGTCCAGTTCAGAAATTAGGTCTTATCCTAATAGCTCCAGGCTCATCCACATTGGCGATAATGGGGAATTTTCCCAGATCGGCAGGTGCCTTGACCCAGGCTTCGTGTGGGTCCCTCTCACCCACTCTTTTCCTTTAACCATAGGTACCTGGTATAGAAGCCAGAGCCCCAAGTAGTGGCCACAGCCTCTCTAGCTCCTGTTTCCTGCTGGTGGGCTTGGCATTGGTCCCCTCCCCCTGCTTGCTATCCTGCAGGGTTGGGAGACCCTCTGCTTGTATCCCAGATGAGGAACAGACGCCTGGGGCTTCAGGCCCTACTTACAGTTCTACTTTTGGTCTTGCGCCTTGTGGCACTCAATACATATTTATTGAATGAATAAATTAATCATGCTTTTGGTAGCAGCTATGTCTTCTTTGGTTTTAAGAATAAATTTTTGTTGTTGTTTGGTTTTAAGAATAATTTTTTGTTGTTGGTTTTAAGAATAATTTGGTAAACAAAAGGACCCCCTGAGGAGGAATGCATCTCGACAGCAGGTTGTATTTCAGCTATCTGGAATTCCACTTAACCACAATGGCTTATTCTTTGCCAACACTTGAGAAGTTAACTGTTACTTGACTCGTGGGCTGGGGGAGGAGGTGATGAGCTTACCAAAGTAGATGAGGACACAGAGACTCAGGAAAACGTCCCCCGACGCATTAGTCACCTTGAGATTCATATTGGAACTTGTAGGATCATAAGAGCTGTAAAGAAACAGAGATCATTTAGGACAAGCTAGGACATTTCTGATGGGTGTCCATCTGGCTGTTTGAATACTTCTGGTGACGGAGAGCTTATTACCCTACAAGTCAACTCAAAATTTTAGAGGTTGGGCAAAAAAAAAAAAAAAAAAACAACAAACAAACCCAAAACCAAAAAACAACAAACAGTGTCCTCCCATTGGCTTGCAAGCAAATCCATTTCTACATGAGGTCAAATATGTGCCCTTGAGTTTTCGGTTTTGGGCAAAACGCACCCAGTTTCTTTGGCAGCATCGAGTCATGATTTAGAGCAGGGCATCTGCAATTAAGCTTCGGGGCAATATTTATTTAGCCCAGGAGCTGGCAATCTTTCCCTGAAGGGTTAGACAGTAAAGGCTTTGGACTCTGTGGGCCATACGAACTACTTGGTCCCACCACTGTGGCATGAAAGGAGCCACAGGCAGCACGGCTGTGTTCCAGTAAAACTCTACTAACAAAGACAGGGACAGCCTGGGATTTGGGAGGTAGTATATTGACCCCTGATATGGCCAATTCTCTGATTTCTAGACCCTTCTATGTTTGATCGACTCCATTGTCCTTCTACGCCCTCTTAAAATATGGCTGCCAGATTTGAGGAGGACACTCCAGGGGCGGGTGAGCAAAACACAGTCCGACAGCCTATCGCCTCTCCTGCAAAACATCGAAGCAGGAGGACTGCACCGTGCAGTGGGTTAATGCACAGAGACTCCTACTCTCTTGGCCACAGGCTAGCTGCGTGCCCTTGAGCCGCTCAACTTGTTCTGAACCTTGGCTGCTGCAGGCTTAAAAGAAATAAAAAAAATCAAGATTCTCCTCCCCGTCCTGCAGCATTGCTTTGCAGAGCGGGAATAAAGCATAGAATGGTGCATAGGGCTGGGTCCTTAGCAAGCAGCTCTAAATACTAGTTGTTATAAATGATGGGTGTGCCGTGAAGTTCTGTTGTGACTGAGCTTTCGCAGCCCAAACGGAAGCAAGGAGAAGGAAAATTCCACTCTGTTTAAAATTAGGTTATGGCAGTCAGCTCCTGCCCTACCCACTCTGCTGCTCCTTCCGCCCTCTGTGCTTCCACCTGTTACCCCATTAACGCCCTAGGATGCTCGACACCTGCACGGAAGCCATCCGCCGGCCCCTTTCCAGCTTTCTCGCTGCCACCTTGCTAACCCACAGCCCCTGCGCCCGCTGCCAGCTCTCCTAGCGTTTGCCTGCAGGAAGGCTGTAGGGTTTGCTGAGCTTTCCCTGCGACAAGAAATTAATGTGGTAATGAATGCAAAGGTCTGTGCAGTAGCTTCTTCTCTCCTGGGTCCTAATCAGAAGACAGGATCTTTACATTTCTTTAACTTTGAAAATATAACTCTGTGTGTGTGTTTTGGGGGTGGGCAGGGCGGGAGCATGTTGGGAAAGGGAAGGAGACAGGGAAAGGCCAATAAGAAGCAAAAATGAGGGCACCTGGGTGACTCAGTCGGTTAAGCGTCTGCCTTGGGCTCAGGTCATGATCCCAGGGTCCTGCGATCAAGTCCAGCATCGGGTTCCCCCCTTAATGGGGAGCCTGCTTCTCCCTCTACCCTTTCCCCTCTGCTTGGGTGCTTGCTCTCACACACTCTCTCTCTAAAATAAGTAAAATCTTAAAAAAAAAAAAGGGTGTCTGGGTGGCTCAGTTGGGTTGAGCGACTGCCTTCGGCTCAGGTCATGATCCTTGAGTTCCAGGATCGGGTCCCACATCGGGCTCCCAGCTCCACAGGGAGTCTGCTTCTGCCTCTAACCTTCTCTCCTCTCATGCTCTCTCTCACTTTCTCTGTCTCTCAAATAGGTGAATAAAATCTTTAAAAAAAAAAGACACAGAAATGACAAGGAGGGGACAGAGGATGGAAACCAGCTTCCTAATCTGAACCAGGTAGTGAAAAGCTCAGGGATACCAGCTTTTGAAATCTCCCCTCTGCCCCCTCTCAAGGGTACATTGAGGAAAGTGGGAAAGTGAGTGGTCTGGTAAGATCACCCCGCTCCCCTCACATGGAGTAACCAGCTGCTTCCTAAGGGGCTCCCACGCACCTCGAGTAACGCTGGGCATTCCGCAGTTGAGTGAATCGTCTTTGTTGACCCACAGCTGTATAATCCGGTGTCCACAGCTCGCGCTGACTCCGCCTCGAGCTGGCCTGCTGGCCAAAGGCTGCTGAGCGAGATGCGCTCACACCATCTTGGCCTGGGGAACCTCGTGGACGGAGGCGAGCTCGGGAGAAGGACTTCTTAAACAGAGTGTGCGTATGACTCGCCCGCGGCCCTTGTTAGACTGTAGATTATGATTCAGGGCCTCTGGGTTGGAGAGGAGAGCCTGCATTTTAACAAGCTCCCAGGTGATACCTATGCTGCTGGGCCATGCCTGAATAGCAGGAATACAGACCAATTCTATTCGGGGTCATTCTGGACTGCTGTGTCAGTTTTAGAGGAAGGTCAGCATCAGAGGCCCAGGGCTTGCTTGTGTATCGAGCCCCGAGTCCCGAGTTCCACTCTGAACCTTCCATACTCGTCTTTGGTCACTGGCTCTGACTACGCATCGGTTTTTGATCCTTGTCTCATCTTAGTCTATTTTATATCTGACACCTCTGAGACCCCAAATCAAGGGGTAGCTAAGTTTTTTAAGGTTAGCAACAGCTACTGTTCTGAATTAAAATTCAACAGGAAATGAAGTTGAAAGACCAGAGTGGAAACAGTGACTCTGATACAAACTAGCAAAACAAGACCCTTCCTGGACCTCAGTTTTGTCATCTGTAAAATAGCCTAACAGACTACATCACCTACCTTGAAGGGCTTATAGACAAAGAAAACAATCCCTAAAACCATAAATGGAGATAATATATGTGAGAGAGCCCTACAAATAGCATTATTTTGAGACAAAATGCATGAACATCTCATCTCTGCAGAATTCAACCAGAGAATAAGAATGTCTGTATTACTCTTTGCAAGTCAAGGATGAGGAACAGAGTCTGGGCCTCCCATACAGGTCTAAACGATATACCCCAATAAAGACTGTACTCTCTGAGCTAACTATCTGGGACTATAGTCTGGCAAGTAAGATATATTTATGGGGACAATGGGACAGAACAATTAACCCATATATGAAATGTCTTGGAAATTCTGAACTTGTGATTTCGGTACAATCCCACCCACCTCTCTGTTCACACGTAGATTTCCCTGTCATCACACGGAGCATAGAATTCTCACGATTCCCGAATCCACTCCAAGCAACTTACTCAGTCAAGGTTATGGAACTCCAGGGAGCTGCAAATTTCGGAGTCTGCCTGGCTCCGCGTGGCTCTTCTGTGAGTCAGATCATGGGATCCGGGAATCTGAGAGCTGGAAGGGTCCTTTGAGATTGTCCTGTCCAAGCCCCTCATTTTCCAGATGAGGAGCGGGCATGGCTGGCCAAGACCACACTGCTTGTGGGTGGGGAGTGGGGCTCGGATTCGTGGCTCGGTCCTAAGCAGGGTGCCCCCCGCCACACCAGGTTGCCTGTCACTGTTTAGGAACTTAGGGAAACTCAGCGGAAGCATCTTCCCCTGGGTGGCAGACTGTGCGTACAAGCAAATGATCTGGTGAGGACCACCCAGGCACTCGGGCCAATGCGTACGTCACTCTCCACTGAAAAGCTTGTGGTATCATCAGCAGGAAGGCCAGTTGGGTGCTCTGGGGAGCGAGGAGGAGATGGAAAAGGCTAATACAAGAATTTTGCTATGGCGAGGGGCCATCCCAAAGCCCACACTATTTTCCTGTCTCTGGGCAGTCCTGTGACCAGGTACTTATCACTGTAAATGTTACTGGTAGTAACGACTTGTTTGTAAGACAATAATAATGCTTGGAGACTTGTGATGGGACTTTTTAAAACTATTTTTTCCTTTTTCCTTTCTTTTTGAGAGAGAGCGAGAGAGAGAGAGAGAGAGCGAGCACAACCAGGGGAGGTGGGGAGAGGCAGAGGGAGAGGAAGAGAATATTAAGTAGATTCCTCATTGAGCATGGAGCCCAATTTGGGTCTCGATCTCATGACCCTGAGATTATGACCTGAGCCCAAACCAAGATTTGGACGCTCAGCTGACTGAGCCTTCCAGTCATGTTGCTCATTAGAATCACCCTGGGGAACTTTTAGAAATCCTGATTCCCAGTCTGCACTCTGTCCCAGTAGATCAGTATGGTTGGGTGGGAGGCATCAGTGTTTCCTGAAGACCCTGGGAGATTTCAATGCCCAGGAGGTTTGTGACTCACGGAGATGTGGGACACACCCATGTCCACGAAGCAAAACAGAAGAGGGTCTTTGGCTTTCCTTTTTGCTTCCCTTAGGACTGAGTTTTGCAGAGGATGATAATGGGAATGCAAAAGGTACCAGCTGGAGAAATCAGAATGAGGAAGATGGTTAGATCATAGAAGGTATAAAGGAGAAGGGAGGGAAGGGGAAAGAGAGGGAGGGAAGAGGAAGGGGGAGAACTCCAAAGCTGTTGCAAGAAGAACTTGGGGTGCCATAGAAGGTGGTGGGAGGGCTAGGAGAACCTTGCCACTGAGGAATTTGGTGGAATGTGGGTGTGTAGCGGACACTGACTGCTGCATTGTAGGGATCTCCTGGGGATAATTGGGTGCAGGGGAACTCATTCTTTACAGGGAATTAAAAGGAGAGACTCCTTTCTAAAACACTTCTTAAGTTCCCCAGAAAGAATTTATATATAGATACAATGTATCCATTTACTCTCAGACAAGTAAAATGCTGCCACTTTCTGTCTGCTTGACTCTGCCCTCCCTGCGGTGGTGGTATCCAAACCTGGAGAGAAAACGACTCCTTTCTGCTTGGAGGCCCATGCCACATCAGCTCTTCTGTTGGGATCCTTTGGGAGAGGGTGATTTGCTGCTCTGCGGAGAGTACCTGAGGTTGCACAGGCTTTCTTCCCAAATGGTTCAGCATTGGTGACAATGGGAGGCTCTGAAGCCAGACAGGCAATCCCCATGTCTGGGTTAGTTGGCTCTCTGATGGCCCCCCAAGGCCCTCCGTTGTAGTTGTTCACTTGTCTGTGTCCTCCCTGGATGCACGCTCTGTGAGGGCGAGATTGCTCCCCTCGTTCCTCACGGACTGTGCTACACCCAGCACGTTCCTGACGTCCCACTGCCGAACACCCATCTGTTGAACGAATGAATACCACTTGTCTAGATTACAGCTTTGTACGCTCGATTGGGTTACTCACCCTCTCTGAGCGCTAGTTATCTTTAGCTGAAAAATGAGGATAATAATACATATGTCATGGCAGGGATGTGTGTGTCAATTAGATACACAACATGAAAAGTGCCTTTAGAGAGGCTGGCCCAGAGCAGGTGTCATGTTTGATCCCTGTCACCGTTCAGTCCCACCAGTAGGCATGGGATTCCTCTGTCACCCCATTCCTGGCAAACCCCCACGTTTTCATGAGCCCTACTTCAACGGAGCTTCCAAATATTTTTCTTTTAAAGTCAATCATAGTCCACACATTTTGATGAAGCTTGTGTAGGAGTATGGGTTTTCCAAACATAAAAACACGGCACAGAAGGCCAGTCATCCGCCATGATCTTTACAAGGTCCTCTTGTGCTAATACTGTTGAAGTGCTAATTCGGGTTTCAGTTTTTATGTGCTAATCCTGTTTATCCAAGAGAACCAACTTAGGAAAAGTTTTCTGTCAGTGCCGGGCTGGGTCAGGCTGGTTCATGGACATTATAATGTATTTACATTTGAGACTGGCTGTTGGACTGGCTGCCATCTTGGTTCTGAAGCTCTGGTGCCTAAAGGACACGGATCGGCAGCCAAACCTTCTTCTTCTTCTTCTTCTTTTTTTTAAAGATTTTTATTTTTTATTTTTATTTGAGAGAGAGTGTGACTGAACTGAGTGGGGAGGAGGCAGGGGCAGAGTGAGAAGGAGAAGCAGGAGGAGGGAGCCCGATGCAGGACTCGATTCCAGGACTCTGAGATCATGACCTGAGCCGAAGGCAGATGCTTAACCAACTGAGCCACCCGGGTGCCCCAGCAACCAAACCTTCCAAACAGTTTCTCTCGTTCTTTGTCTTGCTGGAGATCCATATCCTGATTGTTTCTAGGGTTTGATTTAATCTCATGTTTTCTGTCAGGAAATTCACCATTCAAGGGCAGATATCTTTACGGTTCATCTTTCCATCCCAGTTATTCGAAGGAGAAAAATTTCTTTCTCCAAGTCTTCGACTGGGTGCCAGAAGGTCTGAGTTCTAGCTCTGCTTTGCACACGTGGTTACCTGATAAGGGAGGTCAGGTCTTTCCTTTTGAAGGCAAAGACTGGGCTGGAATGGTTGGTGTGTTCACTAAGATGTTCTGTAGAACTTTCAGAGGATTTCTACAGAAAAAGGTGGACGCTTAGCTCTTTGGGATAAGCATCCATCTTTCCTCTGCTTTACATGTTAAGTAATGATTACTTTTTCTTTCTCTAACTCTCTTGCTCTCGACTCCTTTCTAAAAAAATTATGAGTTTTACAGATAAAGTTTGAAAAACACTGGAGTAGGAGAATCTTTGCAGTTCTAACATTCTGTGGTTCTGATGACCTCTTATGTATATACCCCAATAACGAAAACCCTAAGAGATCTGACAATTCATAGGGTCCTGATAATTCATCAGAACAGGAAACTTTCACGCTTTCCTTCAGACCCTATTTGCTACTGAGCTCCTCTAGGAAGAAGGATATGGATGGATAGACGTTTGCATTATAAACTTTCTATTGTTCTTTTTTTTTTTTTTTAAGACTTATTTATTTACTTGAGAGAGAAAGAGAGAGAATGTACAGGTAGGGGGAGGGGAAAAAAGGGAGAAATCCTCAAGCAGATTCCATGCTGAGTGTAGAGCCCAACACAGGGCTCCACGTCACAACCCGTGAGATCATGACCTGCACTGAAACCAAAAGTCGACGCTTAACCAACTGAGCCACCCAGACGCCCTTCTATTGTTCTTCTCGTACATTCTCTTGTTCTGGTATATTGCTTTTTTTCCCCTCCGATGTTATCCCCTTGAAAATAACCAGCTTCACCTATAATGACATAGAGGGACTCTTTATTTTTCCCCAAAGACGGAACATATCCATGTCTTTACCTACCTTGGAAGAGCAAAGACAAAACCCCTAGACCGGAAACCGTTTCTGCCTCTTTCTCGTGTGGGCTTGTGATAGGGTCTGGAATAACTTGGGATGCCTGTGTTTGGTCTAAATCATAATTGGATTACTTTAATCTCAAGGAGATGAAAATGTCAGGGCATCGAAATGTAGTGTCAAGAAATGCCTCTACTGGGCACACTTCCTGCCCTCTTTCTGAAGGTGGATGTCTTTGATCACCAAATGCTCAGGGCCCCAGAATAAGTCCAATCTACTTGGTCTTTGAAGGCAGATGACAGAGGAGATGGCTGCTCCATTTGCAGCCATATCCCTGTCTTTATAACCAGGGGTCCACCTTGAAGGAGGGATGGCCTCCTGAGCTATTAGACTTTTTATAGTTCCTGAGCTATTAGACTTTTTAAATTATAAAAATAGGGGCGCCTGGGTGGCTCAGTTGGTTAAGCGACTGCCTTCGGCTCAGGTCATGATCCCGGAGTCCCGGGATCGAGACCCATTTTATTGTGCTGCTCAGTGCAGAGATTGTAGGCTAAATTGTGTTACTCAAACATAAGTCTCTTACATAATCTGAAGCAGATTTTATAAAGACATCACATCCCAACTTACATTTTAAAAATGTCATTTGAACACTGAGAGACTTTCCTTCCCTGTTTTGTAACGAAAACTTCAGAAAACAAGTACATATAATTTCTGGGAAAAGATGTACTTTTCATGGGCAAACTGGCAAACACGATGTGTTTCTGTCTTTGTTGCAAATCTCCAGCCTCTCTTCTGGGAAGGCATTCGCAGATCCTTCTAGGACTTTACTTAAAACGACAGACAATTGTTAGAGTCTATTAATCTGGCCTGACTCTCCTAAGAGTGAGGAACTGTCATATGATGATATAGTGGGTCTTCAAGGCTCCCTTATAATTGGTTTTCCATGATCATGGAGGGTGCTGCGGAGTCCATGTAAAATCTTCCAAAAACGCTTCTATGTAATTCAGACTGAAATTGAAACATTACCTAAATGGGGCACCTGGGTGGCTCTGTACGTTAGAGATCTGCCTTTGGCTCAGGTCATGATCCCAGGGTCTTGGGATGGAGCCTGCTTCTCCCTCTCTCTCTGCCCCTCTGACAGCTTGTGCTCTTTCTCTCTCTCAAATAAGCAAATAAAAATCTTAAAAAGAAAGAAACATTACTTCATTTCCATGGTAGGTTATAATATCATAAATCCTCTGACCAGAAGCCTCATCCAAGGATTCCCTGGGAGTCAGAGCTACCGAAACTTTGACGATGAGTCTTGGTAGCCAAGACGATGGGTTATATCTGTCAATCATTCTATCAAACATAAGGTTTTTTAAGACTCTGACTTAAGGTCTGTGTTACGGGTGACTTGTGTCCCCTCCCAAATTCATATGTTGAAGCCTTGACTTCTACTACCTAAGGATGTGAATGTATTTGGACAGAAGGTCTTCAAAGAGGTAATTAAGTTAAAAAATGAGGCCATTAGAGGGGTCCTTAATCCAATATAACTGGTACGCTTAAAGAAGATGGAATTCGGACCCAGACATGTATATACATGGAGGAAAGACCATGTGAGGACACAGCGAGAAGACAGGCATCTGCAAGCCAAGGAGAAAGGTCTTGGAGGAAACCAACCCCAATGACAACTTGCTCTTGGACTTCTGGTCTCCAGAACCATGAGAAATACATTTCTGTTGTTTCAGACACCCAGTTCGTGCTATGTTGTTATGACAGCCTTAGTGAACCGAGACCATCTCTAATAAGTTCCTGAGCTATTAGACTTTTTAAATTATAAAAATAGGGGCGCCTGGGTGGCTCAGTTGGTTAAGCGACTGCCTTCGGCTCAGGTCATGATCCCGGAGTCCCGGGATCGAGTCCCATATCGGACTCCCAGCTCTGCGGGAAGTCTGCTTCTCCCTCTGACCTTCTCTCCTCTCATTCTCAGTCTTTCTCTCTAAAAAAAAAAAAAAAAAAAAAAATCTAAATTATAAAAATAAAATGATCACATGGTGAAGTGTTAAAGACTACACTGAAACAGATTAACTGGGCAGTTAAGAGCTATTGAACAAATCACAAATAAGAAAATGTTATCAGTAGAGATGGCCTGCGTTGAAGTGATCAGGGGTGGCACCGTGGGGGAGTGGAAAATGCTTGGGTCTTGTAGACATGCAGATTTTAGTCAGAATCCTGTATCTGCATTTACTACCAAGGTGGTTTGATATTTCTAAACCTTTCTGAATGTTATGCTTCTCATTTGTGTATTGGGGGAAAATAGTATTTATGTGCAAAGGCTCTGCGAAAATAAAGATCCTATAGGTGAAACGCATCATTGTCTTTCTGATCATAGAATGTACTCAAGAATTAGTGGACATGGCAATACTTTCAAAGAGAGCACCCCGAATGGATTCTGGCCAATACGCCTTGCCAGGATTTTCAAGAAGCTCTTGGTCAGGAATGACTGGGAAATGTCTGTTTTGATTTTGGTCGAGGTTCTCCATTCCTCTTCCCCTCTTGGGGCCCCTCTCTGGTTATCCTCGGTGTGCCCCCAATAGTGACCATCACACTTTTAGCATCACGTCTGGACACACCAATGGCAAAGGGTCCTTGGTTATTGACCCTGGAGCTGCTTCAAGTTCACCACCTGGACTTGCATTTCTCTAGAAGTTTCTGTTTTTCTCATTGCATCTCAACCCTCTGAGGATGTCAAGTGAGGGGATTTTTAGGATGTTTGGATTTTGGCAGGAGAACAACAACTCCCTAGCTCAATTATTCCCCAGAGACTTCCATTCTACAACCCTAAACTCCTTACCCCACCACTGTTTCCTATGTCCCCCCTCTTAAATATGTGTCTCTCTGAAGCAGCTGGGCTTAGGATGTTTAATTTCTCATTACTGTGTTGTGGTTTAACTATTTCATGAGGGGATACACGGAGAGGCCACCAGAACCCTGAATTGTGTTTCCAGGAGTAAGAGCAGATTTCTGCTGCCCCTTTCAGACCCTCTGCTGCAGATACTACTATTTGCATACACAATATCCATTCACTTCTTCCCCGCTAATAAATCCCAGTTCTGTTCACGGCAGAAATGTGCACAGCCTCCGATAAGATGGTCACGTTTCCAGCCTCTCCGGCAGATATTAGTGGCCAGGTAATAGAGTCCTGGGGAATAAAATATAAGCGGAAATCTTTCCTATAAAGTATTTGCTTTCCGTGTGAAAAAGGGGTAGACAGGACGGGCAGCAGATAACTCTTCTTCCTGACTTGGAAATTGCTACTATGCATGGAGCTGGGGTGTCCTTCTTGCCACCCAGAGGCATTGAACATGAGAGAGAGGATCTCAAAGAATTTGACCCTGACACCACCAACCAGTGCTAACCAGGTGCTAACCCGGCGCTAGCAGCTACTTACCTCCAGATTTTTTTAAGTCAGGAAAATGCATCTGTATTTTTATTTAACCATTAGAATGTGAGTTTTCTGTTATTTGTAGATAAATGCTTCCTGCACGATACTTTTCCTCTCTTCTGGCTCCCCAAATGACTTACTAATCATAAAGAATTTACAAGCTGGCTATAAATGCCATATATATATATATATGGTTTACCCTATCATGTTTCTTGGAATGGCATTATATTATGAATTGTTAATAGATGTTCCATAACAAAAGGGTTTGATAGTCAAGTGAATCTGAGTAACACTGAGATCAACAAAGTTTAATGGCTTTTCTTGGCAAAAGGTTTTTTTTTCAATTAACACTTCAATGTCCTTTTGGAATCTATAATATATATATTATATAATATATATAGTTATATATTATATATAATAATATTTATTATTAATAACATATAATATATATATTAAGATTCTATTTGTATAAAATAGATTTATAAATATTATTTGTATAAAAATATATATGTTTGTGTATATATTTTAAGATTTTACTTGTCAGAGAGAGAGAGAGAGAGCACAAGCAGAGGGAACAGCAGAGAGAGAGGGAGAAGCAGACTCCCCACTTAGCAGGGAGCCCGATGCAGAACTCAATCCCAGGACCCCGAGATCATGACTTCAGCTGAAATCAAGAGTCAGACACTTAACCGACTGAGCCACCCAGGTGCCTCTGACTTTGTTCTTTTAAGACGTACTGGTTTTTATAACCTAACCTTGAAGTGATATCCCACATACCATATTCTACTTATTAGATGTCAATCAATAAGTCAAGCCCGCACTCAGGGGGAGGGGATTACCAAAGACGTAAATATCCAAGGCAGCAATCATTGGGGTCGTTTTAGAAACTGCCTACCGCAAAACACTTTTCTTTTGTTACAAAACATCTACTAACATTTTAGGAAACAATGCTCCTAATTTGAGTCACTCATAATTTGAGAAACCATGAAGCAGGGACACGCTCGGCAGCCCCAGAATGGCCATAGAATTAGCTCCTGGGATTCACTCGTTGTCTTACCCAAATCGGCGAGGCAGGGTGACTGGAAATGGTGGACAATGGGAGAAAAGGATGACAGTCCAGTTGGAGGGACCAAAGGCAGATGACACGTAAGAAGCATATCGATTGGAAAAAAATTTTTTTTCAACAAATATTCACCAAGTGCCAGCTAGCTGCCTAGCATTTTGCCAGGTGCAAAACGTATCAAGGACACATCAATGCATCTGTAAATAAATACGCTGAGAGGTACAATAAAGCAGGTGAGGCCACACAGAGAAGTCACCTTGGTAAAGTGGCTTATGAAGACTGTTATAACAGAAGGGTGTGGGGAAAAATGTTACGGGCACGGAAGGTATTCAGCAAGAGGCATTGTTCCAACACCCTGGGGTAGGAAATAATTTCTGTGCAGAAAAGAGCCTATTAACCTGGCTGAAGCAGGGAGTCCGGAGAAGAATGGAGGCTCTGTTGGCGCCGAGAGAGGACCTTGAAAGCCCGGCACAACTGATATTCTAAGCAAAGGCTCAGACTGAGGCACCGGGGGCCTGACCTCCCCAGGCGTGGGGCAGGGCATTGCCTTTGGCTCCCAGAATAATAGATCACCGGAGCCACCTGACCTGCTCCAAACGTAGGCTTTGAAACATTTCATTATTTGCTATATTTAGCAAAGGGATACAGGTCTGTAGTTAAAATCAAATGATTCGAAAAAGCTCATGTCGAAAGACCAGCTCTGACTCGAAAGAAAGAAAGACAGACAGACAGACTAGTTGCTCCAGACAGCAGCTCCTTGAACTTTGTTAGCTGTTTTTAAGGTTATTTGCATCCCTATTTCTAAGTCATATGCTTATCCATATATCATACGCTATTTCTTGATACATCACTTTTACATAGTATCCATTCACTTCCCTAAACGTCTGACAGAATAGTCCCCTGTCAAGCCTCTATAGGCGGCTTCATTCCTAAAAGATATTTTTGCTGGATATGGAACTCTAGGTTTACTAGCTCCTTCAGAAGTACAGCCATTGGTGTAAACACTCACACCTGCCTGGGTTGCTCATGGCGTTTTCTGTCTTCCAGAAACGTCGTCTACTTCTTTTTACCAAAATGAGTCCATTCTGAATTATCTTAAATGAGGATACTGGAGCCATTCTCCAAAGAGGTTTAAGCGTTGAAGTCTGGAAAAAGTGAATGAGGACTTTGAGCCACCTATGTGAGATGGTGATCATGAGGAAAAGGGGAGAGAAGAATGGTGCTTGTGGAGCTAGAAGTGGACCAAGGGAAGAAGCCAAGGAAAGTATTCAGGATTAGTACCCCAGAAGTGGTGCAGCATTCTGGAATGAATCTGGGCAGAGATTATTAGTACATCAAACCTGTTGTGTTCGCGTCTGGGCTCTTCCAGGAAATACTCTGGGGCCTGAGATGTCCACTTGATGTCTTCAGGATTCAGTGGCGTGATGTGGAGAATATGGGATTTGGATCAGATGACCTCTGTGCACCATCCCTTCTCTACCATTTTGTGGTGTTACAATTAGAGGATTATATAACTCTGGGAGGGAAAGGCTATTATTTGTTATTTTCACATTATTGTGAACTAATTCAGTGCGCTTGCTTTCTCAGGAGCTGGCATAGCTGACATTGAAGAGAAATGAGTTTTGATTAGAAGGCAGGAATAGAGTATGTAATTTACGAGCACGAGTGAGGGGAGGGGAGGTTAAGAAGAGGTAAGACTGAGGAGGTCCCATAAGGGCGCTGGTGAAGTTCTGTTAGTTTCATTTTACACCGAAGGTCAAAAGGGTGGATAATGTCCCCCAGCTGGCAAGGGAGGTATTCTGAATTTTAACCCAGCCTTTGCCAAATTCTGAAGTGTAGAAAAGAGGTGCTCTGGGACATGAGAGAAAAAGGCAGAAAGAGAGAAAGAAGATGCAAATTCCCTTAGTCCAAATTGAAGGAGATACTTCACAAGATACTCTCAGGACAGCTCGGGACTTTTGATGCTGTCAGTTCCTACTACAACAAAGCATTTGAGGGAGAACAGCAGAGGTACTCAGGATTTCTGAAATGGGGGATTTTAGAGAAGGTGGACCACATCTGATTAGGAGTCTCCTGCCCTTGGTTGACGCTTTGGTTTTCAGTGAATGGAACTGCAAGATGGCCGGTCCAGAGACTGAGTATGTCCTCACCAGCCCTGCAATCAGACAAGTCTAGGACTGCATGGCCAAGGTCTATGAATATACTGACCCCCGGGCTCAGGATTAACACCTGCGTTAGGTCCCGAGGGCGACGGAAGGGTGGCGGGGGCGTGGCCTTAGACACCATCCCGAGCATAAATAGGAAGGTCTCGTTTGCATAAATCTAGAAAGAAACAGTTCATACCACTGGGTGGCAGTATGGCGTTCCTCTTTGTTTCTCCTAAATGGCTGTATTTTCCCCAACCTAAGGAATTAAATTTTTTACAATCAACCCGAGTGCCTTTTCCTTCCTCCCGCCTTGCTTTATGTCCCTGTCCCTACACATTCTGAGCCTCAGCTGTGTGTGTGTGTGTGTGGTGGTAGTGGATCAGAAGCCTAAACGTTTAGGCTCCATCCCGTCCCTCCCTGACTCACAGCGTCTTTCTGTGCCTCTGCAACAGTTCTGTTAGCTCTTGTTTTATTCACAGGAATTTATAATGAACTAAAAAAAAAAAAATAGAGGGCAAGCCTAAACCTAACACTGGAAAGGAAATTCATTTCCAGGCTGAGATGTAAAAAACTTCTGGTGAAAATATTTGTGAGGGGAAAATCCTAAAAAGAGGAAATACGGTTTTCGAGAGATAAACTGGTGACTTTTGCCAAGGGCAAGCGAGCAGAAGGAGCAGAGGCGGAACCTCAGGAAGTGAAGTGTAGAGCTGCTCTGCCATCTGGTGGACAGAGTTGCACCTGCAGTTTGTCATCACTTCAGTTCCCACACTTTCAGATTTTTGTGAATTATAAAACAAGAAACAAACAAACAAAATCAGGCAAAAAATCCTTACCCACAAAAAAAAATCTTGAATAAATAAAACTAATGCATGAGTTGCCAACTTTTTATTTTGCCAAGTAATATTTTTTTCATCTATCATCTATGGTTATTATCATCTTACTTTTAAAAGGGAATAGTTCCGCTCCCCAAAAAGTGTTTTCCTTTTCTCAAAAAAAAAAAAAAAAAAAACAACCAAAAAAACCAACACAGCCCTTTTAATTGAATATCTAGACTAATGGAAATAATATTACCTTCTTTGTTGTTTTATAATTTTGTGACAAAAGGGGTGAAAATTGTATCAAGCTTCGGCACTGGTCTGAGGATTAATGTTTGAGAATCACTGATACAATTACTTTAAATCATTCATAATAATATAAATGTTACGTTATTGCTGAAATATTTTCAAAAGAGACTTGGAATTAAAGCACCAAATTCAAAATTGTCTTTAGTGGCTCATTTTAACCAAAAAAAAAAAAAAAATTGTCATTATCTCACAGTTTCTGAGTCTTTGAGATTCCTGAGAGTTTCTCACATTTGTTCCATCCTTTCATGGTTTAGGAGTAAATTGCCTCAGTCTAGCATTATCACAGTAATTTACTGGCGGCAACACGTTGTTTCTCTGATGCACTTGTCTCTAAATTTTGATTGTGAAACTCGTGTTTGAGCACCTACCAATTATTATATGTGTATTTATTTTATGAAGTTCATAATGTGCTGTTATGCACAGCGTATCTTACAAAGCGTCCACAAGACACAAGACGTTAAAGAATATGAAATGAAAAATATAAGCTGAAGTTCCCATTCCCCCCCAAATCCTCCTGTGCTCCCCATAAGCTCCATCCGCTCAGCTTTTACCATTTTCCTGCCACTCTTCCGCTCAGAACTCATCAGTAGGTTCCCTGTGTGGAGATCCAAGTCTGCAACATGCATTTCAAACCTTCTACAACCTTCTACCTAAAGCAGCATCGACCTAAATAAGCATCTGGCCCATCTTAGGTGTCATCAGATGTCCAGACCCCCTCAGGTTCAGTCGTCACCCACCTCCCTCACCTCTCCCACACGGCCACATCTTCCTTCAAGATTCCATTCAGCTGCCCCCTCTGCTGGGGAGCAACTTCTTGAGTTCCCAAAGATCTCTTGGGATCTCTCCTTTGAATGGGGATGGGCTTTTTGGTCAACACTGGTACTTGAGGAAAAACAGGCAGAAATAGAGAGGATGAAGTAATGAGATATATGACACATCACAAGTCGGAGAAGAGGTGAGAAGATAATCCCTACTGGGGTAGAAAAATGTTCGTTCGCTTTGAAATTCCAAGAAAATCCACAGAAAAATTGTTAGCATAAGGACATTTAGTTAGGTGACTGTTTATTAAATGCATATAATCTGTGATTTTCTTATATACCCTTGATGATTATTTAGAAATATAAGAAAACCTCAGTCACTCCCAAACTGGACTATCTCAGAATAAAATTGATCAGCGGGGTGCAAGGTCCATTTGAAAACAACTCTAAGGGGTGCATGGCTCAGTGGGTTAAGGCCTCTGCCTTCGGCTCAGGTCATGATCTCAGGGTCCTGGGATCGAGCTCCGCATCGGGCTCTCTGCTCAGCAGGGAGCCTGCTTCCCCCTTTCTCTCTGTCTGCCTCTCTGCCTACTTGTGATCTCTCTCTGGCAAATAAATAAAATCTTAAGAAAAGAAAAGAAAACAACTCTAAAACAGATGTGGGCTCTGTACCACATTTCTTGGGGTTCCGACCCATCTCAAACATTTACGTCCTATGTGACCTTGGGTAAGTCATTAGCCTTTATATAGTTACTGTGCAATATAGAATTTCACTTACTTGGTTCCTGGGAAGGAGGTTCTACATCCTTGGGGTTTTCTAAGCCTTGTTATTCTTGGTGGTCCCTTGGACCGCACCTGAATTTATAGCTAATGAGATGGCTCAGGATGGGGTTAGTCCTGTCAGAAAGACCAACCGTGTGACAAGTATCAGCCTGACATCTTCTGGGGAGGATGGGGGCTGAAGATTTAGTTCAGTCTTATCAGCAATGATTCAATAAATCACACCGCCATAGTACAATCCCAGGAAAAAGCTCAATGGAGCTTCCTGGTTGGTGGACACATTGATGTCCCAGGAGGGTGACATGTCCCGAAACCACAGGGAAAGGACAGGAAAGCTCTGCGTTCAGGACCCTCCCAAACCTTGCCCCCTCGTCTCTTTATCGGACTGCTCCTGATCCTTTATAATGAAACTGCAATCACAAACGCACTGCATTCCTGAGTTCTAGGAGTCTTGCAAGTGAGTTGTCAAACCTGAGGTGACAGGAGGGTGTCCTAGAGCTCCAGGGCAGGAGGATGGCAGTAGGGGCAGGAGACGGTGTGCAGCCCGAGCTAGCTGTTAAGGAAGGTTCAGGGCGAAAGCGGATGGGGGTGATTCCAACTGGCGTAACCGGGGGAGGGGGCCCCGAGAACAGAAACACAACGAAGAGGAGGCACCACAATTGGAAACAGATGAAGAGCTCAATGGTCGCAGCGATGTGAGGCCCCAGAGAAAAACTCAGGGGAGGAGCACCCAGGGGAGAGCTGGAGTAGGGCTGGGGACCCATCTGGGCGATGTCCCGGGGATGTCCCGGCACAGTCCCCGAGTTTGGACAATGCCCGATCTTGGGAGCAGGAGGCGGAAGAGGAACAGCTACTAACATAGTCACCAGGTCACTCTGGCTCCGGCCCCCACACTTCAGGAATTGTTCGGGGATTAAGTTTCAGGAATAGCATGAGAATCACGTGAGACCACGGGATGAAGTACTTTTCCCACAGCCTTATACCTGGGGTGTCGCTTCTGTTATGGAGACCAAGGTGAGGAGGGCGGTGACGTCTGGGGGGGTCTTGTAACCGCTACCTCACCCCAGCAGAAACTAACCTTCGGGGTGGTTTTCCAGTTTGTTAATTAAGATTTTTTCTTTTTTCTTTATTTTTTTTTTTTAAGATTTTATTTATTTACTTGACAGAGGGAGAGAGAGAGAGAGAGAACAGCAGGCAGAGTGGCACAGGGAGAGGGAGAGGCAGGCTCTCCACGGACCAGGGATCCAGATGTGGGGCTCGATCCCAGGACTCTGGGACCATGCCCCAAGCCAAAGGCAGACGCTTAACAGAATAAGCCCAAGTTTCCTTTTCTTACTCTCGAATGTCAGCTCAGGATCAAGTAGAGCCTCTCTGATAATTTGGTTTGGTTAGAAGTAGAAAAAGCCTTGGTTGACACAGTGCCCCGACACAGCATCACCAGGGACGCCCCCTCCAGCCTGGCCAGTGACCCCTGTCCCCCACCCCCTGTCACCCCTCCCCCCCATCTCCCGGAAATATTATCACCGGCCTACCGTGTACCTGACGCTGCTGATTGCAGGGTCTACAAAGACAGCAGGACACAGTCCTTCCTCCTGTGGGAGCTGATGGGTTCGCGACCAGAGCCGGTAAACCAGTTCATGTAAAATATATGTGCTCCAGACCAGAAGGTTCACGAAGCGCTCTGAGCCCACAGAGCAGGGACTTCTAGCTCGTCCTGGGGCAGGGGACGTGGTGCCGTCTGAGGCGGATCTTGAAGATTGAGTTGGTGCTACCAAGTGAAGGGAGAGGTCAGCGGGAAGGCGTTCCCAGGAGAGGAATCCTGCGTGTAGAAGCACAAAGGTGTAAATGAGTCTGGCCGGCTCAGGCTAGGAGGCTCCTGGGCATGGCCAGCTTCTAGTGGATGTGGTGCGGGCGC
>CM052815.1:77262675-77296266 GCA_028533885.1 Nasua narica
AACAGTCTGACTGTGAGCCACCCACGGACCCCAGATCAGAATTCTTATGCATGAAACACAAGGGAGAAGAAGAGAGTGAGGGAGGAAGAAGAGAAAAAGCAGACTCTACCTTTCATCTTCTCCCTTCCTCCTGAGGTTGAGACATTTAAGAATCTCAGAGTCTTTGCTTTTACCCTGTGGTCCAGCAAGCCGCTCTTTGCCCCTGCCCCCCACCTCATTTATTTGGATGCCCTGAAGAGCAGAGCTGGGAGGCAGGCAGAGGACTGAGCAATCCGAGGGCACAGGTGTTCAGCTTTCCATATAGACATGAAGTGTTCCCCAGAGGAACAATTTAGATTATTGTACTGAGTGCCACTAAATCTAGGCAGACTTGCCTCCCTTCTTAACCATTGGGTTGGGGCTGATGAAGAACACTGGATCCAATAAGACACAAATAAATAAGCTCCATTTTCTCTCACATGTGGGTATATTGTGAGTCGATTTCCAACCTGGTAATGCCATACAGAGGAGGGTTATAGGACAGAGGGAAGGAATTTCAGAGGCTGTGGCACAAAGGCAGAGACAAGAAAGTTTGGGGTATGTTTGGAGAATAGTGTGCAATGCACTTTGGCTGAAATGTTGGCTATAGGTGGGGCGGTAATGGAACATGGATCCAGAACGTTGGCGCTCATTTGCACAGTGGAGTGAGGATCTGTAAGTGTATCAGTGAGGCATTAGCATTCATTATCCAGAGATTCAGAAGAGAGGGTGTTATCACGGGACAGACACGCACCTATTAAGTTGAATATTGGGACATTGTTGACCTACAAAAATAGTGTTCTTATATGGTTCTCCCTAACATTTAAGGCAACTACCTTGAGTTCCTGTGACACTGAGGCCAGTCTTCATTTGTTGGTTCAGGATCCACCAGCAGGAACCTCCTAATGGACATTAAATGGACTCTCTGATCATTTGTCCCACTGTTTGCTAGTCTCCTAACTTACCTTCTCATAGACACGCATTTCTTCATTTATTTTTCTCCACAGGATATCATTGAAAGTCCTTGTCAAATGCCTCGATAAAATCTGTTTTCAGTGCAGGTACCCTGTGAATGCAAAGAACAAGGTTAATCTGACATGACACGCTCTTGGTGAAGCAGCTCTATTTCTGACTGTCCCCCGTTTCTTCCTGTCAATGTTTCTAAATAGCTCCGAAAATATTCATTGTCCAGTCTTGCTCAGGGATAGCATCGAGCCAGCCTGAGAATTTCAGGCTATATCTCAGTTTCTAAAAATCTACCCACTTTCCAAAAGAGAAATATTTTACCATGTTTAAATATATATAACATATAAATATACACAAAACTGAGCCTCAAAACTTTTCAGAGTTCATGATTCCATAGTATGAAGTTTGAGGAGAACTGATATACTTCTCAGATACTCAATTTCAGGAGGAAAGCTAGGTACTAGTTATTTTTTAAGTAAGAGACTTTCAAAGATTTTATTTATTTTCAGAGAGGGAACTGCATTGGGGGAGGGTCAGAGGGAGAGGAAAAGAGAAGCAGATTCCCCAGTGAGCGAAGGGCTTGGGGCTCGACTAGGGGCTTGATCTCAGGACCCTGACATCATGACCTGAGCCTATGACCTGAGCCGAAATCAAGAGTTGGACCTTAGCCCACTGAGCCAGCCAGGCGCCCCTTAAGTAATAAATTTTTAAGTAAGGAATTGATCTTGTAGGGGCCAAGGTTAGGCTGCCCCAAAATGTACCACTTTGCCATCAAGATTATTTTAAATAAAAGTTACTTAGGAAACAACAAATGCAAAGGAAATGCAGACCCTCCTTTGTTCACCTTGAAAGCAGGAAATAAATCTTCCATTTGAAAGGCACCCTCCCTGTATCGAGAAGTAAAAAAACATCCTTATCACCAGAGACAGGCACTTTAAAACAGAGAAGGGTGTAGAAACAAACCTTGTTACTCTTTTTTTTTTTTTCTAATTTACTGTCTCAGCTCAAGTTCCCCTTAAGAATTCCTTGCTAATTAAAGCTCCCAAACGCCTGTTTTCTTTATCCTGTCAATTCCTCACCAATTTATTATCTCTTTGTCTAAAAAATATGAAAACTGCGTGCTTTGGTTGTTTCTTAAGTCTCAGTTTCACTATTGGGCCTCCATGTGCACTTAATAAAGCCTTTTTTTTTTTTACTCCTGTTCATCTGTCTCATGTAAATTTCTTAGTCCAGCTGGAAGACCTCACCTCAGTTGCATCCTAACCAAATATCAGAACTGTGGTATATACTGTAAGCTTGTGATAATTACAATCTCTAGGTGATGATATTGTGGAAGATTCCAAAATGCAGTGAGCATTGCAAAGAGTCATTCAGAAGGGCGTCTGGAGGATACTGAGGAAGCAGGGTTTATGTACCTATTCTGTTTCAATTCTCAGAATAAGGTGAACTTTTGACTTCAATCAATTGCATCTTGTCAGTTTCACACACCCCCCCCCAAATAATTCCCGCTCAGGTTCTGTCTTCACTTGTTCCTGAGGGGAGGAGTCTGTCTTCACCCATTCTGAGCGGGAGATTCCGGTTTCAGGTTCTCGGTGAGTACTCCGTTATGGGAAGTAATTCTTCTGAGGGGATTTCTGGACTTCTTTTTTTAAAATATTTTATTTATATTTATTTGACACAGAGAGACAGCAAGAGCAGAAACACACACGGGGGGCGGGGGGGAGGGAGAAGCAGGCTTCCTGCTGAGCAGGGAGCCTGATGTGGGGCTCAATCCCAGGACCCTGGGACCATGACCTGAGCTGAAGGCAGACACTTAATGAAGGAGCCACCCAGGCGCCCCTCTAAGGGGACTTCTGAGAGCCTCCTGCTGGAATCCCTGCAGGATTTAGGTTTGAGGAATATGGCCCTTGCGGTAAAATTTTGGCCCCATTGGACATAAAATACCTGAGATGAGTTATAACTCCATTTGCCAAAATGGGGGCATTTCTGATACCCCCAAATTAGTTTACTTGGGCACATAATTGGAAAAGGTTTATAAGACCAAATAGAATGAAGGAGAAGCTTATTTTAATCAGTATCTGGAGGCCTCTAAAAGAAACCCTGCAACGTTTTGCTTTCCTTTGTGCAGTGAAACCCAAATTTAAGGAAAGGGAATCAGCTAAGCTAAGAAATCTAGAACCATTGTCTGAAGCCTCTAAACCTCTTCCTCCTCCTTCTGCTCATCCCCCCCCCCGCTCCTCGCTGCTCTTCCTACCCCTTCCCTACCACCTCCTTTTCTGTAGGCTTCCTTAGTTAAATAGACTTTTCTCTCCTGAGACCCCGGCAGCCATCTGATCCTACAGGACCCCATTTAAGTTTAAATCTGGGGAGCAGGAGCTGCCCAAACTTCCTTCACTCCCTGGTCAAAACCTGAACTATGGGCCATAGCTAAACAATTTCCCAAAGCTACCAAAGACCCTTGTATATTTGTGTGTGGGGGGATTTAACACGGTGATCCAAACACATGACCCCAGTTTCTCTGGTTTCTATCAACTAATTCTAAAGCTCGTCAGTGAAGGCCTAGCAGAAACTGGATGCGGGTAGCTCGTTGATAGAACCCACTAGAAGATTACTCTAAGCGGACAGCCCTTAAACTGGGAAATAGACTGTGAAACTATTCCTAAGGCTTTCTTCCCCAAATCCTCAGATTGGGAAAAGATTCGACAAGGTGTTCAAAGTCCTGATGAATTTGTTCTTGGTTATTGTAACTAACTAGAGAGAGTCTTTGCCAAACACTTTGGCCTTTCTGCCACCCATTGAGGCAGCTATAGGATGATGATTTTTTTTTTTTATCTAAGATTTTATTTATTTGAGAGAGAGCAAGCATGCTAGCACGGGAAGGAGCAGAGGGGGAGGGATAAGCAGATTCTCCGCCTGAGCACTAGCCCAGTGGGGCTCCATCTTGAGCGGGGTTCAGGATCCTGAGATCATGACCTGAGCTGAAATCAAGAGTCCTACGCTCAACTGACCGAGCCACACACGTGTCCCAGGCCACGTATATAATTTTTCATTCTACCTTTGCCGATGGCCTAGGGGCAGAACTATCCTTACTTGTTAAGCAAACCCATTTAAATTAGGCAGAGTATGCAAACTCCTGATCTTGCTAATCTAGCTAGTCCTTACTGGCCCCGGTCTTGGCAGCCTCCTCTCCTGGATGGTTTCCCTGCGCTATGGGGTCGTCTCCTTTTTAGGGTCCCCTACAGTGCGGGATTGCTACTTCTCTCTTGTAAGCCAGATGGCTTCGAAGAGTTTCAGTATCTCTTCCTTGTTTTTGATAGCTTTTCCTGCAGCGGGAAGGAGGCCCCTCTCCTTGAAGATGGTCCCATGTATATGTACGGTAGCAAAGGCATATCGAGAGTCAGTGTAAACGTTGACTTGCTTGCCTTCAGTGAGGGGGAGGGCTTGGACTAAGTCATATCCAGCTGGTAATGTCTCAGCCTCTAGGACTTCAGTGGTCACGGTCACTGCATAACCCGCTTTTCGGGCACCCTCTTGTAGGTAACTGGTGCCGCCGCTGAACAGTGTGAGCTCTGGATTTTTTATGGCTTGATCCCGTAGATCTGGACGGCTTGCGTAGACTTCATCAATTACTTAGGTGCAGTCGTGGTCTGGTTCCCCCTCTTCCGTGGGGAGATAGGTTGTTGGGTTTAATGTCCTTACTGTTTCAAGGGTGACCCCCATGGATTCTCACAGAGGAGCCCTTGGTACTGTGCTAGCTGAGAGTTGGGGAGGAAGCAGGGCCCCTCTGGGTTCATGAGGGTCACAACTGCATGAGGGACTTTGATGTTAAGCTCTTGTTCCGGGGTGAACTTGTCTGCCCCCTTAATGAGTAGGCCTGTGACTGCTGGCGCCCTGAGGCACGAGGGCCGTCCTGCTACCATGGGGTCTAGCTTCTTTCATAGGCATGCAACTGTGAGTAAAAAGTACCCCGAGTGCTATTTTTTTTTTTCCATGTGCAAAGAGATTGAAGGGTTTTTCTTTGTTTGGTAGACCCAGGGCTGGAGCCTGCCCCACGGCAGTCTTTACCTCTGTGAAGGAGGCTCCTGCTTTTTCAGGCAGGGGAGTTCTCGATCTGGTTCCCCTAAGAGATCACAGAGGGGTCTTGTTATTGCTGAGAACCGAGGAATCCAGATGCGTTGGAATCCCGCAGCCCCCAGGAATTCTCATAGGCCCCCTTTCGTCTGGGGCCGTGGCAAGCAGATGATGATTTTCCTCTTCTCCGGCCCTAGTTCTCTTTTCCCTTGGGTGAGGAGGAAACCGAGGTTTTGGACCTGTTGTTGGCGGATTTGTGCCTTTTGTGCAGTCTTATTGTATGTCACCAGCGAGGAGGGGGTCATCCCCATACTGGAGAGGGATGCATGGATTTGGGACCACTGGGTGCAGGAGATGTCTACCTTGTTGATGGCCCACACGTCTTGGACTGGTTGATATCTCCTCCTGGCTTTTTGATGGGCAGGCGTAGGGTATTTTAAGCTGACCGGCACTCGATCGGGCATACCTGTTTAAGTTTGGCCTGATGTTTGTGAATGCCAATCTTAGCTTCTTGTGGGAGGGGGTATTGCCTTTGTCTTTGGGGTTGGGCTTCCGGTATTAGTTCAGCAATGATAGAGGCCTGAGTATGGGCTAGTCCAAGTGGGTTGTCTTTAGCCCATACTGAAGGGAAGGGGAGCCTGAGCTCCGGGGGGGCCATTCGACTGGGCCTGGGGGCAGAATAGCCTCCATTCTTTTGTCCTTGGCGTGGTAATTGCTAGTACCAGAGACCCTGTCTCCTCCTGCCCTGGGTTTAATTGGAGGCTGGTGTGCCCAGTGGGCTCAAAGGTTATCTGAGCCCCAAGCTTAGAGAGTATATCTCGGCCCAGGAGGGGGATGGGGCAATCAGGTAGATAAAGGAATTCATGTCGGACCTTGTGACCCCGAGTTTACACTGATGAGCTTGGCAAAGGGCTGTTGTATTACCCGAGTCTTGGTAATCCCAAGGATGGTCGCAGTCCTTTTGCTGAAAGGGGCCACTGGGGAGGTGACAACAGAGTGCTTGATGAAGTAATTGATGAAGGCTACGCAACTGATACCAGTATGAACCGTGACAGTCATTGGTTGGCCCCCTACTTTTATTCTGACCCTGGGCTCATGGGGGCCAAGGAGAAGAGAGCCCCCCTCCGCCTGAGTCTATTTCTGCAAGGTGTCCTTCTAGAGGTTCTTTCTTGTAGTGGCTGGGCTTCTGAGCCTTTCCCACTTTCATATTGGGAGATATATATATACATATATATAATTTTTTAAATGCCCCTTTTCTTTACAGTAGGCACATTGATCCCTGGCCACGGGGTTCTGAGTTTTCCCCCTTTTGGTGGTTGGGACCTCTCTGCCTTATAGACCTGCCAACAGGGCCACTCTGAAAACCCATTTCCGGAATGAACCGGTGGGCTCCTGCATCTAGTTGAGGGGGGTCGGTGGTGGAGAAAGGTTGATAATACAGCATGGAACTGCCTGGATGGACTGTCCTGTCTTTTCTGTGCTTCTTGGGTTCTCATTTCTCCTGTACTGGCATTGGGGGGGGGCGCTTGGCCCGGCTTGGGGCACAGCCTGGCTGCTCGCCCCGGAGAAAGTGGATCCTCTGGGCCTGGGGCGCTGGGGAGACTGATGACAGTGGCGTGTCTGGAACTGGAGGGGGCCAGGTGTAGATGGCCCTGGGGGAGGGTGTACAGAGGGGGCAGGATCGGTTTATCCGTGGGATCTCTGGCTAGGATCTGTGGAGGCTGGGGCTTCTGTGGTCTTTTGGGGCTGCTTGGATGAGGCAATTAAGACCCTGGCCTGTTCGTGCCTATTGTAAGTGAATCGCACCTAGGTAGGGGTGGGGGTTAAGGGTCTGAGCAATTCCTAGCCAGGAGTCGATGTATGGAAACTGGTCGGGGGGTCCTGGCTCCCCTATTACAAGTTGTCACACCCGGTGAACCGTTGGGACATCCAATGTCCCTTCTGAAGGCCATTCGACATGAAAGGTGGGCCGTTCTAACTCACAGAGGGTTTTCAGTTTGCCTGGATGCATCTGAACTCCACAGTCCCTTGAAAACCCCTTCCTGAAACTGACCATACAGTCTGGGACTGCAGGTTTACTCTGCCCTGATCCCACCGTGATGTTCCCCCGCGCAGTGGCGCAGAGATAGACAAAGGGTGGGGGCCCCTCCAGAGGACAGACCCGTCAGATGTCCGCCCTCTGGGAGGAGACTTAGGGGCCTCTTAGCCAAAGCGAGTCTGTATAAACCCTGGACTGGCGCCCTGAAGGGCTCGCCCTAGACCTTATGAGGTCACCACGGAAATAGGTTAGGGCCCACTTGGACTCCATAGGCTTCTGGGGACACTACGGGTGCCCGCGGGTGGAGCCACAGAATCGGTCTGCCAGAGAAGCCAGGTCAAACTGCACATTCACTCACGCGCTCATTCCAGAAGTTATTACAGTCCCATCCCCCCACCCCTGCAGGCCCTGACCTGTGGAATTCCTTTTCGAAATTCCTTTCTGTCCCTGCTTTCCGGGGATTTCTGACTGGACGGACCTCCCGCCCTGAGAGGCCCTACCTGTGGAATTCCTTTCAGAAATTCCTTCCTGATCCCCCTTTTGGAGGGTTTCTGACCTCAGGGACCTCCCTCTCTGGGAAGTCCTATCTGGGAGACCTTGGAGGTCTCCAAGAGGTGATCAAGCTCCCGCTTCCCCCCTGACGGGTGGGTCTGACTGGTCCTGGGGCCCCAGGCCTTACCGGAATCCGACGTCGGAACCGGTCCTCCCCTGCCAAGTCTGTTTTGAGTCCGGTGGGAAGAGTGGAGTGGGGGCCGGTCCCCAGCGACCGGGTGGGAGACTGCCCAAGATTAGGCAGGGCGCGCCTTCTCCCATACGACCCCTCCTTCTGTCACCGCCCCGCTGTTGCCCCCAAACCGGTGGCAACAATGGGCCAGCCCAGTTGGGCTTCCCGGTCAGGGAACCAAATGTTACAGAAGGCAGACTGGATCCTGGCCAAAAAAGCCAAGCGGCCCCCTCGGAGACCTTGGAGGATCGGAGGTTTATTTCACACCTGCAGGCCCAGAAGAGAGTATTCTCTCAAGGTCTGAGCCCCGAGCACAAACAAAGGTGGTAGTCTATACACTTGTACCTCTGAATCTGTGCCAGGCTTGCGGAAGCAGCCGGTGGGGCGGGGGAAAGCCTGGAGTGGCCTTCCGGACGGGACTGGGAGTCTCCGGCTGGATTGGTCGGCCACCTCAGAACACAGATTTTCCTTATCAACAGCACCAGCAGAGTAGCAAGACCGGCCTCCTGGAACAGAGAGGCCCTGCTTATATAGACAAAACTCTTGCTCCGCTTTGCAGAGCGATTTCCACTCTTTCAATATAATGCGGGAAAGGAAAAAAAAAAAAGTGCTCCATCCTGATTGGTTGGAGGGGCTTTGCCCTGATTGGCCGACAAGTCAGGTGGCTCATGGGAGATTTTTGGAGCCAGGGTGCTGGGTTTTTTGTTTTGTTTTGTTTTGTTTAAGATTTTATTTATTTATTAGAGAGACAGAAAATGAGAGAGCGTGAGAGGAGAGAAGGTCAGAGGAAGAAGCAGACTCCCAGTGGAGCTGGGAGCCTGATGTGGGACTTGATGCCGGAACTCAAGGATCATGACCTGAGCCAAAGGCAGTTGCTCAACTGACTGAGCCACCCAGGCACCCGGAGCCCTGGGTGTTAAGACGAGCTGGTAGAGGATGCATGGGGGTTCTGCTTCCACGGTCTCTGTCTCACTAGCTGGAAATAAGCAAGCAAAAAAAAAAAAAAAAAAAAAAAAAAAAAACCCGCAAAAAACCAAAACCCAAAAAACAGGGCCTGTGGGTGGCTCTGTGGGTTAAGCATCTGACTCTTGATTTGGGCTCAGGTCATGATCTTGGGGTTGTGGGATCAAGCCCCAAATGGGGCTGTGCTCCCTTTTTAGCAGTGGGGAGTCTGCATGGGATTCTCTCTCTGCCTTTTCTGTGCGCCCCCCCCCATAACTTGCTGTCTCTCCAATAAATAAATAAATCTTAAAAAAAAAACCCCAAACACTAGAAAGAAAACCACGCAAATCATGAAACTTCAACAACTACCTGCGAACCAACACAAACCCATATTTGAATGCTGTTTCTCCAAAGTGTTATTGCTGTAAAAGGGCATTTTTAAAAATTGTAAAAGGACTGTCTAAAACTAAAAGGACTGACCCAAAGCAAGGCTAGTGTCATGAAGGGGTCCCTTCCACCAATCTCCCCAGTAGGGCTACTCCAGAGACCTAGAGGGTATTTTCCTTTTCTTCCAGACCAATACTTTGGGGGCCGTTGACCTAACCATAGGGGAGAGATAACTAAGGCCTTGATAGACACAAGGGCAACTTTATCAGTTCAAAACCTAACCAGCCTCTACCATTCCCTTCCTCAGAAGACTCAAACTGTATAAATGGTTGGGGTTATTAACACCCTGTTATGGTTTTCAGATCTTTCCCCATCCATTTCCACTTGGGATCCAATCAGGGACATCATCTGTTCCTTCTTGATTCTTTCGAAAGAGTTCCCAAAAGGGGTAAATACTTTTGAGTAGCAAACCCCCAAGTCCCAAACTTGATGAAAATTTTGACACCCTAATATCTATCCCTATTTTTTTCTATAAAACTGTAACACTGAACCCCTCCTGGCTTCTATTCCTAAAACTCTTTGGTCACAGAAATGCCACTGATATTGGGTGTATTTTTTCTGCACCACCAATTAAAAACCAGATTGATAAAAGAAAGCCTTTGCCCCATAGCAGATAATACCCTTTAAATGCTGAGTCAATCCAAGGAAGCAAACCCATCATGGAAGATTATTCATAAAGAATTAACTGCCCTGGGTGAGACTCCCATCCTCCCCATCCACAAGCCATATGGAAGGGGGAATATGATTTCTACAGGATCTTAGGGCAATTAATAATACCATATTTTCTAAAAAAGACAAAAGACAAAGTGCCACAAAATTAATCATTGAGCATAGGATTATCTACTTTGGGCTCTTATTATAAAGAAACTAAAAATATTTGGGTCTTTTAGTAAACATAATAAACAACATTCTGTGCCACATTGAGAAAGCACATATTTATATGTCCATTTACAAATCTACAATTGCTTACTTCTTAATTTTTGCTGGGAATTAAGGATTCTTTTTTTTGGGGGGGGAATTAAGGATTCTAAAGGTAAAGGATTCTAATTAATATATGTAAAAACAAAATGACTAAAACCATTAAGGATGAAAGGACATGACTGTATATGAAAAGTACATAAGAAAACAGGATGTGTGTTTTTGGTAAAAGAAGATTTGAGGAATGGAAATGCACTTTGCTAAGGGAAAATGAAAGCATTTTGCCCTAATGTCCTATTTTGGAAATGCAAAGAGCAAGGGACAAACTAAAATGGACGTAGGAAGTTGTAGAAAGTATGGGGAAAGAAATTTTATGATGCATGGTCAAAGCTGGCTGAGATTGAATTAATTTATTTATAGCTTTCAAAAAATGAAACTCAATAGGGTACTAATACCTCATTAGAGTTTGGTTTTCTCTCTGCTAAAACAACAAATGTTTTGAGATTATTGGTCTGTTCTTAACAAGGAATTTCTTTATCACTTATGTAATCTGCCTGGGAAACAAAGACCCCATGTTTTGTTTCTGTGTTTTTGTCTTTATCACATCTTTAATTACTTACAAAAACTGAGACTTCTCTATTCAAAAAGAGTTAAGACTTTTGAAGCTACATGATCTTCTATATTTGTTCTTTAAATCTTTTTGTCACCTTGGTTAAGTAAATAATTAAGTATTGTTTCAAAATGTTCTGTGATCTTATTTAGTCAAGCATCCAAGCCTTTTGATATTTTTTATAAATTTCCCCAAATCAAATTCTAAATGAAGTCTTTTTGATCTGGATGAAACTCGGATTTTTTTTTCCAGAGGGTCCCTGAACATTCCAAAGGATCTGTTGAACTATTTAGGCTTATTTAATATGTTAAATTACATAGGGAACACTGTCACATAAGTAATACTAAATCTTATTTGGGTTGTATTTACATAGGTGTATGTTAATATAAGTGTTCCAAAATTTATATGAAGTTCCTAAAATCCTGATAGAACTTCAATGAGAAGCTATTGTCCTTGTAGCAGGATGCCCAATGTACCTAATTAGCCCCTGCTTCCTTGGATCCTTTACCCCTTGGATAAAAGGAGGTGTACTTCAATTTTGCAAAAGCCTAATCAGATCCATAGAGAGAATCCTACTTTGGTAGAACAGTCTTTCCACCATACATTCCTGGGAAATGAAGACATTGAACATCACAGCCTTCAACCCAGAGACATGGTTTATTGGAAAAGACACCTCTTCAAGGGACCATGATGGGTATTGCTAACCAATCCTAGCACCGTTAAGTTAGAGGCATTGATTCATGGATTCATGTTTCTCATTTGAAAAAGGCTCCAGGGGCACCTGACTGGCTCCATTGGAAGAGCGTGCAACTCTTGATCTCAGGGTCATGAGTTCGAGCCTGAAGTTGGGTGTAGAGATTACTAAAAAAATAAAAATGAACAATAAAAAAAAGGCTCCAATGTCCAACTAGACTACTAAGCCAACTTAGACCTTAAACTGATGAAATCCTGGAAAAAGAAGCAGACATCTGAGTAGAAGACTTCCCTGAGTCAGGACCAGGCCAGTACAATAATTCTTTCATGATATCAAACACTCAGTGGAAACTCCTAAAGTCACTGAGATCTTTGCACTGTTGTTTCTTTGTGTAGGAATTCTTACGATTTTTTATACTGAGTAGGACTTCTTCGCTGGTGGTAACCGAATCTCAACGGTTTCCGTATACCGATTGTTGTCCCCTCCCTGCCTTGACATACACTCAACATTATGAAGCTTTAAAATCCTATTAGTTTTTCTCCCTGCTCTTTTCTCTTCCTGAACCTGGAAGGATAATGTTGTTGTTCAAATGTCCCAGTCTTTAGCTTCGTCTGGCCATCTATCTGATGGATGGATCTGCCATTTCCCATGGGAAGGTTTGCAAAAAATAATAACCTGATATTTGTGCCTATCTCTAATTTTTAAAATATTCCCAACTTTACTATAACTTTTGATAAGAGGCCTTCTATAACCTACCAAGTCCAAGTTTTCAGCCTCCCAAATCCCATTCCATGCTTTCTTTGGATACCCTACACTAGCCACCTCCCCTCCCCCCCATAACAAACTCTGGAAGGGGAGTTTCCAGGCTCACTATACTTGCAATGTGAGTACAGGGACCCCCCCCCCAACTTCCTGGGAAGAATTCACCAGTCTGTAAAACTTTCTTATGCACCCACTTCCCTTCATTATCCCTCCCCAAGCTTGCCAACTTAATGAAACTTCTGGGCACCCTCCCCAAACTGATTCCTGCCTTGAGCTGGCTGCTTCTTCATTGCCTGCTAATGAAACTATACTAGCAACATGTCTTGTTTGCTCTGGGCACCTAACGGGTATATTTTTAGATGTGGATATGATCACCAGTCTTGGGCTTATGAATGTCTTAATAATTGGAGAGGCTGGGTGCCTGGGTGGCTCAGTTGGTTAAGCATCTGCATTCAGCTCAGGTTATGATCTGAGGGTCATGGGATCAAGTCCTGCATCGGGCTCCCTGCTCAGCAGGGAGTCTGCTTCTCCTTCTTACCCCTCTCCCCTGTTTGTGTGAGTGCTCTCTCTCTCATGCTCTCTCTCTCACACAGACTCTCTCAAATAAATAAATAAATAAATACATAAGATCTTAAAAAAAATTGGAGAGTCTTTAGTGGCCCATGTTTTGGGGGGCACTTAACATCTCCCTTAATTTATTCTCAAAATGATTGTAGCTACTACTCCCAAATTTCACTTGAGAAGAAGAAGGACCTTATCTATAGTAGATGATTATCTGATAAGGACCCTTCTGACTCTGAAGACCACAACTATGGCCACAGTGGAGGCTGCGACCTTCCTGCCAGATATTCTGGAGGTCAGCTTAACTGAGCCCTTAGAATCGTAGGTTCATGGCTTGGAGTAGGCACAGCAGGCTCAGAAGTTAGGATGAGAAAACTTACCAGAACTGGTAACGGAATAGCTCACGCCATCACCAAAGCCATCAGAACCCAACAAGGATCTTTAGATTCCCTAGCTTGGGTCGGTCCTGGACAGCAGGATTGCTATAGATTATTTACTTGCAGCCCAAGAAGGACTTTGCACCGAAGCTAATATGTCTTGCTGTACTTAGGTAAACACTTCACGAGAGGTATGAATGGAAACTACCAAGTTACCCAAACTCGCCAAATCCTTAAAAGGACATGTGAGTTTTACCCAAGAATGGATTAATTTTAGGTTTTCTGATATTCTTCGCTGGCTTCCTTCAGGAACATAAGAGCTTTATTAGGTTGAGGCTCACAAATTACACTGTTGAATATTATTCTAATTTATGTTAGAATTCTAGTCTATGTTATTTTCCAATTGCTTATTCTGTGTATTTTCTGTTGCTACTCAAAATGTCAAAGCGATGGTGGCTCAAAGACTCGAGGCCATTCATCCCATCTACACTTTGACTAAAAGAAATGAGAGCCTGACATCTAGACCTTATTTCCCCAAACCTCTTTGTTACCCAGATGTGGCCGTTAGATTCTTACCTAGCGTGCTGGTCGAACGTATCAAATGTCAACCAACTACGAAACTGCCCCTTCTGGGGGGCATGAGGGACCTAGAACAGGTTGCCAGTCATCCCAGCAATGAAATGGATACATGATCATGAAATTGATCAAAAGATCAAAGATCTTGATCAAAAGGGGGAAATGTGAAAGAAGATTCTAAAGTGAAGCAAACATTGCTAAAAAGTTATTCAAAATGTGGTGAGAAGGACACTGAGGAAACAGGTTTTACACCTTGCCGAGCTTCAGTTCTCAGCACTTTGGTCAATTACAGCTTGTCAATCAGTTCCCACACCTCCTGGAATACAGCTTTAGACTGAAATAAGGAGACGCCTGTTACTAGATAACCAGCCTTGTATTAGGTAGTCAGTTTAATTGCCGGCACCAATCATAGTTCTTTCCAAACAACTTATGTAACTTCTGGTTTTTGCCTTTATATGCTTGTACTACTTGCAATTCTAAGCACGCATTAGATTGGTTGACTCTGTCTCCCAGATTGCAATCTCTAAGACCCCCCACCAAAACACATTTTGTTGCTTTACATCTCCATCGTTTTTTGGGTCAACAATGTCTTTTTTTTTAAATGAACTGTTACTGTTTAACATGAATCTTGGTGATACATTTTAGTTATTCAGACAAAAACAATTATAGGACCGATGGATTTAAAATGCATGGAAATTGATTCTGAGTCTTGTATAAAACACATTTTTTAATGTCATCAATACTTGAAGGTGGAGGTAGATTGGTAGGACTACACTGAATGTCAAGGTTTGGAGTGATGTTTGGAAAATCAACCTTACTGGAACTTCAGGAATACTAAGGCTCAATTATACACACTTCCGGCTGTGAGTTATGGGGCAATAAGAACTAAACGATGAAGATGGGGAAAATCCAGTACCTTGTAGCGGAGTGAATAGACATATAATTGAATACTACTCTCGTAAGTCAGTGGGGCTTAGTGCGGACAGCCCAGGCTAGGGATTCAGAAGTCTCAGGTTTAAGTTCAGGCTCTCTTACCAGCTCAGTGTCCTTGCACGAATTATTTAATCTCTGTGTGTCATGAGTCTTCACCAATAAAATTCAGATGTAGATTTTTCCCTTGCCTACCTCCTGAGTGGGCGATTATTTGTACTACACAGAATAACGTTATTTTCAAGCATTTTTTTTAAAAAAAAGATTTTACTTATTTATCAGAGAGAGAGAGAGAGAGCACAAGGAGGGGGAGCAGCAGGCAAAGGCAGAAGCCAGCTCCTTGCTGAGTAAGGAGCCTGATAACAGACTCGATCCCAGGACCCTGAGATCATGACCTGAGCGGAAGGCAGATGCTTAACTGACTGAGCCCCCCAGATGTCCCTATTTTTAAGTATTTGTAAACATCAGAACACTATTGAATAAAACAAGGCTTTATTTTCTATATTTTAAGTTATGTGTTTGAAAAAAGTATCACCCAGCACTCTTCTGGGCTTCTTTTTTTTTAGGTGCTCAGGAAACTTAAATTCAAAAGGTTGAACATAGAGAATTAGGAAATTAAATCTGTTCCAAAAAATCACACTGTATCACAAAGTCCCATCAGTAGTTTTGGGGCAAAGCACGGTGTATCACAATAGCCTTTTCTGTAAATGCCTATCGTTTCTCACATGTTTTTCTCTTTTTTTTCTATAACAGTTTTTCTTGAAGTATGGTCCCTGGGGAAATAGCATCACCTGGGGATTTGTTAGAAATGCAAATTCTTGGAGCCGGACTCACCATTTTAGACATTTCAGGAGTTCCTTTCTATGTTTTAACAGGCTCTCTAGGTAATTCGGCTCCATGCTACAATTTGAGAATAATTTTTTTAGTGAAATCTGAAATTATAGGATATGGCCCCTAAACAAATGTAATCTTTAATGATCTCAAGTAAAAATGTATCGACTACTAAATGCCAACCGCTTTCTGTTTGACGCTTTCTATTTCGTTTTCTGACATGAGGATTATTACCCTCCTTTTATAGATGAGGAAATTAAAGTTCAGAAATGTGAGCAATTCTAAATCCAGGGCTCTGTCCACTATCCTAAGATTTATAAAATACAAAGAATATCTCATTAACAAAGTTCATGCTAATGTAGTTTTAAAAAACATATTTGTTGTTGCTGTTTTCATTTGAAGCACAACGTATGCACTGTTGTAAATTTTGGAGTCTGTCACTATTATTGGGGTTGGCTGAAGTTTGTTTTTTCTTTTTGTTTTTTTTTTTTGCCTTGACTACATAATAAGCTGGCTGGCACATTTCATTAACAAAACCTGTCCTGTGAAAGGTGCAAAGACAATTAAAGTTGACACGTCAATGCGCTTTAATAATGGAAAGATGAATGGAAACTTGTACGTGAATAAATCTATTTCTTTCTTTCTTTCTTTTTTTTTTTTTAAAGATTTTATCTATTTATTTGACAGAAAGAGAGAGATCCCAAGTAGGCAGAGAGGGAGACAGAGAGAGGAGGAAGCAGGCTCCCCGCCGAGCAGAGAGCCCGATGCGGGGCTCGATCCCAGGACCCTGAGATCATGACCTGAGCCTAAGGCAGAGGCTCAACCAACTGAGCCACCCAGGCGCCCCCAAATCTATTTCTAAAGTAGCTCCACGCCCAGCATGGAGCCCAGTATGGAGCTTGAACTCAGGACCCTGAGATCAAGACCCGAGTTGAGATCAAGAGGCACTTAACCAACTGAGCCGCCCAGGCGCTCTGGGAAGCGCTGTTCTAAACAGTAGTTTCCAGAGAGATAATAATCATTTTCTGTAGGTCGAGGGTCCCATTGTCAAACAAGCTGGAGAACACCTGCATTTAACAGGTGGTTTTAAATAAAGTCGAACAGGTATCCTAGCCCGTATTGTAAAGCTCTGATAAGAGGTTATAGCAGGGAGTAGTGTTTCTCAAATATAAGGTCACTTTAAGGTCTAAGACTTTCTGTGGTTCTCTAACCTATAAGAGAGATATCCCCACAAATAAGTCCATCTTTCCAATTCCACCTTTTGTTTGTTTTGGTAGATGCTGCCGCATGATTGTATGACGTAGTACCTCCACCGAGGCCCGGAGGTGCTGGGCTGAGACCATCCCATTTATCCTACAAAGGAGTTCTCAACACGGCTGTTCTACAGGTACGCGAATGGCAGCACAGAGATGTTAATTAACTGGTTTGAGATTACACAGATTATCACTGGCAGGGTTGGGCTTCAAATCCCGGGAGCCTGGAGTCTGTGCTCATAATCACTATTCTGTGTGCCTGTTCAGATTTATGTGACCCCCCAAAGCCCGGGGCGTGTGAAGAAAAGTAAAAACAACAAAAAGGTTTCTTTCTTCCTTCCTTCTCTTTCTTCCTTCCTTCCTTTCTTCCTTCCTTCCTTTCTTCCTTCCTTTTCCTTCCTTTTCCTTCCTTTTTCTTTCTTTCTTTCTTTCTTTCTTTCTTTCTTTCTTTCTTTCTTTCTCTCTTTCTCTCTTTCTCTCTTTCTCTCTTTCTCTCTTTCTCTCTTTCTCTCTTTCTTTCTCTCTTTCTTTCTCTCTTTCTTTCTCTCTTTCTTTCTCTCTTTCTTTCTTTCTTTCTTTCTTTCCTCTCCCAAGAAGGTCTTAAGAGATTTAAAACCATTTGATTTTTATTTAGTGTATAAACCAGATTTTAAAAGTGGCATGTAATTTTTGAATAGTTAATGCACTCATATAATTTAAGAATCAAAACACAGAAGGGAGATGTTTGGGGGCTCCTGGGTGGCTTAGCCGGCTAAGCGTCTGCCTTTGGTTCAGGTCATGATCTCAGGGTCCTGAGATCGAGCCCCACATTGGGCTCTCCGCTCAGCAGGGAGCCTGCTTCTCCTTCTGCCTCTGCCTGCTGCTCTGAATACTTGTGCTCTCTCTCTGTCAAATAAATAAATAAAATCAAGAAAGAAAGAAAGAAAGAAAGAAAGAAAGAAAGAAAGAAAGAAAGAAAGAAAGAAAGAAAGGAAGGAGGTGTTTGGTGCAAAGTCTTTTCCCACCTCTGTCCCCCAGCCTTCCAGTTCCTCTTTCTGGAAGCAAACAATGTTATCAGTTTATTGTGCATCGTTTCTGACACATTTTAGTAAGTGCTTATATGTGTATGTTTATATACACTTCCTCTTCCTACTTTTTTAGACAAATAGTGGAAGACAACAAATATGTTTTGCACCGTGTGTGTTTAATTAACAATATAGCTTGAAAACATTTCCACAACAACACCCAAAAGCCTTCCTCACTCTCTGATGGATGCTTAATATTCTATTGGATGCATGTATGATAAAGTAACCACTTCTCTATCGCTGGACTGGTTGTTTGCAATATTTCGCTATTTCAAAACTACTGTAATATATAAGTTTGTATTTTGCATGATCAGAAGTGAGTATGTAGAATAAATTATGTTCTTCAGGAATGTTTTTCTCATCAGTCATACACAATTCTGGCTTCTTGGGTATTTGAGTTATGCTCCCAAGTATTTTAGCTTTCTATTGCTACTCCTTTGGTGTAATTTCTAAAGTTTGCATTTCTGGGTGTTATTCTGACCTGCTTTTATTCACAACACTTTTTTTTCCTAAAGATTTTTATATATTTATTTGAGGGAGAGAGAGAGAGCACAAGCCAGGGGGCGGGGTGCAGAGGGACAGGGAGAAGCAGACTCCCCGCATAGCAGGGATCCCGATGCGGGGCTGGATCCCAGGACGCTAGGATCATAACTTGAGCTGAAGGCAGATGCTTAACTGACTGAGTCACCCAGGCACCTCTGCTCACTTCTAACACCAGACATGTGGTTTTTTCCCCTACCAACGACCAATTCTCTAACTCTCCAGACACTACTGAGTGAATGATGCAAATCAGTTTCTGACACTAACTGCCCAGAGTTAATGCAGACCCCAACCGTCTTCACTTCAGATGCTCAACTGCAAGTCCCAGGTCTCTCGTACTTCTGGCTGACTGGCTATAAATTGGGGTTTACCTGTGACTTTCTCCTCAGGTTCCACACTTTGTTGGAACAGCTCACAGAACCCAGTGAAGAGAGCTCACTTCCCATTACTGGCTTACGATAAAGGACATTACAAAGGATAGGTACATAGGGCAAGACCTCGATGAAGAGGTACATAAAACAAGGTTTGGGGTGGGAAGTGTGGAGCTTCCATACCCTTTGAGGGAGCATCTCCTTTCCAGCATTTTGATGCATTCGCCAGACTGGAAGCTCTTTAAACCTGTTGTTTAGGGATTTATATGGAGGTTCCATTACATAGACACAATTGATTAAATCATCAGCCACTGGTGATTAACTCAAGCTCCATTCCCTGCCCCCCCCACCTCCTGAGTTTGGGGCTGAAACTTCCAACCTTCGGATCACAGGGTTGGTTCCTCTGGCAATCAGCCCCCACCCTCAAGCTATCTAGGGGCCAAGCAAGAGTCGTGACTACAAATTCAGGTGTGGTTGGGAGGGTCTTCTTATGAATAACACAAGATGCTCTTCTCACCCTCATCACTAAGGAAACTCTAAAAGTTTTTAGAAGCTCTTGTGTCAGGAACCCTGGCAAAGACGAAATACCTATTTCTTATTATATCACAGGATTATAGCTACAGATTCCTGTACTCCAATGATGTACCCATCTGTCTTTCTGAATTTTCTTTTTGTTTATTATAATTTTTCAGTGGATTCTTTTGGGTTTTTCAGATTTACAGGATATGATTTGCAAAAAATGATTTATCTCTTCCTTTCCAGCATTTATACTTCTTACCTATTTTTTTTTTTCTAAGTCAGTGTTTGTCGGAAACTAAAACAGAAGTCAACAAATGGCAGCCCACTGGCGAAATCCAGCCTGCCACACCTGTTTTTGTAGGTAAAGTTCTAGAGAATCACACCCTGACTCATTCATTTACATACCATCTGAGGTCTTTTTACTAGAGCGGAGTAGTTCTGACAGAGACCGTCTGGCCTGAAAAGCCTTAAATATCGACTCTCCAGCCTTTCGTTTTAAGATTTGCCCATCTCGAGGCTAGAACAATGTCAAATATTAAATCATAATTAATAGGGGGCGTTCCTGTTTTGTTTCTGACTTTGATGGAATGCTTCTGGTGTCTCCCATTTAAGTGGGATACTACAATGTTTTTTATTTTTATGTATTTATTTATTTAAAAGATTTTATTTATTTATTAGCGAGAGAGAGACAGAGAGAGACAGAGAGAGCATGAGCAGGGGGAGGGGCAAAGGGAGAGGGGGAAGCAGGCTCCCTGCCTAGCAAGGAGCCTGATGCAGGACTTGATCCCTGGACTCTGGGATCATGACCTGAGCTGAAGGCAGGTACCTAACCAGCTGAGGTTAGGACACCCAGGCATCCCGGGGTAGGCCTCAGTTTTAAGAGGCCTGAAGCATATATAATTTGGGAGGCACTCTAAAAAAAAGAATGGAAAATTAGGATAATAAGTTTCGGACCCGGGCTTTAGAAGGAGCCCTTCCAAGTGAGGGAGTCTGAAACATAAGACTCTTTGGCCTCATTTTGTGTCTGTCGCCAGGTGTCAGTGTCATTCTTTCATACTTTATAAAAATTTAGGAAGCGTGTCTTCTTTCTTTTGGGGCTGGAGCAGTACGAAGAATATTTTAAATCACAGAAAGAAAAACCCAAATCACTTACTATCATCATTGTACAAAGCCCTTTTATCTTTTATGTCCTATTAAGGTCCTTGTCTTTACAGAGGCCTTTTTTTTTCTTTTTTATTGTAGTACATTCCTTTATTCATTCATCAACCATTTACTAAATGCTGACCATGTTAGAGACGGGGCACCAGGGCCTATGGGCTTAGTGGTTAAAGTGAGCAGTGACAGTGACACACAGACATGCTTACACTTAGGACACATGACACTTCTCACACTGAGGACACTTATGAGCGCCCTCCCGGGAAAGCGGAGGGCACTGTGGAGGTCCATATGAGTGCTCCTAACTCAGACCGCGGGAGGAGTTGGAGGGGCAAGGAGCATTCAAAGAAGGCTTTCCAGAGGGGCCGGCATCTAAGCACAGGCAAAGAAATACTTCCTTAAGTTGCTTCTTCCTCGGAGCTACAAGTCATGGTGGATTCTGATGACCCCTTAGTGATATAACAATCCTTCCAGAAGACTTAGTTGGTTAGCTTGTCAGAGGTCTAGCATTAGACAGGAGCCTGAGCTGGGTTCAGAGGCAGGTCGTACAGCACATCACTCAATGTCGTGGATGTGCGGAGAACCCAGGGGACCAAGCCAGAGCGCAGCCAGGAACGGGGAACCGTCTGGGCGCAAGGACACAAGGAGCTGCCTCCAAGTCTGGAGGCCAGATGCTTCCATTGTAGGCCTCCTTCTTCCTCTACCGCTGGGAGGGCTGACACTTTGTTTTAGGTGACCATGGGGTGGGAATGGGGAATAATTTCACTGGGCCAAACTCCTCATGGGGAGAAGGGGGAGGGTTTCTTGGGACTGATTGAAGCCATGTAGGGTCTTCATCGAATACCTCCCTGGGTTTCCTGGGTTTCCTCCAGGGTCCCCGAGGACTGAATGTTGGCTCTTTCTGGTACTTTCCTATCCTGGGCTTCCCTCATACCTGTCACTCCACACACACAGGCAGTGCTCGCCTGCTCGGTTGGAAACTGTCCTATGAAGCCGAGGATTTTGAGTAAGGAGCCCTACAATGCCTACACCTGCAACATTCCACACGATTACAAGCTGATTAGGATCAGTTCAGAGGACACATTCTAAAATAGTATGTGAAGAGCCCCTATTCTTAGGGCTTTGGGTTTCCCGGTCATTGAGATTAGAGATGTGATGGTTTAGCAAAGTTCTGAAAGTGACGTCAAGCTTAGAGAGAGACATCGGGCACCATCAACTGGCCACAGGAGAGGAGCGTCAGCGTTTACCTTTACCTAGGCTGGAAAACATGCCGGGAATGGACTCCAACCTGCACAAAGCATGTACCTCGGATTTTAGCAGATAGTTCCAGGGACACTCCCAAGTTCTCCGTTTCGTTCAGGAAAGCTGAAGGCAGTTTCCAGGAGACTTCAGAGAACCAGATAAGGATGCGGGTGTGGAGGGGCTGTGCCGTGGCCGGGCCAGCCGTCCAGCTGGCCAACCACGTGTCCCATGACTGTCTAGGAACTTCTCATTTTCAGTTTCCCGGGTTGGTTTTAGGCATCAACGCGTCTGGCTTTGAGCCGCTATTACACGCTATGGGTGTCTTAATGATCGCAAGTGGAACCCCAAGTAGAATCTGCCGAGCACTTCAAAGTTACCAAACGCTCAGAACTACATCACCCACGTGATTAGTGCTGCACCCGGTGAAGTAGTTGGAACAGGCCCCTCTACATTGGAGGAGTATACTCTGGCTAAGTGTTGGTCTGAGAGAGAAGCAACCATGTCAGGCCCCGCACCGGGACCTTAGGGTACCTTGTGCTCTTTAATCCTTCCCAATAACTCCACGAGAGGGGGATTTGATCAGGCCTTGACCGTTGGGAAACTAAAATTGCAGAGAGATTAAGGAAGCCAAATAAAGTCACACAGCTGTCTCAAGCAAGTGGCAGATCGGTGGTTGGAATGGAGGTCAGTCTTCTGTCTCCAAGTCCTGTGTTATTTCCACCTTCCTCTTAAAAAAAAAAAAAAAAAAGGAACTCTGTCTTACCTCCAATTGTTTCCAAATGGAAGCATATGTTTGGGTTGGTTGTTGAGTCTGAAATAAATAGCTTCTTTTAGACTGGTGAGACAGCCAAATGCTTTCAATATGCTCCCAAGGCCGGTGATTGGGTCTGAATAGAAGCCAGATGTCCTGGATTCCAGAACTATTTCCTTGTTGTACGCTTCCCCGAGCCCCCAAGCCCCCATTAAATGGAGGAAGGGAAGGTGAGCCCAGACTGACTGATTTTTGCTTTTCACATATTTCTCTTTGGAAGGAGGAAGGGAGGGAGCAGCCGAGGTTACGGTTGGGCCAGAGTGGGCTGTGGGCTCGGGGCCTGGAAGAAAAATGGCCAGGAAGACTGTGCAATCGCTTATTCCAGGCCTGTCGAACCCCTCTGTCGCCTGACCTTTCTGTACTCCTTCACAGTTGACAGCCCAGACCCGGCTTCCCGCGAGGAGGAAGTACCCTGCAGTTAGTCTGCTGATTGCTAAAACAGAATCATCATAAGGCTTGTCAGCTCGCCTTCCTCCATGTACTGTGGCAGATTTTTTTTTTTTTTTTTTTTTTTTTTTTGCTCTTCCAGTTTGTTGTTTTATTACTGTTTGTCAGACCAGGGAGCCTTTGAAGTTCTTTACAGATCTGACTTTTATAAGCGCATGGAGGAGTCGAGGGGTGGGAAGCGGGGTGGAGGGAACCATCAAAATATTCTATTCTGCACCCAGCAAGCTCACCCCCCTCTGCCTTTGTCTGAAAAGGTTTTTGACGTGGTGTTTCTATACGTGGCCTGCCTTCCAGATGAGAGAGTGACATCTATTGTCGTAATATAGGGAGGAAATTATGATTCCTTAATGATAGGATGTCACAGCTTGTCACTTCTCTATTTTCCTTTTAAATACTTGCTGTCACAGCAACATACAATTGGCCTTCCATCCCGGGGCTGGGTGGGACCTCGTGTGGTACAAGGATGACTTATTGGCGAAGTGGGGGAATCGGAGTGAGCGGGGACATATTTCTGTGTGCCTGGCCCGGCTCCCTGCCTTTCCTCCGTGGATCGGAAGCTGAGGCTTGCCCCGCGTCCGCTGTCCTGAAAACACCGCTTACCCACGTCCAGTGCACCCTTATCCCCCAGATCCGCACGATCTTTCCTTGTCTGCTTTACGCAGAGAATCCGGAGGGCATTGTTCACGGAAATAGTGAGCAAAGAGGACGGACGGGCTGGGTCTCTACCGGTTGCCATCCGCTTGTGCATCTTCCGCCGCGCCTCCCCTGAGCGGCCTGACGATAGCAACGACAAGCATCATTTCAATCCTGTTTTGTAACCCAGTGTTGATGCCCATTCGTTCAAACCACAAAATGCAAAACCCTCCTTGCATCGTGCACCGCCTTCCCCAGTCTGGCCCAAATCAGTCTGTCAGGTACCTCCCAGCCTTTGCCCCAGCCATGTACCTTGCTCTGGTCCCCGAAAAATGCATTTTCGTCCCGGAACATTGCAAGCATAGGAAAAAGCCAGAAGACCCATAGATACTTGCGTATCCACCGGCTAGGGGGAAACGTAAAAAACATGGTGTTGAGTGTAGAAAGAAAGTTGAAAAATGCATAACAGTGAAATATTATTTATTTTACCGTGGACAAAGTGTCTTTTGCCTCATGAGTTCAGCTTCGATGTAATTCTTCCGGGTGCGTAGTGCATTTCCAGTCAATGTAAGACGGAACTATGCCTCAGAGAGGTTGAGTGACTTGTTAATCATCACACAGCTTGCAGGTGACGGGGCTGGCTCTTCTCTATGACTTCTTCTTAAAAGATTTTATTTACTTATTTGACAGAGAGGAAGAGAGAGATCACAAGTAGGCAGAGAGACAGGCAGAGAGAGAGGGGGAAAGCAAGCTCCTTGCTGAGCAGAAAGCCCAATGCAGGGCTCGATCGCAGGACCCTGAGATCATGACCTGAGCTGAAGGCAGAGGCTTTAACCCACTGAGCCACCCGGGCACTCCTTCTCTATGACTTCTTGAACTGGAGTAACTCCACACATCAGTCCCTCCTTCCCTTCCTCCTCTCGTGCTCTCTCTTTCCCTTCATTCAGTCATGCGTTTGTGTGACCGATATTAATGGGCCCTCCTCTCTGTGTGCTGTGTTGGTCTCTGGGAATAAAATAATCAGCAAAACTAGACCTGGTTGTGACACCCCTGGGGGTACAGTCATTTGGAGAACTCGAAATCCTCCCAAACAAGATCCAGTGTGCAGTCTGGTAAATGTTTGGTAACTCCTTGCAAGACCGTGTTATGCTGGAATGGGGATAGGAAGATAAAATGCTTCCTGGTGCTTTGACAGAGTTCTGAGCACTTGGAGATTTTTCTGAAGCTAATTGGGAAGGGGGGGATTTAATTCACTTTGTTTAGCTCTGAAGAGCTCTCTCCTCTGTAGTGAATTGCTTAATGGTGGAGGCTTTGATGCTGGCAGGTACTTTTAGTGGAATATGACTTCTGTTGCCCTCTCTTACAACCTGCACTGTTGTGTGGGCTGAAACCAATTAGACCTAAATTAATTAGCAAGAAAATGATGGGCCCACTTGCTGAGCCCTTCACAATACCATGTGAAGAAAGAGGAACAGTGTTTGAAGGATGCTGTGTGTTTCTGCTCAACCCTAATGATTGAAGTATTTCCAAATATGGAAGTAAATTTGAGCCATTTCTCGATTAAGCTGTCCACTTCTTTTAACCCATGAAAGTCCTTTATTCAAAGGCAAATTAGGAAACTAAAGAGTTCCTGTGGGTGCTAGGACTTTTGATGAGCTTTGGGATGAATTTAGAAGATATGTGGAGTCATTACATAATGAGACTTCCCAAGACCCAAAGCAGGTGAGGAACTCGATGGCAGAAAAATGTACGAGGATCAATATCCCAAAGCATTCTGTATTACAGGTAAGAAGGCTTTCTTCTGAACGACCAACTCAGTTCTCCCTGCTCTCAATTTCTTTACAGTCTCCTTTGCTGAAACCTCTTCCACTGCTTATTCCTTAAATGAGAGTAGCCCTGCGGTTCTGATTTCAATGAATGGCTCCCATGGAACCATCTCCTCTTGTCCCTGCTGGTAACTACCACCTCTGCAAGATTTCAAAGGCCGACCGCTATCCAGATGCCCTCCTCAACTCCAACTGCCCATATTTCTTCTACTGGCTAGCCCACCAGCACCTTAAATACTTAGTTCTAGAATCTAACCTCCTCTTATTTCTATAGACCAGCCAACTGGTCACCCAAGCTAGAAACCTGGGAGTCATCCCTGACCCTTTCTTCTCCCTTACTTCCCCCATCCAGGATACTGGAGGGCCCTGTTCATTTTACATCTTTAAAAAAGAATTTATTTATGAGAGAGAGAGGGAGAGAACAAGTGGGGGGGGGCAGAGGGAGAGAGAGAAGAAGGGAATTCCAAGCAGACTCCAAGCTGAGTGTGGAGCCCCACGTGGGGGTCAATCCCATGACTCCAAGATCATGACCTGAGCTGAAACCAAGAGTTGGATGCTCAACCCACTGAGAAACCCAAGTGCCTCTGTTCATTTTACATCTTAAGTATGATTCTGATTCCATTTTGTGCACTTTTTCCAACCCTTGTTTAGACCAAGCCCTTGCTCCTTGCCCCCTGGCTTACTTTTCTGGACACCTTCGATGGCTCTGAGTCCTAAACCATCCTTAAACATTAGTGTTTCTTGGGCGTTTCCTGCCAGGACCCTTCTCTTTGAACACAGATCCATACTCGAGTGACTTGGCTCATTTCATTTTCATGCTGAAGGCTCTGGAATATGTTTCCAGCTGCAAATTGTCTCCTGAGCTCCATGAATACATGGAGGCCAGGTACCTCCACACTGAATTCCATAGGCATGTCAAACAGTGTGTCCATAAGCAAGTTCATTATCCTCCCTCCTCCCCAAACCTGCTCTCCTCCTATAAATAGCATCCCTATCCACTCATTCCACAAATGAGCAACCTGAGTGAGGCCATCCGGCACTCCTGGCTCGGCTCTCTCCTTCACTTCTTTTATACCCGTAGCCTTGTTTCCAAGGTTAATTGGCTCCAAATTTTACAATTTTCACACGTGTCCACTTCTCATCATTCCCATTGCTGCCATGTCAGTAAAGGCATAACCATCTTTTCCCTGAATTATCGCAAAGCTTCTTTTTTGGTGATCTCGCATATTATTCTGTGATTTTCTAATCCACCTTCCTGATTGATTTTTTTTTTTTTTTTTGAGTGCTGAGTGGCCAATACCAGTCCAAAACTTTGAAATGTTCATGGTTCTGCAGCTCTGACGATGATACCTAACTCCTTACTTTGTCTTTGGAAGGCCTTTCACCGTCTATTGTCATTGTCGTCTTCATCTTCATCTTCGTCTTCGTCTTCTTCTCCTTCTCCTTCTTCTGGGGGAGGGGTAGAAGGAGAGGGAGAATCCTAAGCAGGCTCCACACCCAGTGCAGAGCCCTACTCGGAGCTCCATCTCACAACCCTGAGATCAAGACTTGAGAAGAAATCAAGAATCCAAGGCTTAACTGGCTGAGCCACCCAGGTGCCCCCATGATCTGGCCTTCTAGTAGAATCCAGGTTCCTCCTTTTCTACTCCACTATTGGAACACCATGCTCTCTGGCTCTATAGAACTTAGTATTTTCCCAAATGTGCAATGTTTCTGCTTGTGTCTGGTTGTAAGAACTGTCAAAGCCTATTTATCCTTCAGACCTTAGCTTAGATGGCCCTTCTTGGACATCAGGAAACTGATGTAATTACGTGTAATGTAAATGCTGGCTTTATCTATCTTTCTCATTAGACTAGAACCTTCTTGAAGGATGGGACTGTGTCTTGGTCATTATTTTGCCTATAGATATAGGTTTGCTCTCTGTCTATGGACAGAAAAGAAAGATGATCCACTGATAGTTGAAGATTGTGAATTTGAGTGATGTTCTCCTCTTAGCCTCAACCTTTTCTAGCTTGTCTTCCACCCTGCTCCAGAATGCTCTTTCTAAAATGCACTTCTGACCATGCTGCTCTCCCAAAATCCTTTAGCAGTTCTCTGCTGCTACTGGAAAGAATATGAGTTATGCTTTTCTGCCATGGCCCGCTATTGTTTTTGCTACCCACGATGTATTAGTGCCACTTTTGGTAGAATTACAATAATTTCCCCTCGATCTCAGATTCTGAGACTAGAGTGAGATTGACTTTATTCTAGCCTTCAGGGTAGACTGTGTGATCCAGGCCTAAGACAATAGTGAAGAATCATTCTCTTGTACACAGTGACTTGCTTGGGAATGGCATGTTAGTCAGGGACAATGAGAGTTTTGCTAGGATTTTGGAGAAACTGACTCTTCCCAGATCTTTCTATTATGTGGAGCCCAGACCAAAACAATGCAAGGTGTAGCCCAGCTATGGAGAGAAACCGAGTCCTGATTATTTGATCCTTGAGCTCAGTGATAACTGAAGGCCGTCTTTCCATGTGATCATAGCTTGCATAAGCCAATACATCCTTCACTCGTTTAAACCAGGTGGGCCGAGATAGTTCATTACTCAAGTACTCATTGAGTTCTTGCGTTGTTCTAAATGCTATTGTCGACGTGAGGGATGCAGCAGTGAACAAGGCAGGCAAAGTCTCTATTTTCAAGGGGGTATCATAAGAGAGCTCACCGATACCTTACAAAAGAATGCCACAACTACTTTTATAATCTGTCTTATGCCTCCCTCCAGGTAAGCTAAATTCAGTCTTGTCCATCTGATGGAATCAGATAGAATCACATTCCATCAGATAGAATCTGAATTTCCATCTTCCCTATCACAATAGGCCTCCATCTCTGGAATCATTCTATTCTCTAAACACTCTTTCATCCTTTTACTTCTTGGCACCTCCATCTTCCTCCCTATCAAGACCTCTGACCCTTTATCTCCTTTTTACCCTCTTCATCACACACCCATTATCATCCTGTTTCTGCATTTCCCCTTGAGATCGACTTAGATCCTTAGGAGAGAACTTCAGCCTTAACCCCCTTGCCGTGTTCCTTTCTCCCTTCCGTGCCCTCAAAAGCCCCAGGGCTGTGTCGCTCTGACCGCCCACCATGTATGGACCCACATTGACTTTGCAGAGCGTGACCACGGGAGGAGGGCAACGCGGAATCCTGGGGATGGGTGCCCCTGTACATCCCTGCTCCCCAAACTCTACTGACTCTCCAACACTGCCTGGACTCTTTCTGTTTTCTAACAACTTTCTGCATTCCTTTCAGCTGCTTTTTCAGTCTCTCACTTTCCTGCACGAAGTCTCCACAGGATCCTCTGACTCTAATCTTAACGTGTTAATTCTTGAGTAAATACATGGCGAGGACTTGCCATGTAATAGGCACGATGCTGGGTAATGGAGTCGCGCTGAGGAATCGGTAGACAGCGATTTCGGATGTGGTGAGTGCCCGGAAGGTGAAGAAGGTGGCTGGTGCGGCGGGGGGTTACATAAACTGGAGACATAAACTTTGGGGAGGGAGGTCAGGGACGGCTTTTCCAGAGGAAGTGACATGTAATGGCAAAGGGAACATTCAATCAGCGGCTCTGAGGTAAGGAATTGGTAAAAAGAGCCCAGTAGGGCTTGACCATTGAGCTGAGGTGGGACACAGCTTGAGGTAAAACGGAAGGCCATCCCTTCATTCATTCACTAATTATAACATTCATTTCAGTATCTTTTGAGAACTCACGATGTACCCGCTTTTATTGTCTGTGCCAGTGATTTGGGAATTATAGTGGATGCCGTTGAGGGTCCTATTCCCTGGAAGTTACTCTTTCTGTTCACTCTGTCCCAACTTCTGTTCCTGTTAGCCGCCACCTGGTGTCTTTGCCCAAGGCCTTTTTCTGGCTGCTGGAGCTGTTTTGCTTACTTCTAGGGAGGACCGGAAGTGCTGGGACATGAAGGCTCTCCTCCCCCAGGACCCCGGAATTCCTCAAGTAGTGCCCTACGGGAGTAGGTGGACAGACACCCAGACCCCTTGGCCCTGGGGTGGGAAATCTCCGATGTGTGTATTCCCTGTAGACTGACAAATGTTCCTGGTGGAATTACATACCGATGGCCCTGGTGGTAACTGGTTTAAACACTCACTGTTTATTGTCTTCCTTTTCCACTCCCTGACTCCCAAATAAATATCTTGCATTCCAGACCCACTTTTGTGAAACTCAGATGAAGTGGCGAACAAGCCATACCAGATTCCTGCCTTCGTGGCTCTTAGATTCCGTAGAGCGTTACAGACGATGGAGACAAACAAACACTGTATTTTCACCTAGAATTTATGTGGTGCGTAAAGCAAACCGGGTAATAGAAAGCCGTGGTATGGCAGGGAGGCAGATGTGGCGAGGGTGGGCTACATAGATGGGGTGTTCAGGGCAGACAGGGTGGGGGCGGTGAATCTCTGTCTTTTTTTCCACCTGTTGCTTCCTTTTGCCTGCGTGGCCATGCTGTGCTAGTTCTTTCTTCCTGATGCTGCTGCATTTTCGTGGCTCTGAAGATTCTAATCTCCTGTGTTTTTCCTTCCAGCCTTTCTGGTGATTATACCCCAAACCTCTCCAGGAACTTCTCTCCATCTATCCAAAATCCTAAGTGTCCGATTTTTCCGGAGGCCTTTCCTATTCCTCTTTTACTCCCCCTTTGATGGCTTCAGCCAATACCTCATGGTGATGATTCTCACATTTATGTCTATTGTAGACCTTTTTCTCGAATTCCAAGTCCAGCTGTCCAATATTTATTCCATATCCCTTCCTAGATGTTTCACAGTCACCCTAAACTGAAAACATCCAAACTCAACTGAACCTTTTCTCTCCTCAAACTGGTTTTCATCTCGAATTCCTTAAACAATTCTGTTGGGGAATGGCATCAGTCAGAAGTCTTTATGCCTTGTTGACTCTCGACCCTGAATGTCCATTTCCATGACTGATGAGTGTTCAGACATCAGTCAGAGCCCTTTCCTGGATTACTACAATACCTCTGCACCCCCACCATCCATCCTCTAGGCGGCAGCCCAAATAACAGTTCTAAAATTCGAATTTGCCTATGTCCCTCTTGTGCTTAAAAAGCATCATGGGCTCGGGTGCCTGGGTGGCTCGGTTGGTTAAGTATCTGATTCTTGATTTCTGCTCAGGTCATGATCTCAGGGTTAGGGGGTTGAGCTTTGTGTCGGGCTCTCCCTGAACGTGGATGGAGCCTGCTTAAGATACTCTCCCTTCTCCGTCTGCCCCTCCCCTCCTGCTCACACACTTTCTCTCTCTCAAAGGAAAAAAAAAAAAAATCATCGTGGGTTCCCATTAAGTTCAGATAAAGTTCATACTCTTTAACATTATAATCTATAGTCAAGATCTCGATCTTGACTCCCTTTCCAGCTTGTGTCGTTGCTTACGTTGCTTCTCCCACATTTTCACTCCTGGTTTATTCTCGAGCATTCTGCGGGATTCAGCTGAAGCATCACTTCTTTTAGTAACGATGTCTTGATCGTCCCCAACAGGAGGAGGTTCTTCCCCCTCTGAAGTCCCTTAGCTCCCTCTGCATGAGATTATCTATCTGTGGTGCATTGTCATGGTTTGCTCTTCGCCTACTTCTGTCACTTACCTCTGAGCTCCTTCAAAGTACGGAAGGACTTATTTATGTCTGTATCAGTGTCCAACACATGTAGATGTGCAGTCAGCCTTTGTCCAATGAGTGAATGGTGTAGCTTACTCCCAAGTGGACGTCTGGGATAAACTATGGGCTTGAATCTTTCCTCTAAATCATACTCTGAAAAATTCTATTTTATATAGAAATGCATATTGCTTATGAAGATCACTTACCCTGTTCCTTAAACCACCTGGATCTTCACTTTCTATGACACGGGGCTTCAGGAACAAAGATATCGCCACATTATTCAGCCCATTTTCTGCACCGACTGTGGTTTCTAACAGGGAGCTGTGGTTCAATCTTTGAATTCCTGTTAATTTTTGTTCTATTTATGTGCTTACAGTCTTAGACAACAGGATAGAGAGGGTGGCTTCTTCACTAATTCTTCGCTATGTTGTTTTTGAAATATGCTTTTGTTCTCTCTATCTCTATACAAACCAAATTGAGAGGCAACCCATGAAAAACAAATTGAGAAAAAAAAAAGCAGATTTGATTTCTATTCAACTTCCTATTTCACTGATTTAGGGTCTGTGTTGGCAAGGTCTCCCATCTTGCTCCCTCTTATACAAAGCATTGCTTCTCTCTGCAGGCAGCCCTTTGTTTAAGCATTTACTACATTCAAAGTGGAGAATAAGCACCTCACGTCTATTATCTTATTCAATCTGTCCAACAGACTTATGGAGGAGTAGCGTGTGGAAACACCTGGAGCCGAGAGAAAACCTGATAAAGATGGGAAACTGATAGGAGCTCTGCGTTGCTTTCAGCACTGAGGTTGTGAGGGTGGTGGAGGGGAGAGGGGAGAGACGGTGAAGCTGTAATGAATCAGAAGCTACCTCTTGGGGTCCTTGTATGTCATGTGCCATCTGGGCTTTATCCCAACAGTAATGGAGGCTCGTCCGTGGTGACCTTCTCAGATACGTACTTTGTGAAGCTAGCTCTGGCTGCAGAGTGGACAGTGGACCAAAGGAACATAAAACTGAAGGGAGAGAGACGAGTTATGATAATCTAAGTATAGCTGACCCTCAAACAACCCAGGTTAGAAATACACAGATTTAAAAATAAATATAGTACGGTACTGCCAATCTATTTTCTCTACCTTGTGATTTTCTCCATAACATTTTCTTTGCTCTAGGTTACTTGGTTGCAAGAATACAACGTATGATCCATATGACATACAATATATGCTGACTGCCTTTATGTTATCCCTTAAGGCTTCTGGTCAGCAGCAGGGTATTAGTCAAGTTTGGGGGGAGTCTAAAGTTATACACAGATTTTCAACTGTGCAGGTGGTTGGTGCCTCAACCCCCACGTTGATCAAGGGTCAACTGTGAATCACAATGGTGGCCTGAACCAGTGTGGTGGGATCATTGAATCAACACTCAAGAAGTAGGAATGTAGTATAGTGTAGTAAGCCAAACAGAGGGCAATGCAAATCTCTCTGCCTTGTATTAAAGTGACCTTAGGCAATTTAGGTAACTTTGCTAAATCTATTTTCTCATCTGTAAAATGGAGCTAATGCTCGCCAGCTCACTTCTCACAGTTCTTGAGAAGATGCTGAGATAATACGTGTTATCATAGCCAGAATCCTGGCCCTCCAGTCTTAATCCCCACTACCTGCCAATATGGCAAAAGAGACTTGGCAGGTGTGATGAAAAGTACAAATCCTGAGATGGGGGAGATTATCTTGGATTATCCAAGCAAACTCAGTCTCATCACATCTGTCCTTCAAAGTAGAGATCCTTTCCTGGTTGTGGTCAGAAAAGGGTGTGAAATGGAGATGGGTCATAGAGATGCTATGTTGATGGCTTTGAAGTCAAAGGAAGGGGCCATGAGCCAAGGAATGTGAGTGGCTTCTGGAAGCTGGAAAAGGCAAAGAAATGGGTTCCCCCAGAGCTTCCAGAACAGAATGGCACTCCATTGAGACTTGTGTTGGACTTTTAACCTACAGACCTGTAAGATAAGATCCGTGTGTCGTATTAAACCTTTAATTTTGCAGTAATTTGTTATAGCAGCAGTAGAAAAAGAATGCATATGCAGAGGGCTCAGCCTAGTGCTGCACTGAAAATAGTGACGTGGTGACTGATTAGACATTGGGAAAGAAGGAAGAATCAAGAAGGGTGCTTGGGAATCCATGTGGTTGCCATGGTTTATTTTGGGAAAAGCTAAGTTTTAGAAATCAGATGGGGACTCCAGGGGGACTCAGCTGGCTGAGCGTCCGGCTCTTGGTTTTGGCTCAAGTCATGATCTCAGTGTTGTGAGATTGAGCCCTGCATTGGGCTCTACGCTTAGTGGGGAGTCTGCTTGGGATTCTCTCTCTCCTTTTCCCTCTGCCTCTCCCTCCACTTTCTCTCCCCCCCCCAAAAAAAATCGTAAAAAGAATCTGAGAAATCTCCAAGTGGACGTGTTCATTAGGTGGTTGGATATAGAGTCTGAACCTTAGAAGTCTGAGTTACAGATTTGCTTTGTAGAATTAACATCACAAAACGAACGAGATTGCTTCATTTCATCATACCCACTAGAGAGTTGGGGGAAAAGGATCCTGCCCTCGTCCCTGATTCCTCAGACTGACTTCTG
>CM052815.1:77296766-77368184 GCA_028533885.1 Nasua narica
GATGGGACCACTTCCTGGCCTCAACCCATTCCTGCTTCTGCATTAGTTACTTCATGCTTCCAAAAAGCTTCATTCATTGTTTTCCTTTTTAAAATTCCCACATCTGCCTGGCTGGGTCCAAGAGCCAGTCAAAGCCTCTCACTGCGGGGGTGGGGGTCACCGAGTGCCTTTTCACAATCTGCAGTGATGACCTGTGTCCAAACGTCGGGTGTGTCACTTGCACACAGAGCCTTACTCCACCCTATGGCCATTCCTTCCCTACCTGTTTCCCCCTAGTTTGTAAGTAGTCTGAGGTCTGAAACCTCGCCTCTCTCATTTGGTTATCCCAAATACCCAAACACAATGACTGGCATCATAAGAGATGATCTGTTATTGTTTCGTGGGTAAACAGATCAATATTAGCTTCACTTGCGCTACGTTTTTGAGCACACAATTTGACAGCGGTTAGGAGACAATACAGAAAATGTCACCCAGATGGCAGTTTCTGATGCGAAACCATCAGAACAAGAAGGATTTTACCAGGCAGAGAAGCGAAGAAACTTGTTTCAAGTAGAGGAAAGAGCTCCTGGCCATTCGGGGGCCAGGGAGCAGTCTGGTGGATAATAAAGGTCGGGGGAGTTGCAGGAGATGATGGACAATCAAGTCTGGATCCGAAGGAGCCCCGTCTGCTGTACTAAAAGAGGTCAGACTTTTTCTTGTGACAGGAAGGGCCATTGGCCATTTGAAATGTCTAAGGAAAGCAACTTGATTAGATGCAATTCCTGCCAGACTCTCAGGCTGTTGGTTTGTTTTTAAGATGCTGCACTTAGGTTTTCTGGAAAGTGGTCCCCAAAATGTGGTACGGTGTGCTAAGCTGCTGGAAGGGTAGGGTTGCGCTCTGAGAACAAATGCAGGCATTCAGTCCTCTTGGCTCAGCCAGAGGCACGTCTGCCACTGGAGGTCGCTGTTGTACCATGGATATGTACGCAAGGCGCCATGGCGCCCTTTCCAAGTTGGCATCGGCAAGCCGTGAACCCGACATCCCCTGGGCGGGTTGGAAAGTGCCTAGTGCAGACATCCTTCTGTCCCAATGGAGGACTGGCCTCCTGACCTGAAAAAAATGCGGCTGGGGAAGAGCTATGTCTGAGGCAAAAGGGAAAGACCTGGTGCAGGGAAGGGCTTGCGCAGTAATCAAATACAGGGAATTTCGTGTGGTCTGGATTTCATTATCCTGATGTCTGGCGTGGGAGGGGCTGGACGCCCCTTTGGGTCAAGGCGACTTTCCCCCTGCTGCTTTCTGGTTTGAATCTGGTTGAGGTTAGGGAAGGTTATTATTGTCCTGTGGGTCCGTAGAGGTCAGGGGACACAGAATGAGCTGGGGTATCTCAGACTGCACCCTGATGGGGAGGGGGTCTGGGGATGGGAAGAGACCTTCCTCAGTCTGTTAGGGCTGTGATAACAGAGCTGTCAGGTAGGGGAGGGGGAGTGGAAACTGAGGCCTGCGACCTAAACAAGCTCATTTCCAATGGACTGTACCCAGGGCTGGGCCTTAATGAGAACAGCAGAGAAAGGAAAGAATGGTGTTTCTAGTAAGAAACTCTGTCCCAGGCCTTTTTATGTAGTTTCTCACTCAATTCTCCTGTTAAATGTGTACAGTGAATATTATTTCGTCCATTTATTATTTGAAGAATTTGAGGTTTAGGGTGCAGATGTGAACCCATGTGTCTTAGAATACAACGGCAAAGATGGGAAAGCAATTACTTGTGGACACCTTCTGAGGATTGAGTCCTGTAGGGGAACAGTTTCCAGCTATGTAGTTCTGGTAAGAACTCACTTCCACGTTGGTTGAGAGTAACTTCTGCTAGGAGTTGAGTAACTTTCTCATAAGTCATCATTTTCTATAACTTTACATAGACCCAAGAACATCCACACGTTATCTCATTTGATCCTTAAAATAAATACCCCATTTTTATGGATGAAATCTGAGATCAGAAGGATTTGATTTGCCTAAGATCACATAGTTAGTGATAGCTATGGGATTCAAACTCAGGTCTTTTGATTCCAAATGGAACTCCCTTTCCAGCACATTGTTATTACACTCCTGGGTACATCTTAGATGGTGGGAAAATATTGTAGAAGTCACTTACAGGTCATGGAGCCCAACGTTTTGTTTTTAGAGATGAGGACATTTCAATCCAGGAAGATTAAGGTCCTTGCTCAAGTTCATATAGCTCTGGGGTGAAAAAAATGTTATCTTCTTAAGTCAGGGTTCCCAGATTCAGCAAATAAAAACACAGGATTCCTATCGCTGAGATATACTTGTCCTTAACAATTATTTATTTGAAATTCAAATTTAACTGGACATCCTGTGTTTTATCTGGCAACCTTATCCTAAGTCCAAAGTGGGAAAGCTAAGCTTGCTTTGAGTTTTGGAAATGAAAATATTTTCAGAAGAGCAGCACCCCGAGTACCCTTGAAGAAGTAGGAAGACTTTGTATGGTTATATCCTGGCTTCGCCAACCACAGCCTCGGCGAGCTCGGTTTGCTCTAGCACCTCATCGAAGGGGTTCATTTTTAAGGACCTCTATGAAAAGACAATTGCAAAGCGCTTTGAAAATACAAAGGGCTTCAGGACAATTATGAAAGAAACCAGCCCAGTTAATCATACGAACTACTCAAGGGAAACCAAATCACGGAAAGAAATCCCCAAGGGGCGTTAAGGAGACTACCCTGCCTATGCACACCTTTAATCAAGATTCATAAGGAAGACAGCTTGTTCCCTTTGGAAACTATTATGTAATGAAATCAACCCTTCTTTGTACTTGCAGACTAATTACTGGATGTATTCTTCGTACTCAATTTATTTCTCGGTATTTGAATATTTTTCACTGATATTCTCTGTTTGACTAAAACAAACAACGGTAAATAGTAATAATTGTTTAACCTGACCAGATGTAAGTATGCTGATTTTAGAGCTAACGGTAAGGATATAAATATTAAAGGAACTTTCTGCTTCTTAAACATATGTATTTAACTATAAAGAGAATTTCCTGATCTATTGTGTGTATCAATGTAGGGCTTGTAATGATCAGGCTGTGTGTCTATGGGGTGATCCTCCCTGATTCTGGACAGAAAACAATTGTTGATTCCTAAGGTTACACGGTGATAGGGAGGATAATAGCGCACGGATATTTCTCCTAACACTGTATAAATGTTGGCAATTTTCTCTGTCAGAGCGGTGTCTTCTCCTCTTACCACCTTTCTCATTCATTCACCGTTCATATTTCCCTCTCATCACTCATTATTTCAACAAGTATTTTTTGAGCACCAGCTGTGAAACTCCCCCTGTGGTAGGGGCTGGGGACACAGGAGTGAAAGCCACAGCTCTGTCTTCAACATGCTCGCAGGCTAGAGGAGGAAGAAGGGCCTCCAAACAATGAGGCTGAGCAGAGTAAATGTGAAAGCAAGGAAGAGAAGGCAGTTAATTCTTCCCTTGGGGGGAGGTAGGAAAGGAACAGAAATGTCAGTTCCAGCCCGAGAACAACGTTTACAAGGCAGGGGCTTTTGGAAGGACCCACCGTGGTTCATGAATGACAAGAAGTTTACAGCGGAGTGAAGGAAAATACGGCTGGATGAAGAGTTGGGGTCCAGGTCAGGGAGACCTTTGTACATGAAATGGAGGGGTTTAGACTTAATGGGAAGCCATTGGACATCTTTAGCAGGAGAGTGATAGCAGTTTGGTTTTAAAGGAAAAGACTTGGGAGAGACAAGTGTAGGATAAACGGGAATGAGGAAAGATCAGCAGAGAGGCTGGTTAGGATGCTCCTGGGTCCAAGGGGGGTGATTTGGAACTGGGGAAAAGCTTGGACTAGAGCGCCTGGAAAGGAGGAACACAGACTCCCTTTGATTGTATTCCATTTTTAGTATTTTTTTTTAAGATTTATTTATTTATTTGGGGGGGCAGAGGGAGAGGGAGAGAGAGAGAGAATCTCAAGCAGACTCCGTGCTGAGCATGGAGCTCCAAATGGGGCTCGATCTCATGACCCTGAGTTCACGACCTGAGCTGAAATCAAGAGTTGGATTTGCTAAACCGACTGAGCCACCCAAGTGCCCCTCCATTTTTATTCTTTTGGCTCTTTTCATCTTCAGGTCCTGCAAGACACAAAGCGGCAGTTCAGTAGGGTGATGTAAGCATGCTCCAAGTACAGGGAGTGTTGCCAGAGTGGGGAAGCGTCCGTAGGGAGCCCACAAGGAATGTCATTATGAGGATAGTTCTGCAAATGTTAATCCAGGCCCAACTTCTCAATTATTTTTTATTAATGATTTGAAGGCAGAGACTTTGGTCAAGTTTGGAGATATTAAGAGATTTGAAAGGGATAGCTAATACAATGGATGAAAAAAAAGTCAGATTCCAAACAGATAACTACAGTATTCAGAGATCTGCTAAATCTAATAAGATGAAATTTAATAGGGATAAATGTAAGGTTCTGTAGCTGGGTCAAAGAAATTAATGAAAAATTACAGAATGGAGAAAAGTCTTAGTTTATAAAGATGAGGAGTTTTAGGTGACGACACATTGATATAATGAGCTCCTTTCAAAATTAGTGGTTTCTTATGCTGTTTCTTTCTTTTTAAAAAGAGATTTATTTATTTGAGAGAGAGGGAGAGCGAGATGGGGGGAGGGTGGGGCAGGGGAAGAGAGAGAGAGAATCCCAAGGAGGCTCCTTGATGAGTGCAGAGCCCAACGTGGGGCTTTGTCCCACGACGCTGAGATCATGACCTGAGCTGAAATCAAGAGTTGGAAGCAAAAGCAACTGATCCACCCAGAAGCCCCTCTTTTTTTTTTTTTAAAGTAGGCTCCATACCCAACATGAGGCTTAAACTCATGACCCTGAGATCAGGAGTCATATGTTCTACCTACTGAGCCAGCCAGGCCCCCCTCTTATGCTGTTTCAGTAGGTGTATGGTATTAGGGTAATAGCTGCTGTAAAAAATAGAGCCCTAAATCTCAGTGGTATAATATAATTGAAATTCAAGTCCTGCTCAGTTAACTTTCCAAGTCAAATATTCTGTGTCTTGTGTGTTATTTCTGTCTACATGGAGACCCACATCCTGGGGTTTTTCCATCTGGCAGACTCAGCAATTCTTTAAGCTTTGGCCTCACTGTCATTTGCATCTCCCTTGAAAAAAGAGGAAAGAGAGAGGAGAGGGTACCTCTGATTCGTAAAAATCTTGGTCCAAAGGTATCATAGATCATTTCCTCTCACATTTTATCAGCACAGGAGCCTAGCATATACAAGTCCTGGACGGGCAACTGTCTCTAGTGAGAAATTTATGTTATGGAAATCGGAAGACGCGTATTGCTCAATTGTTTTACCATCTGGGGCCTTTCTGCCATCCCCAAGGGAGATGATATTTTCAGCTTTCATCAGTTACCAGTTCATGGATTAGTATCAGTTGAGAGTGTCCCATTTTAGGAGGGAAGTTGGCAAAGTGAAATATTTGGAAGCAATTGAATAGAAGACACAATGGAAAGATCTGTGAATGCTCACTGGGGAAAAGAGAAGACCCGGGAGGAACGCAATGGCGATCTCCAGCCATTGGAAATTATCTTAAATGTTATTGTTCCCTGGGGTTCTGTGTGTATGCTTCTCCTTTCCGTATCTGGTTGAGTTCTGTGACTGAATGATCATACACTGTCTTAAGCTTTTACTATTTGTTTAGATGCTGGGTTCATTGCTCCAATTCAGTCTTTCCTCTGAGTTGGCTTGTATCCAATTACTAACCATTCGTTTTTGTTTTTTTTTAATCAAAAAAAAATTTTTTTTTTACTAACCATTCATCTTAACTGGTGTTTTTTGTTATTGTTGTTTAAAATTTTATTTATTTATTTGAAAGAAGGAGAGAGAAAGAGCACACAAGCAGGGAAGTGGCAGGTAGAGAGAGAAGCAGGCTCCCCACTGAGCAAGGAGCCCGAGGCCTGGCTAGATCTGAGGACCCTGGAATCATGACCTGAGGAAAAGGCAGATACTTAACTGAGCCACTCAGATGTCCCCATCTTCACTGGCGTTTTCTTTCCTTTTTTTTTTCTTTCTTTTAAGATTTTATTTATCTATTTGACAGAGAGAGGGGGAGAAAGAGAGAGAGAGAGAGAACACAAGTAGGGGGAATGGGAGAGGGAGAAGCAGGCTTTCTGTCAACCAGGGAGCCTGATGCGGGCTTGATCCTAGGATTCTGGGATCATGACCTGAGTCGAAGGCAGATGCTTAACAACTGAGCCACCCAGGCGCGCCTTCACTGGTGTTTTAAAGTAACATCAACAAACCCAACTTGAGCCCATTCTAACAGCTCCAACTTGGTGTACCAACAACTGGCGGTACCAATAGCCATTCAATTACTCCAATTAGAAGCCAAGAGTCATCTTTGAACTGCTACCTCCCTTTACCATCTTCATCAAATTAGTTTTCCAGGGGTGTCAATTTTATTTCATAAGTATTTCTGAAATGAACCCACATTACTACAGAGTGAATTCAGGTTTGTGTCATTTTTCAGTTTTTTACCTGGATTACTGAAATAACTTCTTAAATGGTTTTGCTCCTTCTACCTTTGTTTCTCCACACTGCCACCAGAATGATCTAACAGGAAGGTAGATCCGGTTTAATTATTGTCTGTTTTAAGCCATTTTGGAAGTTTGACATGCAAGTCTCTCTCTCAGATTCTTGCCTATGTCTCTAACCCCATTGTATAGCACTCCTTCCTTATATCGTTCCACTTGTAGTTCCTTGAATATACTATACTATTTGCCATTTCTGTACTTCTCCTGAAAATTTTCCTGTAAGAAAATGACTTCCTTGGCTAACTCTTATTCGTCCTGACAAATGTAAGATTTCCTTTAACTTCCCAAATCTGGAATAAGTGCCCCTTTCCATACATCTGAACACCGAATATACTGGTATACGACCGTCTTCCCATCACAAAGTAAGTATTGCTAAAGCCAGAACCATGCCTCATTCATTCATTCATTCATTCACTCAGCATCTAGTACCTAGCACAATGGCATACATTCAACAAATGTCTATTGACTTGAACTCTCCTGTGGAAGAGAGAACAGATTTGGTCTCATAATGTTATCTCAAAATGCAAAGCCACAATAACAGGTTTCGGCTTTTATTAGGTGGTAATGCGTAAAATTAGTGAGTGACTTTAGAAAGCAGTAGGTTCCTCACTTGTCATATTCGAGTAGACGGTGGAGGAGGTGCCTGATAAGGTATCGTAGTTGGGATTTAGGAAGGCAATGGAGGCTTAGACTTCACATCCTGTAACATCCCGGTAAACTATGACATTTTATAGTTTTTTGTTTTTGTTTTTGTTTTTTTAACTTTTTATTAACATATAATGTATTATTTGCCCCAGGGTTCATGTCTGTGAATCATCAGGCTTACACATTTCACAGCATTTGCCATAGCACATACCCTCCCCCATGTCCACAACCCTTCCCCCCCGCCACCTCCCAGCAACCCTTAGTTTGTTTCGTGAGTTTAGGAGTCTCTTATGGTTTGTCTCCTTCCCCATCCCATCTTGTTTCACTTCTCTTCCCCAACCCCTCATAAACCCCTGCCCTGCCTCTCAAATGCTTCATATCAGAGCGATCATGTGATAATCGTCTTTTGACATTTTATAGTTTTGATTCACATTTGATTTTTCGTAAAACAAATGTATTAGAATCATCTGAAGTATGTTATGGGAGGTAATAATCAATGGTCTTAGAAAATGTTTTGAAGAGGAAACGGACACAAAGGTCTGTAGGTAGGAAGTCCAGTCTAAATAAAATAATATATATCTTAATGAGCTTCGAAAATATATATATTTTTTGAATCAGACCCCTCCACCTCACTTTTCTGAGGTTCATGCATATTGCAATAGTGGGCCACAAAGGTGGCTAAGACCTGTATTTGAGATGCTTTAATGAGCAATGATTATTCTATTATTTTGCCTTCTGTGCCTCAAATATCTACACACTTAGTTTCTCATAAAGGATTCAACAGAGAAAATGACTAATTGCTCAAGAGTCCATGAATACATTCCTTTGAGAGGTCTGGACTACTGCCTTGATTCTTGTACCTATTTAAAATAATTGGACCCTTACTATTGTGACCTCGAATTGCAAATCCTTTGGTCTAGCTTTTCTGGATTGCAACATTTAGAAAGGAAGCAGCATTAAGCAAATAAAATAAACATTTTCTTTTTCCAGGATAGAGCTCTTCTTTTTTTTTTTTTTTTTTTTTTTTTATCTCCTGGGCCACCTTCGCCTTCAGAAGCTAAAACTCAAGGAGAAATGTAGCTTTTCATTATCTGGCCTTTAAGCCTGCCAGTAAATTTTATTCTCCAAATGTACAGGAAGCTTATTTTTCTATCACTTTTAAGAACGATGACCCCATTTTTCTCACAGTAGGATGAGTGTGCACTTTTATACCTTCCTTGCATGAAAAACCATGGTTCTATTTTTTGTTTTGTTTTTAACACATGGAAGCTCTTTGAGGGGAGGCATATTGCCATTATTTAAGAAAGAGCTGGATGTGTTGGGCAGAGCACTGGATCTGGAATTAGGACCCCACTTTTAACTACAAGCCTGGCTGTTGTTGTTTGGGAGCTCTGCCCCTAGCTTACAAAATGAGGTCATTGGACAGAATTGCCCCTAAAGCTCCCAGCTACTACAACGTTCTGCATTCTGAGATTCTAGGTGACACCTCCTTAATGCTTGCTCATTGGGTTCGACCAACTTAAATGAAGAAAATGACCTAACGCTGGTGTTTGAAGTTCAAACCCAAGTTCCTCAATTACATTTTGCACAAAGCCCATTCCTCCAGAAAGAATGATGCTGTTTACTTTGGGTTCCCTCTCATGGACAGCCCCTACCTCCGTACAGGGACTGCTTATCAACGATGGTTAAATATAAGCATGAGATTCTGTTTATAACAATTACTTCTAAATCTCCCCTCTTCTGCCAGTAGCTTTCTACTCCAATTAATCTTGTGAACTACCACAAATTTAATTTTCCTAGTGATTTCCTTTCGTTCACCTGATCAAAAATGCATGTGAGTTCTTCATTGTTTATGGGGAAAAAAAACACCATATTCTTATATATGCAATTCAAGGCTCCATATTATGGCCCCGGTCTGACTTCCCAAACTGATCACTGAACATACTCTGTGCATAAAGCCTCTGTTCCAAGCAGACTGTAAATTTCATTGTTGTTGCCAGGTGGGGAGATGAGGTGTTTGCTTAACTGTATGCCTTTGGTCACACTAGTTTCCTTCGCTCTGATATCCCCATTCTTATTGCTTAGAAGGTGATGGAAATTTCTTTAGAAATTTAATTAATATTTGATTTAAAATTGAAATAGAAATTCTTCCCATTTTTTACAGTCAGTTCAAATCTATTCTGCTATCTGTCCCTGACCCCCGAAGCCCGCCATGACAGCTCTTGGATACGGAGACCCTATAGACCCTATAGACCCTATAGACCCTATAACCAGTTCCACATCAACATTTAACCTTAACGTGTTTGGGATAATTATACGTTTGGCACTGCCTACCAGTGCTAGGGTGTGTTTTGTTTTATCACTAGATTAAAATCTCCTTGAAAGCAAGGAGGTAAGACCCTAGTCTTACCCATATTTGGATCCTCAGTGTTGGCTAGTCTATATTCCCATATTATCTTGTTCAAATCACCGATAAGGTATTGATCATAGGACTTAGTAGCTATTAACAGTTCTGTCTTCATAGCTGAACTATGAGTTTTTTGATTTAAAAAGAAACAACACCTGGCTTTTTTCTCTGGTGGGGAGCCCCAGTGCTTGGCCCACATGTGGTAGACACTCAATAAATGTTTGTTGAAAGAGTGAATGCACTCAGATTTGACTTTGCCAGAAAGAGCTGACTCTGTAAGAAGTTGATAAATTGAACTGCTTTATGATCGTCTAAAACATAGAAGGTGATTGCCTCTGAAAATGGGATGCATCTTTTCTTTGTTTCTTGGCATTTTTCCTATTAGGAATAGAACTTGAGCAGATTAAATAGGATTCAATCTTGAATCGACAAATGACACCAAGCCTGAAATGATGCTGAGGTTGGAAGCGATTTAGTTCACTTGAATTTTATTTGGGGCATAATGTTTTCCTTCTGGGAAGAGAAATGCTAATGAAAAAATCGCCTCCCGACTACAACTCAGAAGTAATAGGAATCTGGCCAGAAATATGATCTTATGAAAATTGTCCAAGCAAAGCATCTTATACTCATGCCTATGCCTTTGGATTGACATTCTGATGTTTGCCTTTCTCTGGTTTCCAGAGCTCAGGGTGGAGAGAGGCGCCAGGGTAACAAGCCACATAGGTCTATTATGGGATGTCATGCTCACTGGGCATGAGTGCTGTCTCCTAGGACATTTATAGAGTTTATTACTCAGTCCAACTTTAATAACACATGGACAAGCCTGGGGCCATTTGTAAAGGATCTGAGAGTTTTTTGTTATGAAAAGTCTGTATTATAGAATTAGTGGGTCGCAGGCTTGGACTGGATTGGAAAGATGACCTCATCAAAGGAGCCCCAGCTCTCTACTGGAGAAGAACTGCTTTCAATATCCCTGACATTCTAAATGGTCGTGGGTTTTGGGTGACCATTTATAAGAGAAAGTTAACAGATGGTGACTGTTAAGTTGTGAGCAAAGTTGTTCGGATATGGGCAAAATGGCAAGTGCTGACGCTACTTTTACTCTGGGGCTAAGGGGGTCTATGGAGAGGTGGGACAGGGGAGGAGTGACCAGCGATCCTAAATTTTCTACTATAAACACAGAGAGGAGAACATGATGGGGATCAGTGATGTAAGTCAACCAAGAAAGGTTCCAATAACTTCCAGATCAGTGCTTCTCAAACTTTACTGTTCATGAAATCACTCGGAGTTCTTGATAAAATTGAAATTCAGATTCAGGAATTCTGGGGTGGAGGTCTGAGATTCTGTATTTTTTTTTTTTAAAGATTTTATTTATTCATTTAACAGAGAGAGAACACAAGTGGCAGAGAGGCAGGCAGAGGCAGAGAGAGGAGCAGGCTCCCTGTGGAGCCAGGAGCCCGATGCGGGACTCGATCCCAAGATGCCGGGATCATGACCTGAGCCAAAGGCAGTTGCTCAACCAACTGAGCCACCCAGGCGTCCCTGAGATTCTGTATTTTTAACAAGGTTCCAGGTGGTGCCAATGCTGCTGATACATGAACCACATTTTGAGTAGCAAGATTCTAGAATCTACCATACTGATTAGGTTGTTGAGGATTGAGCCCCATGTTAACCACCTCAAATAGAAAAGAAACATTACCTCATACTGATGAAAAGATTACTGAGTAATAGGTAATCAGAATTAAAAAAAAATCCTCAACATAATACAGTTAATTGGTTTCCAATTAAAATTTTTTTTTTCAATTTCTTTTTTAAAAGCAAAATTATATGCAGAACCTCCATGTATATAAACCAACTCAAAGCTTTGGTGCTTTGACTAAGTCTAGAACAGAAGCTTGGAGCCAATTCATCCTCCTATGAATCCCCTCAAAGACTCCTAGGTCATTTCCTTGGAACCCTAGGACTCTGAGTAACACTATTTGAAAACTACTGACCTTATTTAATGCATTAGGAAATAATAAAGTGGAACTCAAATCCAAATCCTGATCGCTAGTCTGGTGTTCTTTCCAATACGCAAGGCACCGTAATTTATTACCTTGGCTTAGAAGCGAATTGTCATTGATATGGGCTATCTTTGGCTCTCTGGGCTCTGGTCAGTCCCTGACGAAATACGTGGTGTTTGCTACATCCCTAGCACCCGCAGCTAACCATGTGGGCTGGGGATAGTCATCGGCTTTGGAGCCCCCATTTCTGACTTAGAAAATGAAAACAATTATAACCTCTAAATATATTACCAGCACAGAATGTCCAGAACCTTCAGGGAACTAAGTAAACACACCGAGTGAGTGTAAATTAAGTGAGGGCAGAAACTGTCCTTTTCTTATCTACCCCTCTGAATGCCTTCCATGGCGACTGCCATGAGCAGATACTCGATAAATATTTGTTAAATAAACGAAGAATGATGATATCATAGGCAGGAAACTGTTTTTTAAACTTGTAAGTGTTATAAAAATTTAAGGGATCGTTAGGATTATCATCATAATCAAATAAGCTCTAAATCGGCTCTAGTGCTCCGCTGGGTGTTGACAAAAGGGAGCCCCGTTATCTCTGTCTCTGGCATCTGGTTCCTCACAAGGTCTGACAAACAAGGACTGGCATACACAGGGCTCAGTAAGAGTTGCGCATAAAGCTTATCCTTTAAAAAGGGATTAGAAAGGAAGATTTGACATAACATACAGATATGGGAACGCATTCTACATTGAGGAACAAGGCCAACTATATTTCGGGTGGAGAGTAAAAGCAGTCACAGATAATTTTATTTACACACTAGGCAGGACAAGGGATTTTGTGAGCCTTCCTCGGAGAAACCGGAGAAGGCATCCTGAAAGAGACGGCGTTTTAAGAATCTTGCGATTCCCAGTTCTTTCGGCAACCGGGGAAAAGCATTGGCCAGAGTGGAAGTCGGGCTCTCATCTGGCGCGGCTCTGGGTAATGGCCGGTCTAGAAAACAATTGCACTTTATGTAAAGAATTGCAGAGCAGCAAGTACAAATTCTACTCCTCGTCCGGGTCGTGTTTGCTTTACCGGAGAGCAAGACGAGGGGGACACAGTGCCCAGATGATCGGGCTGGGGCGGGTCAGTGACACGAAGAGTCTGCAGCAAGCATGTGCCCTTGAAACAACGGCACCAGGATGAATTTATCTTCTTTTATTTGCAAAAGGCTTGACGGAGAATATCCGCTGGTTCTGCTGGAGAAAAGAGACTTCCTGAGACATGATGTCATCTTTGCAAAGGGGAAACACATGTTGAGTCCGCAGCACAAAACAATACGGAGGTGCTGATAGTTCTGCCGTCAGTCACCTGACAGGATGCGGGGTGGGCTGGGCAGGGCTACCCAGGAGTATTTGGAGCATAGGCCTGGAGGAGGGGAAGGTGGAGGAAAAAAAACAAAAAAGAAAACCTCGGAGACTTTTTAGATACGGGGACTCCACTAAGTTAAGGAGAATCTGGAAGGAATACTTTTCTGTGTTTCGTTAGCATGATCCTTGTGCTGGGAACACTGGGTTATCACACACGGGCTGCTTTCTCACTCCAGACCCAGTAGGTACTTAAAGCGCAAAGAAGAAGGTTCGGGAGATCTGCATTTACGAGTTCGGCAAAATGAGTGACGATTTTCTCAGCCGTATCATTCTTAATGAATTCTGCATGAGGTTCTGTAACCCATGGTGCTCTCACGGAGTGGGGGGGGGGGGCTGCACATTGGCTCGGGGGGTTCGGGGGCCCTCTGGGTTTTCCGTTCCCTGAACACTTAACGATTTGGTCCGTATCGGTGTGTCAGGGGGAAGTCAGGGCTCGGCCGGGGAGCAGAAGATGGACGAAGGTGATCCTATTTACGTTTCTCGCCGTCCCTCTCTGTATGCAGCTAGTTAGGATCAGCTAGGTGCACACCCCTGTTTTAGGTGCTACGTACTGATAAAAGGCGAAAGTCAACTCACTTTTCTTCGGTACCTAGTTATTTTTCTAGTTATTGAGATGATCAGAAATATAAGACGTGGCCACCCCGAAAGGGGTGGGGGGGGGGTTCCTCTCAGACCAGTGGCCCCGGCAGCAGAGCTCAGATTCCATCCGTGGGATTCATCAGCGCGGTAAATCCGAGAAACGGTGGCGGAAGTAATACACGAGGGCAACAGACAAGATGAAGAAGTGACTTCTGGAAGGATGCTAATGGAAAGCTGACATGTGCCTTGAAAGATAGGGAGCTCGAAATAGGCACCAAGATTTGGAAGTGAGGAAACAGTGGGTTAGAGAACAGGGATCATCTAATGGGAGGATGTCTTATGGGAAAGGTGGGAGATGAAAGGGACAGAGCCTTTAGGGCAGATTACCAAACTGGAAGTTTGGGCTTTTGAAATGTAGATATAGAAGTGTGATTGCTTCACATTTACTTAGTAGTAATTGTAAAAGTAAGAGTAACACGAACAAGGTTATATTATTGAAATTAAAGCGATTGCATGCAAATTTCTATTCAATGATTTTTTAAAAATAAGAGATATTATTTCACTAAGTTCTTATAGAAACTGTGCATGATAGGGGCTATTACTATATTCATTGAGGGGCAGATAAATGAAGAGGTAAAGAAAATCTTTTTTTTTTCAGCACTTTGAAGGTATGGTTCCATTGTCTTCTGACCTGCATTATTTCTAGTAAGAAGTCTATGGAATATGTCTTTGTCCCCTCCTTCAGGTAATATAATGTGCATTTTCACCCTCTGTATACTTCTTTTTTTTTTTTTTTAAGATTCTATTTATTTATTTGACAGAGAGAGATCACAAGTAGGCAGGGAGGCAGGCAGAGAGAGAGGGGGAAGCAGGGTCCCCGCTGAGCAGAGAGCCCAATGTGGGGCTCCATCCCAGGACCCTGAGATCATGACCTGAGCCGAAGGCAGAGGCTTTAACCTGCTGAGCCACTCAGGAGCGCCCTGCATGCCCCGCCCCCCCGCCCCGTATACTTCTAAACTTTTCTCTTTATCACTTTTTTTTTTTGCCATTTGGTTGTGATGTGAATTGATGTTTTTTAAAAATCAAATTTGGAAAAAATCTAGCCATGACTTCTTTACTTTTTCTGTCCATCTCTTTTTCTGGAACTCTAATTACACGTGTATTAGATGCTTGAAGTTCTTTTGTAGGTCACCAAGACTGTCCATTTAACTTCCAGTTCTTTTCCCTTGTTATACTTTAGGTAGTTTTTATTGCTATATTTTCAAGTTTACTGATATTTTTTGTAATATGCTGTAGTCCAGTAGATTTTCTATTTGAATATTGTAGTTTTCATTTCTAGAAGCTCCATAATTTTTTTGTGTGTGTTTTATAGCTTTCATTTCTTTTCACATTTTGTTTATGTTTTCTTTTAAATTAAGGGTTAGTAAACTACAGCCCATGGGCCAAATCCAACTGATGGCCTATGAGCTGAGAATGGGTTTTGCGTTATAAAGGGATATTAAAAAAATAAAAATAGGGGCACCTGGGTGGCTCAGTCGGTTAAGCGCCTGCCTTTTGGCTCAGGTCATGATCTCAGGGTTCCGGGATGGAGCCTCACGTTGGGCTCCCTGCTCAGTGGAGAGCCTGCTTTCCCCTCTCCCTCTGCTCCTCTCCTCCTCGTGCTCTTTCTCTCTTTCTCTCTCTCTCTCTCTCTCAGATCAATAATAAATAAGTCTTTAAAAGATTAAAAAATAAAAATATTCTATAGAGACCATATGTGGTCCACCAAACTTAATATATTTGCTGTCTGGCCCTATACAGAAGAAGTTTGCTGCTCCTGCTTTAAATCCCTGATTTAAATCCTATAACAGCTGTACTAAAGTTCATGTACTGATTCTGTTACCTCTGTCATTTCTGGGTCTGTTTCTGTTGACTTGTATTTTCCTCCTTGTGTGCTGCTTCTTGACAAGTTTAGCAATTTTTTTATCAGATGTTGGACACTATGAATACTATGTGTTGCATATTTGTATTTGTTATCTTTCTTTAAAAATGTTGTGGTTAGGGGCACCTGGGTGGCTCAGTCGGTTAAGTACCCACCTTCTGCTCAGTTCATCATCCCAGGGTCCTGGGATCAAGCCCCGCGTCAGGCTCCCTGCTCAGTGGGGACCCTGCTTCTCCTCCTCCTTCTGCCTCTGTCCCTGCTTGTGCTCTCTCTCTCTCTCACTCTCTATCTCAAATAAATAATACAATCTTAAAAAAAAGAAGAGATTAGAAAATAATAATAAATATGTTGAGGTTAGTTTGGCAGGCTGTAAAATTCCTTATAGATTAACTTGATACCTTTGAGGCTTTGTTTTGGGACTAGTTTATCCACACTACCAGGTGCGTCTGGTGTCTTTTCTCAGTGCTCTGTATGTTCAACAAGGTTTCTCCATTCTGCTTGATAGTTGCTAGAAAACTTCTAGGCATGTGTGAGCTCAGGGAGTCACTCTAGCTTATAGCTCCCTTGGAAGTGAATCAATTTTTGTCTTGCCTTGTAGAATTTCTTCATCAACTTGCATAGATTAGTGTTTAGCCAAAAATCTGAAGGGACTATTATGTAGATTTCTGGATCTCTTTCTTTGCCTAGTTCTTTCCTTTCCCATACTCTTCTCCTCAAGTCTCATCTTCTTTATTGTACTTGAAATCTCTTTCTCTCTCTCTCTCTCTTTTTTTTTTTAAGTAGGCTCCATGCCCAGTGTGGAGCTCAATGCCGGGCTTGAACTCACAACCCTGAGATCAAGAGCTGAGTTGCGATCAGCAGTTTGATGTTTAACTGACTGAGCCACCCAAGCACCCCTGAACTCTTATCTCTGACTCTTCAGCTCAGTAAAACCCTGGGGCTTTTAAAAGGGCCTCAGTAAAACCCTTGGGTTCCCACCATGTAGGGCAACCTGCACCTTGCACCCAGAGAGAAAGATGGGGCATCACAGATCTCACTTTGCTGTTTCTCTCCTCTTCTGGATTGCAGCCCTGTGCTGCCTATAGTCCAATCTCTGAGAATAGCTGTTTTGTGTATTTTGCTTAGCTTCTAATTGTTTACAACAGGGGAGCAAGTCTTGTGCCATTTACTCTTTCATGGATGGAAGCCAAGAGCATGGGCATTTGCGTTAGACTTACTTGTTTTCTCGTTCTGACTCTGCGCTTCCTTAGCTGTGGACCTTAGGCTAGCCATTAACTTCTGTGAGCATCTGATTCTTATTCAGAGTACAGGGATAATAATAGGATATTTGTGAGGATTAGATCGAGGCAGTGCATGTCAGATATCAACAAAGTACCTAGAAAATAATAATAGAAAGTAAACACATGATGGTGATTATTAACATCTCCTTTTCGGCGGGGGTGCGGGGGGGGGGGGGGACACAAAGTCACCTGTTCAATATCCTACGGCAAGCAGTTGAGTCGGTCTCCCTCCCAGGAACTAGAGCTCCTAAGCCCTTGTTTTATGTCAGCACTGACCATGTCTAGCCCATAAAGAAGTGGTTGAGCCACAGACCAAAGCATCAAAAAGTCCAAGAAAGGGCCGCCCTTGTGCAGAATGTCTTATAAAAAATGAGAAGTTCTGAATCATGATTAGGTCTGAATGGAAGCTCAGACTGGGACACTTAGGAGGGGCAGACGCTGCGTAATGGTGAGGCATATGCTAACATTTAGAAGGAGTGGGTTTCTTCCTTGCTGAGCATTAGGTTACACTGTAGTCTTTTACTAATTGATTTCAACCAATATGGTTCTAATTGTTCCTACTTCCCATTCTCTTCCTCCACCCACGTTACTGGGGTGTTTCAATTAGAGCAACTCTTACCTTTCCCAGCTGTCTACCACCCCTGGCTCCCTGTGTGAAATACCACTTTAGTGTAGGGGCCTCCTGTATGCCCTACATGGGTAGTCAGGACGTGGAAAGGCCATCGGGACGGTCTAAGACACGTGTGCCCAAGCCGGGCATCATTTGATGCTGATTTACCTCAGCTGTCCTGAGGCCAAAGCCATAGAGTGGTTCTGACAGCTTCCAGATGCAGAGAGCATGAATCTTGGTAAAGGTTTGATTTGGATTCTGATCTCAGCTCTATGACTTACTAGCTGGGTAGCATGGGGGTCACTAACCTCTTTCAGCTCCTACTGAAATGATGAAAATAGGTACTTTTTTTTTTTAAAGATTTTATTTATTTAATTGACAGAGAGAGAGAGCGAGAGAGCGAGAGAGCTCACAAGTAGGCAGAGAGACAGGCAGAGAGAGAGGGAGAAGCAGGCTCTCTGCTGAGCAGAGAGCCCGATGTGGGGCTCGGTCCCAGGACCCTGAGATCATGACCTGAGCTGAAGTCAGATACTTAACCTTCTGAGCCACCCAGGAGCCCTGAAAATAGGTACTTTTAAAAAAAAGATTTTTATTTTTTTATTTGAAAGAAAGAGAGAGAGGGAGAGAGTCGGCAAGGGAGAACACATGAGCAGGGGGAGGAGCAGAGGGAGAGGAAGAAGCAGACTCCCTGCAGAGCATGGAGCCCAACGCCATCCCAGGACCCAGAGATCATGACCTGAGTTGAAATCAGATACTTAACCTTCTAAGCCACCCAGGAGCCCCGAAAATAGGTACTTTTTAAGATTAAATAAGGTAATGTATGTAATACACCTCAAATATAGTTTAAAATGGACAAAAATAACAATAGTTTACCCCAAATAGTAAGAGAGAGTCTCCTCGTAAAATCTATATTTCCCTTTCAGATGTCCACTGCACTTGATTTCATCCCAGATTCCTGGACAGCTGCTAGGAGCCTAGGGCCCGTGCCGATGCTGCTCTGATAACCACTTTTGTTCATCGACACAGCCCTAAACACGGTTTAATCTGGAAAACAGAAACCATATGCATTTTTAAACACAGAGAATTTCGTGTTAAGAATTTGTGAAACAGGGGCGCCTGGGTGGCTCAGTGGGTTAAAGCCTCTGCCTTCGGCTTAGGTCATGATCCTAGGGTCCTGGGATGGAGGCCCCACATCAGGCTCTCTGCTCAGCGGGGAGCCTGCTTCCCCCTCTCTCTCTGCCTGCCTCTCTGCCTACTTGTGATCTCTCTCTCTCTCTCTCTCAAATAAATAAAATTAAAAAAAAATTTGTGAAACAGCTCTTGGAAGAATGAAAAGGCAAAGAAGGAACACCAAGGTGATAGAGAGTTGCCAGAAGAACCCTCTTCCTGGGATTATTCCCTTGGAAGGACAAAGAGACATGTCAGGAGTGTTAGATCCCAGAGCTTTGAGGAATGTGACCGCATGGAGTTGGGACTGAAAGGAGGGCGTTCTGACCTTGCTGGTACCTCAGGAGAGTGGTTTGGGGGATCCTGTGGAGGTGGGAGTCAGACATCTGGGGAGGGGGCCCAGCGTAGCTCGTGCTACGAGGGAGCCCCATGATAAGGGAGGGTGAGAAACCTGGACCCTGAACCAGTTCGTCCTGGAATTAATTGCCACTGCTGAGATGAAACCCTTGCTGGGCAGCGCTCACAGAAACAGCAAGTAAACAGGAAGAAAAGGCCCCCTCTCCCTTCTCTGGTCTTATAGCCCGTTGACAGAGCTCAACGGGGATCTGGCTGGCAAAGGAGGAGCGAGGGTTTCCAAGTCCCTGCCCAGCGTCAAGAAGCAGAGTCCAGAGGAGTGGGTCTGGAACTAAGAAACAATAGCTGAAAAGCCAGCACAACTTGCTTTGTACGCTGATCTCTGACCTTTTCCTGATCTCCTTGGCTCCTGGCTCTCAGATTCGCTTCCTGTTTACAAGCTTGCCTCTGTGCTAGACCTTGATATTTTATCCCGTGTAGGCAGCGCTAATCTTTGGGGTTCTCGCCTTGATTAGGATTTGCATTAGTTAAGACTCTTCTGGGTACAAGACACAGCAGGCCAACTTGACCTAGCTTAAACATGTTAGTGTGGGGCCATGTTGGGTGATGCAACCACGAAGGACAAGGTGCAGCTGGGGGCAGTTCAAGCAAGGACACAGCCTTGCTGGTATCCCTCCTCCATTCCTGGTCTGATTTTCTCCATGAGTTGGCCAATTCTCTCCCCTTGTAGGCAGACTTCCTCAGTGCATGGCCAACGGCAGCCTGTAGCTCTCTTCACTGTCTAGAAAGAAAGAGTTTTCACTCTCCTGGCTCCAGAGTGAAAATTCTAGGAATTCTGATTGGCTGGCTTTGGTCTTCGGTCCTCCCCTTAGACCAGAGGAGAAGGTAATAGGTTTGTAACTTAGACGAAGTCTTGTGTCCACTCCTGTGAATTAGCATGACTAGAAGAAATGAGTGAGAATATTGGGAAAGCAAGATCAGCAGTTGTCCACAATAATTTTTATTTAATTATAGACAAGAATTCCTTCATCATCCATGTAAAACAAATGGAGGGTGTGCACTGAGAAGTCTCTTCTGGGAAGTACCTTGATTATATTGTCATATGTATAGATACCACATAGTCAAGAGTTTATGTGGCCTTTTTGTAGGGATCCTATGAATCATGTTGTTGGATAATTGAGACATTCAATAAATAACAGCCCCTCTAACTTTTTTTAAAAACCAGAGTTCTGAAACAACTGGAGAAAACCATAGGATCACTTTGCTCTGTGACAAATGAAGACATGAAATTGGTCTCATTAAATCTTTCATCTACTACTTTCCTTTTAAAAGATGGGTCAAAAAAATGGAAGTAGGAAATATATCGATAGGTTTACAAGGAAAGAATCAGTGAGGCAATAAATATATCCCAATTCAGGGACAACGTGCTAGGTATAATGGAAGATATCAAAAGAAATATGGAATATTCAGGCTTAACCCCTGGTGATGTAATCGTATAAATGGGGAGACAGGATGAAAACACACAGTTTTATTTACTGGAGACTCTCCCAGCAGCTGTCCCAAATTACCCTCTCAGGTTCTTGGTCCGTCCTCCTCATTCTTTCTTCTTCCATTTCCCCTTTCTCCCTTTCCTTTCCGGCCTCCTGTTTGACTGCATACGTCGAGGCCACTGACCAGGGAAACAGTAGGAGGTATATATTAAGTTTATTGCAAGGATTTGGTGTACAAGACTTTGGGGCTAGCCAGGCAAGTCTGAAATCCGTAGGGCAGGCTGCGAGGATTGTATAAAATTGAATTGATCACATTTTCCTCATTTAATTTGCCCTTCTAATCATCTTCCCTTTGCGTTGTGTTTTTAGACTTCCAAGCTGAAGCCCTGAAACTGCTCGTGATTCTTTCCACTTCCCTGTAGCCTATCGCAGTCAGTTGTTAAGGTCAATGTTTCTTTCTTCCTGATAGTTCTTACGTTGGTCCATTCCTTTCCGTTCCTACTGTCACCTCTCTAGTTGGGAGACCTCAGTTCTCATTCCTGGACTATACTGCTAGACTTCTATTAAGAGATCTTTGACCTCTTTGTTCTTTGCTTCTTCCTACATAACACCACCATATTGTTAGTCTCAAAATACTATTTTTAGTATGCTACTCCTCTAACAAAATTTTCCTGTGAATTAAAACTGTATGCATTGACCTAGAGGGATGTCCATGGTGAATTGTTAGATTAAAGGGGCCTGTTGCAGAATGTTGTGCACAGTAAAATGCTACTTGTTGATGGATCAAAACTGTATATTAGGATATATTTGTTTGAGCACAGAAGAAAAGGTGGGAGATATCATTCACTGAACCGTTAACACGAATTCATTGATTATGTGGGGCAGTCATTCTTAATTGTGACTTCACAGTGAAATCATCTGGGGAACTTCAAAAAATAGAGATTTAATTACACTAGGGTTTGACCTGGGCATTGAATTTTTGTTGTTGTTGTTGTTATTTACTATTTTTTTTTAGAATTCAAGGGTAATGAACATCAGTGTTTGTTTATTTCAGGGAGGTATCAGAATTTTTAAAAGTTATTCATGTGAGTCCAGTATGTTGAGAACCATTTATTTATTTAAAAGATTTTATTTTTTTATTTGACACAGAGAGAGATCGCAAGTAGGCAGAGGGAGGCAGAGAGAAAGGGGGAAGCAGGCTCTTTGCTGAGCATAGAGCCCGATGCGGGGCTCGATCCCAGGACCCTGAGACCATGACCTGAGCTGAAGGCAGAGGCTTTAACCCACTGAGCCACCCAGGCACCCCAGGAAACATTGATTTAGAGAATCATCCTGGCTAAAGTGATTCAAAAATTCGAAAATATGTTTCTACACATGGGAATGCGTGTACGCACAACTCAGTCAAGACTTCTATAGCCAAAAATGCACTTTGACTTTGCTTAGTTGCATGAGAGAAAAGACAGCGAGGCTTAAAAATACACTATGATGATCTATAAAAGTGAATGAATAAAAATTACATGTACATTCTACCTATCTATCTTACATAGCTAGACACATATAATATGTCTCTATGTATATATGTATATATTTGACACTTAATTATGGATTCCTATGAAGAGACTACATTATTATTTTGGAAACCAGGGTGTTTAAGTTGCAAAAGTTTTTGTGTGTATTTCGTTTCTTTGCTTTTTTCAGTAAGACATCCACAACAGGAGAAGGCTTCCTGGTATGGTCCTGCTATTTGACACTAGAGGGATCTGATAAAAAGACAGTATTCATGGAGCTTTGATGAAGAGGATGTGGGTGAATGTTATCTGATCACCACTAATTAGGATTCCAGGTTCCCTGTGATTTCCTTTTCTCAAAGCCAAACAACCCAAAATAGACACAACTCTCTAAATAGACAACCCCGAATCAGATTTCACAAGGGGGCAGGTAAACAGATGAACTTAGGTAATGAGCCAAGAAGTTCTCGGTGTTGTCTTCGAAACCTGAGAAACTGTGGGTAAGGACCTAAGTCTGTTCGAACCTTGAGAACAGTCAGGCCAAGGAACCAAAGGCGTGTTCCTTCCCCTGACTCTCACTCATCATTTCCTAATCATTCCAAGTTTGGAAACCTTCCTTGTTACTTGTGTGCTTTGATCTGGTTTCTGTGTAGTTAGTTTCTGTTTTGGTGATCTCAGCAGTGTATGGAACACGGAGACTGAAAGCTCCTATCCACACAAGATCTACATAGAAGTTTGGGTGATAGGAAGTATTTGGAGAGGGAAGATGTTCTGTATGAAAGGGACAGGTTGGTCCCTTCAGTTTCGGGGACCCCTCCTCACTGTCTCATTAGCAGAGCTCTTGAAGGTCTGTAGCGTCATGAAGAAGTGGATGAGATGAATTCCATCTTATAAGATGTATTCTCTGATGTACTTGGCTGGTGCCCAAGAGGTGACTCTTCTATTTTCACATATTTTGTTTGCTGATTGTTAAATATGGACATTCTTTTTTCTTAAAATTTTTATTTTTAGAGAAAGAGAGCGAGAGCATGAGCGAGCGTGAGTGGGGAAAGGGGCAGCTGCAGGGTGGGGGGAGAGAACCTTAAGCAGGCTCAAGGCTCAGCAGAGAGCCTGACTTGAGCTCCGTCCCATGACCTGAGCTGAAATCAAGAGTCTGATGCTTAGCCACCTGAGCCACCCAGGTACCCCAAATGTGTACATTCTTCTTCTTCTTTTTAAAGATTTTATTTATTTGTCAGAAAGCGAGAGAGAGTACAAGCAGGGGAGCGGCAGGCAGAGGGAGAGAGAGAAGCAGGCTTCCTGCTGAGCAAGGAGCCTGATGTGGGGCTCGATCCCAGGACCCTGGGATTGTGACCTGAGCAGAAGGCAGAGGCTCAACCGACTGAGCCACCCAGGCATTCCAATGTGGACATTCTTAAAAGTTATGTAAGCTTGCGATTAATTTCATTAATTAATTACATTGAATTATATTAAAAATAAAAATAAGTACTCTCACTTATCATTTCCTAATCATTTTTCCTACGTTTGGCTGTTATCTGTGCCCGTGAGATCATTCAGTGTCGGAACTATAGAAATACTATATGATGGCATGATTCTTTTCTCTTCCTAACTCTGCGTTCAGTAACATCACACTGGTAGCTTGAAACTGGCCACTCTGGGCTATAAGGCAACAACAAGGCCCTCCTGGAGGCTGTGCAACCCACATAGTCATACTATGGTCTTCTTCACCTACTTAATTGCCTGCGTGACGAGGTGCAAGAAGATGGCTAGGTCATGGATTTGGCATACTCAGCAAGGACATGCATCCTGGTGAGCCCAGAATGGACTGCCTCTCCTAACAGCTATGGCTACAAGAATTTAGTAAAAGTCAGTGAAAGCATACTAGGAGACAACTGAGTGCATGGGCTATCATAAGTGCTAATACTCTTATGATAGAGTATTATATATTTTATCATTATTTGTACATTGTATACTGCACATCCTTTATATCAACAAAATTTTATTTATTTATTTTATTTTTTAAAGATTTTTATTTATTTAATTGATAGAGAGAGAGAGATCACAAGTAGGCAGAAAGGCAGGCAGAGAGAGGGAGGAAGCAGGCTCCCTGCTGAGCAGAGAGCCTGACGTGGGGCTAGATCCCAGGACCCTGAGATCATAATCGGAGCTGAAGGCAGAGGCTTTAACCCACTAAGCCACTCAAGCACCCCTGTATCAACAAAATTTTAATAATCATACACACACATACACATATACACATTTTTTAAAGAGAGCTCTTGACACTTAATTATGGATTCCTATTTTAATAGTTACTAGCATACCACTGGATGCCTTCCATTATAGAGTTACTTCCTTCCTTCGTTCCTTCCTTCCTTTCTTTCTTCCTTTCTTTTTTTCATTATAGAGTTTCTTGTTAACAACATAACCTGGGCTTAGAGGTAAGGATGCAGGAACAAAAAGGGAAGGGAGAATTGCTCAGTGGTTTCTGGAAGTTCTTGAAGAACTCAGAGGAAAATGTCTTCCTATGTGAGGCAGGGGCCCAATACTTACAGACAGCATAAGACCCTACAATTATAAAGGGAGGCATTCTGAGATGTGTAAATTTCCCACCTTTGATACTCTTAAACAGATAGAGGGTCTCTCGGAGACATAAACATAGACACCATTCTGAAAGCATGAATTGCCTCCAGTAGCCGCCACAGGGGAGAAGCAGGGGGCTGAAAAAAGGAAAGTGGAGTCTCCCTTCATTCTCCCCCCCCTTTCCTTTCGTGCAAAATATCTAATTTACTTGTTAAAGCCAACCTCACATTGTTTATCCAGGCTGTCTATTTTTTGGTCCTAATTGATACTAATTAAAATCAAAATAAAATTACAACTGCAAAACTTGGCTGGGGTTTTGACTCACTGCCAGCGTGCCCACAACCAATGAGACTTACTACATAAACACTCTCGTTTTGAAACTCCAGGTATTTTAACAGTGAATGAGTGTGAAAAAAAGAAAAAATTGTACTCCCGTTCTAAAATTTCTTTCCAGCTTCCATTATGGAACATAAGAAAATAAGAGCCTGATTCTTTATTGAGATCGAAGATCTTCCATTAACCATCAAAAAATTAACTTGGTATGTTTGAATAAATACTGATATGGACTTGGAATGGTTAAAACAATTGTTTAGTATTTGATGCTAATGAGGCTAGACTCCTGGTTTCTGTCCCGGTATAGGCCGATTATTTTACCTGGAGGAAAACTCGGATCCACAACGGGGAAGGCATTCCAATTGGCAGAGTGATCTTGCAGGTGGAATAATTGGTTATTTGGGGACTGGGCAAGTTTATGAATGGTTCAAGGTAAACCAACCACCACCACTTCTAGAAAATAATTCAAAAGTCCATTTTTACTGAGGGTAGGTTATGAACACCCCGTCCAGTTTGCTGTAAAACACCCAACGAGAGCACTGAACTGAGTAAAAAGTCAAGTCTTAAATCTTATCCAAAGGGGAGATTGTTGGAAGTCTCAAGTTCATGAGGTGTAGTAGAAAGAACGTACTACTTTGATTTGGATGTAGGGCTTCTGTCCTTGATGCGAGTTTGCATTTGTTACTCTATGCTGGACATAATACTAAGCTCCTCACATTTTCTCATTTAATGCTCTAAAAAAATCCTATGAGGTAGGTGCTTCTGCAACCCGATTTCCCAGATAAGAAGTTAGGTAACTCGGGGCCCCTGGGTGGCGCAGCTGGTTGAGCGACTGCCTTCGGCTCAGGTCATGATCCCGGAGTCCCGGGATCGAGTCCCACATCGGGCTCCCAGCTCCATGGGGAGTCCGCTTCTCACTCTGACCTGCTCTCTCTCACTCTCTCTCTTTCCTAATAAATAAATAAATAAATAAATAAAATCTTTAAAAAAAAAAAAAGAAGTTAGGTAACTCAACTATTGTCACACAGGTGAGCGAGTGAGTGGGCATTCGACCTCAAGTCTGTAGAGTTCCAGAACCCAGAGCCTTAACCACTTTACTATGCTATTTCCACGCCAGCTCCCTTGTTTAAGGGAGAGTTGATTAACATCTCCAGGTCTTAGTTTTCTCTCTTTTATAAAGTGATAACAATATCTTCTGCTCCCACTAGAAGGATGCTGGGATCAGGAGATATTGTAGGTGCCTTGTAAAAGGTTGTACAAATGTATTATAATTCTGACATTGGCACGAATCCTCAGAAGAACGTTATGTAGCAGGCTATTATTTCAATGTAATGTAAATATATGTCAACATTATTGTGACATATTGGAAGTTATCACCAGTCACTTGTCTAATTGTTAAAGGTGGGAAGGTGAATTTCATCTCTGTCATTCCATTATGGCCTTTACCTGTAGTATATCCTCTTCAGGTCTGATTCCTTTCACTTAATAGTATATCTGTGAGATTCTTTTCTTTTAGAGTCTGAAGAACGTTTATGTTTTATTTTTATTATATCATTTTTATTCTTTGACACATTTTTAGTCTTTGTAATGGTTGACACACATTGCGTTAGTTTCAGGTGTACAACTTGGTGATTTGATAAGTTTATGTATCATGCTGTGTTCACTCCAAGTATAGCTACCATCTGTCCCGACACACTGCTATTACAGCATCATTGATTGTATTCTTTATTCTCTGACTTTTATTCCCATGACTGACTCATTCCATGACTGGAAGCCTGTATCTCCCTATTCCCTTCACCCATTTTGCTCAACACCGCACCCTCCCACACACACTTGGCAACCACTAGTTTATTCTCTGCATTTACACTTCTGATTCGGCTTTTTGTTTGTTTATTTATTTGTTTTAGATTCTAAGAATGAGTGGAATCCTACGGTATTTGTCTTTCTCTGTCTGATTTATTTGACCTAGCATAATACCCTCTAGGTCCATCCATGTTGTCACAGATGGCATGATCTCATCTTTTTTTAATGGCTACGAGGGTAATATTCTATTGTATAAATATACCACACCTTCTTTATCCATTTGTCTATTGACAGACACCAGGGTTGCTTCTGTGTCTTGGCCATTGTAAGTAATGTTGCAATAAACATAGGGGTGCATATAGCTTTTTGAATTACTGTTCTCGTTTTCTTTAGGGAAATAGCCAATAGTGGAATTATTAGATCGTACAGTATTTATGTTTTTGACTTTTTGAGGAAACTCTGTATTGTTTTTCCACGGTGGTGGTACCAATTTACATTCTCACCAGTGGTTCATGAGGGTTCCTTTTTCTCCACATCCTCACCAACACTTGTTATTTCCTTCATTTTGATTTTAGCCATTCTAACTTGTGTAAGGTGATATCTCACTGTGATCTTGATTTGCATTGCCCTGATGATTAATGATGCTGCGTATCTCTTCATGTGTCTATTGCTGTGAGATTCATTTTTATTATTGCATATACCAGTAGTTTTTTTTATTACTATACGGTATGTCATTGTATATATATCCCACACTTTTAATTTTCATATTTTTTCCATTGTTGATGGATATTTGTGTTATTTCCAGGTTTCAACTATTATAAACAAATCTATTATAAGCATGCTTTTGAAAAGATGTATTTGTTTAGTTTGAGAAAGAGAAAGAGAGCAGGGGGAGAGGCAGAGGGAAAGAACTTCAAACACACTTCCCACTGAGCGCTGAGCCCAATGTGGGGCTCGATCTCAGGACCCTGAGGTCATGATGTGAGCTGAAATCAAGAGCTGGATGCTGAACCAACTGAGCCACCCAGGTGCCCCTGTTATAAACATTCTTATACATGTCTTTGGTGGACATGAACACAGGATCTGATTTTGAAAAGTAATTTCTGGGGGTGCCCCTCCCTGCCCCCCGTCGGGCTCTGAACTAAGTACTGAGTCTGCTTCTCCTTCTTCCTCTGCTCCTCCCCCTGTGGCTCTCTTGCTCTCTATCTCAAATAAATAAATAAATAAATAAATAAATAAATAAATAAATAAATAAAATCTTAAAAAAAAAAAAAGCAATTTCTGGAATTCATTGGAAGACTGCATTCTATCAGTCAATCCACTTGTGTTTTTACCAGTGATGAATCTTTTGCAGAAATAACTTATGACTTTTTAAATGGTTGGTTGGAGCTAAGGGAGGCTGTTCATCAAATATTTTCCTATACAGTATCCCAGGATGACTGTGTGCTTATATAATACCATCCTTAAGGCTTAAAGGTAATACAATTAAAAATAGACTCTCTGCCCATCTTGTTTGAAAAATTACACAAACCCACACATATCATCACAAAATAATTCAGACATGATCAGGATCCACGCAGAGACACAGAATACTATATAGAATGGCATAACTTTGCTATGATTACGATTTGCTATTGAATCCTTATTCTGGCTCTTTCTAGCTGCTTGTCCTTAAACAAGAGACTCAACTACTTGCCTTAGTTTTCTTCACTAGAGAATAGTGAGATTCTTACACATATTATAGGTGTGAATATCGAAGGAGATAGCAGATGTCAAGCACCCAGAATAGTGACTTTTTTCAGGGGACTTTCTAAGTTCTTTAAGGAAGGTCGGCACACAAAGACTATAGATGAGAAGGAACATTCTTCCTGAGGAGTGTGTGTGTAAGCAAAAGCAGGGAAATGGCAATTTATTTGACACCTTCTTAAATGATGACTTGCAAAGTTTGGCTAGAGTGATGTGCTTATGGGAAGTGGTGGTTATCGAAAGATCTGGGTGGAGAGTCAGGTTTGGAGCAGATTTAAACATTACTACATGTTGGGATGAATGGCTCAACTTTATCCTGCCGGGAAGTGATTTTTTGTAGGGAAGGAAAATGGCCAAGTGTTTGGGGGAAGAGCAGGTTGGCCATGTTGAGAAGTTCAAAAAGAGGGGAGGTAGGAGGCATAGAAAATCTGCGCTTTTCATGGATGAATGGACTCTGTGGGACACGGCTACATTTTCCAAGAGGATTGTTGAACCAGTCGGGCAGACCTTTTCACTTTTCTCTTTTTGGTCCCCTGCTTTAGATGATTTCCTTCCCTTTCCTCTCTGCCAACTCATGTTCCAATCTTCCTTCAGAATTTGGCTCGAGGTTCACCTCCACCAGGAGACCTATTTGGTGTCTGGTCTGTAAGTGATTTTTAATTTGGGTCAATGATCCATTAAAGAAAAATGGTTCCCTATTCTGAACTCTAGGACCGACTGCTGCCAGATATGCCAAAGTTTAGTAGACAGTGTTGAGAAACGGCACCAAGAAGAGGCAGTCAACCTCTCTGTGGAAGCCGTCAGTTAGTGGATCTGTTGGAAACGAAGTCAACTCTTCATTATATTTTCCTCTTTGTGTACTTTTCCTGGGATGGTGCCCAAGTCTGGGAAGAGGAGAATGAATATAGCTCCGAATGGGTTAGCTGTGAGCAAGCATCTGTGTTCTTGGATCTCTTAGCCTAGGGAGCAGGAGGAGGTCAGCGTGCTTGTAAGAGGGAATGGAAGGATTTTAATTAATGCACAGATATGCCCAGCATGCAGGTCTACGCAAAGTGGAAAATTTTGCAACAAATTAATTTATGAAAAGGACGTGAGGCTGATCTGGTACTTGCTCTTATTTTGTGACCATGGAGTAAAAATAAATGGGGCTTTAACAGTAAGTTTGTATTTAGCTCAAATGCATTTTCAGCGTGGCATTCGGTCATTTCAGTGAGCCTTCTTTATTTTTAAGTCAATTTTATTGAAGTGCAATTTACATAAGCTAAAATTCATTCTTTTTAAGCATACAGTTAAGTGAGTTTTGACACATGTTTACAGTTATGTAACCATCATCATGGTCCAGATATAGAACATTTCAAATCCCCAACCCAAAGCTCCCTTATTCTCCTTTGCAGTAAATCTCTGGCTTCCATTCCTGTCCCCAGTCAGTGATCTCATTTCTATCACTTTAGCTTTGTCTTTTCCAGAAGGTTATATAAATCATATCTGGCTTATTTCACTTAATCTGTGCTTTTGAGATTTATCCATATTGTTTCATCTTTGGGTAATTTGTTCTTTTTTATTGCTGAGTGGTATTCCATGGTATGGAGATACAATATAGTTGACACTTGAGCAACCTGGGGGTTAGGGTCAACCCCTTGAGCCATTGAAAATCTGTGTATACCTTTGACTCCCCCAAAACCTTAACTACTAATAGCTTACCATTGGCCAGAAGCCTTATCAATCTCATAAACAGTCGATGAACACATATGTATTATATACTGTATCCTTACAATAAAGTAAGCAAGAGAAAAAGCATTGTTAAGAAAATCGTAAGGAAGAGGAAGTACATTTACATGACTGTACTGTATTTATTGAAAAAAATCCATGTATAAGTGGGACCCGTGTAGTTCAAACTTGTGTTGTTCAAGGGTCAACCGTAATTTATCATTTCACTAGTCCAATTCACAATGGACATGTGGGTTGTTTCCAGGTTTTGTTCATTAAGAATAAAGTTGCTTTAGCAATGTCCACAATAGCCAAACTATAGAAAGAACCTAGATGTCCATCAACAGATGAATGGATAAAGAAGATATGGTATATATATACAATGGAATACTATGCAGCCATCAAGAGAAATGAAATCTTGCCATTTGCAACGATGTGGATGGAACTAGAGGGTATTATGCTAAGCGAAATAAGTCAGTCAGAGAAAGACAATTATCACATGATCGCTCTGATATGAAGAATTTGAGAGGCAGGGAAGGGGGCCGTGGGGGGGGTGGGGAAGAGAAATGAAACAAGATGGGATGGGGAAGGAGACAAACCATAAGAGACTCCTAAACTCATGAAACAAACTAAGGGTGGCTGGGAGGTGGGGGAGGTAGGGTTATGGACATTGGGGAGGGTATGTGCTATGGCAAATGCTGTGAAATGTGTAAGCCTGATGATTCACAGACATGTACCCTGGGGCAAATAATACATTATATGTTAATAAAAATATTAAAAAAAAAGAATAAAGTTGCTATAAACATTTGCAGGCAGGTCTTTGCATGAATGCATATTTTTATTCTGTAGGGTAAATACCCAGGAGTGGGATTGCTGCATCATATGGGAAGTGTATGTTGAGCTTTATAATAAACTGCCAAACCGTTTTCCAAAGTGGCCATATCATTTTGCGCTCCCATGAGCAAAGTATAAGAATTCTAATTGCTCTGTAACCTTGCCATTACTTTTTTTTTAAGATTTTATTTATTTATTTGTCAGAGAGAGAGAGAGAGAGAGAGAGCGAGTGCACAAGCAGAGGGAAAAACGGGGAGCCCAATGTGAGACATGATCTCAGGGCCTTGGGATCATGACCTGAGCAGAAGGCAGACATTTAACCAACTGAGCCATCTGGGTGTCCTTCCTTGCCATTACTTGATATTGTCAATCTTTTAAATTTTAACCATTTAGAGGTTGTATAGTGGCATCTTATTTTCATTTTTATATGCATTTTCCTAGTGATTAAATATATTGAGCCTCTTTTCATGTGCCTATTGACATAAATTTTCTTTGGTGAAATATGCATTCAAATATTTTGCCCTTTTTATTAATGGATTGTTTGTCTTATTACTGAATTTTGAGACTTCTTTATATATTCTGAATGTAAGTTCTTTTTTTTTTTTTTTAAAGATTTTATTTATTCATTTAACAGAGAGAGAACACAAGCAGGCAGAGAGGCAGGCAGAGGCAGAGAGAGGAGCAGGCTCCCTGCGGAGCAAGGAGCCCGATGCGGACTCGATCCCAAGACGCTGGGATCATGACCTGAGCCAAAGGCAGTTGCTTAATCAACTGAGCCACCCAGGCGTCCCTGAATGTAAGTTCTTTATCACATAAAGCGTTTGCAAATATTTTCTCCCAGTGTGTATCTTATCTGTTAATTGTTAAGGGTTTTTTTGAAAAGTAGAAGTTTTAAATTTTGATGAATTTTGAGTTACCAATTTTTCTCTTATATGGTTCATGCTTTTTTGTCCTATATACAGAATCTTTGCCTGACTCAAGACCACAAAGATTTTGTCTTATGTTTTACTTTAGACATCGTATAGTTTTTAACTCCTAGATTTGTGTCTCTAAAACATCTGAAATTAAATTTTGTGTATAGTGCAGTTAATTTAGGGGGTGTGTATGGATGCTCAATTGTTTTAGCATTTTTTTGACCCTAAAAGGCTATCCCTATTTACAAGACTTTTGGTCCTTTCAGGGAAAATCAATTGATCATATGTTAGGACTATTTCCTGTTCCATTGATCTATGTGATTCTCCTTATGCCAGGACCATGCCGATGCCGACTGATTACTGTAACTTGGTAGCAAATTTTGAAATTACTGTAATTCCTCCAAATTATTTTTCTTTTTCAAAATTGTTCATTCTTTCCTAGGTTCTTTGTATTTCCATCTAACTTTTAGAGTCAGCCTATACATTTCTAAAGCTTGCTGGGACTTTGCAGGGGATTGCATGAAATCCATAGATCAATTTGTAGAGAATTGCCATCTTAACGATACTGGGCCTTCTGATCCATGTGCATAAAATGTTTTCTCCATTGACTTCAATCCTCTTTAAGACCTTTTGGTAATGTTTTGTAGTTTTTGGTGTATGAAGTTTGCACATTCTTTGTTAGATTTATCGCTAAATATTTCGTATTTTTGAGGCTGTTTTAAGTGGCATTAAAAATATTTTAATTTCCACTTGACCATTGCTACTTTTTGGAAACACAAGTAATTTTTGCATATTGACCCTGTGTATTAGTTTCCTAAGGCTATTGTAACAAACTACCGCAAATCTCCTCACATTTTTGAAGGCTAGAAGTCCCAAATCAATCTACAAAGTTAAAAGGAAAAAAAAAAAGATACTAGAACTAGTAAGTAGATTTAGCAAGGTTGCAGGACACAAGGCATTGTGGGTTGGATTATGTCCCCTAAAAAGACGTTCTGTACCTGTGAATGTGACCTTATTTGGAAATAGAGTCTTTGCAGATATAATCAAGTTTAGATGAGGCCATATGAGATCAGGTTTACTTACTGGTTCTAGTTTCTTTTTTTTATTTTGTAGATTTTTTGTTTTGTTTTGGTTTGGTTTTCTATATAGATGCTAAAGTAGGAGAGCAACATCCAGACAAAAGTCCCTTGTGTTAACCTCTGCTCTAATGTAAACCACTTCCGGGGATTAAAAGGTTTTTTTCCCCTTTGAATTGTTTCTGTTAGTTGCAATCTTGACTAATAAACCTTAAGCTGACCTCTCTAAGTTTTTCCAAGATCCTCTTCCTATGGGGTGTTGTTCAAATCATGGGATGCTTTTCCAAGGGTGAGGTGCTTATTGTACTTGCTTCGGGTGCAAAATTTAAGGAGGCGCCCAAAACACCAGTAATCAAGATATAGGACGCCCGATGTAATATTTTTAAAACAAAAACCACGAAAATTAACAGTGAACAAAATATCAAAATTTCAAACAGAGAGGTTGCCGCCCTGTGTGTGCATGACCCTGCCTCGCTCACCTCACCCTTATCCTGGCCCAGCTAGTTAGATAGCCATAAACTAGTCCTCCCCGATGTGGACAATTACGGGGACACTGGTTATGCGTACCTACCACATATTCAGAGGCCAACATGCCAAACTTAATACATGCCTGTTTTCTCTTCCTACTTTCACCTGATTTAGTTTCGTAGCTCAATTGCTTCTTAATCTTCAGTTCTTCAAGGATACGATGCCTGCTGTGATAGGCTGCATGCACGAGCCTGGATTTATGTCGAAGTCTCAAGTGCAGAATCTTCTGGACATCTTGAAGGTATATGTTCAATAAAGAAACCACTCCCTTGTCTCATTTCCAACCCCCACGTGCCCTGTCTCCCAGCCGTGTGATTGTACCACAGGCGGACTGCTGATGGAAAGTGAGCCAGCTTTGTTATCTTCCAATTTGGAATCTGATTTCAAAAACAGTGTATCAAATACTGTATTTAGGCAGGAACAACAGCATGTAAGCTGTTAGGTACCCACATTCTAGCAAGTGGACTGAGATGCAGAGAAAATTGGTCAGCAAAGAAAAAAGTTTTAAGCAGATAGGCAGGACTGAGAAAGGGAGGTAGAGGCAGCCTTGGGTTTCTAAGAGCTTCCCGGTTCATGTTTCCAAGCCTATCTTCACACACAGCTCTATTCCTGTTTCGAATCCTATTACCACCGTATCATTCCTATAACAAATACCTGACTGAGCTTTTTTCTTAAGGGACCTCCCATTTGTTTCCAGTTGTTGTCATTGGAGAACGTTGACTAATATGCTCTTTCCAATTTCCCAAACTGGTTGCATGCTTTACCCCCCTTGGTGCACTAAGGAAGTTACCCAAACGGTTCTTTCCTGTTTTGTTGCTGCTTAATGAAATATTTTCCTCTAGCAAAACCGAGACTCCTTTCTGCCTTTTGGCTTTCTTTCCCTTCCTTCTTTTGCACATGTTCCTTATATCTATCACACTGACTTTGTTCCCAAGATGATCCTTCCATTATATTTCATTTCTTCTCAGCACATTTTTGGTTTATCCCAAATATCAGCATTTATTAAGTGTCTATATTGCATAAAAGTTACAGAAATCAGCTTTTTTTCTGATATTTCCCTCCCTATTCATTGCACAATCTCCAGTTTAAACCTCATTTCCATTATGAATCCCTCTCTCACCAATTTCTTTCCTTCTGCTCCAGAAAAAAAAAATGTAGGTAGCTCTTCGTATATAGATCTATTATAATATTTCTCTCTTATATCCCCTTAGGCAAGGGATCGTATCTTACTCATTTGTATTATGAGCACTTAACTCATAGTAGGTAATTAGTAGGTGCTTGTTGAATGCGTGCATGAATGAAAGGCTATGTAGTTTGCTACATATGAAATTGGAGAAAGTGCCTGATGGTCACAAGCATCCCTTGGATGTTCTTCAGGGCTCTGTTTATCATGTCTCTTCCCATGTTACCCTGTTTCTCTGCATGACTTTAGTTACCTCCAGGACTTCATTACCTGCCATATGTCAGTCCCTCCCGAGTCTATATTTTTAGTCCAGATCCTTCTCCTTAGAGCCAAACTCATACTTAGTAGGCTTTTCCAGTGGGTGTTTCTGAAGCCACTTCAGACTTGGTTTAGTCTGCCCCATCTTTATTCATTACCTTCTCCACCCACTCCATCCCCACTTCCTTCTCTTCCTTCTTTTCCTTCTCCTCCTCTGATTCTTTAAACAGTCAATGGCAGCACTGTGTAGTCAACTGAACACACTTGATGTAACCCCAACCTGTAGCACATTGCTTGGTACTAGAGGTCACGATTTGTTGAATAAATAAATGCCATTCACAAAGATGGCCAAATCAATCGAAAATGATAAATTTAGTGGTTACGTTTAAGAATGGTCTCAGACTCAACGATCAAGAGCAAGAAGGAGAGTAGGCTCTGGGACTTCTGCAAATTTCACTTTTGGTGTCTTGGAACATGAAACAAACCAATGTCACTCATGAGGTCTTAGTATAGAATCAGATCTAGAGGTTAATTACTTGTCATCCTCCATAAAACTGTCTGAAATGTTTTCCTCTAGACCTGTGGGCCTTTGTCGTGATGCCTTCTCATACACAGGACATGGAGTTCTCTGGAGAAGTGCCACGGTAAGTTTTTCTGTCTCCTAGAGATTGGGGATATTTTGTGTGATATCCAGTTGGGAATAAGGCTCAGAACTAATTTTTCACTCTTCCTGTTTGGGTTAGTATTAGAGGCATCAATTGTAATGGAAGACCAGGGGCTTCAGGAGTTAGACCAATGTGTGTTTGAATTCCGGCTCCTTCGTTTACTGGCTTTGTGACTTTGGACAAGCTCCTTAAGTTCTTTGAATCTCAGTCTCTTCATCTGGAAAATGGAGACATAGCATAGGGTTATCTGAAAGCTGTGTGTCAGACAAACCGAGAGGGAAGTCTCGATAGACATAAGCTTGCTTCCATTCTTTTGTTAGATGAGTGGTGTTCTCCAAGTTACGGATCTTGATTGTGTCTGTTTCCTCATCAGTGAATAAATGAATACTTATCAACAAGGTGGTTGTGAGGACAAAATTAGTTATACTCACATGAAGTGCATGATTATTTAAGAAATATTAGAGTCCTTCCTTCCCTGTGAGATTCTGGGAAATGCCCGAGCGTATTTTGAGTCTGTCAGGACTTCTAGTCAACCTTCGGGCTTTTGTTAGACTACAAGAGATCTGGGAAGATACCAACATGGAAGAACATTACTGCTTTGCTCATTTGTAGGATTCAGGGCTGCTCTGCAGCAGTGATTAGGAGAGGAACATTGCCATCTTCTCTGTGACAGCAGCATGACCCAGCCGATGGTATCAGATTTGCTTGGGGGGGGATGTCTTTCATCACGGTGCCTTTAAGCAGTAGAAAATGACTAATGGCCTGAGAGCTCTTACAGGTTACTTGTGGGTACCCACATTTTCTGATTGGGGGAAGCATCGGCCAATCCTTACCCACTCAGCAGCAGCAGTTGGCTTAATTAATTTGGCAAGTACGGACTTCAGCTAAATTAAGGTGTATTTCCCATCCAGGTGGACTACTCTCTGTTTCTTCCTCCTTCCATTCTGCACAATGCCCTCCTCTTCTCTCTCTATCCTGAATAAACCGATGGTAGTCCGTTCTCTTCAAATACCCAGAACACTGGACTTTCTGCCACGAACAACGACAACAAAAGTAGTAACAGCAGCAACTACATTTCTCTAGAAACATAGAACTCTAGTGATGAGGGAACGGAGGTAACAGCATGTTTGCATAATGGTGTGAGTTGGTTATATGGAGGGTGATGTGGGAAACGAAGGGAAAAGAAATATTTGAATTTCCTTACTGCCTACAGCCCACTGACAAGTCCTTGAAACAGGCAGAGTGACATTCCTCTAGGAACTCAGCTGCCTCCGCGTTAATACTTTCCTAAGGGCAAAAGGCAATCTTAACATTATCCTTAACCAACTGAACCACCCAGGCATCAATCTTAACATTATCCTAATCCCACCCCCTGCCCCCCAGGATCCTGTAAGCCTTCTTTAACATATAAAAATGCCTTTGGAAACTTCCTTTTCCTCTACCCCGCCCCCCCAAGATACATGTTGGCAATCATCCCCCAAGCATATGCCCCAAAGATAGACATCTGAAGGGCCTCATGACTTGGGGTTTTACTAGACAGTAATAAATAACATTTTCCTAACAATAGCTAGCCCCCCCAAGGTCACTGAAACCTTGTTTCCAAAATACCTTGGAGGCTTGTGCTGTCTCTAGCCCCCTCCCAACTTGAAAGTATATAATGGGCCCTTCAGGAACACAGTGCAGCTCTTTCTGCTCACAGCTCTTGTCCCCGAGATTTAATAGGACCACCTTTTTGCACCAAAGATGTCTGGAGAATTCTTTCTTGGCCGTCGGCTCCAAACCCTGATATCTTTCCTATATCAGAAGGCACATGGAGGCAGGTTTTTCTAGCATGTGCCCCACACTGAAGTGTGCGGTACCTACTACAAAAAACTGTTGTCCAGGATGGGTTGATAAATGGGTGACTTTCACCTAATCCCTGCCTTTACTGTGACAAACTGGATCACTCACCAGCTCACGTTAACTAGTTGCCTAAAAAGCCTCCAGGTTTGAATTTCTGTGGGTGTGGCAGGAATGGAAAATGGTAGAGGGAGTTTGGCTAGGAGGAAGAGGCAGCAGAAAGAAGGCCCTGGGGATGGGGTGGGGATGGGAATTTCCATGTGAGAGCCTTTGGGAATCTGGAAGCCGACAATTTATTACCCCAAACCTCCCTCCCATTCCCTTGATAGATTGCTGCTGGCATTGGTGTTATTGAAGAAAAAAAAAAGTCCTTGTTTCTTAGAAAAAAAATTAGCGAGGCAAATACAGGACATTGAAATGCAGCAGTGGGAAGGAAAAGAAGGGGAAAATGCACTTGGCAAAGAATTTAGAGACAGCCAATTGTCTTTATTGAAATGGCATTCAATTAAAAACTCAAGGGAGGTAGTGGCATCTTCTTTAGTAGAGAGGTTTAAAAGGAAAAACCAACAACAACCACCAGGCCAACTCTACCCAGGAAACACTGTAGAAAAAAAATGTATGCAAGGTTTCTTTTCTTTCCTTTTTTTTTCTTATCTCCAAACAAAGAGATCTGTGCTTGCTACTGAAACAAGGCAGACACACTGCCCACATACCCAGGCGGTTCTGAGCCTCTTTCGGGAAGGCGACATTCCGCCCACCCCCCCCCCCCGCGCCCCCCTCATTCCTCGATGAGTCCTGCCCCTCTGCCTGGTCCCCAAGCCCCCATTTACTCAGGCTTGCTTCCAGAACATGGACTTTCTCAATAACGGGGCAGCATTTCTCTCGCCGATGAATGGTCAAAAAGGAGGTTCCGGGTGAGAACCATCAGAAACTGTAATTACTCTCTGGACATCTCACACTATAAGCCACATTCTTATTTTTATAGGGAATTAGCTACAGATTGGGTAGCATTTGTCATGCGTTGAAACATTTCCTGTGTCTTTCTGGCAGGATCACATTCTTGTTAGAATGCTGGAGCTTCTCATATTCCCGCTTCCTCTCCCCATCTCTCTCTCTCTCTCTCTTTCTCTGGCTTGCCAATTCCAGCACCTTCACATACATTACCCCGTCCTTTCATCTCCAAGATGACCTGAAATGACCTTTTGCTTGGCACGAGACGTGATTCAACTGATAATAAAAGAGTTGGGGGAGGGGGTGGGAGGCTGCGGCTGTCGGCGCCGGCCGAGCTGGGAGGGGAGCAGAGAGAGGGACCGCATCAATTTAAAGACAAACGCTGCCTTTTTTTTTTTCCTGTGCCATTTCCTGTAATTAATTTTCCACATATCACCTATTACACGAAGGGAATATATATATATATATTTGAAGGCATACCACTCTCTTTGTTTAAATCGGGATCCTCTGGGGTTTAGCGGAGCCTGGAGAGGCAAGGGGGGGGGGGTTGCTGTTGGTTGGAGGGGGGTCGGCTAGGGAGGGGGAGAGGGGAGGCGGGGTGCAGGGGAAGAGGGCTGGCACCCCGCCCCCCACAGGCCGGCTGGCCGAGCCCTGCGCCGGAATGTGGGCTCAGCCGCCCCGCAGCTTTCTTTCTTTCTGCCGAGGAGCTTCTCTCCAAAGCAACGGCTCCCGCTGAGGTTCCAGCGCTCGGTTCCCTTCCATTTTACATCCGCTGCCTTTGAGGGGCGTGGGCTTTTTCCGGAGGCTTGCTTTCTTTGTTGTTTTAGGAAACTAATTTTTCACTAACTCCAGAACTCCAAATAGATGCCCATGGCAAGTCTCATCGATCCTCTCCGTCTCTGTCTCTTACTTACGGAGGAAAAAAAGAACACACTATTTATTTGGATCCTCGGCGGGTGCGGGAGTTGCCACAGCAACAGCTCTGAACCTTGCACCGCCTGCGGCTCTTATTGTAGCCTGGCCCGCCTTCCCCCGAGACCTCCTCTTTAAAGAGACATGCTCGCGGCACTCTGTGAGTTTGGGGTGCCTGTGTGTGCATTGACATATCATCGACACCATTGGAAGAGACAAAGACAAGCGTTTTCTTGGGTGGCTCGCAGGATATTTTTAGCCATGCTTGACTAGATCGGATGTCAGAGGAGAAACATGGGGGCTTAGGAAGTCACTGGGGGATCTGGGCTAGGGGAACTTCTTGTCTAAAGGCTTGTGAAATGCTAGAACATAATATAAAGGTGTCCTGGCCCTTTCTGAGGTTGTAGACAGCTCTCTCTCCTGTTAGCTGACTGGGATGATTCTGCGTCAGATGCTTGGCATCCTCTCCTCTCTTTTGCTAAAGGAAAAACGTGCTCTGAGTTCAGAGGTGGAACTCATCCTCTTCCTGAGGTGCCCCCATAGGCTGAAAGTTCCACAAAAGGCGAGGGGTCTGCTCCACAGTCCTTTGCCAGTTTGCCCCTCTGGCTTTCTTTGGAAACCATTCATTCATTCATTCATCTTCGACATCCGGTATTTGCTTTGTGCTAGGCATTGTAGATATAAGGTTGAAAAAAAGGCCATTCCTAGCCCTTGCCTTCCAGAGGCTTACAGTCAAGAAGGGAAAAGAAACAATTAAACAGATCATTGAATTCAGGGGAGAAGGGCTTGGAGGGTGCTGCCAACTCAGGGAAGGAGTGACTATATAGTCCTCCCAGTACCATTACAGCTGCCAGTGTAAGTCCCATTAATTCCTTAACTAAAAAGGAGCTATGAAATCCCTGATAGAATGCTTTCCCCTCTCCTCTCCTCCAGTCAATATCCCTCTCCTACCCATCTTCAAGAGTGCCTTCTTATAGGAAAAGAATGACCATTCTGGAACACAGGAGTGCCAGGAAGCTGACCATGAGGACCACAGTATGGAAGGGCCCTGCTGCTGTCTTTGATGAGAGCCTTAGCTCAGGTTGTTTCTAACCTGCTATAGAGAGGCAAAGAAACTGTTAGTACTGAGTACCTTCCATGGGCCCTACATTACGCCGATTATTTATTTACTACATCTACATTCCACTGAGTCTGCCTGTAGTCTTTCTCACCCGGTACCTGGTTGTGTGGTTGCATGTGAAAATGATTTGAGTTGACTCTGTTCTCTCAATTGTCCCAGTGATGGTAAGTAACTAGTACCATTCTAGATGCAGGGAGAGAAATTGATTCATTGTATACAATGGATGCTTTAAGATGTTAGGCTTAATTCTCTCCCAGACTTCCTCTTTCAAAAGTTACTGGTATCTTCATTTAACAGATGAGGAGAGCAAGGCTCAGGAAAGTTGTTCAAGATCGCAGGCCAACAGTGATGAAACTAGGGATGAGAATCTTTCCTTTTTGACTCTAGAATTTATAGTCTTTCAAGATGGCTTGAATAGTTTGCACCAGGAAAAAGAATTGGCTACAATCCTACACGTGACTATTACAAAGAAAAAAGAATGGAATGTTAAGGTAAACATTTTCAGTGCTTTAAAGTCATAACTGACTTACAGAGTAGTTTGATTGGAAGATCTATAAAGACAAGAATTGAGTCTTTTCTTTCTCTGATAGTCTTTCTCTTGAAATTGTCTTTGAAGTTAGGCAAAGAGCTTGCCAAGAAAGACACCATTCAGAGTGATAGGAACACCTTGTTTTTAACTCAGACCATTAGGTTCCCAGCCTGATCACTCATGGGACTTAACCCCACATGACTTGTAAAATCGAATACCCCATCAAAGGCTGGAGCCTTTGTCATCAAAATCAAAGACTAAACCTCTAGCTCTAGGACCATTCCAGAAAAAAAGCTAGATAACTCTTGTAATCAATACTGGCATGTTCGGCAGCAATGAATGCCTTTAAAGGAATGATAGTGATTTGTAAGTTGTTCTATGAACTTCCTTCTTCATACAGTCGGTTCTCAGTTCAGGCTATGCAACCTTGGCCTCTATTCCTTCATTTCATCTAAAAAGTGAAGTAACGGTAGTATTTATCACGTAGGATCATGGTAAGGGTTACCATGAGATTAAGCATGCAAAGCACTCAGCACAGTACCAAGCCTATTTGAAGTGCTTTTTATTACACTAGCTATTATTATGTTAATTATTATCATCACTTTTATTTGTATTAGAATTGATTGATTAAAGTGGATAGTTGGCATTTTCTTTCCCATGCCTACAGTGGACTTAAGCCACATTATGGGCTGATAAATCTTTTTCTTTCTGAATTCTTTGTTTTCCCCTCACCGTGACACCACTTCTCTTGGTTTTAAACATCCATTTATCCCTGCACCCCTTCCTTCTTCCTTCCTTAGCCCTTTCCAATGAAACAGAAACTCTTGCTTCTAAAATGGCTCTCTTATAAATCATTTACACTGGGGATCAGCATTTTTTTTTTTTTCCCTGTTAAGAGCCAGAGAAAAGTTTAGACTTTGCAGGCTATATAATCTCTGTTGTGGCCGTTTAGCTCTGCTGTTGTAAGGTCCAAGCAGCCATAATTCACACCTAAACGAATGAGGGTAGGTGTTCCAATAAAACTTTATTTAGGAACATGGGAATTTGGATTTCATGTGAGGTTCACATGTCACAAAATATTGTTCTTCTTTTATTTTTTCCCCCCAACCTTTCCTTTTAGAAATCTAAAAACCACACTCAGCTCCTGAGCTCTATAAAAATAGGCAGTGGGCCCATCGTTTGCCTTCTCCAACGTATACTTGAGTATGAGTTTCAATCACTGGGGTACTCTTAGGAATATTTGCATTTTCTTTTCTTTTTTTCTCTTTTTTTCTAAGTTCTACAAAAATGTACAGGAGACGCATCTTCAAGGGGCAGTGCTGGTCCTGGGGTATACACAGGTTATCCAAGGATATCCCCCTTGGTTCTCTGTGGGAAAGATGGCTGGCACAGTGGGACCCAGCTTGGCCAGCTCAAGGTATTCATTTACAGGAAAACATCAGATCATCTGGGAAGAGGCAGTAGAAGAACATCTGCCATCATGTCACATTTGGCTTCGACCACATTCAGACTCCAGCCCCTTGGTAGTATTCTGATTTGGGCACATCTCTTTAAGGTCTTTGAACTTCGCTTTTCCTTTCCACTTTCCTTAAAAGTGGAAATCATAATGCCTACTCTGAAGAGTTCTTACAAGGCTAAGTTGTGTAGATGCTCTCAGTGACGATGTATCATAAGGAGATGAAGACTAGAATCTGAGAGATATTCCGTAGATGTTTGAATTGTGTATCAGTAGCCCTCAGCCCATGTTTTCTTCAATCAGTCATCGGTTGGGGCAGGAACAGTGAACTTTGGCTCTTATGAAATGTAAGGGCTGTAGGGTTGCATGTGGTGGTACTTCCGGTATTTAAAAAGAGGTCTTCTGATTGTTTTCAGGGGCAGATACGGAGACTGGTGAGAAGACAGAGTTGGGATATTTTTGGCAAAGAAAAAAAAAATAGATCATTTGAAATGAGACCCAAGCTTGCAGAAGTGGCTACCATCATGAGGTTAGATCTTAGCTCAAGACGACATTGATTTTTGAGAGAACAGAGGTATCAGAGCTGTTTCTGGAATGGTGTCTTCAGGCAGAGGGAGGCCGCTCTGCTGGGTTCCCACATGAATCAGGCTCTTTGAAGGGAGACTCAGGGCTGTTTGAGAGGGCCCATTTGCACAGTCAGACCCTAAATCACTGGTTAGGGATGTGTGTGTGTGTGCATGAGTGTGTGTGTGTGTGAGAGAGAGAGAGAGTGAGAGGACAAGGAGAAATCTTTACGCTTACTTAGGGTAAGCCTTGTTGGTGGGGAGAGACATGAGAGATGCTGCTTGGGAAACACAGTTCCCTTTACTGCAAAAGACGGTTTGCTGTATGGATAGTATGCCCACACAGCACAGGGTTCTCAGCTCAGGGAAAGAGACCTCTTCTGTCCTGAGAGAGCTTATAGATGTGCTTTTTGCATATACGATTATGGAGATTAATTCATATTAAAAGCAATTTATGTAATATTCTTGATATTCTTTTTTTTAAGATTTTTTTAAGATTTTTATTTATTTGAGAGAGAGAGAGTGTGCATGAAGGCATGAGTTGGGGGGGACAGAGGGAGAGGGAGAAGCAGACTCCCCGCTGAGTAGACCGTCCAAAGCTGGGCTGGATCTCAGGACGCTGGGATCATAACCCGAGCCGAATGCAGATGCTTAATGGGCTGAGCCACCCAGGTGCCTCATTCCTGATATTCCCAAAAAACAGAAACCTCTTAATCCAATTAGAGAGATAGTACTTTAGCTTAAAAACGATTCTACTTCTCCCTGGTTTTAGCAACACGTACATGCACTATTAGCACAATATTTCAATTAAGGCAAGGTTTGGATTTCATTTCTCACAATTTAAGATTTTCTAAAAATTAAAAAATTCCTGGGCACCTGGGTGGCTCAGTTGGTTAAGCGTTTGCCTTCAGCTCCTGTCATAATCGCAGTGTCCTGGGATCGAGCCTCTATATCTAGCTCCTTGCTCGGTGGGGAACCTGTTTCTCCCTCTCCCTCTGCCACTCGTGCTCACTCTCTCTCGCGCGCCCTCTCTCTCAAAAATAAATACATAAAATCTTTAAAAAAATTTAAAAAATTCCTACCTAAATTCAGTAAGTTGAATTCAGCAAGTATCATTGTTTATAAAAATTATTGAAAATTACAAGACTATATTGGAGCACCAGCTGGGTCAGCTGGTGGAGCATACCAACCTTGGTCTTGGGGTTGTAAATTTAAGCCCCACGCTGAGTATAGAGATGACTTAAAAATAAAATCTTAAAAAAATAAAATTACAAGAATTTAATTATATGAACTGGTAATGTACAGATTTTTTTTAAAGACTTTGTCTTGTGTGTTCTTGTAATGCTGCAAATCCTGTGGACATAGTGTGTTAGCTTAAATTGTGATTTCCAGATCTTTAGTCAACCTTAGACTAATATTAATTTAATTAATACACAACTTTGGCTATGTGGGCAATTTTTAAGTGTGAAAAGGATGCAGATATTAGTTATTAAATATAGTTTTAATTGCCTTTGCTCCTTACTTTATATTTAAATAACTGTACCTTAACAGAATATGCAAATGTCTTTAAGTGATATAATATACATGCTTATTTTCCTACCTTCAAATTCATCAAAGTGTTATAAAATGTGGGTGGAAAAATTAGCTAGACCGTTTTTGGTTCCTGTCTTCCAGTTTTCTCTTACAGCTGGAAAAACAAAAGTTGCTTATTTTAGTAAGGGAGTAATTAATATAAATTTTCGAGGTAATACCAGGTATAATAATTTTGGAGAAACATAAGATGTATACAAAGTAATAAATATGGTTTATTTGTCTTTTAAGGAACCTGTTGCAGCTTATTAGGATGGTAAATTTGATTACACACACACACACACACACGCACATTTTTAAATTTTATATGCTAAAGTTTTAATTAAAACAATCTATTTCATGTTTACTTATTTGTTATGTCTAAATATATATAAAGGCATATCAAGATTAAGTTAAAAAGTTTAAAGGTTAAAAAAATATAATAAAAAACTAATGTGAAGTCAAACAAACTCTAAATGTTAATGGCCTGAGGTAGCAAACCTTTTTGCCAGGTTTATAAGGCAAGCAGTAGGGTGAAGGAAAGGCTGAATTGCATTAAAAAATATGTTATTTACAAAATTGGCTCGATGGTAATGGATTCATTTAAAAAAACAAAAATTTTCCTGAATCCTTTACTGCAAATTATTGTATGGCTAATATATATACAAAACGTAAAATTGGGATTTGGGCTCTCTTTTTTAAAAATGACCAAATTATTCTGTGTCTGGATAAGAGAGGTTACTTTTCATCACCGAAGTATGCTGTTAAATCTCTAAATTTTTATTTTTTTTATTTTTAAAGATTTTATTTTTATTTATTTATTAGGAAAGAGAGAGAGTGAGAGAGAGCATGAGAAGGGAGAAGGTCAGAGTGAGAAGCAGACTCCCCATGGAGCTGGGAGCCCGATGTGGGACTCGATCTCGGGACTCCAGGATCATGACCTGAGCCGAAGGCAGTTGCTTAACCAACTGAGCCACCCAGGCGCCCCTCTAAATTTTTTTTTTTGGCATATTTTGAATAATTTTGACCAAAATTTCCCCTTTGATTGACAAAGGTTACATTTCTAATAATCATTGGGTTTTCTTGTGGGTTTAAAAAGATTGCTTATAACCGTTTTTTGCCTTTGGATATGATCATTTATCTATCCAATTTTTTTCTTTTGGTATTCCTTCTCGATCAAACGTATTTTCACATTTCTGTGCTACACAATAGTGAGACCAGGAAGAACATAACTTACTCCAAGTAATACTTGCCCCTAGAAGGTAAGACTATCCACCAAAAAAAGTAATTTATTAACGCTAAGCAGAGTATACCAGACACAAAAGGTTATATATTGTTTGATTCCATTTAGATGAGATATCCAGAATACGTAAATCCAGAACCCCCTGGGTGGTGGGGGTGGTGCTGGGAACGGGAACCAATTGCTGTGGATGGGGGTTTCCCTTTATGTGCTGTAATTAGGTAGAGGTTATATATTATGGTTATACTAGTTGTATAATATATATATATATATATTATGGTTATACTAGTTGTCACTGAATTGTTTACTTTAAAATGGCTAATTTTATTTTATGTGAATTCTACCTAAAGCTCCCTCCCTCCCCCACCAAACAAAACTAACAGGTTGCTCATCAAGGCTCATTAAGAGCCTTGCTTAACATGCTGTCCTGACCATTCCAAAGCTACCAGGTCATAAACTTTGCCCAGTCTCAACCAGTTTCATGCCTTCCAGGACCTGCCTTAAAAAAAAAAATGCAACCCAGAACCTTAAACTTTATGACTCTTTCCTTTAATTACTCCATTTGAGACACTTGTTGTCTTTCTTCCTGCAGTAGTTCCAATAAACTTAGCTGTGCTCGATCCATCAATTTTTGGGGTCATCTTTTAGAAGGTCAACAAGAGCAGTAAAATTCCTTCTGGGGATTAAAAAATTTACCTATTTTGGGTTTTCTTTTTCTATCCTCAGTATCAGATAGGTAGCAACTTTCCAATTACAGACAGATACAGGATTGGGGCAGGTCTTCAGGCAGATAGGGTTAGAGATAGGTCTTCGCATAGTGGTCAGAGGTAGAGGGCTCAGTTCCAGCTCTCCAGGAGAGGGGACAGGAAAAGATCAGGCATGGCCATATGCCCAGTGTTTAATCTGTCTTCATCTATTTTGGTGGTCAAATAAGGAGTAAAGAATTCTTGTTTCAGGAATTACACGAACATGTCAAGGGTTAAGGGAAAAGCCCAGAAAGGTTAATGTCTGAAGCTCATTCTGGATCGAAGAGGCCAGGCTTATAGAGAAATCCATTTTAGACCAATTCCATGGGGAAAGAAGGATATAAAACTACCAGTGTACTTATTGTTTTGATCTGGTTTGACTCAAAATATAGGGACAAGTCTATACACGAAGAGACCCAATACCTTAAATGACTAGGATTGATTTTTCTAAAATTGTGTATGTGTGTGTGTATGTGTGGTCTGGAATGATACTTTAGGTATTTGTTGCTGTGTAAGAAATGACCCCCAAACCTACTGGCTTCAAACAACACACATGGGTTATGTTATAGTTTTTGCGGGATAAGGACCTGGGCACATCTTAACTGGTCCTCTCATGGAGTCTGTCTGTCACAGGCTTCAGTCAAGGTTTAGGCTGGGCTGCAGTCATCTCATGGCTCAATTTGAGAAGTTCTACTTTTAAGTTCATGCAGCTATTGATAGGACTTCTTTCTTCTCATATTTGGAGTGTGTGTGCAAGTGCACGTGAGGGTCTCAGTTTCCCACTGGATGGTGGTCTAGATGCAACCCTCAGTTTCTTGCCACGTGAATCTCTCCCACATGGCACTTGCTTCATCAAAGAATGTAGACCCAGAAGTCAATAGAATCTAGCAAACCAGGAATTCGTCTTTTGCAACTTGATTATGAAAGTGACATTCTATCACTTTTGATGTGTTCTATGGATTAGAATCAAGCCGCTAGGACTATCCCACATGCAAAGGGATGGGATTACACAAGGGTATGAATACCAGTGGAGCTCATTTTGGAAAACTGCTTACCACAGGTGATACTCATACCTAAATTAAATGAGAAGGCCTGGTAACTACAGATGCTTGAAATTTAGAGTGATGTTGTTTTTCTCTGGCATAAAGTTAAGTCTGAAATATCACAAGTAAATGGGAACTCTTAAAAGTTTATCTTGAACGTTTGTAAGAGGCGAAATACTTAGTACATGCATTGTTTTAAGATGGTTTTTAAGATGGCAGGCCTGTCTGAAAGTATTATTGCCTTTTTCTTCGATGAAGTGCCAGATAGTTTTGAATGAGGAGTAGCCGAAAAGTGTTTTCAGGTGTTTTTACTTTTTTTTTTAAGACTTTATTTATTTGACAGAGAGAGACAGCGAGAGAGGGAACGCTAGCAGGGAGAGTGGGAGAGGAGGAAGCGGGTTTCCCACCGAGCAAGGAACCTGATATGGGGCTCCATCCCAGGACCTTGGGATCTTGACCTGAGCCGAAGCAGACGCTTAACGACTGAGCCACCCAGGCACCCCAGAAAAGTTATGGTGTTTTGTAAGTATTTACTCTTTCCTTGAAAACTACAAGGCTTGTGTTGTCATCAGCGTCGTTCTAATTAATTAACTGGGTTTGCAGAGTTTTCCTTGGAGCAGCTTCACTGAATAAGTCAAGTGTTTTACAATTAGCGAAGCATCTCAGAACATGGGAAATTGTGGCGCTTGTTTCAGAAACGGGAGGGATTGTTATTATTTATTTATGTTTTTACCATCTGAACTTGTTTAGCTATAGAAACAGAAATTTGATCTGACCATAGCCAGTAAACCATCAACAGGTGTCAGTTCATTCTCTCTTGGAGATGGGAATCTTTGATGAGTACAATGTTTTACAGTTGATCAAGAACTAGATAAGTGATTAAGAGAGCAAGTCGTAGAAAGAACGATCATGTGATATGTCTGGAAGGGCCTTTAAAACAACCTCCCCATTTTCTCTTTGAGGAAATTGAGGCACAGGGAGCTGACGTTGTTTATCTAAGAAGATAAAGCTAGTTAAAGGCATATTTTCAGATTGGTAGCAAGTCTATTCTTTATTTATTTGAGAGAGAGCACGCACGAGCAGGGGGAGGGGTAAAGGGAGGGGGAGAGATTCTGAGGCAGACTTCACACTGACTGGATGTGGGGTTTGATCTCACGACCCCAAGATCATGACCTGAGCTGAAATAAAGAGCTGGATGGTTAACTCACTGAGCCCCCCAGGCGCCCTGTTATCAGGTCTAGAGCTAGTTCAATTCCATGCTACCAGCATGTTAGTGGAAAGTGCACCAGTCTAAGACCAAGAATCAAGTCCCACAGATTTTGCCCATTTTGTTCTCCACTGTATCCTATACCAGAAACTGGAAACCTATACCCAAAACTATAAGTGAAAGTATGTATACTTGTTGAACGTATAAATGGACGAATGAATGAGTGAATAAATGAATGAATGATATCCTGGTCCTATGATGTACTGGTTGAATGACTTTGGACAGTTTGTTTCCTGTCTCTGGTTTTGGGTTTCCTCATATTTAAAGTGAGAATTTTGGTCTGGTTAATCCTTAAAATTCCTTTCGGTTCTAAATTTCTATGATTTAATATAGTAATAATAATAACTAATATTTGTTGGGTCATGTACTATGGTTTACACAATAATGCTATTTTAATTCTTAGAACCACGCTATGATAAACAAGGCTCTGAGGAAAATAACTAATCGCTAACAGTTATTTTGCTCTTACTCTGAGCCAGACACTATTATTAACTCATTTTAATCCTCATCTCTACCGTATGAGGTACACAGAGGTTTAATTTGTCCAAGGTCACATAAGTAGTAAGGGGCGGAGCCAGAACGCGAACTCCAGTAGTCCAATTTCAGAGCCTACCTGCTTGATCTTGTTGTTATAGTGCATAGTAGCATCATAAGTTCAAAGACCATGGTTCATTCTGTTCAGTGGAACCTGAGTTCAAGCTTCTCTGTGGCTGCCAGCTTCTTTTTATTTCCTCCTCATAAACAAATACTTTAGCCTTTACATTTCTGTATCAATTTAAGGCTTAAGTTGCTACATAAGTTGTGGATTTAACAAGCCTATATTACTACCCGGTCATTTAAATGGTGGGTAGAAGTTACTTTAACCAGGATTCATGCTGTTTCAAAGATTGGAAATGGGGAAACATTTTCTGAAGTCATGTCTGGGGGATGGTGGGTGGATGTTTGGCTTGCTCTGAGAAATTTAGCAGAAAACTCCAGAATTACTCAAATGTTTGGACTGGTGAGGCCTAATGTTCTGGCCAACTGGCAACAGAAAGACATTAATCAAACCCATGGAGAATGAGGAAGATGAGGTTCAGATGGTGTGGATCCATCTGTTTTATTTTTGTTTTAATCTCCTCGGACTCTAACTCAAGAATTCTGTTTTCATTTCTGAACACCTATTAGGACCTAGATTATATTAGCTGTGTATCTACATAGGAAATCTGTAGCAAAATTAGAGGTGATTTTCTAAATAACTTTTTTCTTTAGGAAAATTGAGATGCTGCTGAGCCTATGGAAAGGTATATAAGTTGAGCATAGTCCTCTATTCTGATTGAATCCATTGAGTATCTTATTAGTGTTTACTTTGATTCAGTCAGCCTATGAGTAAATATCCATATGAATGTGGGCGGTATTGCATAGGGTAATGTTAGAGAGAAAACACCAGAAGACCAAAGACGGAGTGCTTAGTAGGAATAGTGTTATTACCAAGCAGAATGCTCAATCTGTTACAGAGTTTGGGCTCTGAGGGGCTGAGATCTTTGAGAGAAGAGTCAAGTGGGTCTTTTTAAGGCAAAGGGTGTCCGTGGTCTCTGTCTCATGTTAGGAGAATGATGTCGTTGAGTGATGCCGATTGGTTGGTGACCCTTGGGCTTGTCCCTTAGGTAAGCAGAGGCTAGGTGAAGGGGTCCCTCTGCAAATATGGGGCCCTGCCTCAGGATGATGGTGGCCAGCCGCCTCTGTTGTATTTGGGATATATTGCCATCATGTTATCCCACCTGCTCAGTGTCAGCAGGTTAAGTTCAGACTTGTCAGGAAGGAGCCTGTGGAGCATACTCTAGGATTAAGAAGTCCTGGGTTCTAGTCTTGGTAATGCCATTGACTAAGGTGTGTGACCTTGGGCTCCTATGAAACTTCTGTAGGTCTTAGTTTGCTAATTTGTAAAAAGATAGAGTGGGCCTACATCTGTGAAAACCACTTCCTATCCTACTATAGGTTCTGCTGAGGGATTTCAAGAGTGACCACAATGCCTTCATCTACCCCCAACCCAACTCCCATCCAACAAGACCATCTCTACTCATCACCCATTTTAGATAAGGGACTTCTCCTTCAGAGTTTCTTTAAAGAGAGGTTCTAGTTCTTGAAAATAAAAAATGGTCCTGAAGATACCTTCCAACTCAAACATTCTATAAATTCTCGCTCAACACGATTTCACCTAATTATGATTTTGTAATCGATTATCGTCTGACCGAAAACATGATTTGGGAGGATTGTGTTTGGAAGGGGCGGAGAGTTAGGGTTTCGTTTTCTCCTTCCAGCTTTTTAAGATGGGTTTGTTGACATGCCATTGTGCATCTTTGGGAGTCTGGGATTATGTATGAATTCATGTTTGCGAATCTCAAGCTCAGCCTGGGAAATGTAAATGTATGGAAGACATCTTGTTCACATAAAGAAAATAACTTCACGTATGATTTCCTTTGGTAAATATTTTAAAGAAAGATGCTATCCTTTCCTCTGGAAATTCTCCTTTCTTTATTTCTCAGTGAATTTTTACTGAGCTCCTTGAAAAAAAAATTAAAAAAAAGAAAGTGAAAGAAAATCATAAAGAGGATATTCCTGTAAAGTACCTAATGTCCCATCGGAGGCTTCAGGGAGGTGTAAACACTCCTACGCAGCCCGGCACTTCTCTGCCCACGGCCCCAAGATCAATGATCCTGTTAGCATATCTGTGTTTTATTAAGGCAACTAAGTGGAATTTGTGTGCGTCAGGCTACTAGTGATTTGGCAGGAAATGTTATGTGTGGTGTAAAAGTTTTCGACTGTGTATCACGGAAATTAAAGTAGAAGTCTTCTTTCCTGCCCAAATGCTTCATCTCTACGCAGGTAAATCCCATTAGGATGAGTGTTCTCCTTATGCATTCTCTTGAAGTCTTAACCTCACTGGATGCTTCTTGAGGTTCTCTCTGGCGGGTTCGTTTGGATCTCCACAGCTTTAAAGGGGGCCTTTACAATTCTAGCTAAAGACCTGAAGGGTACTCTTCCAAATGGGTTGTAAATCAATATGGTGTCAAAAAGACTTCTGCAGCTTATGGATATCCTGGGTAAGTGCTGGCGTCTGTTTTCAACATCTGTCTCCCGGGGCATCCGGGTGGCTCAGTGGGTTAAAGCTTCTGCCTTTAGCTCAGGTTATGATCTCGGGGTCCTGGGATCGAGTTCCGCATCGGGCTCTCTGCTCAGCAGGGAGCCTGCTTCCCCTTCTCTCTCTCCGCCTGCCTCTCTGCCTACTTGTGATCTCTCTCTCTGTCAAATAAATAAATAAAATCTTAAAACAAAAACAAAACTTATGACCCGGCCTCAGAATGTGTTCTTAAAGACAAGTCACTAAGACCAGACCATGTTTAAAGGGAAGAGCACGAGTCTCTGGCTCTCCATGGGAGTCACAAAGAATGGGTGCAGTATCGGGCACGTTGTGTGTTTTTCCGGCGACATTCCCAGCCACCATGAGCTGCGTACATAACAAGTGAGAAGTTCAGGTTTCACTCAGGTGGCTGATGGCAGAGTCAGGATTCAGACCTCTGATTCTGGTTTTGCTAGAAGAGACCTTCTGGGTCTTTTGGGGTAAAAAAAGAACACACACAAAACAACTGAGGCCCAAAGAAAGGAGAGCTTTTTTGCTATCACCTGTATTCTCAGCAGAATTAGGAATACCAATGTCTAGCAGGTGAAGCAAACCCCATGGCGTTTAAGGAGGACTCCGAGGGAGGGGCTTTGAAAAGGTTGATGGAGGGTGAGTTTTTGAAGCTAAACTATGTTAGGTTGGCTGTTTTTGGAGGACATAATGTTGTAGATGGGCAAAAGCCACCTGTGTAAGTGTGCCCTCCAACCCTGCAATTCCAAGAAATGAGGGGAACGCTAGGAACTGAGGCCCAAAAAAGACTTTGATCTCACGTTGAGGTACTTGGGATGAAATTATCTTGTAATGTAATCTAAAATTCTGTTATGTGCTGTATAAATATATTTGATTGGTTTTTTAAAATCTTATTTATTTTTTTAAGTAGGCTCCATGCCCAGTGTGGAGCCCAGCTAGGGGCTTGAACTCAGGGCTCTGAGATCAAGACCTGAGCTGAGGACTGAGATCAAGAGGGGATTAGGGGCGCCTGGGTGGCTCAGTCGTTAAGCATCTGCCTTCGGCTCAGGTCATGATCCCCGCATCCTGGGGTGGGTCCTGAGATCCAGCCCGGCATCGGGCTCCCTGCTTGGCTGGAAGCCTGCTTCTCCCTCTCCTGCTCCCCCTGCTTGTATTCCCTCTCTTGCTGTGTCTCTCTCTCTGTCAAATAAATAAAATCTTAAAAAAAAAAAAAGAGTTGGATGCTTAACCACCTGTGCCACCCAGGCATCCCTGTTTAAATATGTATATATATATTTTGTTTAAATATATTTTAAATGATTCCATTAACTAGGGTTTGAAACTAAAGATGGATTATGTATCTTTAAAAGCAGGAAGTTCTGTCCTGTCTCACGTTGGAGAGGGTTGCTAAGGATGCCAGTGTGTGTATGTATGTATTTGTGTTTTTTAAAAAGATTTTATTTACTTGAGAGAGAGAAAGAGCATGAGCAGGGGGTGGGGGAGGGGAAGTGAAGAGGGGCTGAGGATGGGGGAGAAGCAGGCTCCCCGCTGAGCAGGGAGCCAGATGTGGGGCTCCATCCCAGGACCCATCCTGGGATGCGGGGATCATGACGTGAGCCACTTAACTGACTGAGCCACCCAGGTGTCTGTATTTAGATTCATCAGCTTCTAACCACTGGGTGGGAGGAAAGGCATCTCTGTTATAAAAGAGAATTAAGTTTTTGTGATTGCAAAAGATGGACCTATGTCATACTCTTGGCATGGTTACACTATGGGTCTATGGTCTTTCTCTTTTTGCAATTGGATGGCGAAGAAAAGCAATTTCTTCTTTCCAAGAAGGAAGGAAGAAGACTAGACAGTAGGTATGGACGCTTCAGGCAGAAAAAAAAAAAAGAGAGAAAGGGAGAGAGCCAGGCTCTGGCTATCAAACGACTTTTTTTTTTTTTTAGGAAAAAAGAAAATCTCTAATAGGAAAGATATTGCCAGAGTTTTCATACCTTCTGAAGTTGTTGAAAACTCTAGAAACGCTGACTGTTGAGGAGGTCCACTAAAAAAATAAGTAATACATTTGTTTTTGCTATGTAAACATGGGAAACATTTGGACTAGATTAATCAGTGTTTGCCATAGTGCATACACTGCATTGCATAAGATCCCTAAGTGTTTGAAGGGGTTTGTGGTGAGTGGATATGTATGTGTGTGTATTTCAGTGTGGATATTTTTCCATATCTACCTTAAAAGGTTGTTAATCTAGTTTTTTGGAAAATAATTGATGATACTACTTAGTTTTTTGTCCCATTTAAAAAAAATATCCATTTTTAAAAAATGATAAAGGGGGAGGAAAGTAACCTGCTTGTCTTTATTTTTATTTTTTAAATAATTTTTTAAAAATATTTTACTTATTTATTTGACAGAGAGCGAGATCACAAGTAGACATAGAGGCAGGCAGAGAGAGGGGGAAGCAGGCTTCCCACTGAGCAGAGAGCCCTATGTGGGGCTCGATCCCAGGACCCTGAGATCATGACCTGAGCCAAAGGCAGAGGCTTTAACCCACTGAGCCACCCAGGTGCCCCTAACCTGTTTGTCTTTAATCATAATGGGAAACCACAAAATTTGAACAAAAAACCCAGAGCTAACACATGGCCAAGTACTTAAGAAAAAATAGACGACCTCACAAAAACCCATGATGAAATGATTGTCGTCCTGGTTTTCATAGGTCGGTCCCCATATTTATGTAATCCCAGAACACAGTTTAAGGAGATTGGTTACCCGCTTTAGGTCGGACCTATGAGGAAGGCAGGAGTGAGAAGGGGTACAGAAGAAGAGGGTTAATGAGTAAGGAGAGGAATGACTATATGGAGAAAATTCACATTGATTCATATGACTTCTGGTAGCCAAAATGAATTTCCTTACCCCTTAGGAGAATCTATCTATAAACTATAGAACTTTAAAGATTTCAGACTCTCTAGAGAACTAGAGAATTAGTTTTTGGAAGGTTTTCTTTCTTTCTTTTTTTTTTTTTTTTTTTTTGAGAAAAAGAGAGAGAGCATGTGCATGAAGTGGCAGGGAGGGGCAGAGTGAGGGAGGGAGAGAGAGAATCCCAAGCAAACTCCATGCCCAGCATGGAGCCCAACTCTGGGTTCAAAATCTCGTGACCTTGAGATCATGACCTGAGCCGAAATCAAGAGTGGGTCGCTTAACCAACTGAGCCACTCAGGTGCCCCTTGGAAGGTTTTCCTTCTGCTTTAACCTAATGTACTCACCAGCTACAAAGTTAGGACACAGTAAAATCTCTGGGGACTACAGACTTGTGGGTGTCTGCTCTTCCGGCTATGTGCAGGGCCCTCTCAGGTGGCAGGGAATGTGTGGGGGACGGCAAAGCACCATTCCCAGCCAAAACTGACCCACAGGTGGGATGTCGGTGTCTTCAGCTTCTTTTCCTGAGGGTGAAGGGATTTCTGCCTTCCATCATAGTCTACCTTGCCCCTGTCCACACAGAGGCCCACACTCTGCCACGACTCCCACTTGGAAAGCTAATAAATAAGCATGCTATGGAATCATGTAACTGTTCTCACTGAAAATTAGAAGAATTATAGAAAGACCACATTTTTGTTATTTCCACCTTTATGTTTCTAAAAAGGCTAGATTCTAATGAGCCTGCAGGTCGAAACAGAGGAAGTAGGCACAATTAGATTTTTCTACAGTATCATTCACAATTTGCACGCATCCTTTCCCAGCACATTCAAATTTGGCTGGGCAGAGAGTCTCCCTTTTATTTCTTCAAGTACATGATTAGCTATTCTTCGTGTTCCTCCTTTGACCTTCAAATCCTCCTGACGCTTTAATTCCTCAGCAAGAATGAGTTAGGGAGGAAGGGTTAGGGAAGAGTTAGCCTCTAGACTGTCGAATGTCTCTGGGGCCGTCGGGGGCGGCTCACCTGCCCTCGTCCAGGGAAGGTGTATTATTTTTCACCTGTCTTTGAGAAGGCTGGAGAGCTTTTACTCTGCACTTTGAGAACTGTGATCTCTGCTTTTCAAAAAAACCTGATATCCACCAGGAAGCCCCATCCAGATTATGAGAGGTGTATTTATTTGCCTGTGGGGACAACACATTCTTTCTCTATGTCATATTCTTGTGTAATTCAGAAGGTTCCAGCATTTGGTTCTCCCCTCTTCTGGTACCCAGAGCAGTGTCTCGAACACAAGTACTATTCCCGGAGGGAAGTGATAATAGGAGGTTTGTACATTTTCAAATAGTTTCTGAGCTGTTGACCTTAATTGTCTCCAGATGGCCATTTAAAGCAGTGCTCTGGGAACTAGGAAGGGGGCCCTACACTGCTTTCCCATCAGCACATCTGCCAGGCAGTTTGTTGTCAGTTGTTTTTATAATGTCTTCTAAGAAGCTGGGTTTCCCTGTACGCTATCCCCAGAGGCTGCAAGGGTGGGGGGCACAAGGAAGTGTGGGCTGGTGGGAACTTTGTACCCTTCTCCTCCTTCAATCAGAGTAGAGCTCCTTTATCTATTTATTTATTTGGGAAAACAAAGAGTTTAGCTGTTTTTTAGGTTTGAAAACTATTGGAATGTGAAATAAATTTGGAATTCCCAGCCCCCTTGCCCCCAGGCCATGAGACATAGAATGGGAATGTGTCATGCATCGAGGTAAAGCGACAAGGATGGGCGCTTACCAAAGGTCATTACGAGAATTTTCTGCAGATTGGTCAGAACCTTGCAGAAGGGCCACTGAGGTGGGTTCTGTGTGTTGAGGGTTTTGGGGTGGGGGTGGTAGAGTTCTGTGGATTCTGATAGAAACGGGTCATGAGAGAAGGGATCTATTACCCTTTCATTGTCTTCTTACTATACGTCTGCCTCTGCTGCCTCCTTGCTCCCTCCATTCATGATGGGCAAGTATGTATGTTGACCAGTTCTGAGACTTTCTGGAACAGCTAAAGAGTGATTATGAAGTATTTTTTACCACGGTGAAATAATCACATAAAAATAATTCTTTCCAACCAAGGTGAAGTGACATGCCTGTGTCCTAGGGCTTGTGTATCCCTTCAGTCAGTGTTGCTTTAGGAGAACTATAAGAGGAACCAGTTAATTGAATTCCATTCTTTATAAGACTTTTAATCCCATACATTATTTAAGGGAATCCAGGATGGAAGAGCCCTTTGATCTTATTCCCCTCTTCCAGACACTCTGGTCACTTTGTTCCTGGTGGGCTTGACTAGGACACAATGGATATTGCCAGATTAAAAAAAAAAAAAAAACCCTGGTAAATCTGTCTCCTCTGCTGGGTAGTTGGACAGTTAGATGGTAAAATTCCATGTCTGGGTTTTCCCCCCCCCTCTAAATGTATAACGTGAACAGGCAATTTAATGGAAAGGGATTCTCTAAATTTCACGGGGAGCCCCTGCCAAAGAATTTAGCATCAAGCTGGACACATCTTCCAAGATAATATGAATTAGGAATGTCCATTCTTGCAATATGTTTCTTTACCTCCTAGCCTCCCCAGAAGCCTGGTGTCATTTTTGGCTTCGGTCTACTTTGTCGCTTTTCTAGTCCCATTACGTTTCTTTCCTTTCCCCCTATGTTTCCATCAAGGGACTGGCTAATGACTAGGCAGCAGATTTCTGTGGTTGTGCCAACATGCAACTCACTGAGGAGGATGGGCAAGAGGAAAACTGTGGGTTCTACCAGCATGAGGCATGTCCTAGGGATGTGCTTTGGACTAAGAATCTGGCTATATAAGGATGAGAAATGCCTCTTAAGTCATCTCTACACCCAACATGGGGCTCAAACTCATAACCCCAAGATCAAGAGTCCCATGCTCTTCTGACTGAGCCAGGGAGGTGCCCCAGAAATGCCTCTGAAGATAAATGTTGACTTCTAGGTCTATGTGAAAGCAATGGAGTTTAACCTGAAGACCTTTTCAAACCTTTGACTAAATCCATATCAGTTTGAAGGAGGCCAAGAGTCTTAGTTTCTTACCAAACAGATATATAGTAGAAATTCTCTTATTCAACCTCCGATTACCTGACTAGATAGATTTACTAAGGCTCCCCCTTCCTTCTGTGGCACCTACTGCTTGATATCGATGCAAAGCCGACACGGGGCAGCCAGCTCACTTCCCCATCAGTCGAGTATCCAAGAGCCCATAGAGCCCGTTGCCAAGCCTGTTTCTGCCATTTGTACTTGTTAGTATATAGCTACCATTTATTTTCATGTTACATGAAATGTTATTTCTATGAAAACTAAGTTGGATGCTTTGGAAAGAGTTGGGGAAAAAAGAGGCACTAGAAATTTGCTCTTAGGTATGGTAAAGACCACTATAAAAAGTAGGATAAATGTCCTAAATATCTAGAACAACTCCAGGTACTTTTAATAATTACTGTAGGGCAAAAACTTTAAACCAGGACTGTCCTCTGTAAATTGGGACATATTGATTTACCAGGCCAGGTGTATGAAGATCGAAGGATATCGCGATAAAGAGAAATTGCGTAAGTAAAGACGCAAAGGGGGTATGTGTGTGCGTATGTGTGTGCCTGTGTGAGTGTGTGTGTGTGTAAATTCGTGTTTGTTTTATAAGAGATGGAAAGTCTTTGCAAATTATTGAATTGTAGGAAAAATACATGGACTTTGCTTTGTTTCAACTTTTTGCTAAAGCGTAATCAATGGAGAAAAAGCTACAAATCCTAAGTATGGAGCCTAATGAAGTTTCACCAAGTGAATATAACCCTATGACCAGCACCCAGAATAAGAAACAGAACATTACTCTCGGGTCCAAGACCAGGCCATATCCCCTGGAAGGGAAGGCACTCTCCTGAATCTGAATATTCTAGATTAGTTCTGTCTGTCTTTGTACTTTATGTAAGTTGAATTTTGTAGAATGCGTTCTTTTTGTGCCTGGCTACTTTCATTCAACATCGTTTTTCTGAGATGTACCCATATTGTTGCACGTACTTGTATTTTATTCATGCTTATTGCTGATTAGTATTTCACTACACAGCAGTGTATTTGTTCACTAGCTTCTTCCCGAGTATTTGGTTGTTCTCAGTCTTTGTTTATTCCAAATACAGGTGACTCTTAAACAATGCAGGGGGTTAGGGGCATCACCTCCTGTGCAGTTGAAAATTGGCATGTAAGTTTTGCCTCCCCCCAAACTTAATTACTAATGGCCTACTGTTGACCGGAACCTTACCAATAACATAAAGAGTTGATCAGCACGTATTTTGTATGTTATTTGTATTATATTCTGTATTCTTTCAGTAATCTAGAGAAAAGAAAATGCTATTAAGAAAACTATAAGAGAAAATACACTTATAATACTGTATTGTATTTCTAAAGAAAATCCCTTGTATAGGTGAACCCATGTAGCTCAAACTCATGTTGTTCAAGGGTCAATTGTAATGTCAAATGAATGAATGTTTTTGAAATATCTCTTAGTGAATATATATACATTTCTGTAAGGTGTGTACCTAGGGATAGAATCTTCAGGTCATAGGTTATATGTATGTGAAACGTTACCTGATGTGGCAAACAGTTTTCTTCAAGAGGTTGCACCAATTTCAATCCCAATCAATAGGTTTTAGAGTTCCCGTTGCTTTGTTTCTATATCCAAGACAGTATTTTCTGTCTTTTTAATTTAGCCTTTCTGGTAAGGTGTGTAGTAGCAATTCTTGTAGTTTTAATGTTCATTTTCCCAAATACCAATGAGTTAGATATATTTTCAGAGATTGGTCATTTGGATATCTGCCTTCAAGAAATTTAAATTTTTGTTCTTTTTCTTTTTTTTCTTAAACATTTATTTTTTAAAAGATTTTATTTATTTATTTGAGAGGGAGGGTGAAAGAGAGAGACAGAGATTATGAGCAAGGGGGAGGGTAGAGGGAGAAGCATACTCTCCCCTGAGCAGGGAACCCAATGCAGGACTTGATTCCAGGACCCTGGGATCATGACCTGAGTCGAAGGCAGACTCTTAACCCATGGAGCCACCCAGGAACCCCTCTTGTTCATTTTCTACTGGACATCTAAATTATTTATTTGATTTGAGGAGGAATTCTTTTTTGTTGTTAAATATTTTTATTTTGAAATAACTTTGGACTTACAGAAAGCTTACAAAAATGGTACAGAGTTCCCAAGTGATATTCATCTAGCTTTCTCTAATATTAATATCATGTAACCATCATATGATAATTAAAACCCCAAAACTAACATGGGTGCAATACTATTAACTAACCCACAGACTTTATTAGAGTTTTAGCAATTAGTGTTTTTCAAATGTCACTTTATGATTCGTTAATGCGATGATTCTCAACTTTGGCTACCCATTGTTATCCCCAGGGGATAATTATTTGTTAAAATTGTATATACTTAAGGTGTACATCGTGATTTGACATATGTGTGCATAGTGAAAGGATTGCTACCATAAATCTAATTATCATATCTTCTTCCACAGTTACCATTTTATGTGCATGTATGTGTTGAGAATACCTGAAGTCTACTCTCTTAGCAGATTTCCACTATTCAATACAGTCTTGCTAACTATAGTCATCATGCTGTATATGAGATCTCTAGATTTATTCATTATGCATAATGGAAAATTTATAGCCTTTGATCAATATCTCCCCATTGTCCCACCTCCTTATCCCTGGCCACCACTATTCTACTGTCTGCCTCCATTTCTTTGACTTTTTTTAGATACCACATAGAAGTGAGATCATGTGGCCTTTTTCTTTCTGTGTCTGGCTCCTTTTGCTTAGCATAATGTTGAGGGATTCTTGGTATATTCTGATTCAGATTCTTCTGTCAGGTATGGGTGTTGGGTCTGTAGGCCTCTGCGGCTTGCCTTTTCAGAGACTCTCTTAATGCTTCTTGTGATCAATGTAAATTCTCAATTTTAAGGTAGTTCAACTTGTCATTTTTTTTCCTTTCTGGTTCCTGTTTTTAAAACCTTTGCTGATCCCCAGGTCATTAAGATACTATTTTATGTCTTCCTCATATGTTTCTTCTCTTCTTTTCTAAAAGCATATTTAGGGGAAAAACAGGATTTTAAGATCAAGGTGGCATATGGCCTGCAGGATGGCTAGTGAGGAAGGGAGGCTGGAGACAGGAAGACTAGCCAGGAGGCTGTAGCATCCACATAGATACCTGGTCTAAAATAAGCCCAGACTAGGAGAACACAGATGAAAAGAGAAGGGGAAGAATGCAAACAAGAGCTCCGTTGATCTGTTGGGGGCAGATCTTCTTGTCTGTTGGGACAAGAGTGGAATGGATAGGAGAGGATCCTCGATAGGTCTGAGACTTGCTTGGATACTGAGAGAGTGTAGACGCTTTCCTATTGCAGCCTTTCCAGAAATATGCTTTGGGAGATACCATGGCCTCTGTTACTATGAAATTGAGTAAGTATTTTCCATGTGCAGAGAACAGAACAAGTAGGAATAGCCTCCCGTTTACAAGTAGAATGCTGGGGTAGTGAAGGATTGCAGAAGACTACTGGGGAAGATGGCAGGACTTTCTCTGAGACACATATAAAGAGAAACCAGCTGGCCATCTCTTTGAGGTGAGTAGGAAACATGCTGCCTGGGGCAGGGAGTTGATGCAAATGACCTCATGAGCTCTCTGACAGCTTCAGTGAGCCCTTGCCTGCCTCGCAACTCAAGGCTGAGTCATGGAGGCCATTTACCATTGTGAAGCTGGCATCTGTTTAATGCCAAGAAAGGCTGGATTTGCCAAGTTTACTTTTCTGAAGCAGTACGGTAATTAGTAAATTTTGCTAAAAGTCCTTCCCCTTCCCTCTTCCCTAAACTACAGATGTCACATCTGAATGTCTTATGCCTTGGGACTCTCTAATTACGCAGACTTCAACACAATCACGTCACGATGGAAAGATCTGTGTAAACGTTTCAGAGGATGGGGCCTGGAGTTTAGATTTTTTGGTTACTGCTTCATTTTCAATGTGTTCCAGTAGAAGATGTGTTTCTATGATTTAGGTAAACAATTTTCTCCATCCGATTGGAGATTGAGTAAAGGCAGCCCTGTCCCTTGCTAGGTCAGGATGCTGTGGCAAATTAAAAATTCCCCTAATTTCTACTAGCGTCTTATTCTGAGAAAGCAAAGGAATGAGTAAACCGTGAGATGTGCAGCGACTCTGATTTTTAAAAGTCCTAACGTCACTTCTGATTCTATCATTCTTGGGCGTGCTTACCCGCCTTTGTTCCTGACATGTCCTCCCAGGACTCATGAGGATTTGGGTTCCTTTTGCAGAGCCTAGTGTAATAGAGTTTTATCTCCAGGTTCACTTATTTGCCCTATGGCATATCCGAAGCCATCTCATCTGGGTTATAACCTTCAGATAGCCAAGTCCTTGACTTACTCTTTGCAATTCCTAAATATCTACGGTATGTTGCCTTACATTTAGAAAATAGTTAATTAACAGTACTGGAAAAAAAAAATCAGTTGAATAGACTAGGGAAGTAGCAGTGAGAGGTCTAGGCAATTGAATCTTTCATCATTTGGCCCAAACTTACATGTACCTACCCTTCTCTCTGACCACAGACTGTCATACAGCCTATCCTTTAGCCACAATGGCCAATTTGCATTTCCTGAGCTTTTCTCACGTATAGGCTTATAAGGTACACCCGTAATTGTACCCAAAAGTAGAGAGAGATTTTGGGGAAGAAAAAAATGTTTGGAATAATAGTGGCCAAAAAAGTTCCAAATGCGATTTAAAAAAATATATTTATTAAGTGCCAAGAAGGTCAGCGAACCCCAAGGAAAGTGAATATAGAGAAAACCACATTTCTTACCAAGGTGATTTGACACATTTCTGTTTCTTCAACTTGGGTGAAATTTTCCCTTCAAAGCAAAAGCCTCCAGCAGACATTGCACCAAAAAGATATCCAAATGGCTGATGAGCATAGGAAAGGATACTCTGCATTATTACTTACCGAGAAACGCAAATTAAAATCAGATAGAGATACCACTGAACCTCCATAAAATGGCTAAACTTAACAAAACTAACAATATTCAGTATTGGTGAGAATGTGAAGTAAGTGGAGCTCTAATTCAACGTTGGTAAGTAAATTGATACAATGGCTTTGAAAAAACTCTTCGGCTGTGTCTAATAGAGCTAAACATTCTTATTCTATGACTCACTGGTGAGTATATACCCAAGAGAAATGAGTGTTTATGTCTATCAATAGACATTTACAAGAATGTTCACAATAATCAAAAATTGGAAGCAACTCAAATATCTCTCAGTAGTTGAAAGTTGAGTGTGCTCTGGGTACTCTCAAAATGATGGGTTCTGAAAGCTTGGTGTTCTAGTGCATTCAGTGCTGCGGTGGAGATATGCAAGAGGAAGTACAGCTGGGCCCCCTGGGTATTGCTGAACCAGGAAAAAGAGTTGGAAAGCCTTTGACCCTCTTCCTGTGATTTTATTCGAATCAGATAATGAGTGGTAAATCACATTGCGGGAAAGTGATAAGGGTCAGAGCTAGAGGGGGAGGTCCAAACAGATGGTTAAAGCAATGTTATCTGGGTTGACTTGGGAGCCATCTTAGTAATCAATTACACCATATATTTGGCCACCATGGTGGAAAATCTGGCAGAGAACCCGTGGCATAGATCTCTGAAAACCACTCACCCTCTTCATTTCTATAAGGCAATAGCCTCATCTATCCTCTCGCCATCTTTGATGACTACACAGCGCTTTTGGTGAGCTGTGAGCTCACTGTGTAGGTGGAGGAAATGGCACAGTCCTGAGTCTGTGAGCTGCGATTGAGAAGCTCCTTGGCCTCTACCTCCATTCCGTCTCTTCTGCCTGGGCTCACCTTACAGCCTGGTGCTGGCAAGACTGCTTCTCCACAGTCTGCAAAATTCCGTGGGCTGAGGCCTGAATTCTATTCTAGGGTTCCTGGGACAGTGAGAAAGAAGCCAGGAGGGTTATCTTATACATCCTGAGGATTTAATAAGTCATTCTACCCTCTGGCTGTCTGGGTCAGCTCTGAGAAAGAGTGGTATTCTGCCTGGCAAGGCGTGGGAAACAGTTGCTCCCAACACTGGTTGTCGGCATTTAGCTTGCAATTGAACCTTTGGTGGAACAATTTTCCTGACTTGGAATAATTAGCTTCTGGGCAAGGAAAGATGGCCAAATGTAAAATAATTAAGAAGACAAGGTCTATGCGTTTCAATAACTCACTTTCCTTCTCCCCATGCCCTTCCCTGAAATGGAGGCAAGGGCCAGGGCTGGAATCCTTTCCAACGGGAATGAGAACCTGTCTCCATTCTGAGCCAAGGCAGAGTTAAATAAGCCATTGTGCCATGTGCTTATGGGTAATTAGGCATGAAAAGAATCTGCAGTCAGCTCCCTCCATTGTTCCTCGCAAGCTGTCCTTTTGCCATGTGCCCGAGCCCCCGGGTCTCAGCGCTGGCACTACTACAGAGATATGGATGTCGTCGTCATGGCAACTCCTCTGTGCTAAGCAACTTTATGGTCTAATATTATTAAGGGGGCAGGGGTCAAAAGCCACGGAGGGACTTTGTCTCTGAAGCTGAGGATAACTGTGTCAGGGATGGGGCAGCATTACAAGCTCATGGGAGAAGAGGGGATCTCAGTAAGCACCAGATTGTCCCCACTATAGAGCCCTTTGCGGCAGACGGTGAGATGGCCAAACTGTGAAGTCAATAAAATAGGTCTCTGGGGCTCCCAGTTTCTTGTCTTTCAGGGCTCTCTCTCCCTGGCTTGCTCTCCCTTCAGATGCCAGGTACCCTGCTGCTCCCTCTCGGGAAAGGATCTGCTTTCAGCAGTTTTCATCTGCCTGTGAATTCTAGTCACTATTTACTTCTATTTGTCTTTATATTTTCCTAGTCTTATTTCCAACTGTGAAGTGAAAAACATCAGCAGGGAGGTGGTGGAAAATATTTGGGGGGAAGGGAGGGTCCCTTTTTCTTGAACCCTGAAGTTGCATCTTGAAGAAGCTGTCTTTTCTTTCTAGTTTAAGTTTTTATTGTAGAAGATTTCAAATGTTGGCAAAAGTAGGGAGAATAGTATAATAAGGCCCCATGTACCATCACCCCAGTTGCTCTCTTTATAGATGTTCATTTGGCTTAACAGATAAATGTGGAGCAGAAACAGTCTCTTACACCCTCCTCCCCTCCACCTCAGGCTTAGCCAGGGAGGGTTGCTCAACAATCAGGATAAAAGATTTCTTTAAGAGTGACAAGGAAGAAAATGTCCTGGGCACCGCCCGGGCTCTTTTAAGAACATTGTATTTGGTGCTAAAAGCTGGCGCTTTCCTCTTGCTGCTCTCAGCCAATCAGAAGACCTAGGAGCGCACAGAACATCCACGCAGCCAGCCAATCAGAGGCCAAAGTTGGCTGGCCTCTTAACCATTCTGCTATTATCCCTGTGACTGTTCCCTGGTTTGCATGGGACCAGCTTCACAGACTGCATCACCAAGTAATCTAACCCAGCGGATTCCCTCTCAGTGTTGACCAAGAGGAGGGTTCGAAAACTGCTCTCGATCTTTGAATAATGCAGTGCATTTCCAAATTAAGTGGCAGAATGTATCCGCTGTTCTAATAGAATCTGAGACAGCTGCTACTGCCGCAGAGGTTTTCACAGTACCCTGAGCCTCCTTCTGAATCAGTTCTTGACCTCGATGTGCAGGGAGTAGAGGGCCATGCAGTACATGAGAATGTGTTATAATGTTATTCTAATCTGTATGTTAATGAAGTAGATTTATGATGCTTATAAATTATATCAAAAATTGATAGGGCAGGAAGAAACTCTGGTTTAAAAAAATTAAGGTAGAAGGGTTGAAGGGGTGGAGAAATTTTTCCTTCTCTACTAGGTTCTTTGGCTGGTCTGTAAGCAAATTAAAATAAGACAGATTAATAAGAGAAAAATAAATTAATTTCATACATAATTTTCCATAAAATTACGAGACCCAAAAGGCAGCCAGGTGTATATAAATATATATATTTATTATTTATATATATTAAATACATAAACTGATATATCATCCTGACCTAAAGACAGGGACCCTGACAAAAGGGAGGAAAGCCTTTTGCGGGAAGGCAGAGATATTTGGAAAACAAGAGTTACCTGGTTATGCACGTAAGTTTCTTCGATTAAAAAGATATCTGGTAGTAGCTGTCTTCCTGGTATAGTCCCCCTTTCCAATGTAAATTTAGGCAGTTGAAGGGAGGTAAAGGGCTCTTTCTAAATCTGCTGTGTTCTGATTTTTGCAAGCTCAAAATAATCCTTATGCCCGATAGACATATTTTTCGGTAGCGGAATCTGTTTCTCTTCAGTCCCGAAATTCCAAATAAAAGTTTTATATTTCAGAAGCTGAGTTAGGAGTTTGCTTCATCAACTGCCTCACTGGATCAGCTTCAGTCATGAGAATAGGTTAGTTCAGTTAAACAATTGTGTCTGATTTTGGAGGGTGAGGGATGCAGGGTTGCTGTCAAAATTAGGCCTATCTTGTGTAAGCAAGTAACCAGGTATTTAATAACTGCCTATTTATGGAAACTAAAAGAAAAGCAATGGTTAATGACTGGAGCAGACTATAATCTTAGTTTCTGAGTTCTGAGGGTAGCCTGTCAAGACTTCTAAATACCAGACTCGAAGCATCTTCAGATGGAGTGAGGACAGGCAGTAGCAATCTGACCGATTCTCTTGGTTTGCAGTTTGAACGTTTCTGGTGATCTCTCGGAGTGGCTCCCACAGCAGTAGTCATGAATATGTTTAAACACAACGTATCGTGGCGATTTCTCTGAAGTTTCTATCAAGTTCGCAGGGCTTTGGGGAAAAGGGCAGACTTTGTTCTTCAGGATTCCAAGTCAAATTGGGAGAAAAACTAGAAATATAATTTTGGAGAATCATAGGGTAGATATGAGGATACTAGAATTCAACATCCAGTCCAGTTTGCAGGCAGAAAACAAAATCTGAAAGACCATGAACAACACTAGAATCTGATATCCACAAAGGTATGCTACTGAAACATAATTTTTCTCTCTAAAATCACCCTCATTTCTACCAGAGATAGCCAAAATAAGACTAATTTATTTTCCAAATAAGCCTGTCTTAACAAGTTTGGCCTGATTGTCTACATAAGTGCACCAAGAACAGTGATTGGATTTATAGGCTCTTTTAAATCTGCTTTGCTGGAACTTCCTTAAGGAATCTCAGGTTGGACTTCTAAAAACCCCTCAAGGCTAAGAAGCCAAGCCATCAGACTTTGCCTGCAATACCTATAAATTTGGGTATATTGATCTCTTCTTGAGGTTCCCCAAATAGCTTGAAGTTCCTGCACCTGTTAGGAATTAACCTTCCTTCCTTACCTGGAAGGGTACTGGGAACCCTGTAAGTAAGCTACGAGGCTCTTTCCAAAGGACTTTAATGGTTCCGTAAAGTCAACCTGAGTTCCTTAAAGCTGCCTAGCACATCTGATTCTATGCACGTTCTCAAATCTGACATTCCAGTAAAAGTCGTGATAATATAATTAATGTTTTCAACTGTGTTCTGTTACAAAGAGAACAGATTCTTATTGAACTTACACAAATTTGCCATAAAGAATACTCACTAAATGTCTAAATTCTGGAAGGGTTAAGGAGGAGAAAAAGTTATTGTTTTATTTCCACTCACAAAAGTATATCTTACCAAGCTGCTCTAAGTTAAAAGTATTTTAAAAGAAGTTTAAGTCTGTAAAAACAACACATTAAGGAACTGTTTTAAACAAAAAGTCATAAAAATTAAAATCATCCTTATCAGTTCATTTAGTCTCACACAATTCTTGTTCTGCTTGAATGCAATTTTACCATTAGTCCTGGAAATTTTTTACTTAGTTCAGTTTCATGGTTTTAAAGGTATCAGAAACCTGTGCTTGCCAGAGTTCTTGATATGAATGTCTTTGAAGATGAGTCACTTTTTCAGGAATATTTTTGCAAAAGCATCAGAGTAGAACAATAACTATAAATGATGAAACTTAAAAATGGCCTTAAATATCTGATGAGCGTGCATTGTAATGCAGTTGACAAGTAAATTTGGTTATTTCTGACACATTTGATTGATTAGAATTATGATTGATTAACATTATACCAGGACATGGCAGAATTTAAGAGTTTTTTTTTTTATGATTTTTGGGACATTATATATACACCTATAGAAATACAACATAAAGAAGACTTAGTATTACTTCTTATTTGACGATGCTTCTTATGTAATTTAACATATTAAATAAGCCAAATTAGTTTAATAGCTTTCTTTTTATAAAGAGAGAAATCTTTTGAGAGGTTTCAGGGACCCTGTACAAAATCCCAAAGTTAGTTTGAGGTCAAAAAACTTCATTTAGAATTTGATTTTGGGAAGTTTGTCAAAAATATCAAAGGATTTGGACACTTGACTAAATAGGATCATAGATCATTGTGAGATAATCTATTTGACTAAAGTAACAATGAAAGATTTTAAAGGCAAATACAGAAGGTTACATAGTTTTGAGGATAACTTATCTCTTTTGATGTTAGGATCCAAGATTACTTAAGAATCTGTTTTCTTAAGTAATTAAAGATCTGGTAATAATTTCCTTATAATAACAATTCAATTTTAGCCAAGTAAAATTCTCTCTCTTTCTCTCTTCCTAAGTTTGGATAACATTTTAACCTTTATTTCTCTCTTTCCTAGAATTCTGAAATAATCAGTTTTACCTTAGGATAAAATTGCTTTCATTTCCCTCAACAAAAATTCATCTCCATGCCTCCAGACCTCATACTTTTTCCTAGTCAAAAACAGTCCTCTTTCCTTACATGCAGAGTTGTTTCTCTTATTGTATCTTTTTTTAAAAAAGATTTTATTTATTTATTTGACAAGGAGAGATCACAAGTAGGCAGAGAGGCCAGCAGAGAGAGAGAGGAGGAAGCAGGCTCCCTGCTGAGCAGAGAGCCCCATGTGGGGCTCGATCCAATGACCCTGGGATCATGACCTGAGCCAAGTGCAGAGGCTTTAACCCACTGAGCCACCTAGGAGCCCCTCTCTTATTATATCTTGCAGCTTTAATTACACATATTAATTAGAATTCTTAACTCTAGAAAGCTTAATTTCTAGTGAAAGCTAAAAAATAAGCAATTGTAGTCTATTACACCAGCATTTAGATTGGCAAGTTCATGAATACATTTCATAATTTCTAGAAACATAAGCTTTTTCATGTACAATCTTTCAGTGAGGCATAAGGCATGTTTACCAACAGACCCAAATTTATCTTTTAGTTCCTTTGTAATAGGAAGCCAAATGTAGATAAACCTATATTCAGCAATTAATATTTCAATATTTTATTTCATGTCAAAATGATCTAGGTATTCAATGAAGTTCCATCATTTAACTTAACTTTGCAAGAACTGTTAAGATTTCTGGTTACCAAAAGTATTTGGGAAACAATTTTTAAGTACACGTGCCACAAAACATTATTATTATTAAAAAGCTCACCTAAAAACTTTTACCCCATTTACATCATTCTAAATCACTTACTCCTTAAAAGTTATGTTTACACTACCCATGAATAGTTAATGAGACATTAGGCAAAGTCAGCCATCATCCCAAGATACTTTCCTTGCTAACAAAATTTCTAGATAACATGAATTTATGACTAGTACACCCAGGTAGAATAAACGTTGCATATCTGCATTATATTTAATCTGGATGACTCCAAAGACATGCCTATTTTAATTAAAGCAACAAACTTCTACTAGCTTTTATTTACCAAAGATTATCTCAGATCATACAAACTTCGAAAACATTGGGGATAGTTATTTCTTAGTTTTGGAATACCCAATCCTTACAAGTGCTTGTCTTTTAAATGAACCAAATGCAGCTTTTCTACAAATTAATTTCAGCAATACCATCTGGACATAAAAAGACATCATACAGCGACAACTTACATATATAGACCACAAATGTCCAGACAGATGCAAACTGAGATCTCACAGCCTTTGTTCTAAAATTCTAACCATGAATCAGGTACAGTAATACAAAACTCACTAATTTATAAAGGAGGAGCTGCAAACAAATTTTCTTTTGGCAGTTGGAATAAGTTAAATTCTACTCAGGTGGCTAAAGCTTTTTACTAATATTTGTGGAGAAGACACTTAAGATTTTTTTGTTTGTCGAATTACCTAATACTTCCTTTTTTTTTTCCCCCTGATAAGAAACATTTCCCTGAAGTCTGCATTTTAAAGAATGACTCAGGTACTGTAGAAGATGGGGATAGAAAATTTATATCACAGAGGTACAGAGAAAGTATCTAAGTTTTTTCCAAGATGAAGTTTTGGGGGCATATTTGCTTGACATCAGAGGCAATTACTATGTGATTTTTTTCTTCTTTTTCTTAAGTGCAGGACAATTGTACTTCCAATGTCCAATTTTTTATAATATTTGCAAATGTCTAAGGCACATAGGAAGAGGTCTAAGTGGGCTTTGGGTTACTCTCAGAATTATGCTTTTGTTTTGTTATTTTCAGCAAATTGGGTAGTTGCTTCCATTATAATGCTTAGAGGTTGACTAGCCCACTCCACTATACCGTTTTGGATTTTCCGTTTTATATTGGGGAGGAAATGTCTTACTAAGGTGGAAATTAAAAGATTTCTATGTTCTGAAGCTTCAGGGTTTAGTGTACTATGCCTCTAGGAAACCTGTATAAGACATTCAACAAATGTCTCTGGATCTTTCTTTTCAGTGCAGGACTCAACCTTAGACATGGTGGTCGTGATGGTGGGGAGAGGGTATTGCAGCTTCTTTTGGCCCCCGAGTATCAGCTCCAGCTTAGCCGCCTTCTGGTCATTTGAAGGAGTGTCTGGGGGAAATTCTTGCCATTTGTTTCCTCTGTGAGAGGGGGTTTTCCCCAGGGCCCCCCTGGCTTGTTTAATACAGTATAATTATGGGTAAAGAACACTCCTTAACAGCCAGTCTAGGTCCCCATGCCTGGGATTGTGAATGGCCACTAATCTTTCTAACTCCTCTCTAAATTTGGTAGGATCTTCTGAAAGTAGAAGAAAAAGGGCTTTATAATTTAGAAGATCTGTTGCTGTCCAGGGAACATAACTTCTTTGTGGTTGGGGTTCAGAATACATCTGCAAATGACATTATATAGGAAGGCCTGAACTGACAGATCCTAATTACAGAGCCCTGGAAAGTAGGAGGAGTTACAAGGGACAGCCAAGGGAGCCTTACCGAGTGTCTCGAGTTCTTCTGCTACATTCACCTCCTGGCTCTTAGAATTTACATGAGTAACTTGTCAACTCTGGGCCTGGAGATCAGGCTGGAGAGTTTCCTTTTTCCTTTTCCTCTTTTCCTTTTCCTCTTTTCCTTTTCCTCTTTTCCTTTTCCTCTTTTCCTTTTCCTCTTTTCCTTTTCCTCTTTTCCTTTTCCTCTTTTCCTTTTCCTCTTTTCCTTTTCCTCTTTTCCTTTTCCTCTTTTCCTT
>CM052815.1:77368284-77410912 GCA_028533885.1 Nasua narica
TTGTGCTTTCTCTAAATCTCATAAAGTCAAAACAGGCAGCTGAATGTTTAAGGGACTTTCTGGAGAAGTTGGAGGAGTTTGGGAATCTGGGAGACTTTGCTGAGGCCATGGGGCCAGATTCTGAGAGGAAGTTAAATAGGGGACCCAGAGATCCAAAAGATTTTCTGGGGTCAGGGACAGGTAGTTGGGGAATAAAGGGGTATAGGAGAGAGTGGAGAAGGGGAATTTATTTTAGATATGGACTTTAATTTTGTTCTAAGTCTAATTTCTATCCTTCCATCTTATTAAGGGAGTCTTTAAGGCCAACCATTTTACTCCTTTGTATCCAATGTTCAACTTGGTCCTTCCAAAGTACCAATAAGACAATTGTTAAGAATGAGAGCCCTCTAAATTATTTTTTCTTTTAAATATAGCCAGTTCAAAGGATCCATTATCTGGCCATTGACAAGGGGAATCTTTTATTAGTCTCAATAGCGACTCAAACCAATAAGCCTTTTAATGTCTTGACCATGGACACAAGAGGCATCTTAAAGGACTAGGACCCCCATTAAGAACTCCCCGGACAGCTGACACAGTTGGACAAAAAGACACCAGTCACGAGTCTGAGTTATTACCTGTGCTTCTGGCCAACCAGCTATAGCTGCTAGGAATCCCAGTGTCTTCCACTGGCCATCAAGTGCACACTGGTACATGCACCTTGTGCGTGGCAGAGACCAGATACCCTATTCCCACTAGTTACGGAGCTGAGCTCTCAAGACCTAGAATAAGAGGAGAGGAAGACCTCCTTTGATTTTTTTTTTTTTTTTTTCATGTGTCCATTATCAGCTTTAGCTAAGCCTTGGGTCGTTCAGGGCCAAATTAATACCTTAAAGGGTTGTACCACTGGGTTGGGAATTGTGTGGTTTTATAGTGTACCTCATGGCAGAGAAATTTTCTTGAGGTTGGCAGCTGACCTTGTATAAGTCTATTCTGTGACCCATTTGTATTTCGAGCTTTTGAATTAGGGCGTGAGCATGCCAACAGCTTTGAAGTGCTTGACCTGTGCCCACCAATTTTGTGGTTGTTGCTTTTGATATTCCCAGTAGCAATAGTCCTTACCTCGTGTGCGCATTAACTCACAGCACAATTTATCTACATAGACAGTGATCTGGTGAGAATGGTGAACCCACCACTCTGAGACTGGCTTGAACAACAGCCTTATGGGACCTGTGTCTGCCTTATGCCCTGTGGTTTTCCTCCTTCTGACAAATGATGCAAAAGACAGAGGCAAAGGAAAACCGTGATCCTCAACAGAAAACAAGAGTACTCATAACAAATCTTTACCAAAGTTTGTATACCCAAGAAACTAGTTCATGCAAGTTCTCTCCTGATAATCTAAATCTAGGAAAAGGTAAAGGAACTCCCACTGCTCTCACTTCCACCAGACCCTGCAGGTAGAGATCAGAGAGAATGATATGTTAAGAATTCTGACCTTTGCCAATTCTTACTGGAGGTCTCCCAGGATCTCAGCTGCAAAAGCCCTGAGGCAAAGTGTCTAGCCAGTGCAGGTCCCTTCATGGTTGTCAACTGAAGGGGTAGAAAAGTTTTCCTTCTATTCTTTTTGGTTCCTTGGCTGGTCTAATAATCAAATTGATATAAGACAGATTAACATGAGAAAAACAAATTGAATTCCATACATATAGGAGCCCCGTAAAACTAAGAGACCCACGGGACTCCTGAGTGGCTTAGTTGGTTAAGAGTCCAACTCTTAATTTCAGCTCAGGTCATGATCTCAGGGTCATGAGATCAAACTCTGAGTTGGACTCCACGCTGAGCATGGAGCCTGTTTAAGATTCTCTCTATCCTCTCCCTCTGCCCCTCCACCATTCTCGCGCTCTCTCTCAAAAAAAAAAAAAAAAAGAGTTATGAGATCCAAAGACAACCAAGTAATTGAAGCTTCTATGACATCCTGAGTAAGGAAAGGGGCAGGAGTTTGAGGAGACAAATGAGAGATGGGGGAAGACCATCCATAGGAACACAGGAAGACAAGAGGAGATGTTTGGAGAACATTGATCGCCCAGTTACACAAATTAGTTTTTAAGCAAAAAGATATCTCTGATAAGAGTTGCCTTCCTGGTAGAGACCCCGTTTCCAATATAAATTTAGGCAATTGATAGGGAGTTAAAGAACTTCTCTTGAATCTGCTGGATTTTGATTTCCTTTGGATCAAGATACCCTTATACCAAAGAGATATTTTGGGGTAGCAAAATCTGCTCCCCTTTAGGGTCAATACAGGTTTCTTTGTAAGGTGTAGGGAAGTAAGAGTTAAGCTCAATTTCAGATGATCACATATGATTTCCTAGAGTGTAGACATGATGGAACAACTACTAATCCTCCCAGCTGCACTCACTCCCATCACTACTGTGGCCACTGCCCCTCACAGTGATCGTTCCTAAAAGGCCTTCAGGAAAACAAATAATGTTGGAGCTCTTCCAGGTGAGATTTATTGATTATTCAGTTACTGGGGATGCGGAAAACTTGGCCCCCGAAGTAAAAGATAGAATAAACAAAGAGTTTCAAGCACCACAAGAGACATAGAAACAGGTGGCAGGTAGGCGAGATGGGGTTGGGTATAGCACCATTCAGGCAATCCTAGGCTGATCTTACTAAAGAGAAAATGTGAACCTTTACTTCTATAACTGATAGGACTCACATTTTTAACACCTCACATGTTACTCTCCAATAAGATACCTGACCTTTCAATAGAACCATCTATTTCTTGAGAGAAGTAGGTAGATGTTTACATCCCCATTTTTAGGTAAGGAGACTGAGACCCGAGTGAAATCACCTAGTGAAGAACCGAATGAGTTAGGCAAGCATTGGACATTTTGTCTCCCAGTCTAGAGAGCTTTAGGGACAAATCCAGAAGATGAACAAATGGGGCAAGTTAGAGAAGCTTATTTCATCCTATTCCTCTATATAAAGCTCAAATAATCCTGTTTTGTTATTGCCTTACCTTTTTTGTTTGTTTGCTTGTTTCACAGATGGTGCTCCTTTAAAAATAACTTTAGTTAGGCTCTATTGATTTTAAAGAAGAGAAGCATTCAGCTCAAAGTAACTTGAGGAAAAAGGAGCTTAATATAAAATTGTTTTTCACAGAGAAGAAAAGGTCCTTGAGGGAGTTGTAGAGACAGGTGATTCCTTCTGCCTTTTGTGGTGGACCCACTTTTCTCTCCTACTGGATTCCATTTCTCTCTCTACCAGTAGATTCCTTAGCTTACATTTTTTTTTTTTAGATTTTATTTATTTATTTGGCACAGAGAGATCGCAGGCAGAGAGAGAGGGAGAAGCAGGCCCCCCTCTGCTGAGCAGAGAGCCTGATGCGGGGCTTCATCCCAGGACCCCCAGATCATGACCTGAGCCAAAGGCAGAGACTTTTACCCACTGGCCACCCAGGTGCCCCTTCTTAGTCTCAGAACTCAGTCTTCTGAGAACTCAGTCTTCCCATAATTTTGGCCTACATGTGGCCCATTATGGCTATTCTGGCTTCTAAAAGATAAGCTTTCTTCACTTTTTCTTCGATTGCCAACTAATAAATTCTCATGATATTTCCTTGCTCAGAGTCTCAGGAGAGGAAATATAATTAGTGTGGCATGCTGACAGTTTGGATCAGCTGCCCTTGGATTACATGTCCAGGACTGGGCCAGTCGAATGAGGCCCGTATTGGGGTTCAGATAAGACAAACTATGGTAGCTGAAGCCTACCTTTCAGGGTGATTTCTAGGAGATGAAGTTGGAGATCAGCAATGAGACTACACTTGCTGATTCTAGACCCTTCCTTCTCATTTGCTCTTTAGCATGGATAGGACTAGGGTAAGGCAAACATGGCATCTGAGGTATCAGGTTTAAGGCTACACTCACTACCAGATGCTGATCCTTCCCTGGCACAACTTTGAGAGTCAGTTTCACCTTAAATTTTGTTCCCTGGATGCCTCTCTTCCCTCACCAAGTCCCCATTCCTTCACCAAGTATGTTCCCACCAAGGTCACCAATGACCTGTATACTGTTATATCCAACGTACATTTTTAGCCTTTTAAGATCTCTTTCTTGGCCTGTCTGTGTGTTTGACGCTCCTCCATTTAGACTCTCCTCCCTTTTCCTTGTGAGCACTCTATATTTTCCTCATGTCTCCAGATAATCTTAGTCTCTTGCCTCTTTTGAAGAGGCAAGGTTTGAAAAAAGGTTCCCTCTTTTCAATCAGTCTGCACATTTGGGCAGAGTGTCTTTGGTTGTCTCTAAACACACTCCCTTAGGACAATTTACCTATAAGCAGTTTCTGCCTGCACCATAGGTTGGTGTGATTCTGAAGTTTACACCTCCAAATCAGATCTGTCTCCTGACTGCCGGTCCATATTCCATTTGTCTTCCAAACTTCCACCTGGATGTCTCACAGGAACATGAGACTTCATATGCCCCCACTCAGAAATAGAACTATCCAAGGAAAAACATTCTCTGCATTCAGTATTACCTGTATCAGCAAGTTCATGAGATCAGTGAAAACAATTGACCAAGCCAGTCATGACTCCTCCCTATCATAGCCAATTGGTTGTGAAGTGTTTAGATAGTCCATTCTTGTCCATGTCTACTATTATTACCTAACTCAGACTCTCATTTACCTGTACGTGGATGATGCAGTTCTCAGTGGTCTTCCTGATTCCAATCTTTCTTACTTTCCAATCCATTCTCCACACTATATCCAGACTTATCTTCCAAAAATGAACTTCAGCATGTGCTTATCCCTTGCATAGGATTCTTAAATGGCTTATCGTTGTCTAAAAAGATAAAGTCCAGACATTTTCATATGACATTCAAGATCTTTCATAACCTGATCCCTTAGTTTCTCTGAATTTCATCTACCGCCATACACCTTTTCAAATCCTATAATCTGGCTGTATCATATTACTAATATTTCCCCCTCCAACGCAGGTGCTTCCATAACTCTCTGCTATTAATACGCTGTTTCTGGTACCATTTTCCTACTCCTACTCATCCTTGAGGACCTACCTCAACGGTTTCCTACCATATAATAGTTTCTCTTATAGCCAGAGTTACCTAACCGGAGTTAAATGCTGTCACTGTAGTATGATGTGTCTCTACATCTGTTTTCCAGTACTTCCTCCACTAGTTTAAAATGATGTCTGCCTTATTAGACTTTAAGTTTCTTTCAGACCAAGGATTTGTTTTACTTCTCTTTGTAGCCCTGGTGCCTGATTCTTTTACGTAGCTAACACTCAATACTCAATATGTATTTGGAGATATTTTGATCTTTCAGGGCTCAGTGAATGTGTGTATGCTGATGAATTAATATGCTTTCTGGTTTCCGAGGCATTTTTATATAATTCATAGAATGTGTCATCTTCTTTTCAAGTGGGCCACTTCTGTATTGGATTTTTTGGACAGTTGTTGTCCCTAGGATTGAACCTACTGAAGGCCAAAGTCAAGAGGCTGGAGAGGAACCCAGAACGCCCCCGGGTCTGTCTTTGGTGATGGTATTACCCAGCTCTTCATTTCAGCTCTTTGATGGAGCTACCCTCTCTTCTCAGATATCCAGTATGTCCTTGCTCTTCTCCTTTAATTTCTTCTCAAAAAATAACCTTTCTGGGGTGCCTGGATGACTCAGTCAGTTAAGTGCCTGATTCTTGATTTAAGCTCAGGTCACGATCTCAAAGTCCTGGGATCAAGCCCTGTGATGGGCTCCATGCTAGGTGTGGAGCCTGCTTGAGATTCTCTATCTCCCTCTCTCTCTGTTCCCTCACTCCACTCTCTTCTTCTCAAAAAAAAAAAAAAAAATCCAAAAATCTCCCAACCTTTCTGTTCTCAGGAAACAATCTGATAAGTTAATTCACCCAGAGGTGAATGATTAACAATGCTCAAAGCACTTCTTCCTTTAAAAGCTTCTAAATCTCAGGAGTCAGGAAGCCATCAGACATTACCTTCCAATGGCCTACTTGAGTCTCTGACCCTCAAATTTCTTCCTACAGCACCATGTTGTTCCAGTTGCCTGGATTAAAAAAATATGTGGTAACTTTGAAGTATAATATTCAATAGTTGATCTTTTAAATCTTGCTGGGAGTCTTGGCATTTATTAGTTTGTCATATTATGATATTTAGCAAAGCCCCGCAGAAATAACTGATCAGGGGTAGGATGGTCAAGGGGACGATCTGGGAACAGGCACCATGTATGAAGTCTGGTCAGAGTGGGGATTCAGGGGTAATTTGGGAGCAGAGTAGTCATCCAGCACTTTGGGTAGTGGTAAGGGGTCATGAAAAGGGGAAGGATGAAATGGAAAGAAGAGAGAGTATGTTTGGTGGTTCATTCAACACTTTTATTGAATTTTACTATAGGCCAGGCACCAGACCTGATAAAAAAAAATAAGGTGATGATTCTGCATTACAGGAACTCATTATCTTGTGGGAAAATTAGAAACTGAAAGGCACAAAGCAATATTTTAAGTACAATAGCAGAGGTTAAATATAATATGCTCTTGGAGCACAGAGAAAGGAGCAACTAACTCTGACAGGGAAATGAAGTCAGCAAAATAGGGAGACTGCCGAGAGAAGGTAATATTCGATTTCTCTCTGAATGGGTAAATATGTTTTCTGGGTGGAGAAAAGGAGGAAGACCATTCTAAGGAAGATGTGGCAAAGGGATTCTCTGAGGGAGTGTTTATTGGGTACCTACTATGTGCCAAGTTCTTTTCTAGTTGTCCAGGTCATATCAGTGAATGAACAGACGAGATTCCATGCTCATGGAGTTCAATATTAGTTGGGGAGACAGAAAATAAACAATATGAATAATTAAAATATGTAATAACCTACGATAAGTGGTAAAGACAAAGAATGAAGCAGGCATGAGAGATACGAAATGTTGGGACGGGGACTGATATTTTAGATGGGGGGGCAGGAAACTTGTTGTCAGTTAACTTTTGAGTAAAGTTCTGAAGGAAGTTAGGGAACTCATCATATGGCTATCAGGGATAAGAATGCTTTAAGCAGAGGAAACAGAAAGAGCAAAGGCTTGAGCTAAGGGTGGGTGTGGAGTCTTGGAGGGACAGAAATGAGGTCAGAACACCCAGAATGCAAAGATTGAGTGGGCACTATGAGATCAGAGATTAAGGAGGAGGCAGATAATTTGGGGCTTTGTGGGTCACTGTAAAGATTTCGGCTTTTACTCTGAGCAGGATGGAAAACCATTAGAGGAGTCTGAGCAGAGGAGAAACACGTTCTGACTTAGGTTTTACCAGAAGTGCTCTTGCCATTGTGTTGAGGGATGGCTGCAGGGAGTCAAGGACAGAAACAGGAGGACCCTTTGGGAGATTATTTTGACAATCTGGGTGAGAGATGAAAGTGACCTGAACCAGAATAATGGCAGTGGGGGACAAGTGGTCCAATTCTAGATCGATCATGAAAGTGAGCCACAGAGGTTCACAGTACTTTGGACATGAGAGGTGAGAGCAAGAAGAATCACGAATAGCTTCCAATTTTTAAGCCCGAGTAAGTTGCCATATGTTGAGAAAGTAAAGGGACTGGTTTTGGGAAAAACAAGAGGAACTCAGTTTGGGGCATGTTAAGTTTCAACGCCTCTTAAACATCCAAGTGATAATGTTAACAAAAGCAGTTTTGGATATATGTAGAGAGATTCAGGCTGAAGCTAACATAATACTGAGGGTCATCACTATATAGAGAGTCATCATAACCATGTAGATGGCATTTAAAGTCATGAATCTAGAGGAGGTTATGTAGATCATAGATGAGATTACATAAAGAACTAAGCGTAGAGGGTGAGGAAGAAGACATTGTAGATGGGCCCTTTGGAGGACTCTGACATTTAGAAGTCAGAGAGATGAGATCAAGCCAGGAAAAGAAAATAAATAGGTGCAACCAAAAATGGAGCAGGGAAACAAAGATAATGTGTTGTCCGGGAAGCCGAGAATATGAAGTGCTTCAAGGAGAGTTTTCACTTAGGTCAAAAGCTACTGCTAGGAAAACAAAGATGAGGACTGAGAAATGACCTTTGAAGACAGCAGGTGGAGGTCATTGGTGGCCTTGTGAAGATCTTTTTCAGGGAAGTGATGGGGACAAAAACTTGGTTGGAGTGTGCTTGAAAAAGAAGGGGAGCACATCGAAAGATAGATGTTCACCATTGTTAGCCATCAGGGAAATGTACCCAAACCCAATGAACTATCACTTCATACCCACTAGGATGGATGTAACAGAAATGACAGATAATAACATGAATTGGAAAGGAAGGGATTTGGAGAATTGGGACTTTCATACACTGCTGGTGAGAAAACAAAATGGTGTTGCTACTTAGGAAAACAGCCTGGCAGTTCCTCAAAAAGCTAATCATGGAGTTATCATGTGACCTAGTAATTCCATTCTTCTTATCTACTCAAGAGACTCAATTTACTCAATATGTCTTCTAATCTACCGAAGAGACTCTCATCTACTCAATATGTTTGCATGAAGCCTTGTTACATGAATGTTCATAGCAGCATTATTCATGATAGCGCCAAAGTGGAAACAACCAAAATGCCCATCAGCTGATGAATGGATAAATAAAATGTGGTTCATCCTGACCAGAGGCTATTATTTGTGCAGTTAAAGGAATGCATCACTGATACATGATACAACATGGATGGACCTCAAACATTACGGTAAATGAAAGAATGTAGTCACAGAAGGCCATGTGATGATCTCCACTTATATGAAAAGTCCAGAATAGTCAAATCTATATAGGCAAAAAGTAGACTGATGGTTGCCTGGGGCTGGAGGATAGGAGACAGGGATGAGTAGGGAATAAAAGCTAATTGGTAGGAGGTTTCTTTTTGGGGTGATAAAACTCTTCTAAAATTTGATTGTGCTAATGGTTCCACAACTCTGGGAATACTAAAACCATTGAATTGCCTATTTTAAATGGGTGAGTTTGATGGTATGTAAATTACTTCACAATAAAGATTAAAATAGGAAAGAATGGGAGAGAGATATTAGGAAGAACTAGTTAGAGAAGTCTTTCAAAAAGTCTTGGTTTGAGGTAAGGAGAAAAATAAGGCAGTAGTGGGATGGGGGAAATTGGATTACGGAAGGAATTTTTTTTTTTTTAAGATCAGAGGAATATCAGCATATTTTATAATGTTGCAACTGATCTAAGGAGAAGAGGAAATTTGATGATACAGGAGAGAGAGGGGACGTGGTGGGACAACGTTTTTGGGTAGGCAAGAGAAAATGGAAATTTAGTGTGTAGGTGGAGGGGTTTGCCTTGCTGGGAGTCTGGAAAGTTTGTCTACAGTGATAATAGAGAAAGTAGAGTCCATTCATTCTGATTCCAGTAGGTGGGTAGATTTGGGGTTGGAGCTTTTACAAATTCTCTTTTAATTGCTTCATTTCCCACCTATTACCGTAGAAGGCAGGATTGATGAGCTGAGAGTGAGGGTCACAGAGGAGAGGCTGGAAATTAGAGGAGACACTCCGAAATAGTTGTCATGGAAAGTGAAAAAAGAGTGGATTAGGGAAGAAATGAATGATTTCTGGGGAGAGGGAAGGACCTGTATGCAGTTTAGTAAGCAGAAATGTCGTGAGACCCGTTGGCCTGCTTACAGTCTCTTTCTGCAGCTATCTTTGGTTACATGGGTTCAGGCGTGGAGTAAGTGAAGAATTGGATTTAGCTAGGGTTTTAAGATTTTGCCAGATTCAATAGGGTTCCAAGAAAACAGACTCTGAGGTGGAGATCTGTGTGCAGGAAGGTTGCTGAGCTGTAACCTCTTTCAGAAGAAACATCTGTGAAGGCGAGAAGGAGGAAGAACTTGGCAGAGGACAGAGTGAACACTGATGCTGTGACATCACTGTCACATTGTGTAACTGATGCTCAGACAATCTTACAGGGAGACTCAAACCTTCAGAGTGATCCCTGATTGAGGCAAGGGGATTGGGCATCTATGTGCCTTTGGAGATACTTAGATATGGGGTTCCTCTGGGGAAGAGGCACAACATGGGGCAAGGAGGCTTCCTTTGGGAGAGGGGAATTCTCCAGCAGGGACCTCGCTGTGAGATGGCAGCAGTCAATACACTTAGGATCTGAGGTAATGGGTGCCTAGTCTTAGGGGGAGGTAACAGATGGCATTCCACAGAATTCACTACGGTTCACCCCTTGCGCTGCTTGCTTGTATTACTCAGTTGGCTACTTCTAGAAAGAGCTGGAAAGATCCTACTCCGTCTGTTTTTCTGGGCAAACTTATGAAAAGAAGGTTAGTGGGATTAATCCCATCTTTGTAGCTGGTCTAGAGGTTGCCATTGATACTCATCATCTCCCCTAATCTCTACTCATTCTAGATGCTCTTCTCCCCTGACTAGCAGCTCTGCTTATCTAGATGGCTCGCTTAGTGGTATGACCCAGATTTTTATATAGGAGATGTCCGACCCTCAGGTGATCAACCTGTTCTCAGGACTTGGCTTTTGCATTTGTCCATTTACCATTAAAAGTGGGCAGAGAAGTACCAAGAGATGCAAAATTGGATCGCCTGGTTGCCAAACACGATTTTCACTTTTCCCTTATGGAAGACTCATCTTTTCTTCTGATGATGATCAGGGTCAATTTCTGCTGCCAGTATGGTGACATCGTCTCTCAATTGCTGTTATTTCGGTACAAAGATCTCAATGTGACCAGGTAACAGGCATAGCTTAAGGCCTAATGGGACCATAATGTGTCCCCTAGTTGATTTCCATACTGGGAACAGAGAGACCTTTACATTTGTGGGGAAGAACTGTGGGTACTGGGAACGCATGTTTCCAAGTGGGTCACCGGGAGTGTAGGCAAGCAAGGCCCCTTGGTGCCCAGACCCATGCATTCTGCATACTGGGGGTATGGGGTCATGAGGTAGTCATTGAATTATGGTATATACTATGTCTTGGAGGATAGCGCCCCATCCTTTCAGAGTATCATCTCCAAGCTGATGCCTTAGCTACACATTTGAAAGGCCATTCTACTGCTCTATCAGTTTGGTAGATTAGAGTGCCACAGTATATGAAAGGACTAGTGGATCCTGTGGTCATGTGCCCTTTGCTATACCTCCTTTTACATAAAGTTTCTTGGTATAAGTCAATGCTGTGTGGCGTTTCGTGCTGGTCGGTCAAACATTCTGTATGCTTTTGGTGCTGGCCAAGGCCTTTGGGACAGGAAAGGCAAGCCCATACTGGGTTTGGGGATATCCCGTGAAGATGAATTGCTGCTCCTTCCAGCATAGAAGAGATTCAGTATAATAAACTTGCCAGTAGTGTCTTCTTGGTCTTCTCCAGCGGTAGGGTCACATCAAGGGGTGGCTTTTGTCTCTGTGGCTGGCACGTTGAGTGTTTGGCAGCATTAGTAGTTAGATCGCAACTGTCGAGTAGTACTCCATGCTCCTGGGCCCACCGAGAGCCTCCATCCAGTAGCATCGTTGCTCCTTCGTTAATAAGCTTGTTGGGCTGGTCCTGGGGTGGCTTACCAGTGGCTGGAGCAATTATTCTGTCCACTTGGCTACTTAGTGTTTATTCCATGTGGATGCCCTCTTGTGGGCACAGTCAGCAATAAAGATGTTCCTGCTTGGTGACTTTTCCCATATGCCCGTTCACATGCCCTTTCCCCTGGCCCCCTCTCCCAAATCTTCCAGACTTACTGTGTTCTGACCAGTAAGCCAAGTCATCATCACTGCCTCTGAGTCCCTGTATATTCTCACCTCAGGCCACCTCTCTTTCCACACAAAGCAGATGAAGGGGTTCTCCACCTGAAGTCTGCCTGTTGGAGAAGATCCACCCACCACTGTCTTTTGGTGCCCCTTTGTGTGGGGCTGCATGGGAGGGGCCCACGTTTCTCTCGTGACCACATACTGAAGCAGCACAACCATGAACCAAAGTTAGCCTTCCCACCCTCTGCCGAGGGGTCCTCCCCATCATGGAGCCGTACGTTCTAAGGCGGAGGTTGGAGGCACGCATCGTGCAGCAATGGCGGGTGACCCAGGGGTCTGGGCCATGTGCTCAGGCAGCTTGCTTGTGCCTTCAGTACCATGTATGCCTGATCCTGGTACCATTTCCAGCTTACGGTGAATTGCTACTGGGCCCCACTGACCTAGATTCCCCCCAGTTCTTACCTCTGGTTGATAGAATCCAGTCCATAATGGGTCGTCCTGGCCACAGGGCCACCTAATGTCCAGTGGTCAAATTCTCTGTCTCTAAAAGGGTCCAACACTCCAATGCGAGGAGTGTTGTGTCAAAGTAATTATAGGTATCTGTTAGAGAAAGCATAGCCTTGCTCCAGATCCCTACAAGTTTGTGTTGTGATTCTTCTATCCAAGTTTGCTGTAAAGTCCATATGATGTCTTTTCTTATAGCAGTAGAAACATCTAGTATCATTGGTTCTTCTGCGGCATATGGCCAAGTGGTTGGTTTTTCCTGCAGTGTGGTCTCGATTCCTGTGCCAGGGCTCCCTAGAAGCAGGAGAACTTTTATGTTACCCAATAAATGGGTCAGAGCAGCAATCTAAAAGTGGAAAATGCTGCCTGTGGAATGTGGAGAGATTTACTAGGCGTTTCTTCCTTTTTAGCAGCACAAGGCACACAATATGGTGATATGTACTTTAATTCAGAGGGGGAGTCCCAGCATGATCCAAAGCACTGACCTCCTAAAACCTTCACTGATATGGTGGTCCCCTAATTCTTTGTAATAGTTATTTCCAACTGTCAGAAGCACAGGTGTCTTATTAAGACTTCTAATACTTGCCATTTCTTGTTCCTCCAGCTGGACTAACAAAAATGCCATCCATACAGTGGAATAACGTGATGGTCTATGAAATGTCCAAGCTGTTTGGGTAATTTTAGACAATATCAAAGAGGTAGGGTATTTTGGGGGCAAATGTATATATGTGTACATTATCCATTGCACATGGACGCAAACTGCTTCCGATCCTACCTTTTGAAAGGGATGGAAAAGAACACATTTGCCGGATAAGTGGCTTTCTGAATGCAGTGTACTTAAGGCTGTGTATCTAGAAATATCCCACATCTGGAAAAGTAGCTGCAACTGGGGTTACTCCTTGGTCAGATTTTCTGTATATCTTGTCATCCATCACAATCCATCTGGGTTTTGTAGGTTTCAGAATGGTGAATTAAATTGGATATGATGGGGATCATCACCCCTGCATTCTTTGGGTCTTGAGGGTGTGTTATCTCGGCCGTTGCCCCCTGGGATAAAGTATTGTTTGGATTTACTATCTTAGCCAGAGAATATGATTTAGAGGATTCCTCTTGGATTCCTCACTAGGTAACTCTTACTCCATAGTCTGAGGAGCGAATGTGTGCCTCCTGCCGATTATAAACTTCTGATCATCCATTTGACTATCAGAGAACTGATCATTGGGTGGGTCTGTGAATAAATGGAGTTACTGTAATTTGAACTTGGGACAAGGATCCATATATTCGTAGTCCCCAAAGCCCCCACACCAGTGGGGTAGCCACGAAGTCTCAGCTTTCTGTGTTCTCAAAATACCTACTCACTCCCCTTTTCTTAACAAATGACTTTCTTTCTGTCACTTTGTCTTCGGGGGAAGAACTGGGAAATTATTTCCATATATACTTTTGTATTCCATTAATTTTCTTCATGGGAGCTTAGACTTTCCTTCAATCAGTGGGTTATGGATCCATTCCAGAAACAGCTCAAAAAGTTTTGACTTTTTTTTAAAAATATTTGATTTATTTATTTGACAGAGAGAGAGATCACAAGTAGGCAGAGAGGCAGGCAGAGAGAGAGGGGGAAGCAGGTTTCCTGCCGAGCAGAGAGCCTGATGCAGGACTCGATCCCAGGACCCTGAGATCATGACCTGAGTGGAAGGCAGAGGCTTTAACCCACTAAGCCACCCAGGCACCCCAGGTTTTGACTTTTTATTGGAGTGGTTACCTTCAGTTTCCTGGTCACCCATCTTTGACTTTTTTTTTTTTTTGTTCCTATGAATTAAGCAACTTTCTTGTTGGATGCCCCTTGCCTTTACCTGAGGATCAATAAAAAGCATCTTTTATTAACCACCTCTGTGGCTGTCTATGGGTTCTGTAGGAAGCATATATTCCTGTGCAAAGACAAGCCCTCTTGATTGCCTTCAAAAAAGGCATAAATGCCAGCTTTTAAAAGAATATTTATTTACTTATTTATTTGCGAGAGATTGAGAGTGCTGAAGCTGGGGGAGGGACAGAGGGAAGGAATCTCAAGTGGATTCCTTGCTGAGCACAGAGTCTGATATGGAGCTCATTTCATGAAAAGAGCCCCACGTGGGGCTCAATCTCAGGATCCTGAGATCATGACCTGGGCTGAAATGAAGAGTTGGATGCTCAACCAACTGAGTGACCCAGACACCCCATAAAATGCCAGGTTTTAACAGGGAGGAGGAGTCACCGCTGCAGGTCTGGGAGGTCTAGGGTAACCTGGGCATTCTAGATTTCCAAGTACTTCGACACAGACATCCCCATCCCAGGTCTCAGGGTTTCATTCCTTCCTGATGGAATAGGATGAATGGGATGTTGAACACTAGGGAGAAGTTACAGTTGTCAGTAATGACAAGGTCAAGAATCTGCTATTGGACTGAGTGGCTGAGGTGGGGTAGAGGACAGGATCGATGGAGGACGACAGATGGAGGAACTGAGAGGCAGGGTGATGGAGGCATCATAGAACTGAACTGTTTAGTACTTAGATGTGAAAGGGCTTAATATGTTCAAGAAATAGTGGAGAACGGAATTAGCTGGAGCTCCTATATGTGGTGACAACGGTGGAAATTAATCTGAAAAGGTAGTTTAGGGCCAACATGCAAAAGGCCCTCAGCATCCAGCTACAGAATTTGGTCCCCTAGAAAATAGGTAGGTAATGGAGATTTTACAACACTAATTTGTCTTAATCAGATGTGATAAGCTTGTAGCAATGTGGACAACATAGATTGTCTAGAATAAGGCCAACCAAGTAAGATACTACCACAATGGTCCAGGGATAGTTCTGGCTCCATAAGCTAGATACCTGCATCAGACACTGCCAACTGCCTATCCAATATCTCCTCTTCCTTATTCCTTAGGAATAGGTCTCTGTGGTGTCAAAGGGAATATTGTGTTTAGCCTTTCTTGCAGCTAGGAGGCATCATGGAATATAAGAGGAAGACACATTGTAAGGTTTTTGAGAAGACTGTGTTAAGATGTTTAAATCTGCAGAAGGCAAGTGTGGAAGGCAGAATAATGCTCCCCGAGATGTCCATGTCCTAATCCCCAGAACCTATGAATATGTCATCTTAGGCTGCAGATGTAATTCATGATGTTAACCGGCAGGATCCTGGATTATCTGGGCAGGTCCAACGTCATTAGAATGTAATTTACACTCTGAAAGTGAAAGAGGAGGAAGAAGAGTTAAGAGTTCAGAGTGTCCCAGTTTGGGAACTCTACCCAGTGCTGCTGACTTTGAAAATTGGTGAGGAGGGACCGAAGCCAAGGAATGCAGTAGCCTATAGAAGATGGAAAAGGGAAGGAAATAGATCGTCTCCTAAAGCTTCTACAGGAAACACAGCCCTACTGACACCCTAATGATAACCCAGTGAGAACCCTGTCAAGTTTCTAACCTATAAAACTGTAAGGTAATATATTTGTGTGTGTGTGTTTTTCTAAGTCACTAAGATGGAGATAATTTGTTATAGCAGCAATAGAAAACTAATACAACAGTCATCTTCACTTTTTCCTCCTCTCTGCGTCCTTCTAATTGCTGGGATGCAGACGTGATGGTTGGAGCTCCAGCATTCATTTTGGGCTATAAAGCAAACCTGAGGATGGACACAATGCATTGAGGGTGATAGATCAAAAAGATAGAAAGCCTTGGGTCCCTGGTAGCCAAGCTCTGGGCCATCGGCCTCAGAATTTCTTTCAAAGGACAGAAAAATAAACCTGTAGGGTGTTAAAGAGACTGTAATTAGGATCCTATTAATAGCTGAATATAATTCCTGAATAAAATAACAGTGTTTGCTGGATAGACTTGTAACTCTTAAACTGAACATTCCATGGTCCAGTAAATGTTCGAACTGCCCTATGCCAGACATGATCCTCCCCACTCCCTGATTTCCTGATCTCTGCTCATTTTTAGGGCTCCTGAGGTCAGAACTCTTGCAGTTCCCCTAATATGCCCCTCATTTTCATCTGTATGTCCAGTGAGTTGTCCAGTTGTTAAAACCTATCAATTCTGCATCCATATTGCCTTTCACATTATCTTCTCTCTGTCACTGTTGTACTCTAGGCTAGGTCCTCTGTCTCTGTCTCTCATCTAGGCTATTACAAAAACTGGTCTTTTCATGTTAGTAGTTAATCCCCAGTGTATCCTCTAAATGGCTATACTTTACTAACATTTAATTTTTTTTTTTTTTAGAGGGAGAGAGCACCTGAGTAGGGGTGGGGATGGGTAGAGGGAAAGGGAGAGAGAGAGAATCCCAAGCAGCTGTGAAATCATGACTTGAGCTGAAATCAAGAGTCGGGCAATTAAGTGACTGAGCCACCCAGGCACCCCTACCATTTCAGGTTTTTAAAAGAACAATGGTACTTATAATTTTTCCCCTAAAAATCTTTCATGGCTTCTCATTACACATTGCATTAAATCCAGATACCTTAATCTTGCATTCAGGGTCTTAACCAAAATATGTCATGTATTTTTCTCTTTAACATACATTGGGTTGGCTAATGATTATTTCCCCAAACATGCCTCCCATTTTCCTGATTCTGTGGCTTCTCACCTCCGACACACAAGCCTTGGTTTCCATGACTTACTGTCTCTCAGCATTTCCCTTTTACTTCCCTCCTCGTTTACTATGGATTGTAAATACGTTTGTAATTGTTTCTTTATGTATCCCTTTATGTATTTATGTTTTCACCAGAGCGTAAGCTCCCTGAGGATGGGAGCTTCGTCTGTCTTAGTCACTACCCAATTCCCAGGGCCAGGTAAGTGTCCAAGGAGGGACAAATTTTGGTTAATTGAATAGACGAGTGTGATCTCATTGTGAAGACCGCCATAGCATAGTCCTAAAATTCAAGCTGGAAAAAGCATGGCGGCTTACATCCTCGACGCTCTTAGATTCAGGGATGTGTGCTCATCATCGTCGTCTTCGTGGGAGGCAAGGGAGAAAAAAGAAGGGAGGCAAGGCTGTTTGCAGGTCGGAGAACCAGCCTCTCTCAAGGCTGTGGGACCTCTCTGATCTCGAGGCAATCATTTTAGGTCAAACGAAAAAATATGCTTCCTACTTCACTCTTACTTTATGCCAGGCCACGAGGATTATTTAGCCTTTCAAAACTCCGTTTCTCTTGGGCTTCATCTAACGGCTGAAAACTTAGTTTGCTCTGGAACAGTATAAATAAACAGACTTGGAACGAGGTGGGCGGGGGAGGCGGGGGCTATTTTCTTCTTCCCCTTGGCAAAGCATAAAAACAAACAACCCCCATGCCTAAACTCTCCAAAAACCTCATAATTACAGGAAGGAAAATATGTCTGAGGAGATTTTATTTATTCAACAGCAGGCAAGGATCTCAGATAAGGGGGACATGGCACAGCGGCTCAGCGGTAGCTGCTGAGGGGGGTACAGGTAGGGAGAGGCAGTGGGTTTACTCTTAAGGTACATCGAAGTCCCTTTTATTCATCGAAGCAATCGATGCTGGCTAGGCAGGCGTTGCAGGAGAGGCTGGGGGACACTGTGTTTCTCCGTACACCTAGAGAATTGTTGTTGCCTTTGAATCTCTGCAACATCACTTCTTTTCAAACACAAATTGGAGTGTGTATGTGTTTAGGCGAATAAGCACTTTAATTCCAAATGAGTATTTAATAATCTTTATCATTTATGATTTGATAGGGAATAGAAACCTGTAAATGGCACCCTGAAAATACCAGAAGGACAACAAAAGATATTTATTATTATTATTGTTAATCATTTTAAATATAAAGTGCCTTTCCATTCATTCCTATGCTGTGTATGTTAGGCCCTCTCTCTTGACTCTACCCTTTCTTCTCCTCCCCTTAACCCTTTCCATCTGCAGAGTGTGAATCCTACCTTTTGACTGTCAGAGACGTTGTCTATTTTTAAATTTCCAGAATCTCAGGTCTCCTGTCATTAAAAGATGACAGAGAGATTTAGGAAAAGGCAAAGGGAAGCACTATTTAAAAAAAAAACAAAACTGTTTTTTAGTGTGACCTAGACAGCACCCCAGATGAAATCTGAATTTTGAACATATTTTTAGGCTGTGCCCCGGCGTGTAGCATTTTAGAGAGTGATGATGGCTAAGTTATCGGAAAGAATACATTTCGCATAGAAAATTTCCAACAGTTTTATCCAGAAGCTAAATCCTCATGTTGTGTTTGCATATGCAAATGACTCTTACTCGGATCTGGGTTCGGAAGCTTGATCAGAAAGGCCTTTCACTGGCATTTAGGACGCGGTGTTCTTTAGCAAGAAAGCTGTCTATTTTTCTTTTCTCCGGGGGAGCTGCCGTTTAGGGCCGGCACAAAGCTGGGAACACAACCAAGGGCAGAAAAAAATTCACCCCCATGTTCTTTTTGTCAAACTGACTTGCAGGTCACAACCTGAAAGTTTATGGATCGGTGGGGCCTGGCTTCTGCACAAGCATGTTTTCTGGACTTTGGTTGAAGCTGAATTCCTGACTTCTGAAAGAGGAGTGGGTGTGGACTTCCAGCAGGAATGGCCAGTGGGAAGGAAGTAATATTCATTAAGAGTGTCTCATGCAAGCAGTGCGGGGCTAAGCATGCTCAGTGTAAATTCTCCTGTAGCCTGTCAAGCTATGTTTGAACTCGTTCCAGAATACTGGATTTACTTTTTTTTTTTCCCCACCAGGAAGAATGCTCGATTAGACTGCATTTTGCCCTGTTTTTCTTTCTTTCTTCTTTGCTCTCTTTCTTTTTCCCTTCCTTTCTTTCTTTCTGACAGAAGATTGGAAACAATATCCTTTTCCGATCAGTTCAGTAATACAATATCCTTCAGTGTCCAATTGAGCATTTCAGTGGAGAAGAAAAGAAACTTTGCTACCTGGGAGCTGAAGACTGCTTAGGTCAGTGAATGCTAATAAAGTCCTTAAGGACTTATGGAACCAGGAGTTAACTTTTCTCAACTGTGAAGGTAATCTACAGCAAATTTAATTGCTTTTTCGATGGAGTGGGTGTACACCAATTTTTTTTTTCTCTCACAAAAAAAGTATGCTTTTCATATGTTGGAGTGATTTTCCGAACACAGGGAAAATATGTCTTTGGGTTAATTTGCATTTGAAAGAACCTCTTTTTGTATTAGAAGTTCTCTCTCTCTCTCTGTCTCTCTACCACAAATTATGTGTTTTTCAAACAAATATTGTGGTGAGCTGAGGTAGCCATAATGGTCTGAGTGTGGTTGCGTTCTGTGTCATATTAATTCTTGGCGTGGGTTGGTTTGGTGAAAGTTACTGCTTTTGTTACTGCCAAAGATGAAAGAGAGTTTGTTTTTCGTTGCTGTTGTTTTTGGAACTTTTGGTGGGCTTTGGGGCTCCATTGTGAGCCCCTTCTGGAGAGGAGAGTCATCTCTTTCTATGGGGAATGTGCATTTTTTGCAGTGTTCAACTCTAACTCTGAGAAAGGGACACAGTTTTTTTTTTTTTCAGAATCTGTGTAGGAGTCGAGTTTTGTTAAAAAATGTGGTTTTGGAGGGAAGCCGTACTTAAGAAAGGCAGAAGCAAGGTTTGTCATGAAGAAATTAAATCAAGACCTTCTTGGTGAATATAAGCAGTGAATGCAAAAAAGAAAAATACTGCATGCCATATACTCCCTGATTTAGTATAGATTAATAATTTTACTTTTGAATTAAAAGCAAGCAGATTAGACTTTAAAATGTGCTGTCTTACATATTCATTGTGATGACACCGAAAACTCTGATGAGAGAGATGTTAGGATCTCAGAGAAAGCAAGTTTGCAAGGACGGCTCCTTGAAAGCATCTGAGGACTGAGGTTAGGAAGCCACATGGCTTCATGAAGGAACAGAGCATCCTGGGCTAAAGCAGTTTAATTTTATTCAAGAATTTTAAGAGTAAAAGGGGGATTTATTTCTTTTCAAAATCAGAACAGCCAGGCGAGGATTATTGATCAGTCAGGGATTAAATATTTGCCAGGATACAAAGCATTGCATATTACCAATGTGTAAATCAGACTGACCAGCTAGCTATTCAAGGGATGTAAATGAAAATACCATAGTTCCATTTGGAGTCAGATGCGGGAGCACCCCTGCCCTTCATTCTCCATCTTTACGTCCCAGAAAGGGCCGATAAGAGGTGGGGCAGGGTGTGAAATAGGACTTCGCTGATGAGCTGACCTCGCTCTTTTTAACTTCTGTCCATCTGCTCTTACTGGGCAGCTGAAGCCGGGAGCAAAGTGGGAAGGGACCTCAAGGGAGATGAGGAAGAAGAGGCCAGACCCCGCCAGGCCTCTGATCTGCTCCCCGTCCTGTGATTTAGACCTAAGTAGAGAAGCTAAGTGGATGCATCTCAATCCACTTCCTTCTGCTCCCGGGGCTTTGATTTAGTACCAGTTGCCGCAATTCTGCACCTGCCTCTGCTTTTCATAAGTAAAAGCTTCTCGAGGCGGAGATGGTGGTTTATTTGTTACAGATTGATCCCCAAGGAGATAGCCTCAGTAATTCAGTCTTGTTTTGGTTTTTCCTTTCTTCCCTAACATGTGGCATAGATCTCGATAAGTTTAATTGAAACAACAAATCCTTTCTGGGATGGGAGAGCACTGTTCTCCTGGAACGTGCGTGCACGCGCATGCGCGCGCGGGCTGGGCTGTGGGACGGCGCAGCTTGGGAGACTTTGCACGGCCGAGGGCATATATCTGGCGTCAGGGACCCTTTCACTGCCTTGGCTCTGTCTGTATAGAAAGAGAGGAGGCACACATTCTGGAGCATTCTTTCCCCCGACTCCCCCTTTTCTCTCACTGCGCCCCTCCCCAACGCTGTTCCCCTTCCTGACCTATGTCTTAAAGAGTGGCACGAAACCTTTCGAGGGACAAAGGAAACCCAGAGACCTCTTCGTGTTCACATCTGGATAAAATTTAGATTGTGATGAGGGAAAGTGAGTGGGAGGGGGGAAAAAAAAAGCCTGACATCACATTTTTTAAAAAAGGCGTGTAACTGACTTCCTAGAGGTTTTCTTGTCTCAAGTTTTCTGGATGTTTTTGTGTCCTGCCCACACCCTGCCCGCTGGGCTTGGGGAAGGCAAGTATCATATCCTTATTTTGTACTGACGTCCAGTGGTTTATCCAAAGCAGTGGCCGAGTTAGAATCAGCACACAGACCTTTCAAGCTCTAGTTCAGGACTTCACCTACATGCTCAAAGGAATGATCTGAGGTGAATTTCCGCATCTTGGACTCAGTTTCCCCATTCACTTGGAGGTTTTGGACAGTGGGAGTGCTATTAAATGGGAGAAACACTTGAGACCTTTCAGAGAACTTTCTCGTCTGTCCTTTTATGTTTAACACCACCCATTGAAATCGATGGGACCAGTGTTGACACTTTCATCAGACAAAGCATGAAACTGAAAGACTGGCTGAGTTGCCGCTTCATGTCAGGTAGAGGCTGGATGCGAGTTCAAATTCTAGACTATCCTGAATCTGTGTGGGGAGCTCGGGGCGGTGGGGTACTGAGGTAGGGAGGGCGCATAAAGAGGAGTCCCGTGGTCCGTGAAGGTGCAAAGCGTGTCAGGGGCTTTAAATACTGTGAGTCCCATAACGAAGGAGAAAACCCGGAGAAGTTATGTGCTTCACCCACAGTCACACTTGAGGAGTTGGGAAACTGGCCTGAATCCTATGTTTGGGACCCCAAGATGTGTGCCATATGGCACAGGGAGGAAGCCCCTGGGCTTCACTAGGTTTCTCTGCATCTTTTTTCCCCTTTTAGGTAGAAAGGGGATACCTAGCACAGGGATGCTGTGAGGATTTTATGAGAAGACATATGTAAAATACTTAGTATGGCGCTTCAAGCACAGTAAAACCCTACAACGTTCTGAATGGGGCCTGTTCGTGTTGTTTGTGTTTTTTTTTTTATCACCCAACGTGAGCGCCAGTTAGGCTCACTGTGAATCCCAGTCAGTTCTTAGCCTAGCTCCCAGATTCTCAGGGAAGTTGTGTTGGTGAGTTACCACCATCCTATGAATAGCACTTAAGTCATATTTGTTGAAAATACAAAAACTGTGCCAACTGCTGGCAGGGAGCTAACAAGGGCAAAAGCGGTATTCTTTGTCTCCGCCTGGGGAGAGGCTGGAGGGAGGTTATCCAGGCAGATGTGTCTGGGATAAGCAGTATGGGCCGAGTCAAACCTAGTCATCTTTGGTGGCCTTCACTGGCTGCTGAGCAGACTTCTTGCATGTGAGAAGTCTCTCTGAAGGGAAGATGGCTAGTCAGAGGTTAGTCTAGGCTCATAGCTCCAGTGAGTATTGAAAAACAAGTGAAGGCACTTGTGCTCGCAGGCTGTAAGAGTTTTGTGTTTCTTGGCCCTTCACGACCAGTGCTGACTGGGCTGTGGAGATTGATGGAGTCTCTGAGCTTACACATGGCATTATGTTAGGAAGATCCCCTTGGAGAGAGAAAGCTCCAAGGCCCACTGCTGACTAAATCAGTGCTTTGTAATTGAGTTGAGAACTGTAAGCACACCATAACAGGGCTGCAAAACCAGAGAGCAGAGCCACTCCCCTCGGAACATGCTCAGTCTGGCTGAATAAATGGCACATATAAGGGCATGGAGCCCTGTGACTCACAAAATAGGTGTGGGGGGTGCCGAAGTGTGAGGCCAACTTCAGGGACAGTTGGATGAGGAGTGGAGATTTTAAATGTCTGTTTACATTTCTAAATTCTTTAGAGTTCAGAGCCTTTATCATGACCTTCAGTCACTTGTCTGCTGTAGGGGAATGGGGAATGTGGACAGGGGTTGGTTTCTTGAGCATCTATTATGTATCCTCCACTAGATATTATGCTCTGCCAACATTGACTTCTTGAAAGTTCACAATATCCCTGGGAAGTTTAAAGAGGAGGAAATCTACTGGGAGACGAGTGTATATGGCCACCGAAGCAAAGAGGGTTGTTTACGTGATTGACCAACTGAGCACACCATACCTCATGTAGTAGGAAGACCTCCAGGACGCACAACAGGTGGACAGCTGTGGTCCAGTCGCTTCTCAGCTACTAAGTGTTATTTCTGCAAGTTCCTTAGGTGGGAGATGCCAGGCTTGCCTAATTCTGGATCCATCAACATGGATTGTTCAGAGTTGGGCGAGTCTGTTCCCATGAAGGGTTAGTGCTTTATTGGCACAATGCACACCATCTACTTTTGGGGAGCCATTCCACTTGAACAACGAATCGAAATGCATCTTTTTGTTCCCCCACAAATAGGTCCTTAAAAGTTTTGCAGCTTTAGGAGTGAAAATCCCAGTAATTATTAGGTAGTATCATGTAACTTAAAAACAGGATTTGGAGTGAAATGCCTGAGATTTGGGTTCTGATCTTGGCATTTCCTAGCTATGTGACTTTGAGTAAATTATTCCAATTCATTGTGCCTCACTTCTCACGCCTAAAAATTGGAAGGGCAGAGAGAATTTCCTCAGGTAGGATGACGAAAGGTTAAAGTGAATTTTAAAAACTTAGCTTGTTATACCTATAGTTACTCTTCCCTCTGTGGCTGCTATCTGAGGGTTCTCATGCTTTAAGCTTTTCTGTTCTAAAAAGGCTTCTCCTCCACCTACTTACAAGGAAGGTGGAATGGTTGGCTGAGCTGGGCAGATTGCTTTCTATCGGAATATTGGAGAAACTTTTATTGCCCAAATTAACTTTATATTTGCCAGATTAGTGAAAGTCTTTGAAAAGTGGAAGTCTTTGAAAAGGTAGGAAACTAAGCAGAAAATACAGCCAGAGCAGAATTTGGTCAACTATGAGTAGTTCCCGTATGCAAGGAGAGATGAACAACAAATCAGGTACCAAACAAATTATTGACACACATATATTTCCACATACTCCCTGAGAAGACGGGAGAACCACCACCCCCATTAGGGTGGCTACTTAAAATAACAAGTGTTGTTGAGGATATGGAAAAGTTGGAATCCCAGACAGAGTCGAGAATGCAAAATGGTGCCGTTGCTCTGGAAAACAATATGGCGGTTCCTCAAGAAGATAAAGATACACACAGGATTACATCCCATCTAGCAATTCTGCTTCTGAGTATATACCCCAAATAATTGAAAGCAGGGTCTCAAGAAGGTATTTGAACACCCACGTTCAAGGCAGGATTATTCACAGTAACCAAACGATGGAAGCAACCCTAGTGTCTGCCAATGGATGAATGGATAAACAAAATGTACATACACATACAATGGAATATTACTCAGCCTTAAAGGACATTCCGACACATGCTACGACATGGGTGAAACTTGAGAACATGCTAAATGAAACAAAGCAGACATACCACACACACACACACACACACACACACACACACACACATGAATACCTTATGGTTCCACTCATACAAAGTACCTAGAGTAGTTAAATTCACGAAGACAGAAAGTAGAATGGTGTTTGCCAGGGGCTGAGGGCTGGGGCAATGGGTACAGAGTTTCAGTCTCAAAGGAGGATGAAAAAGTTCTGGGGATGGATGGTAGCCATGATGGCACAATAATGTGAGCGTACTTAATGCTACTGACCTATTTATTTTAAATGGGTGAGGATGGTAACTTTTATATTCTGTATATTCTACTACAAGTGAAAGTGAAAAAAAAATGAGAATGTAAAAAAGTCAATGTATGAGAGAGTTTGTAAGGGCTTACCCACTAGATGTGTTTGTTGATGTATTACTGAAACTCAGGTGTGGGAGGGGGAACTTAGGCTCAAACGGAGGAGGACGAAAGAACAAAATCTTTTAATACGTGCACTGTGTGGAAGTGAGAAAGAGGATACAGAAGAGAAAAAGACTCTTGGTACAGAAAAATGCAATTTCCAGAATTTCTGAACGTGAGGTTCTTAGGGGTAGGGTTTTGTTTGGACACTTCACACAGCAGGCGCGCCACTCCATTTGGGGTGGCATTTAGAAAGGGATACAGATGTGGAGGGACCGAAAGCTCTCCCGAGCCCCCTCTTTTTGGCTAGACCTTCAATTTCCTATTGGATGAAGTTTTTATCAGGGGCTACCTTTGTGAAAGGTCTGTGGTGAGAAAAAAAATGCAGAAGTCAAGAGAAATTAAACAACTGCTCGGACTCAGGTGGAGGAGGGAAGAACAGCAGCCCGCAAGTGTTGAGTGCCTGTTTCGTACCAGGTGTTTACGTATATCACACGTTTAATCCCCTCAATTGCCTCTCAACTGATTGTATAAAGGCGGGCTTTCCAAGGTCCTTTTGCCAACAGGGTGGCGAAGCCAAGACTGGAACCCAGGTCTGTAAGAGCCTGAAGCTTATCGGGTTTCATCACACTTCAAGCTTTCGGAATCACATTGCTTCAGTTAACTGCATAGATCAGCCCTCCCTGCCTTCGCTGTCAGCAGCCACAGAGGGAGGTTTTTCTGGAACAGATATATGTCTCCCACACACAGCTTAGGACCCTCCAGGAGGCTTTGCAGGGGTGGAGGGGGGCAGCCTTAGCATTCCCAATCGGAACATCATTTTTAATTTTCGCAAATATTCGCATGGCAACATTTAACCTCCTTGAGGAAAAAAAACAAAAAAACAAAAACAAGAACCTCCAGAGGCACAGGTGTCTGGGGAACATCTTTTCCACAGAGCTATCTCGGGTTCAGGTGTTGGAATAAATGAACCCGAGTGCATCAGCCCCTCTCTGGAAAGGCTGTTCTCAGGCTCCTTTGTTTGGTTTATGTATAGCCATCAATGCATCATTCCTTCTGCTTCAGCTGTTTGAGAATCCCATCTTCTCTATTGATTTCCCACAGAACGTTTACTGCTCTCCAAGGTGTGACCTGTACCTCTAGCTAATTTATTTCTGTCATGGCTGTAGGATTTAGGAATGAAGGGGGAGGGGAGCAGGGAGGAATGGCGACTCGAGGAAGGGAGGGTGGGGGGAGAGTGATGTGTCAAAGATGTGGGAAGTAAATTCAGCATCGGAGCCCCCGACAGGCACGCCTGCAGCTCTGGAGGGCAGTTCTGTGCACGCAGCCAGGGGACTTTGTTTGAAAAATCTGCTCAGCACGATGGGAGCTCAGCCACGGGGTTTCAGAAGGCCAGGAATTATAGCAGGGCCCCATGGGGATGGAGAAGCAACGAAAGAATGTGTTTGAAAATAACGTCTTGACTCTCCAGGAGCCGGTCACCATACTTGAGCAGTATGTGGTAGGTTTTTTTTTTTTCTTTTTTTAATGAAATGATGGAAAACTCCTACCAGGGTCAGGGAGGCGACTAGGGAAGTCATATTCTCTTCTTCATTATGGGATTTTCAACAACGGGGCATTCGAGTGTCAGTCCCTGCAACTGCGATTATAGTGACTGACATGTCAGATATTAAATCGAACCACTTTAACATAAACCTCCGTTGCCCTCTATGCCTGGAACACACCAAGTGACCCTTTCCATGGCCTGGTTCTACCAGAGAATGATTCGAATGTCCACTTCGTCGTCCCCGCCGCCTCCCGCCCCATGGAACGACTTTTATCTTTTTAGAAAATCTGGATGTTGATTATTTATTATTTTTGCCTGGGTAGTGACTCATGTTCGTTAAGTGAGTAGATCAGTCATATTTGAAGAGGTCTTGAGAGTGCTCAAGATCTTTTTCTTTTCTTTTTTAAAGATTTTATTTATTTACTTGACCGAGAGAGAGAGATCACAAGTAGGCAGAGAGGCAGGCAGAAAGAGGTGGGGGAAAGCAGGCTCCCCACTGAGCAGAGAGCCAGGATGTGAGGCTCGATCCCAGGACGCCGAGATCATGACCTGAGCCGAAGGCAGAGGCTCTAACCCACTGAGCTACCCAGCTGCCCCTCAAGATCTTTTTCATAGATGTTATTTTATTGCCACGGCAGTGCTGAGGTATTGTTATTTTCTGGGCATAATTGGAGAAATGCCAGCTCATCAGCCAGCTTGCTGCCTGCTAAGGTCACGTGGCTAATCAATAGCTAATACGGGATTCAAGTCTAGAGCTGCTGGTTCCAGATTCAGTTTGCATTATATGACATCTTACAAGTTCAGGGGCCACAATACTATACCAGGATCACCCACTGAATAGTAGGAGCTGGGCAGTAAGAGGCACGAGGACCAAAATTTGCCCAGCCACTTAGAGAGACACTAATGGGGTGAATCAGAACTGAACCAAACACACAGACTTCGATGCATCCACTCCTAGGATTTATGCCTACAGGTGGTCTATCTGAGGCATGATAAAGCCTAGGAAGGAGGGTAGAACATTCGCTAGTGACCATTTTCTCTCTCCTCATGTAGCAGCCTCCAACCCCACTCCAAGGTACATGCAGATTCTCTGTCACTCTTTATAGGGAATAAAATAAGTCATCTCCACATATGTGATCATTCATTATAATGTATCCTGAGCTGGGCGTTATAAGAGCAATTCATTGTGAGGCTGGTTGAGGAAGTTCCTGTTTGTAAATGCCAGCCATTCTGAGAACCTCTTCCTTTTCCACAGTGATATGTAAGGGGATCCTGTGATGTTAGTTGGAGAACAAGATGGCGGGGCTGGGGTGTCTTTCATCCCTGGAGCCTAGGCTACCTGTAACTCTAGCCCTGAGGAAGAATAGGGTTCACCTGGCCTGATGGCCAAATCATCTCAGCACCCACCTTGGAGGCTGAAAGAGCCTAAGAGCCTCAATCAGGAGGCCCCGGACTTGAGTCACTCCGTTTTTAAAAACCTATAGCATGACAATATCATGAATAGGCTTCTATCCGGAGTAAGCGCTTGCAATTAAAGAAGGGGTAAGGGACGCCTGGGTGGCTCAGTTGGTTAAGCTGCTGCCTTTGGCTCAGGTCATGATACCAGGGTCCTGGGATCGAGTCCCACGTCGGGCTCCTTCCTCAGCAGGGAGCCTGCTTCTCCTTCTGCCTCTGCCTGCCACTCTGCCTGCTTGTGCTCTCTCTCTCCCTCTGTCTGACAAATAAATAAAATCTTAAAAAAAAAAAAGGGATAATCTTGTAGCTAAATTTAAAAAGTCCAATGTGTAGGAATAAAAAGTAACTGTAAATATCACTGGAATAACTGACATTATTTTGTTCTGAGAAGGTTTGGTTTTTGAAAAGAAATTTACATTCTTCCTCTCTGTGTGGCTGACTACATCCCCTCCAACTCTGAGGTAACCTTTGTCTCCGGACTTAGGATTTTGAGAAAGGATGAATGAGCAACAGAATAAGTTGGCCTGAGGTGGCCTGTTGTTACAGAGAGAACTCAGGACTCAGAGTTTTTTGAAAGGCCTGCACTGAGGACTGGTTCCACAACTTATTAGCGATGTGGCTATGGCATCTAATTGCCATAATCAGTTTCTGCATCTGTAAAATGGGTATATTAATACCTATCCTAACTCACAGGGTTGTTGCATGTACCTCAAGAGACAATGGGTGCTAAGATGTTTTGTAAACTCAAAAGCACTGTGCCGGAAAGAATTTGTCCTGTATTATTTTGAGTTCTTAAAACATATGGACAATTGGTGTTATCTCACTTACCTCTGCTATCATCAAGACATAATGTTCCAGCATGCTTCTATTTAACATTAAAACTTATTTGGGGCTATGATTTGGAGTCAACCTACAGCTCACCACTGGATTCCAAATTTAATTCGTACAAGTATTTTTTTATTATTATTTATTTATGTATTTATTTTTATTTTTTTAAAAGATTTTATTTATTTATTTATTTATTTATTTATTTATTTATTAGGGAAGAGAGAGAGTGAGAGAGAGCATGAGAAGGGAGAAGGTCAGAGTGAGAAGCGGACTCCCCATGGAGCTGGGAGCCTGATGTGGGACTCGATCCCGGGACTCCGGGATCATGACCTGAGCCGAAGGCAGTCGCTCAACCAACTGCGCCACCCAGGGGCCCCTTATTATTATTTATTTATTTGACAGAGAGAGATCACAAGTAGGCAGAGAGGCAGACAGAGAGGGGAGGGGGGAAGCAGACTCCCTGCTGAGCAGAGAGCCCGATGTGGGGCTCGATCCCAGGACCCTGAGATCATGACCTGAGCCAAAGGCAGAGTCTTTAACCCACTGAGCCACCTGGGTGCCCCAATACGTACAAGTATTTTATAATCCATGAGATGAGCTATGTCTTGGTTAGTGTGGGCTGCTCAGTGACCTCTGATGCTGGGTGACTGGAGAGGGAGGGAAGGGGACCAGTCCTGCTTCTGCCAATTTACCTGCTGTGACACTGGACAGCCACTTAAGCTCTTTATGTCCTGGCTTCCTCACTGATAAAATAAAGATGATAATAGTTCTCCATCCACAAGGCTGTTGTTAGAAATTGTTCATAGGTCCATAAAGAGACCTATGATACTGACTTAGTGCAGTATTTTTAAAAAATATTTGAGAGAGAGAGAAGGGGCAGAGGGAGAGAACCTCAAGCAGACTCCCTGCTGAGCACTGAGCCCTACACAGGGCTTGGTCCCACATCCCATTAGGTCATGACCTGAGCTAAAATCATAAGTTGGATGCTTAACTGATTGAGCCACCCAGGTGCCCTGAATTAGTGCAGGATAAACACTCCTTACTCTTTTGTTGAACAAGAAATGACTGGCTTCCGAGTGAGGATTCTTCAGTGTGTTAATTGAGGGTAGGTTGTTCAGACAGTACTGAAGACCAAAAATTACCACAAAGACTTTATGTATGGGTAAGGAGTTGATGAAATTGTCCTAGAGACACATAATGGAATAGTATTCAGCCATAAAAAGGGAGGAAGCACTGGAATAGGCTACAGTGTAGATGAAACTTGAAAACATACTAAGTGAAAGAAGCCAGTCACAAAGGTCACGTATGGTGTGATTCTATTTACATAAAATATGCAGAAGAGGTAAATCCATAGAAACAGCAGATTGATGGTTGCCAGGGGCTACAGGGAGAGGGAAATGGGGAGTAGCAGTATAATGGGTATAGGGTTTTATTTTGGAATGATAAAAATGTATTAGAATTAGATGAACACAGCATTTTGAACACAGTACATTGAGAATGTACTAAATATCACAGAATTACTCACTTGAAGCTGGTTAATTTTTATGTGCATTTTACCTCAGTCAAAAAACTACCAAAAAAACCACAAACCACAAAAAACCCCAAAACCAAAACCAAACAAACAAAACCAAAAACAAACCCACACCTGAATAAGGTTACTATATAGGAAGTCTTCCTGACTCTTTATATAATCTTGGCCATCTGGTGAGCTTTGTGAAGAAAGTCTCCCCAACTTCCCTACATTTTTTCCTGACTTTGGTAGCCTTGTCTTAAAACCTTGGTTTTCTGTATCTCCAAGAATACTCAAGTTCTGTTTGAGGCACTTCTTTCATTGATTCACTTGGTGTCAAAGAGAATGATAAGGCACTTCTTTCATTGATTCACTTGGTGTCAAAGAGAATGATAACTAATATGTGATCCAGGGTAGAGGACAGCAAGCTGGCACTGCTGTGTAACTTTGGCAAGCATCGCAACCTCTCTGGTCTTAGAGAGACATCAACTAGATTTGGAATTTTCAGTTTTAAAGTGCTAGATTTAAAAAATGAGCAGTGCGTTATTAGGTTTCCTTTAAATATTCTGCCAGCTAATTTCTCTGATTCTTTTACTTTGAATTCATTTATCAAACCTAGCTAGACAGAAAAAAAATAAATTACGCTCTGAATTAGCCTCCTTTTTTTTCCATTAAACCTCATTAATACGGAGAAAAATTCATCTCCATATCTGTGGTAAAACTACTTTGACCGCGGGAAACTTTTCTTCGTGTTTTTTTAAGATAAAAATGCCCAAAGCATGAAATTGATATACTTTAAGGTTTGAAAAACATCAAAAAGGATTTTTTATCTTTAATTATAATATGTATCAGAAGATAGACACAGCAATAACTTAATAGCCCATCAGAACACCATCTTCAAGGGTCATTTAGCATTTCCATGATAAATTGCTATTTTTAGAAGCTTATGTAACCAAACAAAGAATGTGTTCTTGGCTATGGCCATGAAGACAAGTTATTATCGTGGGAGGGACAAAGGAATCTGAGAGGCCCATGAGAGACGGAGCCAATTGCAGAGGACGTTTTATAGAGCGCTCTTTCTCTTTAGTCTCCCATTTTCTGCAATCAGAATAATGCAGTGCGTTTCAGGGCCATTTTCATTTTTGAAGTGCTCTTTCATCATTAGCTAATAAATACTCATCAATGAATTCTCCTCCTCGTCTTGGAAGTTGGAGTAAAAAGAAAGATAATTGCTCTCTATTTCGTAAGTATTATTCCCTTTGGGGCTTCCCCTCTTGTGCTTTTAATGGAAATGTAAGAAATAAATGATACCTACTCGTTGGAAAGGACCATCAACTTCCATTCCTTCTGTATAGAGCACCTGGAAATTTACCACAGATATTAAGGACCTTCAGCAACTACCCAACTATGGTAACAGAAGGCACGTCTGTCTACCATTATCAAGCTCTGTATTGCTTAGTGTCTCTCGAGGACAGGGAACTGGAAAGATGCCTTGGGGGGGGAGGCTTCATCAGACTTCTTCATCAGTAGAGTTGAGCTGGGAGGAAGTGGTCTCTGAGCGAGGGCTTCCAGTGGCCTTCATATCTCTGATTTCTAGGGTCAAAGGGTATGGTTTTACAATTTTCTATTCTTTTGTGTTATCCGCACTTCTCCCTTGTATCATCTTAGTTCCATTTAGACTTGGCTATGATTTTCCCAGTTTGCTGTGGTGAATTGTGCTTCACTTAAACTGCTCCTAGACTATTGTAGCTGCACGTGGCTAGGGAAGGGGGTATACGGAAGATGATTTATAGCATAAGCTATGTCTTACTGGGTTTTTGCTGTCTTGTAGTTTATAGTAGTGTTATCCAATAGGCCCACAACGCAAATGTGAGCCACATGTGTAATTTTAAATTTTATGGTAACTGCATTAGAAAAGTAAAATAAACAGGTGAAATTAATTTTAATAATACATTTCATTTAACCAAATATATCCAAAATATTATCGCTACCTTATGTAATCAATATAAAAAGTGAATGAGATATTATCCATTTCTTTAACCAAGTCAATGAATTTTGATGCATGTTTTATACTTACGACATGTCCATTTGGACTCGCCACATTTCAAGTATCAACAGCTACATTTCATGTGGCTGGCAGTCATTCTTTTGGACGCTACAGGTCTATAGGTGTGGGTAGACCATATTTTAACATGTATTTTTAAGTGAAAAAGCATTCTGAATTATTTCTCACAAAGCCAAATTCTGATGTAAATTACCTTAAGTTTTCAAGGCTTTCTCCTTCTCAAGTAAAGTATCTCTTGGTTTTTTCAGGGACGGGAAGAAGTTAGAGGGTTCCAGCAGAGACCGGGTTAATATATATTTTCTCAAAACTATAGTTCACTCTGGTGGTTATGCTCAGTATTGAAATTAACGGTAGCATGAATGAATTATGATCTCTTCCTCCTCATTTTGCTTCATGTTTTGCTGTACCCTAGGCTCTAACATACCTAAACCAAGCAACGACAGGACTGTTGATTTCAGACATTAGGATTTGACCGTGTTCGATTTGAACCAATCCTATGGTAGCTGCACTGTAAACGGTTCCCACATACTCTTGGGTTTTGGTGTCATCATCCCCCAAGATAATCTGTGCTTATTTTTATGTATTTGTGTTCTCATAATGAAAAAGGCTTCTGCTTCTGCTCAACGGAAATCATTCTAAAGGGCAGCAGCCATAACCAAAGTAGACAAAGGCATCATGGTGGCTGCAGATCATGTCCCAGAGGCCTGTGCCCCATTCTTAGGCTAAAGACCTCATTTTTTTTTTTTTTTGGAGAACAACATCACAAATATTTGGTCTATCTGTCGTTCCACCAACGGGAACTTTAATCATTGGCACTTCTACATATCTACAGCGGAACGATAATTAATGTTGGTAATTATTTATCTTTGAACATCGACCATGAGCAAAGCACTGTGGCAGGTGCTGTGAGGGATACAAGAAAGTGGTGGCCTCCTCCCTTGTCCCCAAGGCACTTAGCCTGATGGTGAAGATAAGCTTGGTACACAGAGTCCTAGTCAAGCTTTTAAAGTGTTAAGGCAGAAATATCAGCAGGGTATTCCAATGACCCTGATGTACTGCAAGATACAGTGAACAAATAAATATTTGCCAAGGCCTCATTCCAAGCCAGGAGATTTACCAGATTTCAGTAACAATGAAGATGAAATCCCCTAAACTACTGTGAGATGGGGGTAAGGAACGGCCACCTACCATGCCTTTTTTTTTTTTTTTAAAGATTTTATTTATTTATTTATTTATTTATTTATTTATTTATTTATTTATTAGGAAAGAGAGAGAGTGAGAGAGAGAAGGTCAGAGTGAGAAGTGGACTCCCCATGGAGCTGGGAGCCCGATGTGGGACTCGATCCCGGGACTCCGGGATCATGACCTGAGCCGAAGGCAGTGGCTCAACCAACTGCGCCACCCAGGGGCCCCCTACCATGCCTTTTGAGATATGATATAACAGGGAACAAGAACACCAGAAATGCAGAGGAAGGCGAGACTAAGACCTCCAGTCCCAGTTGGGGTCAGATCTTCACAGGCCATGATGACAGGCTGGTTTTCAAAATAGTTCCCTGGCGGGAAAGGGAGAGGAAGGATGCCTGGATAGACAGGGGCAAAAGTGAAGGCTAAGACGTTTCGAGGGCTGGTGAGCCCTGGAGAAAATTCATACTTAAGCGAGCTGTGTTCTCGTAAAAAGCCGTTGGATTCTCTCTTAGAATACTGGATTCAGACTGTGTCTGTGTCATGTCCTCTACAGTTCCTAGATGTTTGAAAAATTATGATAAGTTACTAAGGTGGATAATTTAATTTTTCACTTTTATTTAAAAAGCAGCACATCAAGGGTTGTTAGTTTAATCACTGTGATAGAAAGGGGCCATGTCATGGGGCTTCAGAGCTGATTGTGGAAGCCAGGCTACCCAGATTCAAATTCCAACTCCGCCCCCCCCTCCCAATTCCAACTCTGATACCGAGCCTCTCAGTGCTTCAGCTTCCTCATCTGCAGACTGGGAAATAATAACGGCACTTGCTCCAAGGGCGACTATTCGTAATGCAATGAGTTGAGATTTGGAAAGGTCATAGGTGAGCCGTTCACGGTAAGGATCCTAAGTGTTTGTTAAATCTAACGGATGCGGTACCTAAAGGGCCAGGGGCTGGCAAAGGCAAAGAGCTCTGTGTGTGATTGACGTGTGATCAGAGAATTGTTGATTTGGGTTTCGTAGGACATTTTTTTGAAGGAACGAATTTGCCTGTAGTCCAGCTAGTCTGAAATCGGTCAGTGGTCAGTACCACTGAACGCAGACACTGAGGCCTACGTACGTGCAGTAGAATTGTATAGGCTTTGTATTTTATTTTGGTACATACTAACATGCATTTAGTTGCTCTAACGAGCTAAATTTTCCACGTCGAAGAACTGGCATATGAAATATCTAGAAACACAAGTTGCTTCTTTTTTCTCATTTTTTTAATTAAGATTTTATTTATTTATTTGACAGAGAGAGAGAGATCACAAGTAGGCAGAGAGGCAGGCAGAGGGAGAGGGGGAAGCAGGCTCCTGATGTGGGGCTCGATCCCAGGACCCTGAGATCATGACCTGAGCCAAAGGCAGAGGCTTTAACCCACTGAGCCACCCAGGTGCCCCGAGAAGCACAAGTTGCTTCTAAGGAAATATGTGTACAGTAATATTGGATCATATATGAAAATACCACTTTTGTCATTAAAAGCAGACTCTTGTCATATTGTAATGAGTGGTTGCTTTGCATTTGTGTAAAAATTGCTTATTTAGAAAAGTTCCAAACAGGCACAGAAGGAAAGAATAGTCCACCATATATCCATCATATATCTATCGTTTAGATCTTAACTATTTTATCGAGTTAACGTATTTTAAAGGAAATCCCAGAAGTCCTGGCATTTTAACCCCCAAATATTTGGTTGAACATTTAGAAAGTATATTTTCTTGTATACCCACAATGCCATCCCAGCCACAACAATCTTTCTTTAATATATCCCATCCATATTCAGATTTTCCCATTGGTCCCCAAGTGGCTTTTTCAGTTAATTTGTTTGAATCAAGACACAAACAAGGTCTATGCAGTGCATTTGATCATCAAGACTCATGTTTCTTTTAATCTAGGATGGTCTGTGTTTGTTCCTATGTTAGTTTGAAAGAGTTTTATTATGTGATGGGCTCCAGGTCTGAGACCTAGGGAGGCCCTGTATGGGCCACGTGCTAGATGGTTGTCTAATTCACCTTAGGTAGAAAAATCTTTGGGCAACAAAATAGAAGAGTAATTCTTTTCCCACAAGTTTTAATTCCAATTACATATATTCTAGGTACCAAGTGAGTCACTCAAGGCCCAAAAATGAATGAGATGCAATCCTTGGGCTCAGCAATCAGGCAGAGTTTATGCTCTTTGACCATGAGTGTTTCTGCTGTATGACCTGTCAGAGTCAGGGTCAGAGGGATACCTGACCTTGAGGTTGAAGGGGGAGTGTGGCTGCCTCTAGGGAAGCAGTTGGCATGTAGTTGGCATAGACTCTTTCTCAGGGCTTTTCTTTACAGTGTTGGAATACCCCAGATAACATAGGATGCTGGAGATTTCATTAGGCCCGTTGCAAAGATACCTAGTGATTAGAGACGGGAGATCCTGGGGCCTGCCTTCCATCCTAACACTCTGTTCTCTGGGGACATTCTGTCGGATGTTTCATTCCTCAGTGAGTATAAATTGGGTTGAACCTCCACAAATATGCCAAGCCCTGGATGGCATTTGAGAAATGGTTAATATCTCCCAGGAAGTAGAATTCTTAAGACAGCACATATAGAAAAAAAAAAAAAAAATCCCCTTAGGTCTTTGCTTTAAATATGTCTTCTCTGAATTTGAAAGGAATTCCTGCAGGTGGTCAGGTTACAGGGAAGGAAGGAAAAAACTTTTTTTCTTAGAAACGTGTGTTTTAGGGAGAAAGCCTGTTCCGAACATCCGAGGGGGCCCAGGGGAACGTGGAGAGGTGACTGTCGGGTGGGAAGATCTCTGGACTGACACGTGGAAAGACTTGGGGTTGCTTCTTAACTCATCACTTACCAGCTACTTGAATGTGAGCAGGTCTTTGAACTTGCTCAAAGTCAGTTTTCTTATCAAAAAATGGGTATAATAATGACTTTTCCTTATGAAAGAGGGGGAATAAAAGATGACAGTTTTGAAACTTTCTGTATTTGCATCCCTCCTTACAGATAGGAAAGGATATTGGTATAGCTGCCTTTGGAAGAGGAAACCTCTCTGAAATTTTTGGAAGGACAGTTATGAGAGTGCCTTGTGGATCAGAGGACGGCCAGCCAGGGTCTTTGGATTCTGAATGAAGAATAGTTTAAAACCATTTATTTAGTTCCAGAATAAAGAATGAAAGGAATAGTATTAAATAAATATTTAATATTTAAAAATTAAATAATTTTTACGTAGCATTTAAAAAATGATGTAACTTTTTCTCAACCTCTGTTTGTGTAGTAGCAAGGATAAAATTAAATTACCTTTATGGACACTGAGTTAGGCTACATTCATCCAGTGGCAGTGTTAATTAGTAGAACTTCTGCTTCAGTATCAAATGGGATTATAATGATGAGAAGTTGGTTTATTGAATATAATTATGAATTGGATAGATTACTGGCTCTTCTATAAAGCACAGAGGGCAGTGGACTTCTGATTATATAGTCAAGTGATTATTTGCACAAAAGTCATGACTTAAATACTGGTGTTAGAGAGAAGGGGAGATTGGCCTATATGACCCACATATACTGGTTGGGGGAGGGCAGTGGGGCAGTCAGAGAGCTTCAGGAGGGTGTGGGAGGAAGATAGATCCTAGAACCAGAGGAAAGTTGGGAAAATATTAATATAACAAGCAAATATTCTGCAGCATCTTAAAACTAAGCTGGGGAACCAATTTTGTTTTTGTTAGCATTTTGGGTGCTCAGCCTATGATGCATTACATAGCCATGTGAACTTACATTGATGCCATCCCCCTTGTGTGCCCTGGGCATCCTTAGGTGGTCAGTAAACAAAGCAAACATTCACTGATATGCTCCAAAAAGCACTTGGGGAAGCTCCAACAGAAAGCCATTCAATAGAGGATGAAGGTAGAGGGCAAAGAAGCATCAAGTAAATGGAGTATTGAAATTCAGAGTAACAAAGGATTGCTTATCTAACAGCATGTCGCAGGCATTTATTTTAAAAATTTTGTTTATTTGTCAGAGAGAGAGAGAGAATGAGAGCAGGGGGAGCTGCAGGTAGAGGGAGAAGCAGGCTCCCCCCTGAGCAGGGAGCCCGATGCGGGGCTCGATCCCAGGACCCTGAGATCCTGGCCTGAGCCGAAGGCAGATGCTTAACTAACTGAGCCACACAGGCGTCCCCCAGGCATTTGTTTTAGTGTTAATTGTACCATCCAACATCAGGGACCACTTAAAAAATTGAGTGCACATCTCTATCATAACAATTGCCATTTCTATTTCTTACCGTTGTCTATTTTTGTAGCATACATCGTATTTATTGAGCATCTACTATGTGGAAGCACACCACAGTGCTGGGCGTACGTGAAGGAATATTTCATTAGCCGATGACAGAGTGAGCTCAAGCAAGATAAAAACCGAAAAGTAACCAGGGGTTAGTAATTCCTAAGGCATTAGTGACAAGAGCCATTTCAGATGAATGGGAAGCGGACTGACCCAAACAGTTTTTGTTGCTTCTTTTCTGGCAGTTGGGTTGTCACGGATATGCTCAGACCCCTATCCAGTTCCACACTGTGAGACTTGAGGTTAGCTAGAGACCTAGAGGTGGGAGTGGGCTAGCCGCTCCATCCCATCTCTAGGGCTTACACCCTTTCTTTAGATCTCATTGATAGATATGTAACCAAATGCCCTGAAGACACGATCTTGAGACATAGAATCCCCATGAGGGCAGGACTGGGTCTATGTGCATTTCCAGGCCCTCATACTGTGTCCAAAACAGAATGGGAATTCAGTCAACAAAAAACTGATGGTCTCCCTGAAGCAAAAAATGTCTTCGAAGCTTAAATGCATACCGTAAAACTCTGAGGCCATCAGTTAAGTCGGAAAAAGATTTGGAAATGAACCCTTTTTGAATCATCGCATTCCTTCCAACAGACGGGATCCCCCCATCACGAGGGCATCCACGCACATTATGTCTACACACACGTGTGCCCACATAGACTTGCTTCTGTCTACTTTTGGGTCCTCGGATCTTTGTGATCTCGTTTAGAAAAAGACGTTAGGAAAGTGACATGAATTGGAAGTTGTACGTTGCAGGTTTTAGGCCTTAAAAGACCACGTATCATTAGAGAAATAAATCCGTTCTTCCGAGATTGCCTGTAATTTTATTTTGGCAAGTTCTCCCCGTCTTTTTGCAGCTCTGTCTCTTCCTTAGAGGATTCTTTAAGTTCCATCCATCATCTCATTTACTGAAATGTACCTCATTTGGGAATGAGAAAGTTTTGGCATAGCTGAGAGCTTTTAATGGAAATAGGAGAGAAGATGACTCTGACACATATAATACCTTCAATATGTTTCCATATATTGCACGATCTCTGATGCGTTACCCGAGATCCATAATGACAGATGGGCCGAGAGAAGGAGGAACACTCGCCAAGTAGGGATTTCTTTAGAAACCAGCACTCCTTCCAAGGTGCTTTGAGCTATTCTTAGCAATTGGGGTTCAACACTTTCACCCCCAACAGAAGCAGGTTTCTGCCAATAGGCTGCCTGTGGGAGCTCTGTTGCCTAGCATTTTGCTCCAAACCAGAGTCAAGCCAGGCAGTATAGTCTCCGAGAAACCTAGAGCCAGAGGATTGAGCCCCTGTTTTCAGCTGCAGGACTATGGTCCGGTTATTTGAATTCTTTGAACCTGGGATTCTTGCATCACGCACTGGGGCTGAGAAGTAGTTTCCGTTCCCTTCCAAACTCGGAAACAAAGCTACAAGAAAATTTTTAGGGCACAGTGGGTATCATGAGAATTTCCCTGTTCTTTGCAACTATCTTTTTTACACATCAAGAGTGGAAATAATTAGGAGGGATGTTTCTTTTCCCTTCTTATTTTATCCAAATCTAATCTAATCATTTGATGGCTCAGAATTTCCTCAAATGCAAACTACACACTCCAGAATAATGCATAATTTCCTTTTGGAGTGAGAGGAACAAGCAGTGATGTGTTTTGACCGGATATTATGAGATTGAGAAAATTGAAAAACCTACATGAGAATATAGACTCTATAACATTAGCAATACTTGACTCCACAGTCATTCTTTCCGAGCATCTTTTCCCTTCTCTTATTTTATTTTTTTCTACCCTGTGTGATCCATGTGATAACAGATCTGAATCTTTGGAATATTTTATACGCTTTCTTTCTTAATCGTGTTCCATTTCCATTAGCTTGAGCTATTTATCAGAATATGCTTTTTTTATAATCTTTTTTTTTTTTTTGGACTTGCACACAATCTAGTTACTGTTTTCACCACACCTGTACGTTGTGCTGACAGAGCCTTGTTTTTTGTTTTTGTTTTTTTTTCTCAGCATAGTTTTCCCATCTCGGGCGTGTGCTTGTTATTGTAGTAAGATAGATAACATACCTACGTAAAGACATACTTGGGCCAAACACAGAATGTATTCCCAGATGCTGGCTGGAGGGGAAGGGTCTAAGAGGTCTTGGGAGCCAGTGCCTTAACTTTGGAGATGAGGCCAGAGGGACTTAGAGAAGTGAAGTGCCTTGGGTGTACGAGACCTCATGACTCATCGGGGCTTCTGGGTTAGGTTAGGATTCCTTACTGGACATAACTGGGGCCGCTGGAAGTACAGAAAATTAAACCTATTATCTTGTTTCTCTGAACCAAGAAGAACATCCTTTGAGTTGGGAAAACATTATCTGACAGCAGATTGCAAATCAGAAGGTATCTTTTCATAACACGTAGCTCTATAGGGTATTCAGTCTTTTTTTAAAGGTGTACAGTAGAATGATTATACGTGAAAACATTTTCCTTTCTGGCATCCTTAACATGCCTATGGTGCTGAACACTCCCTAAAGCCTGCTGCATACCCTCCGTGCCTCTGCCTCCTAATCCAGCGTCAGCACCCATTGCAAACATAGTATTAGCTATTTTCAGCTGGCTTGTGTTCCAGTCTGATCTCAGCTCATCTCCAAATGCTTGGCTTGGCAGCCTTAAACTCCATTCTTCCTGTGGTTCTTAGACCTGGTGTTTGGCCTTGGTCTCTGCGGAGTTTGGATATTGATCAGTTCAACAGATGAGCTGCAAGTCTGAACTTGCAAGTGGAGGGCAGGGACTGGCCTCTTCATCTGGCGCTTGATGCAGGGACTGTGCTGTCCATCCCAGGACCACAGTGACGACATGTGATGACACAGGGAGGCTTCCCGATGTCAGGGACCAACGAGTATGTTCTGACCAGATTGTCTACATTAGGAATCCTGTCCTCCAGCAATCCCAGTGAATGCATGGAACTTTTCTCCAAGGAATACCGCACCACATGTCCACAACTTGCCATCTTAGGATCAACGATGCAATATTCCCTAACTCTTACCCAATCTTCTCCACTGACCTTATTGCCCATATCTGTGCTCTTGGTTTTCTGAGTAGGCACCCTATTCACCTTCTGTGACCGCGGTTTCCTTTCTGGCTTTACTTTTGTTTCTCCTGTTCGGTATGATCACCAAGCTGTCAAGTAATAATCTCTTCTTTTGCTTCCAGAAACTTTCCCGTGACACTTCCCATTCGAGTGATATTTTACTCCACTCCTTTTGGGTAGACTCAGGAAAGTGTTTAAGTTATTCCTTGATCTAGTAAGCTGTGGATACTCTTTTGAGTTGTATGTGTACATGTGTGCATGCATGTGAGTGTGCATGGTGTTTAAACACAGCTGTGGCAAAGATGGGGAGACCCGACTTCTGTACCTAGCTTTGCTAGTAGCCATTGCTGTGTGACAGAGGACAAGTCACAGCCTCTCTGAAATCTTAGGTGCAAACAGCCGAGTTGAATCATTCGATGCTGGGCTCTTTTACAGGTTGGGTTTATACAAGATAGCCCAACTCAGCATGGATTTGGGATAACATATGTGTGGGAATTCATTGTAGGACTATATTAGATTCTTATCTATCAACTGCAGTGGTTTGGTTCTGTTGAAAGAACCAACTGAAAGATTGGTTCAGTTGAAGGAATTGTACACGTTCATAGCTCGTAAGTAAGGGGAGAGAGACCGACCGAATACCCAAAGGAAATACATCATTAGCTATTTTATTTAAGCTATTCTGCTTCCGTCTGTCTAATACTGTTGACATGACTTCCTGAGAAAATACTCTTTCTATAACATTTGACTGGCATGGGCTATATTTTTGTTTAAGATATTTTACTCTTCTCACATACACCAATTAACTGTCATATTTTATCTTTCCAGGAGTATCCAAATATAAGGTTGGCGGACAGCCAGTTTGTTAAGTCCTAGAAGAAAATAGCTCATTGTCTATAAAGAGCCTTGTTTTAATGTCTCTTGTCAATTCTGGCAGTCCTTGTGATGCAGAAGATATTTATAAGGCTGGGAAGAAAGGTCATATGTTGGGTGTGAGCTGCACTGAGTAGCCCAAGTGATTTTATTTTTCCATTCAACAGCTCTTTGTTGCTGTAGATGACCAAAACTTGACTCCCTTTTCACTCTTCGCTGAAAATTTCACCATCGTCTGAGAGTTTTGAGAGCTGGCTTGCTGAGTAATTTGCAATGGCCCGCTGCAATCTTAGATATATCCTAAAAATGCAGATAAATAATAGAAAAGTTAATTTTGTCAAATCTGAGACTTTGAATTCATAGGCAACAATTTTGGCATTAGGAAGCCACAATATCTTGGAGTATTAATGTTTCTGTTCAGTAAAAAACTGACCTCCATATTTAAGAGGAAAAGCTGCTTTTAACAACTTCAATGAGAGGGCAATTTTTTTCATCTTAAAAAGTTCATTCAAACCAGCATTTTAATGCTTTATGAACAAATGAAGGGAGACTTTAAGGGATTACATTTCTTTTGAATTGTACAAAGACGTAAAAAGCTTGAAGAAAAGGGACTTGATTCAAGGTAAATGTTTGTTGAACTGATATATCAATCCCTTTGAAATGCTCTTGGGTGAAAAAATTCAAATCTGAACTTTTTTTTAATGTTGCTAGGCGTTCTAGAAGATGGCTTTGAATCTTGAATGAGCAGAGATTTAACTATAATTTCTAGCACTTGATAATTCCAGTTGAGGCCGTGGATGCTACAACATTAGTGCAAGAAAGAATAGC
>CM052815.1:77411412-77487344 GCA_028533885.1 Nasua narica
CCCCAGATTTTACTATAATTTAGAATGAAGTGACAGGATTCTCTCCGTAAGTGGAACATCAAAAATATACTCTATCTTGTGGAAAATAGGGAATTTCTTAAAGATCTTGGAGATGGTTATTTAAATCTGTCAAATAATAGCAGACTTGGGGCGAAGGGCAGTTTGATATCAAGAGCCTAGAGTCACATCCAGTCGTGCCACTAATTTTGTGACTTCAGGCCAATGGCTTCAGGGGTGCTCTTTTCTTATTCTCGTTGGTTAAAAGAGAACATGAGCTCTTTTTAGTCTTGTGAAGATTAATATGGTAACATGTAATTGCTTGGTAGAATGCCTGATGCTCAGTAAGTGTTAGGCGTAATCATTAGCCTGATTTCTGCTTATCATTGTATCTAAGCTTAGTTGTTACACCTTCTGGAAAGATTTTAATGGGAATGATAATTATTACAATAGTCACCATGGGGTTATTTTATAAATATATACACACACACACACACATACACATATAGGGTAGTCTATGTATCTTCATATGTATACGCATGTATATGGTATACAGACTGAACCTCTATACAGATATAATACGTGTGTGTGTGTGTCCATGTACCATACACACACATACATGTGTGTATTATATATGTATAGAGGTCCAGTGTTTTTGTTATTTCTGGCTGTAATTTTGCCATTTATAAGAGTTCACTTCCCATCTGCTTTTCTGGTGCCTCTGCCCTTCTCTATTTTCCTCTAAGTACTTGTGGCCATTAGATTTATTGCATATTTAACTTATTTATTTACTGTTTGTCCCTGCTGGAATGTACAAGAGGGCATGGCGTGTGTGTGTGTATGTGCACCTGTGCGTGTTTTGTTCATACTACAATGATTTCCAGCATCTAGAACATTGCCTGGCATGCAGTAGTCACTCAAATTTATATTGAGTCAATGCACGATCTTCAAACATCATCAAAATTTCATTAATATGAGTTTTGATGATACTTGAAAAAGAATGGGTACTTGGTTGGCCAAGGCTGGAAGCTCTTCCCCAAGCAAGTGGGTGCTTGAAAGGCCAAGGGAAGACATAGGTTTCATGACTCTTGAAAGTGGATGGTAAGTCAGAATTCTGTAATAAATTAGTTCCAGTCTTTTGTCACCAGCAAATGGAGTGCCCACCGTGAGCTGAAGAGAGACCAAATAGGAAACCTCCCCATGCCTTCAGAACACTAGCCTTTTTTTTCTATTTAGACAAAGTTTGTGTGTGTGTGTGTTTAAAGATTTTATTTAACAGAAAGAGATAGATCACAAGTAGGCAGAGAGAGGGGGAAAGCAGGCTCCCCGCTGAGCAGGGAGCCCCATGTGGGGCTCGATCTCAGGACCCTGAGATTATGACCTGAGCCGAAGGCAGAGGCTTTAACCCACTGAGCCACCCAGGCGCCCCGAGACAAAAGTATTTTGACAGGGCCAAACTGTATGAATATTTTAGTTGGAATTCACAGATGTCAAGTATTTTCCTTGTGTAGTGTCTGGTCTAGGGACCCACCGGGGGTCATGGAAATTGACCATTTTTTATCTAAATACTGAATTAGTTAGAAACAATCTAAGTCTTGATGGACGGAAGATTTCTAAGATAGATACGGCTCAACAAATATTTACATAACACATATTATATGTAAGGATTCTGCAAGGCACAGCAGGAGACAAAGATAATAACCCGTGACTGCCCTTTAAGAGCCAACAATCAAGTAGAGGGAATGAAACAAATACCAACACCCGGGGCTGAAAACAGTCAGGCAACTTGTTTTCTTGTTTCTATGCTTTGTGGGTATTTCTAATTCTTCTGATTACATCAAAGAAAAACTTTCTGAAAATGCCTCTCTTCATAAAAATGCTTAGTTGAGGGTCATTTCCTGCCTGTCACAGGTAAAGATGAATATTTGTACACTCTTTGGGCTTCTGGGTTTCTGTAGGAAAGGGAAGTACTATTTACAAATACTTCTTCTGGGGCAGATAGTGTGCTAGATGCTGTCTCATCTATTATCTCACTGAGTCCCTAATTTCGTTGTGAGTCAGGGAAAATTATGCCCACTTCATAGGTAAAGAAGCCGAAGCACAGAGAGTTTAAGTAATTAGCCCAAAGCTATAGGGTTAACAAACTCAGTTAGTAGTTAGCAACTAGATTTCCAGAACATTTTTGTGGTTGAAATCCCATTCCTTCTCCCCTGATTTACACTATAATTCATTAGATGCAGAAGCTCTCTGAGAGAAGTAAGTAATATTGTGGCATCAATTTTCCTGCTTCAAGTGAGACTATCACCATATACTATCATATGTGCAGGAAACCTGCTTTAACCTATAGTAAATCTTACTCTGGTATATGAGATTTTTGAGCATAAAGTTGCCCTTGAATTATTCATATAGGCGCTGACTTGTAAAGAAGTTTCTGAAATGTAAACTGTAAGTTGGTTATGACATAGCAAAGAGACAAGTGCTAACCAGCAAGGGATGTCATTCTGTGACTGTAGGGACCCGCTAGATTCCAAATGGCGGAGATTGCCACAGAAATGAAGAGAAGAGAGAACATTAGCCTCACCAAATAGTGTTTGGCTTGCTGATCTGTTTGTGCTCAGAGAAGCACTGAAGAGAAATATATCCTTTTGGTCGACCGGTGCCTCACGTTACAGCCTGAGAGATGTGTAGGTACTACGACAAAATCTTCTTAGCTCGAATTAATCGGTGGGAAGGTCAATCTGAAGGAATATGAAATTTGAACCAGAGAAGGGATCTGAAAGAAATACATTTTTGGTATTCACAGGAAATTTGTACTAGAGATCTAAAAGCTGGAGGGCTCAAGAAGGCTTCTGGTCCCTGAGCCACACAAGACTAAAGTGTCTTTTTCCAGAGACATGGAGACCCAGGGACATCCGATGGTTTTCTCCAAGTGTGTGTAGCTGGTACAGGGCCCAAGAAATGACAGAATCTGGTCTTCACAGAACAAAGCTGTCTGCTCCCCTCTGTGCTGTGGTGTTTTGTTATTGTTGTTTTTTAATATTTTATTTATTTATTTGACAGAGAGAGATAGCAAGAGCAGGAACACAAGCAGGGGGAGAGGGGGAGAGGGAGCAGTAGGCTTCCCACCGAGCAGGGAGCCTGATGTGTAGGGCTCTATCCCAGGACCCTGGGATCATGACCTGAGCTGAAGGCAGATGCTTAACGACTGAGCCACCCAGGCGCCCCCCTCTGTGCTGCATCGAGAACAGACGATGTACCACCATTTAGAAGTTTCATGTCACTTTTCATGAATGGATTAAAAAAATGTATGATGTGACACTCATTTGTATGTAACTGGTGCTGCAAAAGTGCTTTAAACCAACTAGGGTTTTAGTTTTTTCTTGTTGATACTAACTGGTTTTTTAAAAATTTAGGTGTGACTTACTTGACAAATAAAGATTATAATATATTTAAAGTATATACCCTGATAATTTGATAAACGTATACATTGTGAAAAGATTCCCGCCATTGAGTTAATTAACACATCTGTTACCTCACATATTTACCTTATTTGTGTGTGTGTTGAGAACACTTAAGTTGTAATCTCTTAGCAAATCTCAATTACATAATACAGTATTATCATCTATAGTTATCATGTTATACATTAGATCCTCAGACATGATTCCTCTTATAGTTGAAGTTTGTACCCTTTTACCAAGCTTTTCCTATTTTCCTCACCCTTCCTTGTCCTTGACAGCCATGATTCTACTGTTTCTATGAGTTTTTTTTTATTTTTTATTTTTTAGATTTTATTTGTTTGTTTGTTTATTTATTTATTTATTTGACAGAGAGAGAGAGAGAAAGAGAGAGATCACAAGTAAGCAGAGAGGTAGGTGGAGATAGAGGGGGAAGCAGGCTCCCCACTGAGCAGAGAGCCCTATGTGGGGCTCGATCCCAGGTCCCTGAGATCATGACCTGAGCCCAAGCCAGAGGCTTTAACCCACTGAGCCACCCAGGCGCCTCTGTTTTGTTTTACTTTTGTTTATAGATTCCTCATAAAAGCAATACCATATAATATTTGTCTTTTTCTGTCTGGTTTATTTCACTTTGCATAATGCCCTCCAGGGTCATTATTGTTATTGCAAATGGCAGGATTTCCTTCTTTTTAAAGGCTGAATAATATTCTATTATATGCATACATCACATTTTCTTTACGCATTCATCCATTGCTGGATGGTTGGATCGTTTCCATATCTTGGCTGTTGCGAATAATGTTGCAATGAATATAGGAGTACCGATATCTCTTTAAGATAGCAATTTCATTTCCTTTGGATATATATCCAGAAGTGAGATTGGTGAATCATATGGTAGTTTTATTTTTAATATCTTACAGAAACTTCATGAACTTTTTTTAAAGAAACTTTTGGAAAAACCTTTTGGGAAAAAAATTGGCTGTGCCAATTTACATCCCCACCAACACACAAGGCACAAGGGTTCCTTTATCTTCACGTGTTCATAGCATTTGTCCCTTGTCTTCTTGATGATTGTCATTCCAAATGGTGTAAGATGATATTTCCATTGTGTTTTTGGTTTGCATTTCCCTCCAGACTAATGATGTTGAGTACCTTTTCACATACCTATTGGCTATTTGTTTATCTTATTTGGAAGAACAACTATTCAGTTTCTTTGCCCATTTTTTAAGTTGGGTTATTTGGTTTTTTTACTATTGAGTTTTATGTTTTCCTTGTGTATCTTGGATATTAACCCCTTTTTGGGTAGGGGTTTGCAAATATTTTTCTCCATTCTTTAGGTTGCATTTGTTTTTTGTTGATGGTTTCCTTTGCTGTGCAGAAGCTTCTAATCAACTTTTAAAGAGAATTGGCGATATGAAAGTAAGTTTAGCTGTCTGGTTTGAATTATCCTCAATTTGAATTAGTGTGACCCAAATTAATGGGATTTTACTTTGATTCTTTTTAAAAGAGATTAGTATCATCATGAAGGAGATGTTCTGTTTGATATTACCCTAAAGTCAAGGAAGGTTTCAAATAATGCTTTGACAATCAATTTTGCATGTCTCTTACAAAATTGTTCCATTCCCTTTTATTACTTGTATACAGCATGACCTTCTAAAGAACATTCACTTAGCATTTTCCTACAGAGTGGAGGATTCATTTATAGCAAACATAATTTTATTTATTTATTTTTAAAGCTTTTCTGTTGGGTCTTATTCCGTACGAACTGTTCTGTATGAAGTCAAGAAAAAAGAATTAATAGCTATAAATGTAACTGGGTATCAAGTCCTATTCAGGTGGGTTGAACAATCTCAATTGTGTGAACCTTTCAAGGTCATGCTTATCTAAGGAAAGATGCACAGTGAGCCTCAGAGGACAGCATGGAAAGTGACTTTCTCAGTCTTGACTCACTCTCTAAAGGACTATTAAAATTAGACCAACATCCAGCTCTTGGGCATTGCTTAGCAATGACAGCACGTTAGCAAAATGTTATGTGCTGACCTGGGTCATTTCATTTCATTTCTTTTGTTTTTGTTTTTCCTCGGTTTTATTGAGAAATAATTGACACACACCACTGTATAAGTTTAAAGGTGTATGACATGATGATTTGATTTACATCTATTTCAAAATGATTACCATAAGTATGTTCAGCTAACTTCCATCTTCTCATAGAGATAAAATAGAAACAAAAGTAAGAAAAAGGGGCGCCTGGGTGGCTCAGTGGGTTAAAGCCTCTGCCTTCGGCCCGGGTCATGATCTCAGGGTCTTGGGATCGAGCCCCGCATAGGGCTCTCTGCTCAGCGGGGAGCCTGCTTCCTCCTCTCTCTCTGCCTGCCTCTCTGCCTACTTGTGATCTTTCTCTGTCAAATAAATAAAAATCTGAAAAAAAGAGGAAAGGAAAAAAACTTCTCTTTGTGATAAGAACTCTCAGGATTTATTCTCTTATCAACTTTCCTCTATCTCATGAAGCAGTGTTATCTATAGCTATCATGCTGTACATGATATCCCCGGTATTTATTTATCTTATAACTAGACGTTTGTGCTTTTTGACCACCTTCCCTCCAACTCCCTTCCCCAGACCCCTACCTCTCATTAACACAAGTCTGATTTCTTTTTCTATGATTTTGGCTTTTTGGGTTTTTTTTTTTATTATTATTCCATATATCAGAGATCATATAGTATTTGTCTTTGCCTGACTTTTTTCACGTAACATTTCGCTTTTGGACCTTGAAGGCAAGGTCCATCCACGTGGTTGCAGTTGGTGAGACTTCCTTATTTTTTTTTTTTTTGGCTGAGTAATATTCCACCATATGTATACACCACGACTTCTTAATGTGTTCATCTGATCAATGGACATGTAGGTGGTTTCCATGTCATTGGGTAAGCAATGCCTCTATGAACATGGGGTGCAGATATCTTTTTGAGTGAGAGTTCTGTTTCCTTTGGATATATTCCCCAAAGTGGAATAGCTAGATTATATGGTATTTCTATTTTTAATTTTTTGAGGGACCTCCATACTGTTTCCCACGGTGGTGGCACCAGTTTGCATTCCCACCAACAGTGCAGGAGGGTTTTCTCTTCTCTGGGTTCACACCAGCATTCATTATCTCTTGTCTTTTTCCTGATGACCATTCTAACATGTGTGAGGTGATAGCTCATGGTTTTAGTTTGCGTTTCCCTGAAAACTAGTGATCTTGAATATCTTTTCATGTCCTTGTTGGCCTTTTGTGTGTCCTCTCTGGAGAAATGTTTACTTAGGTCCTTTTGCACACTTTTTAGTTAGTTATTTGTCTGCTATTGAGGAGTATGAGTTCTTTATATGTTTTGGATATTAACCCTTTCTCAGATTTATGGTTTGCTCATGTTATTTCCCACTTTGTAGGTTGTCTTTTTGCTTTGTGGATGGTTTCTTTTGCCATGCAGCAGCTTTTTAGTTTGATGTAGTCTTGTTTTTTATTTTGTTGTTTGTGCTGTGGGTGTCCTTAGATCATTTCCTAAAGCCCTTTCCAACCCTGGAATTGTTTCTATGATCCGTTAACTCCACGGTTTCAAGGATTCTAGCATTTTAGCTGGCAAAGTTGTTTGCACTTTGAACGGTCTGTTTGTAGGGATGTTGTTGGGGGCTAGGGCCGATGGGAACTCTGTGCCAATGAAATTATGCAGCAAGGCAATCTTTTTGATTATAGGGAGTGCCTAGAATTTTCACGTATAGCTCTACCTGGGTTAGAATCTTAACTGTGGCTCAATAAAACGTGATTCAACTCTTCCTGGACTCTGCTAGGGAAGATGGCAATACACAGTCTGGGTCCCTGGGGTTTTGTGAAGGCATGTTTCCCCCTGACATAAAGTGCAGATGATGGAAAGCAGCTCCTTGGAAATGATCATTTTCTCAGTCTGTTTTCCTTGGCTTGGGTATAGAACGTGGAGGTTTTTCTCTGAGCCCTTGGAAGATGTGGCCTGTGCACGTACTGCTCAGCTCCTAGGCCTGCGTTTATGGAAAAAAAGTTCCTAAAGAAACAGATTGAAATTGAGCAAGATCAAGTATTCACTTGTGGGTTTCCGCAAAAGTTGCTTTTTTTATTTTCCCCTTCACTAGCTTGTGGAAATGTCTCAGGGCTGCCTCATCTGAGAGATTTGCGCATTAAGCCAAAAAAAATTATAATTCATATCCCTTCCTGTTCTCCCGGGGCTTCAACACACAGGCAATCCTCATTTGCATTCTCTAGCATTTATCTCCCTGCTTCCTGCTCATCTCAGGACTGTCTTAGGGAGTTATAACATCCCTCCTCTCCAGCACTGCAGCCTGTGTCTGTTGTAAGTCACATGTTTGACTGTGTTCAGAGTGGAAGGGAACTGCATTGGATGGCATGTTAGGTGTCTTTCTGTACATCCACCAGCGTCCTTCCCCACATTTCAAATTATTGAACTGAGAGCTAGAAGAAATGGAAGGAGGTTGAAGTGTTCATTGGCAGAGCCTTAGTCCCAAGTCCCGAGAAACATCCTCTCTTCTGTCTGCTCCAGAAGTTATTTCTAGCTTGATGATTTTTCATAAACATTGGCCTAAGAGTAGGGACAGATTCCCCCAGTGTAAAAGATGTTCTTCTAGAGGAAGTTAATTTCCTTTAGAAGCAATGCTAATTTTTTCAGACTTGAGAAGGTACTAGAATATTCTCAAACTTTCTAACTCCTCCTCCTTCTCCTCCACTTTCTTCTTCTACTTTAGAGGGAGAGAGAGAGCACGCACATGTGAGTGGGGGGCGGGCAGAGGGAGAGAGAGACTTTTAGGCAGGCTCTACATCCAGCGTGGAGCCCAGTGGAGGGGTCGATCTCACCACCTGGAGATCATGACCTGAGCTGAAATCAAGAGTCAGACGCTTAACTGACTGAGCCACCTGGGCGCCCCAACAAACTTCCTAACTTCTAAGTGGAAATCTGTGACTCTGGACATTTTTGAAACATTCAGAGATATGTGGAAGAATAATGTATGTGCTGGGGAAGTCTAGATAATTAAATACTCTGATAAGAACTCTTTCCCTTTGCCTTTTTGTCTCCACATCAGCAAAGAGCCAAACATCAAGCTGTCCTCTGGTATTGTCCCACTGAGTCCCTTACTAAGTCTGATGATGAAAATCAGTCCATTTGTCATTCACTTGAGACTTCAATCCTAGAAGGAAAGAGGGTAGGATACTGCAGACAGTGCCCTAACTTCTTTCTGCTTCCAGGTTCCTGCTTTATCCTGGAGGAAGTATGGTATAGTACAGTAGTGCATTAATTAGTCAATTAATTAATAAACTTACTCATTCAAAACACTGTCTAGGTGCTCATAGTATGTGAGGTGCCGAGACAAGTCTTACTATTCACGAGCTAAGAGTTTAGCTGTTCAGGATAAACATATACACAAGAAAATGGACCGAAGTATTGTACATACTGTAATTAAATATATGTAGGAGTGATAGGGAGAAATGGATGATCTCTGGATTGATGGAAGGTACACTTGACATTTCTTATGGCTAGTCGCACCAAGGGATTAAGATAGAAATGGAAAGTCTGGTGTTCTCTCAGGAGCACTTTGTATACTTTTCCAGAAATTCCCTTAGTGTTTCTTGGTAACTGTTAGGAAAAGCCCTCATCCCACCTTGCTGACTTCCCAGTGCTGGGGGTATAGGAGCACCTGTTGGTGATGAGCTCCCTGGTGTAGAAATCTGACCTGGACAGAGTCTGACTTCCTATAAGAATCCATAATGAATTTTATGTTGCAGATCTCAATATGAATAAATGAATGAATCCATGAATCAATGACATGGGTCCTTTTCCTTAGCTTTGTTACTGACTCATTGGATGACCTCCTTGGCTTTTCTTTTTAATAGTTGTAAAAATGGCTGCTCTGCCTTATTTCATGGGGGCTGAGGGGAAAGATCAAGCCAGAAAACCAAGGGAACATTTCGAAATACCTAAATTACTTGAAAACTTTACACATGTAAGGCGATGCTGTTAAACACTGTCTTCTTGAAAAACATGACATAGTGAAGGCCGGCAGGCAGGAAGGAAGAGAGGGAAGGGGATAAGGAAAAAAAGCAAAGGATACAATCAGAGACTGAGAGGGGAGGGAACAGAAGAGAAGAATAAAATGAAACCCACACTTAGATGCCTGAATCCAGGCTGCCGTCTCTACGTAATACCAAGATATGGAGGAGGCACTGGGAGAAACAGAGTCTGCTCAAGAAGGATCTCATTAGCCTCTGGGGTGCCTGGGTGGCTCAGTTGGTTAAGTGATCGACTCTTGATTTCATCTCTGGTCCTGATCTCCGGGCCCTGGGATCAAGCCCCATGTTGGGCTCTGCGCTCAGCGAGGGGTGCGGTTGAGGATTTTTTCTACGTCTGCCCTTCCTCTCTCTCTCTCTCTCTCTCTCTCTCTCAAGTAAATAAATAAATCCAAAAAACAGAAGGATCTCATTAGCCTCAAAGACTGTGACCTACAAGTTTTGTTTCAACTCGCTCTTCGGTGTTTGAAACTGATCTTTGCCGCTTCTGTTCAATTTGTAGCAGTTGAGGGAACCTTTTCTGAATAAACTGATAACATGAACCCACTCCTCACGAGCACCTTCATGGCCTCAAACGCGAAATACTCTATACCGCTCGTAGAAAACTACTAACCGAAGCATAGAGAATACCAAATGTTGCCTTAAAAGCTCGGCCGATTGTTGTCATCACAGATAAAACAGAAATTTTTATTACAAACATTCACACCTGTGTAGCAGGACTTCAAAGGAAAAAATTTTAAAACATTAGATAGGCGATTGCACTGCTCGCGCCCATGCGGTGCCCTGAGTGCGGGTGTAGGTCTCTAAGGGGTGGTGAGAGGGCTCAGGGTATGGACGGGGACCTGAGAACTTCAAAGGTATGGAGGAATAGTTCTTGTTTTTGGTGCACTATATTGTTTAGAAGGGATTGCATAGTATGCAGAGGAGAAAAAAAAAAAAAGCAGATAGCCAGTGGGATTGAGTGGGAAGAAGATCTGGGTGTCTGAAGGGCTAGGTTCTAGTTCTGACTCCTGGCTGAATGGGAGGGCTTGCTGAGCCCTCCCATTTCTCTGTGTCAACTTTCTCTGTCAACTTTCTCTGTGACAGGCCCTCTGCAAGACGAGGAGATTGGAATAAAGGGTCTCTGAGGTTCCAGGCTCTTGACAAAATAAAGTTCATTTAGTTCCGAGAGTATTGGGTTGTAATAACAATACAATTGTTGTTACAGCTAATATAATTTATTGTGTGCTAACATCTTTGGGCCTTGTTTCAGTCGATCCTCATGCAATCTTATCAAATAGGTATTTTCCCACCCACTTAAAAAAAAACCATTTATTGACTTATTTGAGAAAGAGAGAGAGAGAGCGCGTGCACGAGTCAGGGGAGGAACAGAAGGCGAAGAGGAGAGAATCCTCAAGCAGACTCCCCACTGAGCACAGAGCCTGAAGTGGGGTTCGATCCCAGAACCCTGAGATCATGACCTGAGCTGAAACCAAAAGTCGGTCGCTCAACCGACGGTGAGCCACGCAGGAGCCCTGAGACCAAGTTCTTTAACAATCAAAATTGTGAAACTGTAGAATGAGCTTTTATGCGACGCCGTGCTTTTTTTTTTTTAATCTGAGGGCCCTTTTAGAAAAGCTCAGATGGTGTTATCTCTCTTAGTTTAGGTTCATTTTGTCCCCAGGGAGGATGCTGGCCATCAGAAATGACAAATACACAGCAGGCCTGTCCCCAGGCCTCCCTGCCACACCTGCAGCAGCCAGCGCGAGCTGATCACCCTGGCACTCTCTCTGCAGCCTGCCCTGGCCCCAGTATTTCAGAAAATTCTAGGAAACTTCAAGCAATTGAAGGTAGCCTACAACTTAGAAGGTGTTTGTCCTCCACGGTTAGTGGAATTTGCAATGTCCCTTAAGGAATAGATGATTCCTCCACCTAAATATCGCCCCATCACCGTTGCCTCTACTGCCCTGCCTTCTCATTTGTTTTTGGCCAGAAAATTGGTAAGTTTCCCCTAACAGACTCCGTGTCTCCAGCGTTGCTCTGCTCTCACCCTTCCCTCATGGCCTCGTCCGAATTCCCCTTCCCCACCCCCACTCTGATCACGCCATCGCCCCGCCGGGATGCTCTGATGGCTTCACTTCCTCTTCAGAAGCAAGCCCCAATACTTGTGTGGACACTAAGGCCCCTTCTCGTTTTCCTCCTGCTTGCTCTCATTTGCCCCAATTCACCCTCAAACTGTATGATCTCACTTATATGGAGAATCTGCAAAAGCTGAACTCATAAAACAGAGAGCAGCATGGTGGCTGCCAGGCGCTTGGGGGGGAGGCGGGGGCGGGAAATAGGGAGATGCTGGTCAAAGGGTACAAGCTTCTGGTATAAGATGATGAAGTTCTGGGGATCTGACATTCAGACAGCGTGGTGACTGTAATGATACCATATTATATACTTGAAAGGTGCTAAGAGAGCAGATCTTAAATGTTCTCATCAGATGCAAGAAAAAAGTAACTATGCGAGGTAATATATGTGTTAACTAACCTTATTGTGGTGATCACTTCACAATATATACGTATATCAAATTATCACGTTGCACACCTTCAACTTAAGAAACAGTGTTTCACGTCATTCTGTCTCAAAGCTGAAAAATATCCCTCAAAGTCGCCCTTATTCTAGCCCTACCAAATTATTTGGAATTCTTAAAAGTCCCTATGCTGTTTCTGCTTTAATATCTTTCCATATACCCTGTCTCTCTCCTTCTATACAAAATATACTCACTCCTCTTTTTCTGCCTAACAAACTTCCTACACATGCTTCAAATCTTAGTTCAGTCATCAGTCCTATAAAGCCTTCCCTGACTTGCCTGGGACAGCTGGCTGCTTTTTCTTGAGCTTTCTCTCCTGGCCTTTCAGGGGGCAAGGACTTGTCTTTTTCACCCCAGTATCCTGAGGCTTAATATAACATCTGGCATGTGGTACATTATGAAATTTGATTAATAAAAATATACATCAAATGACATGCCCGTATTAGTTTTCCCCAGTCCTTTTGGAAACGAATACAGTAAAAGAGAATTGAAACCAGGTTTTCTGACAGCCACTCCCTTTGATTTTTCTCCCTTTTCCATCACCAGCTGAGGATCTTATTACTTGGACCCCTGAAATGGCCTCCTTCGGGGTTTCCTTGGTCTAGAGTTTCTCTCCACCAAACCACGCTGCATCCAATCCATAAGCAGATTATTCTTCTTAAAATTAATATCGATACCACTTTTCTGTGTAAAACTTTACTCTCTCGGGGCGCCTGGGTGGCTCAGTGGGTTAAAGCCTCTGCCTTTGGCTCGGGTCATGATCTCAGGGTCCTGGGATCGAGCCCCACATCGGGCTCTCTGCTCAGCGGGGAGCCTGCTTCCCCCTCTCTCTCTGCCTGCCTCTCTACCTACTTGTGATCTGTCAAATAAATAAATAAAATCTTAAAAAAAAAACCAACCAAACTTTAATCTCTCATTCTTTTTTTTTTCTTAAAGATTATTTATTTATTAGGAAAGATTGAGAGTGAGAGCGAGCAGGAGAAGGGAGAAGGTCAGAGTGAGAAGCAGACTCCCCATGGAGCTGGGAGCCCAATGTGGGACTCGATCCCGGGACTCCGGGATCATGACCTGAGCTGAAGGCAGTTGCTTAACCAACTGAGCCACCCAGGCGCCCTAATCTCTCATTCTTCTATCCTCATAAACTCCGAACTCTTTAGCGGTATACATACCGCTTCCCAAACTATCCATGACCTTATTTTCCCACTCTAGCTGACACTTCCCAAGGAGACCTTTCCTGCTGCACCATCACTGTGGCTTTCTATGGCCTCTGTGCACCTCGATTGCCTACCTGTATGCCTTTGCCCACAGCGACCTCTTTTGCCTGGATTGTCCGTCTTTCATTTACATCCGCAGTGCACTGTAACTCTTCCCCGTATCCTTTTGCCTGCCCTCATTCTTCTTTCTTGCAATCCCTTTTTGATTCTTCTTTCTGTACATCACTCAGAAGTAATTCTGCCATTTCTAATCTCCTCCTACAACGCTTAGGTGATTTATACTACCTCCTTGGACCTTGTCATATATGCATTATCTTGCAGAAGCCGGAACATTTCGTCCTAATTCTAGCTTCACCCTTTGTAAGCGAAAATGACTTAACTCATCTTTGAAATGGGAGTGGTGATAGATACCTACCGATCTTTTGTTATAGTATGATAAAGATCAAGTATGAAAATGGTATTTGTGTGAAATTAGCATAAGCAGTAAGGAGGCTCTTGTTACACTTTATCCTTTATATCAGTTTGCTAGGCTTATGAAAGCCAAACCTGTCTCTCGTACACTAACACTTTCCCTTTGTATCCTGAACAGTTTAAAGCCTGATGCCTTGCTTATCCCAGGTGCTCAGGAAATATCTATGGAATGAATGATGAATCATCTCCACAGGAAAGAGAGTGAGCCAGCTAATTGTCCTTGTAGGGTTTGTTTGTTGACAAATGAGACTAGGTATCATCTAGAAATATGAGATCACGGAGGTATGCTGACACTCTCCTTTCAAGCTTCTCTTCCCTCAATCTCCCTGATATACTCACAGCCACACCTACTTGTTCCCAGTTCTTCCTGGCTGTCACTGTGTTTTAGAGAGTAGAAAGCAGGATGGTGAATGTCTGCTATTCATTTTACTTCGATGATGTGCATGGTAAAGCTGTCGGGCCCTTTGCCCAAGTCAGAGACCTGGGGTGTGTTACGGAACTGAGCGTATTTTCTTGGTTATGGTAAAAGTGACAAAGGCCAGTGAACTCTTCCACGATATTATGGAGGGAGAATAAGAGAGCTGAAGTTAGAAATTGGAGACAGATAGCTTTGTGGCTCTTATTTTTAGTGCTGTACTAAAATTACCTTCTAAAACATGCCCTCTAATGAACGCCACTGCCAAAATTGAAGACTAGTTCTGGACATGCTTATGAAAGTGAACAGATCCTCAAGATGAAGGACCAGGGATGCAGCTCCGATGTCTGAATAAGACCTCGTTAAGTTTTACCTTTGTGAAATAGCTGAGGCGAGGGTCCAAGGATTTTTCAGGTCTGTGCCAAGACATATCAGGACCTAAGTCAAAAAGACAAATCGCTAATACTGAGCCTGTCTTTTTCTAAAGGAGCTTTTGCATTAATTTTACTTCTTATGGTGCTGCATTAATAACTTATTTATCTTGACTATTGAGATTTTTTATCTACCTTAAATCTGTGCCCAAGGCAAGTACCTCACAGATCATGACCCTAGCCCCAGCCCTAATTCATTTGATTTTAATGTGTGTATCTGTGTGTGCACTGGTAACAAGGGACGTGTTTTAAAAAAACTTGTCTCAATAATAGAAAAAGTGCATGATGCTTCCTTGATGGAGGATTTAATGAACCTATACAACACAGCCTAGAAAGTCATAGAGTAGTTGTTATCCTCATACTATCAACATTTAGTGACTAAGTGTTTTTAGATTTCTGCTAGTATTTTCTAGAATGCTGTGGTCAACATCTCCCACCAGAATGGCATGGTTGTTATAATCGGTGAATCCCCGTTGTCACATCATCATCACCCAGACTCCATAGTTGATGTCAGGGTTTATTCTTGATGGTACATTCTAAGAGTTTGAACAAATGCATAACGACACGTGTCCCCTACAAGAGTATCATACAGAGTATCACTGCTCTTAAAATCTGCTGTACTCTGCCTATTCTTCCCTCCATCGTTGACCTATGCAACCACTGATCTTTTCCCTCTCTCCATAGTATTGCCTTTTCTAGCATATCATATCGTTGGCCCCATATAGTGTGTAGCCTTTTCAGATTAGCTTCTTCCTCTTAGTTCTATGTATTTATGTTTCCCCCATGCCTTTTCATGGCTTGATAGCATCTTTCTTTTTTAGCACTGAGTAATGTTCTATTGTCTGGTTGTTATGATGTCCATTTTCTTTCTTTTTTTTCTAAAGATTTTATTTATTCATTTGACAGAGAGAGAGAGAGATCACAAGTAGGCAGAGAGAGAGGGGGGGGGGAAGCAGGCTCCCCGCTGAGCAGAGAGCTCCATGCGGGGCTCAATCCCAGGATCCTGAGATCATGACCTGAGCCGAAGGCAGAGGCTTTAACCCACTGAGCCACCCAGGCACCCATGATGTTCATTTTCGTATGAGGAAAACAAGGCTCAGTGAGATAAAGCACCTATACAAAAGTCAAAGTGAGCAGAGAGCCAAGGTTTGAGCTCCAAATCTCTTGATGCCAATCGGGATGCTATTTCCATGGGTCTAGTGACTTCAGCTAAGAAAGTAATGGGCAGGGCCCCTGGGTGGCGCAGTTGGTTGAGCGACTGCCTTCGGCTCAGGTCATGATCCCGGAGTCCCGGGATCAAGTCCCACATCGGGCTCCCAGCTCCATGGGGAGTCCGCTTCTCACTCTGACCTTCTCTCTCTCACTCTCTTTCCTAATAAATAAATAAATAAAATCTTAAAAAAAAAAAAAAGAAAGTAATGGGCAGTTCAAGTAGGGCTCGATACCAAAGCAAAGTGCACTGGATGGGGCTGTGAGTTAAGGGAGAGGTCTTTAGAACTTTAGTTTTAGATAAGGCACAAGTGGGACCAGCTGCTATTTTCCTTTGGCGATTCCTGGAAGGTTTTGTGGAGTGGAGTGAGGAGTCACCAGGAGGGATTTTAAGGGCTTCTTAATGGATGAAAGGTAGACTGGGGCTGGGAATTTCCCAGGCAAATGATGTAATTTGAGAAACGTGGGAGGACATGGGAACAAGTTAACTTCTTGAGAAACTCCCCATACAAAGTACATATAGTTATGGTACCAGCGGCCAAATAATACAAATAAAGGATGACAAAAATACAACTCTTTCAACAGAATCAAGCCTTTGTTTCTCTTATTTTGATGTTTTTCTTCCCCACTTAAGGATGCATGTGACATGGGTATTGACCATCATTTGCATTTATTAGGTACTTAACTATGCACGAAGTCTGGTGCCAACTACTTTATCTGCAATGATTTATTGAATTCTTACCGTGCATCTGTAAAATAGGCTTCATTATTCTGCCCATTCTGCAGACAAGCAAGTTCCATGTCTGAAGGGAAGTAACTTGCCCAAGGCCAGGCAGCTATACCTGCTGCTCACGTCTGTCGGACTTCAGACCCCAGACTCTATTCACTGCAGTCGGTAGAATCTGGCCTCAAAGCGTATCCAACTGACGTTAATTTTCTTCACCGTGTTTGATCATCCTCTTTAGACTTCTGAAAAGAGCCATGCAGCAGAACGCAGCACCACTCAACGCACACTAAATCCATTATTCAATAAGCCTGTTCTAAGTACCCTCAAGTTGCCCAGATGTAGATTTGATATTTGTGTTAAGAAAAGGAGAAACGTGTTTTATGTATTTGACGGTTCTGTATTCACACGTAGTGACAGCAGACGAGTAGAGAGATAAGTAGAGTTGGCAAATTGGCCAAGGCTCATAGATCCCATGAACGTGGCTAATGAACAGAAGAGAAGCCAGCATGTATGGGACAGTGTGGCAAAGATGTTATTCCTTCAATAATGAGGCATCATTTGTTCATTTCAGGGGTAAGAAAACCAAAGCTCAGGAAAATGGTTTGCTTGGTTACTGTGGAGCCAGTGAAGTGGTAGAGTTTAGGGTTTCCCCTCACATCCGTTCGGTGCAAAAGCCTTTACTCTTTCTAGTACATCCGAATGCTTCTTATTAAGCTCAGTTTCCTGGATAAATGTTATGTCTGTCTTTTATATGTTGGCCCTGTTGAATATGGTACTTGTTGGATGCCCAGTAAAGACAGACGTCGTAATTAAAAATGCCTGTGAGGAGAGATGTCAGGGGCATGTTGTGAGTTTAATGTTGGCTCTGAAATACCCAGGTGCTCTCTAAAAGGAACACTCGGATCCATCAGTGTCATTCTCTAAACTTCATATTCATGTTCATAAACTTTCCTCCATACAAGGTGGGCTAAAAATAGTGCAGTATTGACCCAGGAGTCCTAGCCTATGTACAAATTAGCTGTGTGGCTTTCTGCAGCTTTGGACATTGGTTTTCTACCATCACAAAATGCAAAGGGGATGGGTACATGGTGTTCCTTGGCTTATGGTTTTATTAGATACCTTAGATTTGGGAGCGTGTTTGAACTGAGTCTTCTTAATTCAGTTCTATAAGCTGGATCTTCACCTGGTAGAATCTTTATTTCTGAATTTTCACTATAGTCACAAAACATCCACTATACTTAGACAACCTTCATTGCTTTCCATGATTACAGTGACTTATGTTTGTATAGCTCTCAACAGTTGGTAAAGCTCCTTTATATACCAAGTCTCCTTTTGTCCCTCAATCACGTAGGTAAAGGGAGGCAATATCAAACATGGGTTTGAGTGCCTTACGTTCTTCATCTGTAAAGTGTGCATGTATTAATATCTATCTCCCCAGTTGGCTGTGAGGAAAGAATAAAATCATGCCCATAACATGTTTAGCAGGGAGTCTCCCATATCCTCAGTGTGGAATGAATGTTGGCTGTTTTTTGGTGGCTTGCTCCAGATCTCACACCTTCCTGATAATGGAGCTGGACTAGAACCTGGGTGTTCTAACTCAAAGAAGAGTGCTTTTGTTAATACACTGTATGTTCTTGAAGGTCTGTGAGAAAACTAGAAGGAACATTTCTTCTGAGGAAAGAGTAGACCACTGACTCTGTTCTTGAAGGTCTGTGAGAAAACTAGAAGGAACATTTCTTCTGGGGAAAGAGTAGACCGCTGACTTTAATTACTCCTGGGTCTAAGGTGCCCAGTATATTCACCCAATAGGCTCTGAGAGCCACCTACTCTGGATTAGGCACTGTGCTAGGCATGGAAAATACTAAAACATAAAAGTAGCACAAGTTTTGTACTCAGCGCACATCTACTGGGTGAGATGGATATATAAAAACCAATGTGTCAGGCATTTCGAAAACATTTTTCAGATGAATAATGAGAGAAAGTACAAGGTGCTTTGGCACGCATAAGGAAGGAGGCACCTAAGTGCCAGGGAGTCTGGCAGTTGTGCGTGAACTCAGTCCTGACTGATGAGCTGGCATTAGCTAGACAAAAGGCCAAAGGGCGAGAGAACATTATGAATAGAGGGAACAGTGTCTACACAGGAAAGAATTGTGAGAGAATATGGCACATTTGGAGGATGCAAGTATTTCCATATGCTTGGATCTCAGTGAGAGTCTGAGGGGTTGACAGAAATTGAGTCTGAGGAAGTGGGTAGGAGTCAGATTGCAGAGGGATTCTATGCTGTGCTAAGGGGATGGACATTTATCTTAAAAGTAACCAAGGAATAGTGCATGATTTTAAACAACAGCAAAATGGCAGGCTCTTTTTTTTTTTTTTTTAAAGAGAACGCTCTGGTGTTTCTGTGGAGAAGGATTGGAGAATATGATTATCAGAAGCAGAGTTTGGATCCTAGTGTCCTCTAAGCAAGAGGAACTGCAGATATGGTTTGAGACTACAGCAGGGCATGGGAAAATTGACTGAGATTGGTGATGTATTTGGAGATATTTGGGAGGATTGGTCCTTGGGAGTGAGAGTAATTTAGAGGAGGAAGCTGGGGTGACTCCCAGGTTTCTGGATTGGGCCACAGGGTGGATGGTTGACCACTATTAGCAGCAGGAGAAGTCTAGTAAAACTCTCACAGCTTCCGTTTGGTGTTCCAGAAAGAGACCTGGATGGCAGAGGGAATGTGAATGAGCAATATCAGTGAAGTAGACAGGATCTGAGGCTTCCGTTCTGGAAAAGATGGCCCGGGGAGGATGGGTAGTGAGGAGTTGCTTTGTTTTGCTTGTGTTTACAGAGACGAGGGGCATTACCACTCGAATGATAGTTGCTGGATAAAGCTCCTCTAAGAACCACAGTTCCGGGCATTTCACAAGGTCCCCACACTTCTCTGACTGGCAACTCCTGAGTAATTAGGAAGCGATTAGGTAGCCAGTAGGTCATTTAGGCTTTCTTCCTCCCCACTGCTCACCTTCTGCCGTGTCACTGTTCATCCAAAGCTGAATCAAGTAGAGGTGAGGAGGGAGAAAACAGGAGTCCGCTTGGCTACGTGTGAAAGACCCACAGTTTATTAGGTTTGGAGACGAACCCATTAAACAATCACCTATCATGCTGTTGTAGTATTATTTTTGAATTTGTGTTGCCACAGCCATGTTGTTACGGGTGGTGGGAAAATGGCGGTTTTGGTTAAGGTCTCTATTCAACTTTGTGTGAGGCAAGCTTTCTCAAAATTTATTTGAAAAAAAAAATTTTTAAGGACTCCTCTCCCCAAGGTTCTTTCTCTAGAAAGCTGCTCCAGAGTGAGTAGAGCTCCGGTATTTTTTCTCAGAACTTCTCTTTTCAGTTCAGAATTTTATCAGCAATTCTTATGCTAAGAGGGGTCAGGAGATGAGGCACTTCTCACGTTGCCCTTGAAGCTACTCATGAATAATGGCCTATATCACCTCCATTGTCTGCCTCAAAACATAAGCAACCAGACATAAAGCCAGAGGAGAAATTAAAGATCACTGAATGAGCCCGGAAGAGCGGGCTGAGGCCGAGATAGTGTAAAGAGGTAAAAAAAAAAAAAAAAAAAAAAAAATGCAAGGTAGAGCAGATGGTTATGTAGGGGGTAATGTTTGAGTAGATTAACTACTCAACAGCTAGAGAATGAGTCAGATTCCCTGGTTTAAAGGCAAGAAGAACAACAGACAAGTATTCCGAAATCTTCAGAGTGAGATTAAGGGCATCCCCACCAAAGAGGAATGTGGCTAAAATAAATTAGGGGTCATTATTCCAGGCTGAACGCGTAATGGGCCAAGAAGCTTACTGGGCTTTTCACTGCCCCTTCATATCATTTCCTGTGATTTATGCTGCCAGTTTCTGCTGTGTGGGGGCAATCTGTCTCTCTAAACACTTTCTTCCTTCGTCTGTGCATTGATTTCGTTGAACTCTGACTGGAGTTTAGGTTTGTTGGGTGGGGGCTGGGGGGTGAGTGAGCACAGGAGTGGGTACTCAGCCCGACTAAAACAGTCTAAGGAAGCCAAGTAATTCCACACCAGTAGACTCACAGGAGCTGTCCCGAGAAAATGCACTTCTTTGTGGGGAGGCTGTGTGTATTTTTTTTTTTTTTTTCCTGGCTACAGGTGGACGCTCTATACGAAAACAATCACTTCCTCCAGTTCCAAAGCCTAGCTCTTGCCTAACCAGAAAACTCACCGAAGACTCTCAAGAGAGGGGGGAACATTTAAAATGGAAACTTGGCTGGGCTTCAATTCTGTCCCGGCTGAGTTATTTTGAAGTAAGAGGAGGAAACAAAGAACACACCGACTGAGGAGGTCACGGAGTGTGACAAGGGGTCTGTGAGAGGGCATACTGTGCTGCCTAACGGGAGAAAACCAAGCCCTTTGTGTGGGGGCACAAGTCCAGGGAGTGATGGATGCTTTCTCTACGGAGGCTCAGACCTTTCTGTCCCACAGCCTGGCTGCCGCGGGGACCCTGTGACAGGACTGGCTCAGAGAAGCCTGCCCTTTTGTTTCAGTGGCTTCTTGAAGCAGTGACATCAGAGTTGATGGCCATGGGCGCCTTCCGAGAGGCAAGTTTTATGTTCTGATGTTTTTTATGAATGCTTGTTAGAGCTAAGTAGAAAGGAGTGCTTTAATCCTACCTGGGAATAAAAGAGCTGAAACTTTTAAATGAGAATAATAACACAAGTACAATAAACATCACTTATTGCTCCCCCCCCCCCCCCCAAGACTTTCCCAAAGGTTTCCTGATGCAGTACCTCTACTAGGACAGGAGGAGAGTAAAACGGCATTGCACAGCAGCCCAAATGGTCCTTGTTCTGTTTTTAAACAAATCGTGTAAGGCAGCAATTCTCTATCTCCCCACTCCCCCATATAAGCCCAGCAGTAGGGAAATTCAACCTGTGGCTGCACTCTGGGGGGTTGGGAGTACGCGCTTCGGTTTGGTGGGTACGCTGGTGCCGGGGCTGGTGCTGGTGCAGGTGGTGAAGGTGGGGCTTCTAGTCTCGATCCGAGAAGGATCTGATGTGTTCAGAGTAGGCTTCGAGTGAGATGGTTCAGGGCCTGTTCTAAGGACCAGCTAACGTTCACACCATGGACTGTTTGGATTGAGATGGTAACAAGTCGGAATCTATGGAATCAGAATTAGAAATGGAAAGACTTTGAAAGGTCTTGTCCATTACATGTTGCTAGGTGAAGAAGCCCTTTAATTACCCCAGATAGGTAAAAATCTCCACATATAGGGCCTTATGCCCTCCATTTAAATAACCAATATGCAGTATTAAACACTCTCCTAAAATGACTATCCAGCCCTAGCAAGGGATGGCTTGGTTTTGTTATACTCAGAGCTCTTTTCTTTTCTTTTCTTTTTTTCCCCTTCCCTTCCCTTTCCTTTCTTTTCCTACTGAAATCTTCCAGATATATGGATTAATTAAACCATTCATTTCTCCAACAGGCATTGATATGTTAAGTGCCCAGAGCAGGCACAATACTAAACCAAGCACCGTGGGGAATACAAAAGAAGGAAAGGGAGAGTCCTTGTCCTTGAGAAGTATATCATATTGAGTGGGCATGAAAATAATTCATGAAGGCACTGGACAACAATGCAGCCCAATGCCTTGGAAGTCTACCGTAGGGACGATGACACAGGCTCTGGGGAGTGGGGAATCTCATGGAACGAGGCCAGTCTTGAATTGGCTTTTGGGAGAATGAAAGGAGTTTGGAAGGAACATCTTAACTTCTGTGGAGATTATATAGGAATTTAAGATTCCATTCCTTTCTTCCTCTGAGGCTGCTCCTAGCCAAGCTCTGGGGATCATCTCATCTACCTTATCACACGCAGTCTCCAACCTTCTACAACCTCCACGGTTTCTGTTATTCATATTGATAGAGCTTTGTGCTGCTGTTCTCCAAACCAGACCCTATGTCTCTGGGATGCAGATCAGGGGCTCCAGGGGGAACTGTCTCCATGGAAAAGCCTCTATGCCTGGCCACCTTGCTTTTCCTTCCTCGCGGCCCATGGTCCTAGACTGCTGTCTGCTTCTCCCTTTATCTCTTTCAACTGAGGGCTGGTGAGCTCAAGTTGTCAGCATTCTTGAACATTTGCTCACTAGTGACAGCGTAACTTCCGGAGGGCAGTATCAGTACCTTCTCTGACCTTGTGGATGGCTTCCTTCAAGCCAGCGTCTATGAAAATTTTATTCTCAAAGCTGGTGTTGCTTTTTCTATATTGTGCTTCGCATCAGCTAAGATGCCACTTGCTCAGGGAGATCTTCCCCTGCAGATGTGCCTGTTTTCTCTTCCTCTTCTCACTTGAACCTCACTCTTTGGTTTGCACTTCTGTATTTGCCCGGGTGGTTACCAGATTCGTGTTGGGCGCTCCCGCTAGAATGTAAGCTCCGTGAGTCAGGAGCCAGTTTGCTTTGTTCACTATATACACACAGCCCCCAGCCTAGGCACAGAAATAAATGCTTGATAGTTGGGTGAATGAATTTAAAAATAAAAGCATGGGCAGAGATGCATGGTCTTGGGATTTAGAACACTGGAGGGTCTCCTTGGGGTTATTATCAGAGGCAAGTCCTGGCTGCTGGTTGGGAGACCACCCCTAGGATCTCCCTGAGAGCAGTTGAGAGACAATGCCTGCTGTGACAGTCTAGCATAAAGACATCTCTGTGCCCTCTGGATGAACTCAGTAGACCCTTGGAACTGTCATCCCAGCTGTTTTAGAGGTGCTGCCTTGTCTGTGATTACATGCTGGATGCCTCTAGCATTGCCACAGGAATCCATTTTATTGCAATGTGGATTTTCCATTAGGGATGGGAGAATCAACTCAGAAAATCAGATTTGGTCATAGTATATTTCCAGCAGGAAAGACATCCCCCTTTATTTCATGTTTTCATTTTCTTACTGACTTTTGGCCTGGGGATTCCAGCTGTACATTCTGGATCCTAAAACAATAGCAATGACAACGGCTAATTTTTATAGAGACAGGCGCTGTTCCAAGTGCCTGTCTGTATGTATCATTTCATTTAGCCTTTGTAGCAGCCTATGGAGTGGGTAGTGCTGTGTGCGTCTACCCATTTGGTAGATGAGGCACAGAAGGACAGATTAGAACAAATAGGAGAGACTGCTGGTGAGCTCAGGTTTAGTCCTGTAGCTTGCATTCTCTGTATTGCCTCCTAACACAGCTTAATATTTATTTGAACGCTACTCAGTTATCAGACTCATATCATCTGTATGGCTCATAGGTGTTTTCTTTTTTACTGTTACAACAGCCCTGTGAGGTGAATACAGTTACTATGCCCACATCGCAGGTGACGACACTGATGCTCAGAGAGGTTAGGGAACTTACTCAGGATCACACAGCAAGGGTGCCTGGGCGACTCAGTCAGTTAAGCGTCAGATTCTTGGTTTCAGCTCAGGTCATCATCTCATGGGTTGTGAGATTTTGTGCCTAGCGGGGAGTCCGCTTGAGGATTTTCTCCCTCTGCCCCTGCCCCTGTCCCTGCTCTCTCTCTCTCTCAAATACATAAATCTTTTTTTAAAGGATTTTATTTATTTATTTGACAGAGAGAGATCACAAGGAGGCAGAGAGGCAGGCAGAGAGAGGGGGGAAGCAGGCCCCCCAGCCGAGCAGAGAGCCCGCTGGGGGGCTCGATCCCAGGACCCCGAGATCATGACCTGAGCCGAAGGCAGAGGCTTAACCCACTGAGCCACCCAGGCGCCCCTCAAATAAATAAATCTTAAAAAAACAAAGATCACAAACCAGTTACTGGTATAGTAAGACTCGAGCTTTGATCAGCTCACTCTAGAGGCTGTGTTTCCAGCCGCGGTACATTACCTCCCACACATGCCCAGAGATGCCCTGTGTGGACCATTCAGTGGGGGGGCCAGGGGGGAACCAGTTAATTGTGTACCAGACAGATGGTCCATCAAAACGGCAGTAGAAAGCTGACAAGATTTTCCACCATTATGCCACAGCCTTTTCCTCCCTGTACCTTGGAAAGGGCAACCTTGCATCATCAAACGGGCCTGTTTTCCCCCAGTGGAAACTCACGTTTGCAATACCAGCACACTTGGGGTGAATGCGTTGTTCGCTCTTCTTGCTTTCCACTGGAATCGATTCTGGCACTGCAAGGGGGGAAGGTGAACCGAGGCAGGAATCCCCTCTGTTTCCGTCAAAACTCCATCTTTGTCCCCACGAAAAATAAGAGAATTTAGATGACCCAAGTCAGTTCTCTATGGTATATTGATTTGTTTCGGGGGAAATACAAACTGTAGTGAAGGAGCCCAAGCAGTCTGGCCTCGGCCTTGACCCACACTCCCAGTCCGTGCATTGTCCCTGTGCCAGCTCGGGATGTCAGCCCGGGGCCCCTCATCCCTGCACACTTTCATATTCTGTCTTCCTCTCTTGGAGATGCTTTGCCTCCTGTCTTCAGCTGGTTCTGTGAGAATGAGCTCAAGCCTGGTCTGGTCTCTTCAAACTTTAATTTATAAGTGCTCTTGTCAGTGCCCGGGTCTTGACTTTCTCCCGCAGATTTTTATTTGATTAACCCCTTGGACTCTTGCCTTTCCCTGTTGCCTTAAGGTGGAATCTTCTGCCCTAATCTCAACTCCTATGAATTCAATTTCAGCCCTTTGGCTGTCAAGGCCAATCCTGAGAGCCGGCTAGTTTTAGCCGCCCTCTTATCACACCTAAAATCAGCCATACAACTCAGCCCCGTCTGTAATAATAGGCTATTTTTGTCTCTCACCCTGAGAGCAGTCTTTCAGTCCTAGAGATGATGAAATAGAAAAATGCTCTGATAGCTCATTTACTGGAAAGAATTTAAATACATAAACATCTGAATGGAAAAGGTGGCCCTGAGATAGGTTTGAAAATAGATACTTTGTCATACTTAAAATATCAATAGCGAAGGGGATGGGTCCTGGGAAAATTGCCAGTTGAAAGGGAAATAAAACCTTCAAGTTATATCCTTATCTTGCAAAATGCACCAAAATGTATTTTAGGCAGATTACATGTGGAATAACTTGAAGACAACATAGGTATTAAATTTTGAGTAGAAAGTACTTCAAAGTACAAAAGCGCCTGATGATATCACAAAGGAAAATATCAATTTGTGTACGTAGAATACTAAAGTTCAGTACACTAAAAACTCATAAGCAACTTGGAAAATGTATTTGCAATAGTAGACAATATGTGCATATAAGGTATACACATATACCTGTATAGAAAAGACACAAACAAGTAGTTAATAAAATTTTTTAAATGGTCAACGAGTTCTTAAAATATCAATCCAAACTTACTAGATTCAAAGAAATAAAAAATTAAACAGCACTGCTAAATGAGTAGTAGATAGTAAAGTAAATAAAACAAAACTTAAGGCTTGTGATACTGCAGAGAATTGAGAATTTCCTCTGATATTTAAGTATGTGAATTGGCAAAAACGTTTTGGGAAGCAGTTTTGTAAAACATAAAAGAAAACACTTTGATCCACATGTCCTACTCCTAATCTGTGCTAAGGAAAGTGGTTAAATAGTTATGTAAGAAGATGTCTGTTACAAGCTTATGTATAAATACAAAATACATCCTAAATGTCCAATATTGGGGAAGTAGTTAAATACACATTCTTATTTATTTATTTATTTATTTATTTAGGATCTTATTTATTTGTCAGAGAGAGCACACAAGCAGGGGAGCAGCAGGCAGAGGCACAGGGAGAAGCAGGCTCCCTGCTGAGCAAGGAGCCCGATGTAGGACCCGATCCCAGGACCCTGGGATCATGACCTAAGCCGAAGGCAGCTGCTCAACCAACTGAGCCACCCAGGCATCCCTAAATACACATTTTTAAAAAAGATTTTATTTATTTATTTGAAGAGAGAGAGAGTACAAGCAGGGGGAGCAGCAGAGGGAGAGGGGGAAACAGGCTTCTGCTGAGCAAGGAGCCCAATGTGGGACTTGATCCCAGGAATCTGGGATCACGACCTGAGCCAAAGGCAGTCGCTTAACCAACTGAGCCAGCCAGGTGCCCCTCACATTTCTTTAGAATAGAATATTACATAATGTCTTGAAAGATATTAAACACCAACAATGTTCCTACTATGACGTCAAATTAAGAAGGTGGGAAACAAAGTTATTTACCTGATGATCCAAGTGCTATAAAAGGTGTGTAAATATATGAAAACATGAACATCCACCGATATAAAAGGTTAGAGGGAAATCTGTTGAAATAGCAAATGTGATTATCTTTCATTGTTATTACTATGGATCATTTTATTTTATTTTTTTATTATGTTCAGCTAGCCAACATATAGTACATCATTTTAATTGTAATCTTTAGGTTTTTGCTATTTTCTTATAAAAATTTGGTAGCAAACGCGTTACTATTATAACCAGGAAAAGTCATAAAAATCAAGGGAGAGAGGCAAAGGGAAGGGTGTCTTCCTTCCCTCACTTGTAGTGAGGGACTAGGGTAGGTTGAGAAGCAGAGGACCTGTGTCTTCAGGGTACTGTGGAGGGAGTTCGAGTCGGTGAGTAGCACACTGGGACAGAGAACATAAAGGCAAATTAAAATAAGGGACTGGGGTGAGCCTTACACGAGAAGAAAGTTCTACTGAGATGTGTTCGTCTCTAAAAAATTTCTCGAACCACACATTTCTGATCTCATGAAAGCATCCCGGATGGAAAACCAATATTCTGATTTCTCAATTCTAGTTTTTCTCACAAGGCCCCTGTGTTGTCATTGTGTTAATGGCAGTCTCTTACACCAGCCTGTAAGATTCGATGGGCTGGGAGCCTGCTTTGTCTGGTAGGTAGTCATGCTCAGCGGCGTTTTCTGAATAAATAAATGTACCAATGTGTGTGCTGGGAAAGGAAGCTAGAGAAAAGAAGGCAGGCTTTCTAGCAGCTTCACACTGTTACATTTTGCTTCTGGCTCTATGTCTTCCTTGACTATGTGCTTTATTTCTCTTTTCCTCTTAGAGCTCACCCGAAGTAGGCTTGGCTTCGTGGCCATTCGGCCCCACTTTGTACTGAAAGTTAGAATTGATGAGAATCTAAGGAGAGAGGAAACAAAAGATGAGAGATGATTGAGTGGACTGGTCCAGAGTGGGCTTAGGCATTACATTGCCTGGCTGTGAAATTTGGTGCTGCCACGTACTAGCTGTGTGATCTTGGGCAGGTCACTTGACTTCTCCGTGCTTTAGTTTGCTCATCTGTAAAACGATGATAACACTACGATGTACCTCATAGGGATAGTGTGGGGATGAAGTGGGTTATCAGACCTAAAACACTTAGCACATTGCTGGGCACTGCTGAAGTGCAATGTAAATACTGGCTATTATTATTATTATCATTATTATTATTATCATCGCCATTATTATTATTTCCCTAAAAAGCAGCAGATACCCTCTTTGGTTAACCTTAGCAATTGGAATAGATTTTTTTAGTCTTTAGGAGCCTCCCAATGTTTTCCACCCAAGCCATGCATAGATAATGAACTTGATGTCTTCCTAGAGCTTCATATTTGTAGCAACTGTTTTAAGCTCCCTCGTCCACTGTCTCATTTCATTAGACAATAACCGTCATGACAAAGTAATGAAAAGGGTCCTTCACAAATACTTCTGGTGCTGTCGATGCCAAATGCTAGTTACCACGAAACATATGCCAAGACCCGCAGTATTTTTCTCACTTAACACTTTGCCATTATTTTCATTTTATGATTTAATTTTTTTTTTTTCTGGACTGGAAGCTCTTGGAGGGCCAAATCTTTCTTTTTACACCTCCTACCTAGACTGCTCTTCATGAGTATCTTATCAACATACAAATATTTATCAAATGAATAACTAGATCCTTTCTCCTTGTATTGTAAACACAGAAAACACCGAGTAGTGATATTCTTTTTTTTTTCCTTAAAGATTTATTTGTTTATGTATTTAAGAGAGAGAGGGAGAGAGTGTGTGTGTAAGTGGGGGGAGGGGCAGAAAGCGAACGAGCAAGAATCTTTTTTTTTTTTAACTTTTTTTTTAAAGATTTTATTTATTTATTAGGAAAGAGAGAGAGTGAGAGAGAGCATGAGAAGGGAGAAGGTCAGAGTGAGAAGCGGACTCCCCATGGAGCTGGGAGCCCGATATGGGACTCGATCCCGGGACTCCGGGATCATGACCTGAGCCGAAGGCAGTTGCCCAACCAACTGAGCCACCCAGGTGCCCAAATCTTTTTTTAAAAGATTTAATTTATTTGTTTGACAGAGAGAGATCACAAGCAGGCAGAGAGGCAGGCAGAGAGAGGGGGAAGCAGGCTCCCCGCTGAGCAGAGAGCCCGATGTGGGGCTCGATCCCAGGACCCTGAGATCATGACCTGATCCAAAATCAAGAGCTGGAGGCTTGGGGCACCTGGGTGGATCAGTGGGTTAAAGCCTCTGCCTTCAGTCCAGGTCATGATCTCAGGATCGTGGGATCGAGCCCTGCATCAGGCTCTCTGCTCAGCAGGGAGCCTGCTTCTCCCCTCTCTCTCTGCCTGCCTCTCTGCCTACTTGTGATCTCTCTCTCTGTCAAATAAATAAATAAAATCTTTAAAAAAAAAAAAAAGAGCTGGAGGCTTAACCGGCTAAGCCACCCAGGTGTCCCCTGAGTAGTGATAGTCTTACCTCTTAGCACAGGTGTGTCTGCCACGTTGCTGGATTCCATCTCGTTATTTCATCTGGGAACCTTCAATCCTTAATTTCCTCTGCTGAAGCAATGTCATCTTCCACTAAGGGACAGTCCACTGGAAGGCGGGTTGGTAGTGACCAAGGCCCTTGGCACGCCTCCATCAGTGGACGTGACCGCTGATACTCTCCCTGTGGGTCTGAACTTCATAATTGCACGCACGGCAACGGATTGGACTACATTATTGATCTTTTGTGTCTTACCCCTGAATGATGTATTCAGTTTTAAAAAGTATTAGTGTTATTTTCTAATAATAATACTACTCTTTTGTTTTATATTGCTGAGCAGCTTACAGAGCATCCTGAATGTTATTTCATTTAGTCTGTACAATAAGCTTGTATTTTTATTGCTATTTTATGGCAGAAATCTGCAAGTTAGGAAGAGAAAAGTTTAGCTAGTATGTGCATGTGCTTTACACGTGTGATCTCTTTCAACCTCAGAGCAACCCTTGAGTTAAGCAGTAATATCTGTATTTTACTAACACGAACCTAAGATTCAGAGATGCTAATGGGTGTGTGATCCAACTGAGATTCAAACTCTAGTTTATTTGGTAACAGACCTATTTTTTCTGTTATACCAGTGGTTGATTGGACCATATTGGAACCTACATGTAGTAGAGTCTGTGTCTTAGGACTGAAATTACTGTCCCCCCCCCCAACTTTATGAGGTATAATTGGCAAATAAAAATTAGATATGTTTAAGGTGTAAGATATGATGATTCAATATCCACGTATGTTATGAAAGTTTGTGAACTGTCTTAGTGAATTTCAAGTATACGATACAGTCTCCCTAAGCATAGCCACCATGCTGTACATCGATCCTCAGAACTTACTCATCTTGTAACTGGAAGTTTGTATCTGGCTGACATCTCCCCATTTCCCCCATCCCCCTGTTCCTGGCAACTAACTGCCCCTCTTCCCTCTGCTTCTTAGTTCTTGAAGTTGCTGTTGGTTCACCTCTAGTGACATCAAGGTCTGGACGGGCACATGAAACTACAGGACATCGCAGGACAGCTTGGTGTTTTTTGCCTCATCCTTTGTGCAGAGAACTCATACTTTGTCTTCCCGGTCCTCTGCTCACATAGTCTCAGACCGAGGCAGTGACTCGGGATGGGGCCGAACTCAGTTAGCCTTCTCATCATTCTTCCCCTAGCCTACTCTTTCTAAAACCAATTCCTCTAGGCAGAATGCCCTAGAAAAACTAAGATCACGAATTTGGCAGTGCAATAGGTCGGCGGCCCCAACCTATTCTCTGGTTCGTCTTTCAAGGATATTTGTTCCCAAATTCCCCAAACTGAGGCCTGTGACAAGCCCTGTGGTGGTGTGAGTGCGTACCACAGAGAATCTGGTGGGGAAAAAAAAAAAAAAAGAGTCCGTTTGCTCCTGATGAACAATCTGATCTTTGGGTCCTAATAACCCTGGCTGGAAGGTAGAAACTCCCACGTTCACTTTTGGGTCAGGGTGTCATTGCTCAATATGCTAAGAGAATTCATTTTCCTTGAGTGTTTTTCCTTTCAAGTCACGTTTTACTGCTGGAGTTTCTCAACGAATTAATAGGTATAGAAATGCAAAGCTCTTTTCTTATTACATTCTATCGATCTGATTGCAGTGTCATTAATTGAAAGGCTAGGGAAATGTGATGGATAGTTCAGCTCAAGATTCTACATGCGTTTTGGCCCAGAGCTGTTGGAAAAAAGGCTGAGTGAAGCTGACTGAACGCAGCCTTTTGGTCCAACATGAATTATTCTTTCTCTGTCAGTCCTTGTAAGAGCATTCGGTCCTAGTGAGATTTACAATGTGAAATCATAAACTGTTTCTACTCTTAAAAGGCAAATCAAAACTCGGAATGCTTATTTGTGGAGTTGGAAATCATCCATGTTGTAATTTGCATTTACAGATTACATGTATATGACATTAAAAAAAAGCAAAAAAAAAAACCAAAAAACCACCCAAACCCACAAAACCCCACCCCCAGTTCTGAAAGAAACAAATTCTGACTCAAAAATATGGAAGTGGGCATTTTGTTCTTCGTTTTCAGTAATTTCATTTGGAATATCATGATTGTGAAACATTGTTTTCATTCAGCACCATCACGTCTGTCCAACTCATTTGAGTTCCGTATGAAACTTTAGAGATGGTGTGTCATTAGAGATTGTTTTTTATGACTCTGTGGTTGTTTTTTTTTTTTTTTTTTTGCTTCTTCTTCTTTTTGGATTGTTTGCCCTAGTATCCCTTGGATTTCTCCCGTAAATTTAAATTAACTTGAGAATTTTGTATATGTGTAGATATGTGCACATACATATTTAATAAGTGCACTGTAATATGAAAGATTTAAAGGAATGTGTTTAAATATTTTAATCCTCCACGTGGGGGAAAATTCCTAGGCTTGGACGAGTGCATACTACATTATATCTGATTTGTTCATGAAGGCTGAGGATGTCTCCTTTGCGTTCTGCTAATCCTATTTTTCTGTTGTGTTTATTATTTGAAATATTTGAAGCTTCAGCTGAATGAGAGGAATACTCACATGTAAAAGGCCATCTAAAGGATATAAAATGTCAACCGTCTCTTGCTTTTAATAAACATGTTGTTTGGAGGAGTTTAGAAGTTTAGTGCATGTTACTAATAATACATGTCCCACTAAATAGATGTATTGTTTAATCCTTAGTCTATGATATTTGAATCGTCTTTGTCAAGGTGTGATTTCTTCTCCTGATTGTGATTTTGGGTGGTGGAAATTAAGTCATTTGTGGGAAGATGGGAAGCGAGCAGTTTGCCACAAGGCGTGACCTCATTTCGGGAACACATCTTGCAAATGTATTTAACGCTCTCTGTGCTCGGAGACAATGGGTTAGGGCTTGGGGTGCTCCTAACCGACCTTTGGCTTGGGAGAAATGTGGGCTGCCTCCTGTGAGCTAGTCTCAGAGCGAAAAAGAGAAGCGGATGCTATCGATGAGTGCACAGGCTGATATTATGTCTAAAAATACATCCACAGAGAGGCAGGCATATGCTCGCGCCTTGGTGTGAAGGAGCTCTCGCCTGTGTGTCTTGCTCTACCCATCTAAATTCTGGAGCGAGGAGTTAAATTATTCCGGAAGCCCTGCCAGTTTTTGATTTGCCATTGTCTCTGCTTCTTCGTTGCCTTTGAATGGGACCCTTGATACAAGGCTTTCAGAGACCAGCCGGTGCTGATGGGGTCCGTGACTTGACGATGGCGCCTGCTCGTTCCCGTTGTGTTCTGTCCGAGGCATGCTTTTCTTTCCTTTTTGGGAGGCAGAGAGCACTGGGCAGAGGTTGCACTTGGCACATTGCAACGCCGCTGTCACTGCTGTGGCTGTTATTCCCCTCGGCGAGCGCCAAGGAGCAAACAGGACGGTGGGTCACCTCGCCAGCTATTTAGCACTATTTCCCTTCTCCCTCTCAACCTCGTTAGGATTTTTTTTTTTTTCTTTCTTAAGCGACAGGGTTTGTTGGAGGGGTGGGGGGTGGGGTTGCCGAGCCTCCCCTCTCTACCCCTGCTTTATCGTGCTGGGGACCTGGTCTGTCCTCCTTTCTAACACCTCTCTCGTCGTGAAAGCCCGCTAGACTCCCCGCCCGTCCCTGCGCCGCTCAGGCTCCCTGGTGGGGGTGCTCTCTTGGAGGGTGGTTTCTAAACTGCTCCCTGACAGATTAAAAGGGGTAAAATTATGGCTCAAGCCATTTTGTCGAGGCAGAAAGAAAACAGAGATTGCTCTGTTGAGGGGCAGTCCCCAGAAGAGGAATAAATAGCAGAGGGAAATAAGGTGGCAGCTCTTGCGGCAGCTGGGCTGTAAATGCATGTCTTCAGGTGAGACTTTCTGTCTTGTTTACAGAGTTAGAGGAGGTCGTTACCTTACAGCGTGTTTGCCATACATTGTCTGCAAAGAGTTGCGATTCTAGCCAGAAGCGCGGAGGGAAGCAGCAGCAGCTTTTCATACCCCAGCAAAGAGGGAGAAATCACAGAGAACATCACATCCAGAGCACCCCCTTTCCTTTTGAAAGGATCCATAGTCACAAGCGAGTCAGATCGGGTGTTACTTATACCCCTCTCTTTCTGCGTGTGTACTCAAGGTAGCAATATTCGGATGTCCTTGAAAACTGTAAGGCAAAGCCTTGTTTTTCAAAAGGGTCTTTTTTTTTTTTTTTTTTTGAGGTTTCTGCAAAATGAGATAAAAGAATTCTTTCTGTTGCTTCGGATCGTTAGCACAGAATACATCCAAAGAAAGTGGCCACAGATAGATCCAATGTATGCCGGCACTCACAACACATACAATTAAAAAAACACACCTGCACACACACTGTAGAGCAAACCACCCAATGTTAACCTCTGGATGTGAATTTAAATCAAAGTCCTTTTATCTGTGATGGAGGAGAATTAATCTTCATACATGCTTTTCTGTAGCTGAATACATCCCCCCTCCTTCTTTTTATCACTATTCTATTAGCTTCTTTCATAAAAGCCATTGCAATGGACAAAGAATTCTACTGCATACTTAATTGAAGTTCTACTTGCAGTTGTTAAAATGGAGCATGGATCAAATATGTCATAAAGTCAGATTTGTCACCAGGTATTTCCTTTAAGTTCAGCTTAATGCATTTCGGTGATGCCAAGGAAACACACATATCTAGAGGCACTCCCATCCCTAATTATGCAGGTGGATACATTAGTAGCCTGTAGTATTACATAGATTTGGGAGCTAAGCAGAAAAAAAAAACCAAAAAAAAAAAAAAACCCCCAAAACAAAACAGGAAAAGGTGCTCATATTTGCAGCAAGCAGGTTGCGGGAGCCAGGTGCTGGAGTATTTGCATGTCTTTCCACCTTTGTTCCTTCAGAGGCGTTGAGGGTCTCCGCTATCGCTGACTAATTGATAGTTGTAGTAACCGCTATAGGCTCCTTAGATTAGAAATGCATGCAGACGTGGGTCTTGATTCAAGTGAGAATGATCACATTCTCACTTACTTCCAGGCAGAAAGTCTTCATACTAATAGAGGTGTGATAGAGATAGCAGGACATAAAACAGAAGACAGAGAGAGAGAGAGAGAGAGAGAGAGAGAGAGAGAGAGTTGGCTGGCAGCAAGCATGCCGCTGCAAATAGTTCTAAAATGCATTTGCAAAATGCAGAAGCCTTCAACACCATCCAACAATTCAGACACCCTTTTTATTTCTTCTCTGCGGGACGCCTCCATCCAGACTGTTCGCAAAAACACGGAAAAGGTGAGAGCCCTGCCATGTTAGCTCAGAATTCATCTGATTTCCTTTTTTCCCCCCTGCCTTGTATTCCTCAGTCCATTGTCCAGGCATCGGATGGCAGCCGCCCTTGCTCTTGAATGCAAGTGTCACAGCAGGAGCAGAAAGAGGGTTGAGGGAAGGCATTGTCAAAGCCACGGTCAGCTACTGTTTCTTTGCTTTCACTGATCTGCTTTTTTTTTTTTTTTTTCCCCCTGAGGCTTTCCCTTACTAGTGGCCTCTGTCCAGGAGGAGGAAGAAAATGGCAAGAGTTCCTAGAGTAGTAGAGTGAAGCCGTTTTTATTGCACACTGTTTGATAAACAGCTCAGTGATCCAGTCCACGAAATTAGGAGATAAAGCAAGAGTGGAAGGGCTCCGGTGGGGGAGCGCGAGGGGGGTGGTCTAGAGAGATTGTTTGCTCCAGACTAGATGCCAAAGGCAGTTTCTTTGCAAGGACTTCTGGGGTGGTATGTGTTTTCTGCTGCATTTTTGGTTTTAAAAAAATCATGAGAAAAGTCTTATTCATCTGTCAAGCTTTCCATTTGTTTATTTTTGCTCAGTTCAACAACGAGATGGAAATTTTAAGCAAGGCCAGATCTGCTGTTTGTGATTTGCTCGAATGTTGGAATTGGTTCAGCCTGAAATCGGTGATTGTCCTTTTCAGATCATTTAAGCTTGCATGGGAAATGTGTGTGGTAACTTTCCAATGTACATTACAAAGGAAAAAAAAAAAAGATGCTTTTGACCATCACTGGTGTGGCTATAAATCTTAGGATTATGTTATTTTGCACCTTAACCAGAGAACTGTTCTTTTGGGTAACATTTATGCAAAAGTGATTATCTGCCTTGAGCAGGCCAACTCTGCTAACTCCCAAACTTTTCAAAGGTTGCAAAGGCACATGCTCAAATAGATTTTTAGGCAAGTATTTCAAATGGCCATTTGACATAAGCATGAAAATGCTGGGGATTTTTTCCAGCAACTTTAACTTCACGTAATCTGTATTTCTTCAACTGAATAAAAGTGATTAGATTCAACAGAGAATCAGAAAGCAGATTTAAATTTGAATTCCATATTCAAGCCACTTTGCCAAAAAACAAACAAACTTGCAAATTTTATAAACTTAGTTGCAGTGTAGAAAAATCATGTCTATAATTGACTCTCCATAGTTTTCTTCCTTCTAAATATTGTACTATCTATATTTATGTAGAAAAATTATATCAAATTGATCACTTTACCCCCCTCCCCCCCCCCAAGCCACTTAACTTCTCACATGAGCCTGGGACTCTTCACTATTTTCATAAGTTGCTAACATTCAGCATTTCAATCCTAAAATGTATTTTAAGCAGAGGAAGAAAATTTCTGTTTCAAGGAACCATTCCATTTTATAACACATGCTGGTGGATTGATGTTCACTATGAGCTCAAAATTTCTTTCTTTTCCAAATAATGATCGTAGTCTGTCTGTGAATGTGGGAGAGAATAACTTTTGGGCTCCCTAAGAAAACACCTTAAATTACAAGTCTAACAATCCATGTATACTAACAGCTCCTTCGGTATCCTGCAAATAAATTCCCACCCGCCCCCCCCCTTTCTGTTCTCACTGCCTTGATTTAGGGGACTTGGGCCCAGCTACCCTGTCTCCTTCTTTTGTGAAGGAACATTTTGAAATGTCTATAGAAAGCAAACTTCTCGAAGAAATGCAGAACAGGGCATGGTTTGAATGCGAGTCTGAATTTAATTGCGGCCACCCTGGTAGCACACTGTTTAATTTCCAACACACATCTCCATGATCCTTACAGCAACTCGGGGCCAGGAATTGTGAGCAAGGAAAATTTATCTGTGATAAAGTTACATAGCTTTTGCCAAGGAACAGTCACTTGGGATGGATTCAAAAGTCAAACTCAAATAAATGTTCCCAAAGCCTTCGTGCAGAGGGAAGTCGGTATTGCTAACTTCTTCAGAGTGGTTTGAGCCGAGAGGAATGGGGATCCCTTGCTTCTGACCATTCGACTTGTGCAAACACGTGAAGTGAGGGGCAAATGGCTGAAATATCACCAGCTAGGTGATTTCCACTTTAAAATGCTGAAGACAAGGAGGTTAATGAAAAGCTCAGGGTCTCTATGATGGAAGTGGTATAAACAAGTTCTTTCTGCACTCCAAACAGTGGTTCTCCAAGGAGCCGGAAGAGACGCTTAGTCCCATGGGAGAACAGACTTGGAGAGAACCCCATCTTTTAGCCTGTGTCCCCTGCAGATATTTAATTTCTGCTGGATCAACTTAAAACGAACAACTTGACCTTGTGGCCAAGGTCAATCCCCAGATATTTTAAAGGCACAAGTTCAAGTTCAACCGTTAATCCAAATATTTTACACAACTGTCTAGAGTTGTTCCAGTAGATATACAACGTGCAAAATCACGCGGAAGACCTAACCTGGACATTTCTGAAAAAATGAAAACCCCATCTTTAGTATTTTACATATTGAGAGCAATGTAGTTCAAATATTATTTGTGCCTTTTACCTTTTGGGCCTTAAAAATACAGATCTTTAAAAAAACAAAGGGAAGAATAGTATCTTTTGGTGTTTTGGAAGAACACCTTACCAAGAATCAAGCAAAAGGTCACATATATGTGTGTGTAAATGATAAAAGAGGATGTAGCTCTTCTACTTCTATTTGCCCACAGACCCTCAGGCTGATTTAATATGACCAATAAGATGGCAGGGGATGGCCCAAATTGCCAAGCCATGTTCAATCCCCTCATTAACTCCAAACATCTTAATTCAACAGAAAACTTTTTTTTTTTTCCTTTCCCCAAAAGCATATTGTTCGTTGAGACTCTATAGTTAAGTTGCAGACACACCTTTCAGGGTCATCACCTTTTAGACCCTTTTGGATTTCTTTTTTCTCTTCTAAATTTGGAGGACAGTTGTGCTAACCCTTTCTGAATGAATAGCACACCTCCTTCTACCTAATTGTATGAGGGCTGCAGAGATCAAATTGCTCATTTCACTTCCTTCGTGACACAGGGCTCTAAGTACTCCTAAGAAGTGTGAAACATGCTAGCAAGATCAAGACTCTCTGCCATGCTAACCAACCAGCACCACAAACTGTTCTTGTTGCATTTGGGGAAGCAACTAGAAGGCTCATAATGGTTTGTTACATTAGCAAAGAGGTGGCATTTGGATATGATGTTTTATGTTCAGGAGCTGGGTTTAAAAATAAGCAAATGTGGAGAATGAGGATGCCATTGACAAAGGATACTTTAACTGAACTCTATTTTCTCCCCAGAATTATTTTTTTGGGGTGGGAAGGAGGTGTGTACTATTTCATTTATGTAGACTCGCTAGACTACCTGCCAATGTTTGGGATTTCCTTGAAAAGTAATTATATTATTTTGACTGTTGACATTTTAAGCACGGCATAAGAATCCTAAGAATATTCTAGAAGTTATGTGGTAATCCAGGGCTTCCCCCTCCCCCTCATTTATTTAATGTGAAGTTTGATGTAAAAGAAACACTGATGATGTGGAGAAAATCCCTCTCTACCCACCTCTCTGAGAGCAGATCTGGAAGGATGAGAAAAGGATATGTAATATTATATATACATATCCATGAATATGTAATCCATAAAATGCCTACTCCAGGACTATTGTTTGAAAGTTTGTGGGAGGGTATTAAAAGGGATGTCTCAGATTAGCCATCCTTCAAACAGTTAGCAATATTGTAAGGCCTCTCTAACATTCTTCAGTCCCTTTTACAAGTCCACATCCCTTTGGGCTCTCTCATCCTTCCCACCTCAACTCCAGCGACTGGCAACGTAGGACTAAAATAAAGTCCGACAGGAAACACTAGTGTCATTTGCCTAGTGAAAGAAACCAGGTCATCCAAGCATCCAAGAACTCATAGAATAAATGTAATTTATTCACATTGTTTAACCTCTTAAAGGAAACCAGTTATTGTCCTTGTTGCAAAACTTTTTTCCCCCCAAAATGCCCAGGTCATTTGATTGTCATCATCTCATTTGTCTTTATACTCTTAAAAGGAGTGGTTACCCCCTCCCCCCACCCCCCGACATACAGAAGGGGATACTGAGGACCAGAGAGAGTTTTGGCTTGCCTAGCACTGAGAAATCCATGGTGCTGGATCAATGGACCAAAGTGAAGAGACTAACCTTTCTTGTTCAGCATCTTTTGTCAATGTTCATCACTTTGCGTGGTTACTCATGACATCTCCGAGCAACTGGGCTGGTTCGTAGGATCCAAGACCTAGCCTTCCCTTAAAAACTGACAATCGAAGAGGAAAGTTGTTTCAATAAGATGCACTTTGCTGGTTTCGGGCACCTATTCCCTGGTAATGAGAATCAATCTTTCTGTACATTGGAGATATTTAAGATAGTTTTGAACTTTCCTTTCTTTTCATGGAAAGCATGAACAAAGAAGAACACGCAGACATTAAGATGGATAATATTAGAAGCGTTGAAACTTCTCAAAATGGTTTCCACCCCCTCCCCCTACTACTTGCTCATCTGGGAAATGACCTTAAATGGCAGCTCAGCGTGGTGATCTTCACTGGGCCCCGTCCTTCCCTGATGAGGGCTCGTTATTTTAGATATCCCTTCATTATTTGGATATCCCTTCAAATATCACTTCATTTTATACCAGTGAAATTTGGTGGTATGATAATCAGTTAGAATCACCTAAGTTCAGATTCATCTTTTTTTCTGGTATCAGCTTTTATAAAATGAAGCTGAAACAGAGCCTCAATTCTTGACTTCATTTCGTTCTTCTTGATGGAGCCTTAAAATACTGCATTACACCTAATCACACAAATGACCTCACTGTAGAAGGACAATCATCTATCCTCGATCGTAGAAATTGAGAGTAATCATGACTCTGGGGACTTTTAAATAAAATCATACAATGTGAATTCAAGTTCACCAATATCCCTCTGCCTTTTATCTTAAATAAAAAAGTGCAGGGTCTTTTTTTTTTTTTTTGCCTCTGAGTGATTTCACACACACACACCTATCTGGAAAGAAACTCTAAGATTTTGTGACATGTCTACTATTTTCGTGGCAACCATGCTTTCTGTCCCTCCTCCCAGTCTGTGTGCCTATGACCAATGTTGAACTTGTTCTTTTCATTTAACTCTAGTTAATGCTACTTCCCAACTTCTAGAAAAATGGTTGGGCAGTTTATAAACTTGAAAAAGGGTATTTGTGTTATCTTATTTAAGTATGGCGAAAAAGAGAGACTCTTCATGTTTGTGCTTTTAAAAAACACGGCAATTATTATTACTGTGTAAAGGAAAACATACCATGCATTGTTTTCAAAGCTTTTAATAATCAGGTGTGATTGAGTGTATGCCCATAGATATCCTGATATTTTGGTGTAGTTTTTAAAAAATTAAATTTCAAATATTTCAAAATTTCAAAACTCTTCACTTGTGGATAAAGTAATGCTAAAAGTTTTCATTATCCAGTAGGCCTATGTACAATGAACACACTGAACAGTGATCCAAACCTCAGCTTTGAATAGAACTTGTCATATAAGTAGGCATTACTTTTAATTTTCCTGCGAATTTTATTTGTGTCCCCCCTATGTTTGTTTTTTTTTTTTTTTTCCTTTTCTATTCCTGGACAAGGTTACTATAACACATGCCCATCTGGTGAATATATTGGGACAACTGGAGAGGAGCAAAAAGTTGGTATTTGGCCAGGTAAATAAGCTAGAAATTAGAACAGTCACAGATCCTTGTGTTTTGGTGACTTGACTTGAAATATCAGGATAGATACAGGACAACCGCTAGGATTGGGGTGTAGCCCCGAAAAGACTCGATCCGTCCTTTCCTGGAAACACTACCGAGAAGGGCACTGCATCCTCTCAACTTTTCTGGAACATTCCATATGACTATGTCAATTGACAAATATTTGCTGAATGCTTGCTCTCAGTCCAAGGCTGGAGGAGGTGTCAAAATGTAGGAGTAGTAAAAGATTCAGTGAAGATCCCAGCAAAGAAACAAGAGTACATTCGGTTTCGTTGTTGTAGAACATTGGCTATTTGTGGGGCTGTTTGTCAGACGCTGTGCCATATGCCACAGGTAAGAAAGAGAGAAAAATGGGATTTGTACCCCTAATGAAGTTACAGTCTTAGTTAAGGACATGGACTCATCAACAGATAGTTTTGGTAAAAAGTGGTCTATGCAGTGCGCTGGGGTCAAACAAGGCATTGCCACTTCTTAGAGGTGGGGAAGGCTGACTAGGGGATGATATCCAATTTGAATTTTGACTGAAGCTTTATTTATTTAGTGGCCACTAAAATTCTGCACTCTTGCTGGTGCTAGTGATTCAGTGAAAGATAAGATGGTATCTATCTTTGAGGAGATGACGGTTTAATTGAGTAGAGTTTAGTAGATAAGCGGGGCAGGAAACGCGCGCGTGCGCACACACACACACACACACACACACACACACACAGTGCAATAGGGTGTAACTATGACAGAGTTAAACAATTATGTAGGAGACCTAAGGAAAGACCTGTAGCTTTTTGGAGGGAGTCAAGGAAGTTAGCCTACCCAAACCGTTGATCAGTAAATTAACACTGTGAATAGAATGATATGAAGGTGGTAGAGGAGGGAACAGCTAATTCTGCCTGCAAGAGGGGAGGAATTAAGGTAGGCTTCATGGAGGAGGTGGCATTGGTTTGAGCATTGAAAGTTAAGTGGCATTTTTTCAGCTAGGGTTAATGAGATGAGAACAGAAGGGAATTCCAAGGTAGAATGTGAATCAGGGAAGGGGTTTGTGAAAGGCTATGCTGTGTCTAGGGCAACAAGGCCTCGTTGGTTTGTCTGGAACCTACTGGGCATGGAAGAAATTGGAGGAACTCAGGTGAGAAAGTGGCCTGGAGCCATATGAAAGCCAGGTTAAAGAATCTATCGTTTGTTCCTGAAAGGCAGGGAGGAGCCCTTATTCCTGGAAAGTTTGAAAAGTAATTTGGTCAATAGAGGGTGAAAGGACTGGAGAGGAGGAAGTTTAAAATGATGGTGCTCAGCAGTGATGGTGGTGGGCAATATATCAGAATAATCTGGGAAGCTTTTGCAAAATACACAGGCTGTGTTTTCCCTGCCTCCTCTTCTGTCTTTTCTCCCACCTCAACCAAGTTTCTGCTCTGATACAGGGTGATGGGAAGGTTAATAAGGATATTTTGAACAACTTGCTAGGTGCTGCTGAGACATCCTGCCCTTCGCCATAGCATCAACCCAGCCAAGAGATGCTCATGGAAGGTGGAGACAGTGGGCATGAGAGAGGATGATTGGAGCGATGCTCATAAATTGGGATTAATAGGATGGACTGGAGAGGAAATATGCTAAATACTTGAGTATTTAGTGTCAACAATTGAGAAACCATGAACTGAAATGAGCCCAAGGAGAGGAGCAACATCTTTGAACAAGATCATGGGTTCAACTTGATACCTATAGAATTTGAGGTCCCTGTAGGCAGTTAGTAACAGAAGAAGCTGGAGTTCAAAGGAGCTTACAACCATTCATACCTGAGTCAATTGCGAAGCAAAAGGAAACACCATATAATGTTTTAAAAAGGCAACAAAAACCCAAAGGCGAGGGAGATTAGTATTGGCTGGAACAGATGGATAAGTCTTCGTGGAGAAGTAGAACTTGAGTTGCCTCTTAAACCGTTAATAGAAAATTCAACTTTTAAGAAATGAGATTAAAAATGGAGATCATTTGCAAAAAAGTATGGGAGGGAGAAAGAAAAATGCTGTTTCAACAGGGTAGAACAGTAATAGAAACAGCTTAATAATAAAACTTAATAGACTCTCATTTATTTCTCACTCCTAGCTGGAGCCATTATTATTTGCAATTTATAGATGAAGAAATAGGTTCGGAGAGGTTAAACAAATGGCCCAAATGGCTACAGGGGAAACAGTGTGCCTCGACTCTGGAGCCTTTAAATCTAGAGTCTTGTTCTGATCCATTAAGTTGTGTGTCCTTAAAGGCAGGGTTCATTTCTTACATATTCTTAAATACCTCCTGGCTAGTGTATAGCCTGAAAATAGAGTAGACTCTCAGTAACTATTTACTGAATTAAACTTCTCAGATTTTCGTGCATCAGTTTAATTATTTACCACCTATACTTAAGGCTAAACATGGAACGGAACACTGTAGGACCAGAAAGTACTGTGTTGATTTTCTAATCTAATCAGCTCACATTATAAGGGAGCAACTTAAGTCTTGGGAGAGGAAGTAACTTACCTAGAATTTCACATCCATGTCCTATCTTATATCATAAAATCTCACAGCTCCTATCAGCAGAGTGAATCAGGACCTCCAATCCACTCTTTCTTCAACTCGGGCTTATCTCGCATACCATTGAATCCAAGAGTCATAAGCTCAGGCGGGCCTCCCTCCTCTGAGCTCTACAGAGTTAGGTAGAAATGAGACATGTAGATAGGATGTAGAAGGTTATTTGATGGGTAAGGTCTTTGACTCTGATGGAAAGGGTCCAGGGCTGCGATCTAGGACCTCTGAGGGCACGAGCGGGCAGTGAGATTTGGGGGTTCTCCCAGATTCCTCATCTGTAAATAAGAGGATTAGATTAGATTTGTCTAGCTTTTGCTTGTCATTTGCCCTTTCTCAACTAAAGCCCTGCCCAAAGCTGATGAGCCCCTCCTTCCCAGCAAGGGAGGAGAAGAAATAACTCGAGCCTACTCTACACTACCGTGAATGTTGGCTCCTAAGGGTGAGCAGAGTCTCTGTGGCTGCATGAACACTGAGTGGCGGACTTCTTGCTCAGCCAGCACCACGAGGGTCCAGATGGCCTCTCTGTCCCATCAGCCTGCTCTTCAGGGCCCATCCCCCCCAGCCTGTCCTCCTGGCTGGACTCTACTCTGACCTTCTGTGTTTTACCCCAACCATACATTCTTGATGATGACCATTTGTTGATTTCACTCTTCATCTGCCCCTCACATTATAGCCCTTGGATTTTTTAATGCATTTTTTATTTTAAAATTTTTATTTTTTTAATTAACATATCATGAATTTGACCTGAGTATCCAGTTCTGTGAATTGTTAACACAGCTATGAATTCATGTAATCATCACCAAAAGCAAGATCCAGAACGTTTCATCAACTCCAAAACATTCTTTCATGCTGTTCCTTTGTAGTCATACCCTGTCCTCACCCTGGTCCCTGACAATGCTGAGATGTTGAAAGTCTTGTATAAATGGCATCATGCAAATGGAATTTTTGAGAATGCCTTCGTTCCCTCAACATAATGCCTTTGGGGGTTCATCCGCATTGTTGTATGTATCCATAATTTGCTCTTTTTTTTTTTTTAATGCTGAGTGGATTTCCGTTGTATAGATAAACCGCATTTGGTTTCTACATTCACTGGTAGTAGGACATCTGGATTGTTCCCAGTTTGGGGTGATGATGAGCAGAGCTGCCACAAGTATGTCTGTATGAGAGTTTGCGTGAGCCTCAGGTTTCTCTTCTCTAGGGGAGATCCCCAGCCCGGGGAGTGCTGGCTTGACCCCCTTCATATGGATTTGCCTCACCACTTAGGAACCTCAGTTGGCCTTACCCTGGGACTTCTGATGCTGTCTGTGCTCAGACTTGCTGCCTTCCCTCTTCCTCCGATGAGCAGGCCCATTTTCATGAGTCTGAATCTCTTCGGGCTCTGGATTGGCCCGGAACCAGGAACCGGCTTCTTGCCCCAGTGCTGTGGTTCCCTCTGCTGGCTGATCGGCAAAGCTGGCTTTCAGCCTGCGCTGAGGAAGAAAGGGTAGGTGCAGTGGGAGAAAGACAAATAAGTCGGGGAAGGAGGTAGCTGTGGCACGCTACCATTGTAGTGACAGCCTGACAGGGACACTTCATGTATTTGATGCTACACATATAGATAAATGCTGTAATATTTTTGTGGAACCCTACAATATTGTGCTTGTCTTCTCAATTGTAGGCAAAGATGGGCTGTCTGGAAAGCTGGACTCAGCCTGGAGCCTGCTACCCAGATTGCTATTTTGTGAAGACTTCCGCATACAAATGACTCAGATGGAAACATTCAGAAATGATCTTGGAGGGCCATCTGGTCCTTGCTGGTTCTAAAAGCTTCATTCAGCCTGGTGGATGGATCCAGTACAAAAGATAGTGAGGGCCCTTCATTGAGGTTTAAATACGTTCCACGGGCTGAGGCGAGAGGCTGACTTTAGAACTAGCTGACGCAGATAGATGCTCAGGGGCCGACTGATGGCGCCTCCCCCTTCTAGGTCAGTGGAAGGCTGATGAATGTTCAGTCGAGGATCATGCAGTTGCATGGAAGCTTCGAAACACACACGGGCGCGAGTGCGCACGCGCACGCGGAGTTTTGCGTCGTCAGGGAGCATGCGTTAATTTGTTTGGGTGTCCGAAACGCGTGGGAATGAGGCTCACCCGGCAGCTCAGGCAGTGAGGTCTGTCAGAGCCGTGGGATAATGGTGATGCGTCGTATTTAATTCGTGAAGACGGTGCTGCCAACCTGGCATTTCGGACCGTGGTGCTGACTGGCTCGACTTGGGCACTCGCCGGCCACTTGCCTTTTGACCTGGGGTATGGCTGCGTGTTCCGTGGCCAAGGGATGGGGAGGGTCTTCTTGCTGGGAGGCTACTAGGCGTGGATAGGGATGGAGTCCTGTGCTCTCAGCCTCATCTGAGGGCTCTGACCGAGTCCAGAAGAGACTGGGCATGTAGCGAGAGGGACGCTGAGCACCAGGAAGGGTGGTTTGAGACAGCCACCTCATCCAGCCAAGAGCGTGAAGAGGCACTCCCTGTTGCACATTTTGTACCTCTGGGCTCGAGCTTTCTCTTCGGAAAGTGGTGTGAGGGGAGGCAGGTGCGCTTCCTTTCGTTTACGCACAGAACCACGAGACATCCTACGGCTATGACAACGTAATTCAGGCTTTAATGCTTTCTCACTCCCTGGGGTGGAACACTCCGGAATGGGGGCTGCACCTCATCTCCGAATACCCCCAGCTTTAGCACAACACTGAGCCCACAGACACAAGAAAAGGGGAGCTTATTAAATGTTAAGGCGAGAGGCTTGGTGTTTGAAGGGCACCCATAAGGTGGGTGAGGTATATAAGTGTTGGGACCGTGGAGAAATTATTTTCCCTTTACCTCGAGTAATCTGGTAATCTGTCTTTCTTGTCTTCCCTCTCAGTAAAGATCCTGCTGTCCCACCGTCAGTTGTTCTCGTCTGTCCCAGACTGTGGTGCTCCAGGAGATCTGCCCGTGGAAGGGGAACCAAGGTCTAGACTATCCGGCAGATGAAGTCAGATGAAGTCAGCGGGTAAGTTCTTCCTTGAGAGTTTAATGTTTTGTTTCACAATTGTATCAAATCACTACAGAGAGCGCCTCTGGTACTGATTGCCCCTGCTCCAAGGTATGAAGCAAAACCTCTTAATAGTCAAAAGCAAGGGTTAACAATTTAGAAATTTTTAGTTTGTTCTGATATGTCGGTTCTATCAAGATGGCACTTCAAGTGATGTGTAACTGGATGGAGAAATTTAACATTGTCGGTTTTATGAACACGTGGTGAGGCTTATGGTCTTGGAAGAAAGACTTGATTAGGGTCCAAAGTTCACCGTCTTCAGCAAGACTTTCCCTCTTCTCTCAGGCTACACGCTTTCACACAGAATCTTAGCATTTCTTTGTTGGTTATTTTATGGGGGCTTCACCTAGCACAGTCTTTTGCAGTGTTTGCTGGGGTACTAGAGACTTCATTTGCTCCTGAGAGTTTACTGATGGTGGTGACAGTGCCTGTATTTCTTGTCTTATTTAAAAAAAAATTTAGCAAATATACACAACTATGTTGTGTATATTACTATGTTCATCATTTTTAACAAAGTTATTATAATATTATTGACTATATTTCCTGTGCTGTACTTTTCATCCCTGTGACTTATAATTGGAAGCTTGTATCTCTACCTCTCCTTCCCTGATATCAACGCCCACCTCCCAATTTTCCTCTCCTTTGAAAACTGCCAGGTTGTTCTCAATGCTTATGAATCTGTTTCTGTCTTTTTCGTCTGTTTGTTTGTTTTGTTTTTTAGATTCCAGATATAAGTGAAATCGTATACTATTTGTCTTCACAGTTCCTTGTATTATGACTGGCTTCTGCCAGCATAATGTCCTCCAATCCATCCATAGTGTAGCATGTATGAGGATTTCCTTCTTTTGTAAGGCTAATATTCCATTATATGTATAGACTGCATTTTATTTATCCATTCATCTTTCAGTGGACACTTGGGTCACTATTTTCCACGCTGGCAATCCCATTTTACATCCTGCCAACAGGGCACATGGCTTCCGATTTCTCCATACCTTCATCAATGCTTATTTTTTGCCTTTTTTGAGTAGCAACCATCCTAAGGAGGAGGAGGTAGTATTTCATTGTAGTCTAAGTTTTGCATTTCTCTGAGGAGTGGTGATATTTTCACATACTTACTGGCCATTTATATGCCTTCTTTGCCAAAATTCAAGTCCTTTGCCCATTTTTGAATCGAGTTCTTTTTTTGTTTTGTTTTTGTTTTTGTTTTGAGTTGTAGAAGTTTTTCATCGATTCGGGATCCCTCATCAGATAGATGATTTGCAAATATTTTCCTCCATTCAGCGGGTTGCCTTTTTGCTGATCATGTCACTTAATGCACAGAAGTTTTAAGTTTTAATGTAGTGTGATTTATCTCTTTTTTTTTTTTCTTTTTCTGCTTGGCTTTTGATGCTACATCCAAGAAATCATTGCCAAATCCAACATAATGAAACTTTTCCCTATATTTTTTCTGAAGTGTTTTATAGCTTTAGGCCTTACATTGAGGTCTTTGATTTATTTATGTAGTACCTGTTTTCACCCTTCTTCAGATGGTTTCTTGAGCACAGAAGCCGTAGCTGTCCATCTGCTTATTCTTGGCCTTAGAATATACCTGGAACAGAGTAGTTGATCAGTAAATTATAGCTGAAGGAAACAACTTTTTCAGACATGATGAGGCAAAAGCAAAGAATGTTTTTATAGTGATTTGCCCTCTCCATAATAATTATACAACACTGCCTTCGGGACCCATGAAGAAATCTCTAAATTAAAAAAGTGATACTTCTTGCAAGGGCTTTTTGGCATTTTATTTATTTACTTTTTCCTTGAGGATATTTAATGGCAAATTTGACTGTTTATTGTACTGGTTGTATTCTTGTCGCACTTGACCTTGAGTGCCTTTCTCACGAGCTCTGTGCACAGTTAGCTCTAGACTGATAAAAGTGTGCAACAAGATTGTTTCTCCCGTCCACGTGGGTCCCCCAAACCCTCAGTCAATCAATAGAGGAGGCGGGCGTCGCATCGACAGCTGACCGAATTAGCTTCATGACCTGGGGCAAGTTTTCCACATCTCTGAGTCTCCTTCGGTTCCTTCATTTATAAAACCAGAGAACACATCTGAGAGTCCCCGTTCTAAAATTATCCGTTTAGATACTGGTGGTAGGATATTTCAAGCAGAAGTAGAAATTTAACTACCTTTGGGAAGAAACCAAGACAAGATGGACCACAATCTGGCTCGCAGAGAACCTTCCTACCCCAGAAACGATCTGAGAGTCAGGTGGAGTGGAGGCCATACCCACGGTCTGCAGAGACGTTCCTGCTCGCACGCCATACGATGGCAGGGAAGGTGGCAGACTGAGAAAACAAGTCCTATTGTGGTTGTCCTCACGTCAAGGACGTCTCCCCATTTCAGACGTTCCAGAGCCAGTGGTCTTGTACACGGGTGTGTGTGTGGCACAACCAGTTTAAAAGATAAGAGAGCTGTCGGTTACACTGTTAGTTAAAGCCGTGAAGACCATTCCTCTCCCCCAACCCCCAAATCCCATTCATCCCACCTGTTTCCTGGTGAATTTCAGGCACGTTTGAGAAACAGTTAAGGCTCTGGCCTCCCTGGGGGACTCCTCCACAGGGCAGCCTGTGTGCACTAGCATCTGATGCTGAGGTCTCCCCTGTGCACAGCCATGCTCAGACCTTTCTGAGACTGGGCACTGGGTCGTCTTTATGGTGCCCATCAAACAGCAAGGCCTAGCAAGGGCATCAGGGAAATCTGGTTTCTGTTCTCTGCTCTTTCCAGCTAGGTGAGGTTTGGGCAAGTGAATGACCCTCCGTGGGAACAGGTTTCCACAAGTGTGAAATAGTAGGGATTTTATCTACTGTTTTATGTAGCGAATTAGGTTGTCAAAAGAGAGAAGAGTGGAAGGAATTAAGTTTATTGAGCACCTTTTATATGTAAGGTACTCTGCCAGCTGCCTGTACAGTTGTTCTGTTTAATGCTCACCTTAGGATGGGAAAATCAATGCTCAGAGAGGTTAGGTGACTTGTTGAGAGTCACACAGCTTGTACACAGCAGAATCAGGATTCTAATGCATATCTGCTGACTCTAGGCCAGTGTTCTTTCTCCCACATCATTGGACCTTGGTGTAGAATTAAATGGATGTATTCTGCACTGATGGGAACCCCCTTTACCCTCCTTCTACTGCTTATGTTGCTGCTAATTTGCTTTCCTTAGGGCTCCTGAGAAGGAGGCTCTCAACCTTTGAGCCTTCTGGCTTTTACCTTTGCCGAGGAGCATATACCAACTACTATTCCCAGAAGCCATATTTTCTAGAGAAAAAAGAAACCTGTGGTCCAATTGTCAGATGCGAGGGCTGGGGTGGATGCCGTGTTAAAAACTGCCCCAAAGACAAAGATCCAAGTAGAAGTGAGGCTTCGTTTCTCTGTGATTCCAACTTGTGGTCATTTCTTTTGCTCTCTTTTCCTTTTTCTGAACATATTGTTCAAAAACCCATTCTCACTGGGGGCCCTGGTGAGTGTCCTGGTGTCCAGATTCCCATCCTGGGGCCCTGGATTCACAAAGGCCAAGTTGACGTCCATTCTGCATCTGGCTTATTTGATGCCAGAGGAGGGCTGAGGTCTCCTGAGAGAGCCAGGAGAGATTTGCCTCCTGCAGAGGTTTGGATAAGCCCCAGCTAATCTCCATGGCTTCTTAAGGGCACACCTGCTTGTCTGCCGGCCAGCAGCCTCCTCGCTCATTTCCCGTGGGACGGCTGGGGTCAGAGGGCCTCCAGAAAGCCTTTCATCCCCCACCACCCCGCCAGGCCCCCCTCAGCAGCACCTGGGTCCACACATAAGACTTTCTTTGAGGGGAGGTCTAGACGTTGTCCCTCCCAGAATGGGGCCGGTGCCCTTTTCCTTCTTTTTGAGGCAGCTTGCCTGTTCCTTCCTTCTAAATAAGCATTTAATTCAAGCTTTATCATGCATGGCTCAAACTTTATCCCACTGGGGCTAAGCTGATCTGAATTGGTTTCTGGGCGGCTGAGCTGTGAACACATAGTAGGTGCTCAGTAAAGAAAGATGATGTCTGATGGCGATGTCTTTGGGACTCCGTGAAAGAGCCACTGTCACTTTCCATCTGTCTCATCATGGGGATGGGATAGTACCACCGATAATATGACATGTCAGAGGATTCAAGTCATTTCTGGTCAGCCGTGGGAGTTAGGGATTCTCTCCTCCCTCCTTTCCCAAATCACATTGTCCTTCTTAATTATCCTTTAGGAGTAGCTAATAGTGATGTTGATTTGTATTCTACGAGCATTCTGCTTAAGATGGGCTGTTAGGACCGTTGTTTGATATAGGAAGCTCCCAGGTCTTGCGTTCTTTCTTTTTTTCTTTCCTCCTTTCCTTCCTCCATCCTCCCTCCCTCCTTCCCTTCCTCCCTCCATCTTCCTCCCTCTCTCTGTTTCTGTCTCTGTCTCTCTATTTTTTGTATGTCAAATGGAAGCATGATCATTTTTGAAGAGAGTACTATGAATGGCAATCTGTAAGGGTTGAAAAGAATCTAATTAAAAAAAACTGCGATCCTCTCTTCCTTTGAACTCACCAGTTGTTCTGCAGGTTTGTAATTCCACTTGTCCCTAATTCTGCTAATATTTGTTAAGCCCTTATTCTAAGTCCCTGGGCTGAGTAAGAGGGGATGAATCCAGCCCCATGGAAACCAGTTTACCTAGGATGATAGGCCACTGGAATTACGGGAGAGAGCTGTGTGTGGGTTGATGGTGTACTTGAGTGTTAAAGAAGGAGGTGGGATAAATAAGCCTCAGTTCCTCTGATCGTGGGCGCGATATCACCAGCTTCTCCATTCTTCATTTATCTTCCCTAAACCCAGCAGCTACGCAGTGTCGTCCCTGTGTAATAGACGAGGAAATAGAAGCTCAAAGGGTTGAGTCGTTCGCCAAGTTGGTTGCAGTGCGAAGACGGTAGCCCGGGTGATACAACTAGGATGTGGAAATCCAGGTGTTAGTTGAACCCAGCACTGGATCTGAACAGCTCCCGGGTTCTAGCCTTTTCCATTGACACAGAAAAGCAGCTGTCACGGAGGTGGAGCATTCTGTGTAGGGAGCCCCTTGAAACAGTTAATACTGTAAAGTGATTAAAAATTTTTTTTTAATTTAATTTTTTTTAAAGGGGAACACATGTAAAGATAATTTACCAGTTCCTCTTTCCTGGTAGTTACGGTTGTATACGTAGCAGGGTCTGGGATGACTTGAGACTATGGGGTTTAATTATTGTAGCTGGAATAGGCAGGCCCTTCTTCCGCCGCGGCGTCCCCATTCGGATGCTTCCTGCTCGCTGAAATGCTTTGGCATTGTCTCTCGCCTGATATGTACACAAATGGATATCCCACACCTCCCTTTTCCCCAGCGGACCGCGGAAACAGCAAGCACAACGACACTCTCTGAGAGTCTGCAACTCAGGCCCCATAATATTGTGGCAGAAAGTAGAAAATAAAGCAGCCAGTGCTGGGTGCAGGATAATAGCATAATAGGATAAGTGTGAGAGAGTCAGGAGGCGGTAATGGCCCTGGAGATGTAGAAATTCTGGGAAAGTAGGGCGGTATGAAAGCGGAGACGCCATCTGTGGGATTCAGGCAGTTGTGAGAGACTCTGAATGACACAATATGGAGATCTGTTACACAACACACCAAATAGTAGTAAAGTAATCATCTGGCCTTACGATTGTCAGACATTCTTTGTTTGAAGTGCTACCTTCCTGGCCACCAACACCAGGGTACCCAGAGATAAATGGCAAGGGTATGAATTGCCTCTTCCTTCAGCCAATTAAGGTTGCAGAAGCTGAGAATCCCTAACATCGATGCCACCTTTCTTCCTTAGATGGATTCTGCCCTCAACCAGCAGGGGGCACTACCCGTGCCCTCATGCCATCTCCTTCAAGGACATTAAAGGGGTAGACAGAAAGGATTGAGAAAGAAGCTCCACTTTCCTGAATGAGTGTGTATTGTGCCGGGTGCTACGGTTGGCTTTTCATGTAGATCATCTCATTTGTTCCTATGCTTGCCCCTTTGAGGTTGGTGGCATCAGTCTGATTTTAAAGATGAAGACATTGAACCTCAGAGAAGGATGATGACTTCCTCAACTTTTCCCGGTTGGGGAGCTAGGATTCTCATTTGGGTCTGGACGACTCCCAAATTCCTGCCCTTTCTGCTACACGCTGTGTTTCCAGAGGTGGACCCACCCATGAGCACATTACGTCTGCTCATCTGAGATCCTTTCCCAAATAGACATTATCCATCAAAGTTCATTTTGAAATGAAATGCTTCTCTTTAAGTCTCTGGAAATCTGGAATCAACTAACCGACTGACTAATCAACTTCCAAGTAATTGGAATGATTTTTCTCTATATCAGTTCTAGGTGAGAGAGACAGAGGAGAGGCAAACTACTTAGTTAAGAAGTTTTGACAAAGCATTAACTTCTGGAGTTTACATTGATCTTTGTACGATTTCTCAGCTCAATATTCTGAATCTTCCACTCTATTGAACTATGACTGCTAAACTTTACACTGATGACCCAGACATGTGGCAAGGATCTAAATCATTAAAGGGGCCAAAGAAGAGCTTAGAAGAAAGAGTACTGATTTTGAATGTCGTAAGAATATAGGCGTGCCTCCCGATGCAACCACTTAGATCCTGGCCTTGGGCAAACTAATCACTGTAAACCCAGTTCCACCAACTGGAAGGTAGGTGTGTGGTACCTCAAAAGGTGGTCATGAGAAATCAATAAGCTAGCGTGTGGATAAATTACCTAGCCCAGGGAGTTACGCCTCGGCCCTGCTGAGTAAATCTTCCTTTCCCCCCTAAGGCGGAAGAGTAATTTTTAACCACAGGTAGAACAAAATAGATACTGGTCATTTTGAAGTTCTTCCATTTTTACCATTAGTGCCGCATTTGTGAAATGGGAGAGAGTTGGGGAGCCACAGAGAATTTGTGTCCGCAGAAGGGCCCTGACAGCATGCTCCCCATGTGGAATTTAAGTCCTGGCAATGGACTCTGCTTTTTACTTTATTTTTGCTTCCGTTGGTGTAGGTTCTCAAAAACAATAAGTCCTCTGTTGAGCAACAACAATAATAACAAAAATATGGAGGTAGGAGCCACCCACAATGGAATTTGCCAGTTTATCCCCTTAATTCAAGGACTCAACTTTCTCCAAGCAGACTTAGCAAGAGGAGTACATGGCAGAGTACTATACTGCAACCTCCATGCCCTCTGCATTTCCCTGTAATCCTTTGTTCAATGCCTCCAGCCTCCACCCAGACAGCTCGATGGCCTTTAGAAATGTATGTCCTTATTTCCATGCATCAAGGTGGGTCAAGTGCAGACCAGGGACCCCGACATGATGAAGACCACGAGGAAAAGAAAGGCCTAGAGAAACATATTGCAGTTAGAAGTGAGCCCTATACAGAGCTGTGTGGCATAGAGTTAAGACCACTGTCTGACTCTGTTGGGAGGCAGCCTTGGTGTGAGTCCTGGGGTTACCATGGACAGTCCTGGGATGTTCGGGATGTGGCTTAGCAGCTCCAAGCTTTAGTTTCCTTAGTAGTAAATGGACCTGGCTTGGGTAATAAGTAGGCTTAAGTCATTAAATATAATTTGCTTTCTGTTTATCCTGCTGTTCATAACTTCATTTAGCTACCTCCCAATCTCTTCCGAGACCGAGGTATACTTTATTCTCATGGTTCTCAAGATAGTTCACGCTCACAGTGTTTTCTCCTTGAGTCGGCCAGATGGGTGGTAACCTACTTGGAGTTTCTCAGTCGCAGATAGCACAAGAGCTGAAAGACCACCCCTGGCTCCTGCTGTTTCTCTCTCTCCCTCTTGCCCCTCCCACGGAGAGAGGGGGTGTCATGGCGGCAATGCCAATATGGCAGATGTAGGGCTTCCATCGGGAGACCTGAGCATGGAGAGCATTTTATTTGAACTTGCAATGATTTGTTTCTCGCTGCAGACATTACTCTTTAGCATTATTGATCTCCTCTGTCTACTGAGCCCCGTCAGCCGTCTTTGACCCTGGTTTGCACCAGGAGCAGTCAAGGGGCCGCCTGAGACTGTCTGGCATTGTGATTCAATTCAGTTCCTCTTAATGTTTGCCTACGCCATGTTGTTCTGCCTTGAAATGGTTCTGCCTCGTGCCACTGCAGGTGGAGTCCAGAGTCCAGGCTTCTGACTACAGTAATGGCTTCTCTCTGTTGGGATCTCTTCCCTGCACGGCTCTTGCTGTCATGGGGAGGGAAGGACTCTCGAAGCTTGCGTCTCTTCTCCAAGAAGTTGGGCAGTATAGTTTCAGAATGAAACCAGGGGGGGCTGGAGAAGACATTAGTGAATCCAGACATAGAAATGATAGGGTAAGAGAAGGGGAGAAAATGGGGAGTCTAGAATTACTTGCTAGAGCATTAATGAGAAAAGATGTCAGAGGAGTTTTTTCTTTACCTTTACCATTCAAAGAACTGCTAGCGCTATCAGTCCCCCCAAAACCTTCTTGCCCTTCAACCATCTCTACTTCGGCTTGCCACATTTCATGAGCCCAAAGCCATTTCTTTTCTCTTTTAATTTGGATCCAAGCCACCTGCCCTTTGTGCTGTCTCACGATTATTGCTTCCAGGCACTTTGGAGCCCTAAGGTCACTCAGAGAGAAGACTAATATCCCTGGGGGAGGTAGACTAGCCCTGCTTGAAACATTTAATTTTCATAAGAGAGTGATGATAACTTGAATAAGGAGCAAGTATATTGCAGAGAATTAGGCTCCTGGTCCACAGAGAAGGGATCAATAAAGGCTCTGTGTGCATGGTGAAGTAAATCAGAGTTGGGGTAATTACTTCAGAAATTTGCTCCAAAACCTCTGCTCAGGAGGGGCTTAATTTGATTGCTTACTTTAAATTTATTGTCCATTCAATTCATCAACTCAATCAGATTCTACTTGCGTAGGCCCAGTCTGTATGTGTGTGTGTGTGTGTGTGTGTGTGTGTGTGTGTTTCCAGAAGGGTGAGATAAAGAGTGATGATCTACCAATAGTCTCATCTTCATTCTAAAATCCATTTCATTGCAGAACTGGCAATATCATCAAAATTGTGAACAAACCAGTGTGTTTCATTATGGATCCTAGAAGGTGAAAGACAAATAGTTGGCTACCACACCATAACCCTTAGTAGAGTTTTCCCTGTAGGAGATAATCATTTTATGTTTTTCCTGGCATGGCGAGCACCAAGCATCCCAGTACATCACGTGCACTCTGTTGCTTTAACTTGTTGCCATGACAACCTCAACATTCTCCCACAGTAACAAAATTTAAATATGTATCTATGAACTTGAAGAAACATAAAACCCTCCTAGCATCAGTCTGTTTCATATGGCACTCTGAGATGATTTCCGTAATAACAATTACTGGCTATAATTTCAGGAGATGCAATCCATAGTCAATCTTTTCCTTGAAAAGCGCAAAATAACCAGGTTTTTTCGTAGGCAAATGGCTATTTAGTTATTCATCATCTCTTGAATGGATATATATGCCACTGTGTTAGGCTTATGTATTAGTTAGAGCATGCTCCGGTAACAAATAGACCCTAAAACATGAATAAATTTTTTAAAAAGTAGAAGTATCTCTCTCTCTCTCGTACTAGTCCGCTGCGTGGTTTCTAGTCCACAGTAGCTTTCTTCCTTGCAACAATCCTGAGCCCTCATCAAGCTGGCAGCATCTTGCCTCATCAATGTTTTGCACCAAGCTAGTAGCAGGCAAAAGAGAGTGTGGATGTATGGTATGTCACCAAAACCTCAAGGCGAAGCACATCACTTCCGCTCACGTTCCACTGACTAAATCTGGTCCAGTGGTCACACCTAGATGTAAATGGAGCTGGAAAAAGTAGTTCCTGGCTTGGCAGGAACTTCTCAGCAGCAACTCTGTTAGAGAGGAAGAACCGTGAGTATTAGTAGCTAGCTAGCTCTGCCACTGTGCAGCTAAATAGAAGAGGAGGACATGCTTCGGACACATGAGGGTTTCACAGGTTTGGGGGAGACAGTCGTGTGACTTGTGAGTGCAGCAGTGAAGGGGTGAGCTGAATGACTTGGGAGTGACTACTTCTGCTCGGCAGGATTGGGAGGCTTGGTGGCGTTGCCTTTATGGGAGCTGTACCTTGGACTGATAAGGAGAACCATCTTGGAGTAATTTTCAAATAACAGACTTATTTAAAAAGCATGTGCGTTGGAGTGGGAGACTGGAGGAGATGGGAATGAAGAGGAATAATTAGATAATGTCATTGTCCTGGCTGGTTCTGAAGCGATAAGCCCGTATTTGTCCCTCAGCCTCCACTTGCCTTATCACGAGTGGGTGACCTTGATAAGGCATTTTCAGCACAGTATCTATGGTTCCTGTTAATCTCCTGTCAGTTGCCATCACTGTCAGCATGACCTAGCTCCGGTAAAAAAGTCAGCTTTCATTTCAGCCTTCCCAGGAATGCTAAATTATGACGAAATGTCAGAGTGGGAGGAAACCGTAAAAACCGTGGACCCATTACTTAAGGGGGTGACTGAAGGACACTGAGATGTCTTCCTTCAACACTGCAAGGACTAAGACGACGTGTATTTTGACCTTCTGGATCTTTCTACAGTCCGAGTTTGCTATACCGTCCCTTGAGCACGGTGTCTCTCTAGTGCTGATCACTGTTGTATCCGAGTGAGCAGAATTGTCATGGACGTTTGCTCACCTGGAGGAGGAGTGACCTCCGGGTGCCAGTTTACCAAAAGGCACGAGACTCCAGACGTAGCTTTCACTGGTGAGTGGGGGTTGGTTGGGGGGTTTGTGGTTGTAATGTGCTTTGGGGTCTGTTCATGAAATAGGTACCAAAATGAAATGGTCTCCGTGAAAATGTGTTGAAAAGTTACAATGAATTCAAGGTACAGAGGGATTGTTATCCATATTTCAAAAGGAGAATTTCCCTAGTGACATTTACGTGAAGTGCTTCAACCAATCTCTCTTATCTAAGGAAAAGCGGAAGTTGGGTTGTGCGAAACATTTTTAGTGGTTCTATGGGATGCTAGTCAACCATAGTGAGCCTGAGAACAGATTGATATGGATAAAAAAAAAAAAAGACAACATCCTCAAGTATTTGGAGTTTAGGAGACAACCAATAAACCCAAAATAACTGATAAAATATGAGTGCAAAATAGAAATAGGCAATAGAAATTGAGGCAGATATTCAGATAAATTGGATCAAAACCCCTTATGAATTACTGTACATTTTTATATATTTTGTCATATAACAGATTAGTTTTTTCTTTTTGAAAGATTTTTAAAGAAGACAATTGCATAATTTTATTTGTTTTTTAGCTCTTGGCCCTTTGCTTCTTCTTTACTCCAAAATAGTCACTGGACAGCCTGAGCCTTTGTTTGTACAAATCCATAAGTGGATAGCTGAAATGATGTCCCACATCCCATATTTTTCTACAGGTGTTGGATACTAAGGGTATGCACTGAGGATTTGTTCTTTTTATTATGATTTCTTGTGATATACCTCACATCTGATTAGTTGCATGGTGGAAGCTTTAATCATGATATAACCCTCCTGCCCCCTTTCCTCTAAGCTCTCGACTTCCTTGAGGTTCTAGACCTAAAAAAGACCAAATCTCTCCCCAACTCTTTTAATTTATATCTGTTACACTAATGACATGCTGGTTTGAGCAATACAGTCTTTTTACTGAGACTTTATTTTCTGTTTTGATTGTTGAGGGGATAGGTGACCCCAGATTTCTAAGGTATCGTGGGCTCTAAAATTACTTACCTCAACTCTGCCGAGAAAATGTTACAAGCCAAGATTCCACTAATGATAGCTATGTCACCTGATGAACTGGGGCCCAGAGAGTTCATCGTCAGGGTGCATAGAGCAGGCTTTCGGGGCTCAGGTCACACAGGAGACCACTGCAAGGTGTGTGGGTCAGTGAGAGGACAGTTGACATTGTTTCAGGAGCTTTTGCACGTACTCAATAGGAGGGCTCCCCAGGAGGGCTGGAATGTTCCAGTGATGTCCACCTCATAGAATAATCTCGTGATTTTCCTGTGAAGTCATCGAATTTTACAATTTCGCAGTTGTAGGTGATAAGAGAAGTCCTTTAGCCTGACTTTCCAACAGTTGAAATGCTTCCCCATATGGTATCCTTGAATAAGGCCCATTCAGCCTCTGTGTGACCCTGAAGTCACGTCAATAAGAACACGCTGTCATTTTATCTCTCTCCCAACTAATTATAAGTTTCAAGAAGAGTTCTGAGTGGCTAATGTTAAGATCAACTGGCTAATGTGGATACCAACCAGAGTTTTAATTATAGCTATGGCAAATTTTCTACATTTAGCGTTGATGAGGATCTGCAGACGGTTAACTGCTTGGATAATAAGAGAGCAGCCTGCAGTGTTGGAAAAGAAAACCTTCTTCACTATCACATATGTAGCCAATTCAAGGCCTTTCTCAAGCGTGAAGTGCCCCTATTCTGGAAATGTTCGAATGTGGTTTGATAACCAGTCTGGAAAAGGGACTACTGAAGTACGCAGATATCTTGTCATCAATTCTTAGTCTTTATCCTTCTTTTTTGTGTCCTATTCTTTTCCTCCCTTCTAATGCATATTCTTTGTTTTCTCCTACTATTCTTTCCAACTCCAATCTGTTCTCTGTATAGTCACCTTTTGAATAACCGTGACAATTAAAAATTCTAGACTATCTTTACCATTATTATCACACATATCGCTAATATGGAATTTGTGCACCTGTTGGGCAAATCAATTTTGAATTTATCTTCCTCAAAATCAATGGTGTGTGTGTGTGTATGTGTGTGTGTGTGCACGCATGCGCACATATGCATGTGCCTCTGTGTAGAGACGAATTGTGGTATTAATCGAACACCCACATTTTAGAATTATCATTTCACTAAACTTTTCCATAGCAATGCTCCTCTACATTTAGGACCAGCCATCTAGAATACATTATGCCTTACATTTTTATGGCCTTAGAAATAAGTATAAAATATGCCAATCATGAATTTGTTGTTTTTATTTTTTATTTTATTTTTTAAAGATTTTATTTATTTCACAGAGAGAGACAAAGCGAGAGAGAGAACACAAGCAGGGGGAGTGGGAGAGGGAGAAGCAGGCTTCCCGCCAAGCAGGGAGCCCGATGCGGGGCTCAATCCCAGGACCCTGGGATCATGACCTGAGCCGAAGGCAGACGCTTAATGATCGAGCCACCCAGGCGCCCCGAATTTGTTGTTTTTAAAAATCCCAGAACATCAACACGTCTTCTTATTCCGTGTCACATTGTTTTTGCAGCTCCCCTGGACTGGGCTGTGTCCCATCTTGTGCAGATCAGATGGTGGCTCAGGTATCTATTTATCGAGCTAGCATGTGGAAAATGGCAGTGATAAATTATCAAGTACTTCCTGGGAGCTCAAGTGTATTTCCAGGGGTCAAGCACACTGAGCGGCCCGTAGATGTTCTCTAAAGGTGGAAGTCGGGAGCCACAAGGCAGTACAATGGAAAAGGCTGAAAGTTAAGTAGGGGGCAGATCGGGTCTGAGCTGGGAGGTGCTGAGTCCCAGGACCTTGGTCCCTTGTGCTTTCTAACAAATAGTCTTTCACAGCAGTTCATGAACTTGATGAACACATAACCTTGGAACCTAGGCCCTTTGAGAGGGCTCCGGCTCCTCCATAGCGGCTTGTGTCAGAGTGAAATGTGTTGGAAATCCTAGAAGAAAGCTCCTTCATTGTCCCTGAGACATATTTTTGTCATCTTTCTCCCTCAGAGGCATTTTCTGTAATTATCTGCTTTGCCACTTAAAAAGCCCTTTACTGGCATTCACTAATGAAGCTCACAGTTCCATGGATTGTGCTCCCCATTTTTCAGAGCTTGGGTTATTAGATGCAGAGAGGTTAGGGTAATTGCCCAAGAGCAGACTGTTTCGATCTGAAATGAACCTAGACATTTAAGATGCTGATTCTAAAATGTTATTCCCTTTCTGGGTCCGAATTGCAATTCTTTTATGTATGGCTTATGGAGTAATTTATTTATTCGTTCAACACACATTTAGTGCATATCATTTTGTACTAGTGTGATGGCAGAGAAATTAATATATAATGTATGATGTGGTGTCCACCATCGAGGACTTCAGACTGAAAGACGAGGGAGATGTGAATAAAAATAATTACAACGGGGCATGACTGATGTAGTAAGAGGGAAATAAATGAGCAGGTGTGGGTGACACAACCCCGACCCTGCCTTGGGACTTAAGAGGCCAGAGGAGGCGGTCAGAGTCCTGAAGGGTTAGTAGGAGTTTGCCACCCAAAAGGGGAAATGGCACCTCCATAATGAGCTGTCCAGCCAGTGTCCCAACGACATCCACATTTCCTTTCCTAGAACTCTCCTTGCTGAGGTCAGAAGCAGCTGATATGAGTTGCTTCATTGCCTTCCATATCCAAATGTCTCTGTATCCCCATCTGTCTCCTCTTCCTTCTTGAATCAGATGCAGAAGGGCAATTCCTCTTTGCCGAGGCTGGAGCTCCCACTGGAGTGCCCCCCTCACAAGCTGTCCATATTCTCTGCTCAGTCATAATTGTTGACACCTGTCTCTTGCATCCTCACTCTTTCTGCATGTGTAAGTTCCACTCTGATAACAAACAAGGGACCCATGTCTGGAAGGGGAAGGATCCTCTGAACTAACATTCCTCTCTTGCCTCCCTTTTGTTACTAATCTTTTCAAAAGTTAAGTCTACAGTGATTAGAGTCACTTTCTTACCAACCCTCGTCATTTGGCTTTACCCTCTACCTTCCATGGGATTTCTCTCTCTTAACTGCAGTCCTCACTGTGCTGCATCCTGATTGTCCTCAAGGCTCCTCTGCTTTTCCATCACTGTAATATTTGGCATGACCAGCCAGTACCTCCTGGCTTTCTTTAAAATTCTTTCCTATGGCTTCCATGACACAGCATGCTACTGCTTCTCTTCACTGTTCTCTTTCCTCGATTTTCCCATTTGGGTTTGATAGCTCTTATCAGCTCTTCTTTTGGTACTTTTATGATTTTTATTTTTCCTGAGTCTTATCATATGTCAGCTTGCCTTATAAACATTCTTTTCAAGAACCGTATCTGATTCATTATGACAAGAAACAGCATTGCAGAGCGGTTGGGAGTGCAGCCTGAGCCAAACAGCCTGGGTCAGAATCCTGGCTTTGCTGTGTGGCCTTGGGTAAATTACTTAACCTCTCTGTGCTCAAGTTTTCTTTTCTGTAAACTGGGGATAATGATATTTTTCCTACAGTGTCGTGAGAATCCAGTGAGTCAAAACATATGAAGTGTTTAGAATAGTGACTGGCTCATGGTAAAGAGTCTAAAAGTGTTAATTAGCTGTATTTGCCTCTACCATGGCACTGAACTCAAGAACAATATTAATATTGCTTATACGCATTTATTTAAAAGGTAAATCATTATAAATACACATTGTATAACTTTATTCTTATTTTTTTTCCCAGATATGTTTATTTTTTCAGTGTTACAAGATTGATTGTTCATGCACCACATGCAGTGCTCCATGCAATACATGCCCTTCTCAATACCCATCACCAGGCTCACCCAAGCCCCCACTCCCTCCCCTCCAAACCCCTCAGTTTGTTGCTCAGAGTCCACAGTCTCTCATGGTTCTTCACCCCCTCCGATTTCTCCCCATTCACCCTTTCCTTCCTTCTCACAATACCCTTCATGATTTTCCTTATGCTCCACATATAAGTGAGACCATAAGGTAATTAATTCTCTCTGCTTGACTTATTTCATTCTGCATAATCTCTTCTAGTCCCGTCCATGTTGATACAAAAGTTGGATGTTCATCCTTTCTGATGGAAGCATAATATTCCATTGTATAGATGTACCACATCTTTCTTATCCATTCATGTGTTGAAGGACATTTTGGTTCCTTCCACAGTTTGGCAATTGTGGCCATTGTGGCTATGAACATTGGGGTACATGTGGCCCTTCTTTGTACTGCATCTGCTTCTTTGGGGTAAATCCCCAGTAGTGCAATTGCAGGGTCATAGGGTAGCTCTATTTTTAATTTCTTGAGGAATCTCCACACTGTTTTCCAAAGTGGCTGCACCAACTTGCATTGCCATCAACAGTGGAGGAGGGTTCCCCTTTCTCCACATCCTCTCCAGTATTTGTTGTTTACTGTCTTGTTAATTTTGGCCGTTCTAACTGGTGTAAGGTGGTATCTCAGTGTGGTTTTGATTTCAATCTCCCATAACTTTTATTATTATTATTATTATTATTATTAAGAGCTTACTGTTGGCAGACTTTGACCTAAGCACTTTTCTTGCTTTATCTCAAGTACCCTCACAACCACCACAGAAATGATCTCCATTATGATCTCCATTGTGCAGATGAGGTGACCCAGTCTCTGAGAGCTTAGGTGGTTTGCCCAAGTTCAAACAGTGTGTGGGGGAACTGACCCAACTCCAGAGTGATGGTTCTTCTTTTTTTTTTTTAAATAAGCTTCACACCGAGTGTGGAGCACAACACGGGGCTTGAACTCATGACCCTAAGGTCAAGACCTGAACTGAAATCAAGGGTCAGAGGCTCAATGACTGAACCAACCACTCAGGCACCTCCAGGGTGATGGCTCTTAACTACTGTGCTCTTCATAGGTGTTCTGTGGTGCCAACCGACTTACATATTCGGGAATGTTCCCCAGCTTCTGGCCAACGATCCACAGCCACGACAAACTTAGCTCTCTCTCTTAGAAACTTAGAAAGTTTTACAGAGTGGTAAAGCCAATGTTGGGATTGTGTTGCTACACACTCCTCGAGCTTATCTAGTTATTTTTCTTATGCTTCTTTGGATTCATGATCACATTTTAAGTATCTGGAAGGTGGGGGATCCTATCTTTTACTTATTTTATGTGTCCTCTGCAGTGTCGGAGGGAGGTCTGTGTTCACACAATCCTTACTGATTCACGCAACAGGCAAGAAAGTTGGACAGAGCCAGATTCAGTGAGCAGGACCTCGGTCTCATCCTTACCTGGCACTTCTGCTGAGAAGACTTCTAGGATCCCACTCTCTTCCATCACCCCACCTCCTTCTACCTTCACATCAGAACTAGGCAGCCCTGGTCTTCGCCTTCTCCCCAAGGTTTCTCTGTGCACCCTTCCTTCAAATGACACGGTACAGCCCTCTTCAGTTTAGACAACTTACTCTTGCTGGTAAGGGACCTACTCGACCCTTTTTATATTCTTTGTGCCTCACAGTGCTTGGCACATAGAAGGTTCTCAATAAATACTAATCCAATAAGTGAATAAGGCTTTTTAATAAGTTTTCTGGATCTCCCTAGGAATTTGCAGAAGGCAGCAGCACTTGGTTCCTTGAGGTCTTTGCACAGGAGAGGGGAAGGATTTAGTCGCTCTGTGCATGTATTTTCTGTGTACGGATGGTGGGGAATGTGTGGTCATGCTTTCTCTAGTTGCCTGACTGGGCTGTGTCTGTCAGCTCTGCTTGCCCTCTCTCTCTGGCTAATGTAGAAACATCCATCCACATCTCCACCTCCACCCAGCTGACGCAGCAATGATGCCAATTCTCCGGACCCTTGGCCATACCCCTTGGCTGAGCTGTCTTTAGAAACGAACTCCCATTCCCAAGGCCCCTGCATCCCCCAGTGAGTCCTGCAAGTGTTATTTATCTCCATGGAACTTTCGAATCAAGAAATATTGTCAATTTTCCTGTGTGCCAGTTCCAGTTATCATAATTATTTTTGATGCGTTTGCTTTCATAAAGCCTTTCCCTTACCGAAGCCCTGTCATACACTTTTCTTCATTTGGATGAAGCAACAGAGGGAGTTTAATAATAATGTTGGCAATGCAAAATGAATGATCAGTAATATTGCTGAGTGTCTGGTACCAGAATCCATACTTTATATATTATTTCATCTAATTCGTAAGTGGTGGCTAAGCGTTCTCGAGTTTGGGCTGATTGGATTTGAATCCTGGCTTCACTTACCGGCCGTGTGAATCTGGATAACTTACTTCAGCTCTCTATGCCTGTTTCCTTGTAAGAAAGAGGGACATTCAGTAGGAAATATTCCATAGACTTGTTGGAGGTAGGGGGTAAGTTGATGCGTGTCGAGGACTAAGCACAGTGATGGACATGTAGTGAGGATGCAGTAACCATTGTTAGTGATCCTCATAGTCATCCTGTTACCAACTATATTTTGACAGATGAGTAGAGAGGGCCTTGAAGTCTAGATTCAGGCTCCACGTGGCTAACTACCATGCATCCCACCTCTTGGGTATTGGCAGTCATACATTCTTATGAGATCGGACTTGATGACTTGGGTCAATTCATCTTAAAAAGTAATGAAAGCTTCTGGCTTGTTATTTGATAATTTTGAATTCTCTTTTTCAATTTCAAGAGAAATTGAATTTCTCTTGGTATGTGCCAAGCCCTCTGATCTTTCTCTGTCGTCCCTACCCCCCTCCAGACTATAGGAACAAACTTCTAAGTTGGCAAGGGCAGCACAGTCTCCCGGTAATGGTTGAGCGGTCACATCCCAGCCGCCGACCTTCCCACCAGCTGTCACACCCTCTACCTGCTGCCAAGTGGCCCTGGAAGAATTATCCAAGTGATTTCCTGCCCTGGGAAACATCAAAGCCATCCCTCTCCCTCTCCCCATTCTTTCTACTGAATGCGCCACTGGTCGGTATAAATGGAGGCAAGTCCTCAGTTAGCCTCAACAACTTGGGGGGAATTCAGGTTCATGGGAGGGGGACTCAATGGTCAGGGCAGGGAGGTGAAGTCCCACGCAATGTCGGGGGACGTGGCCAGACACTCAGGTCCCCAGAAACACCCATGAAAAGACCAGCAGCTCGGGTGCATCGTCATATACCCGACACCCTGCTTGGGTTTCAACATGGGAAGCCTGCTGCCTTGAGTTATTATTTCTATATTGTATAATAATCAGGCCACTGTTTTGAGATCATGTCAGAGATAACAAAGCATCAGAAGCCTCTTCTGTTGCTGAAGAACCAATCAACCTAAACTAATACCTTAATGACCACTTTTCCCAATGAGAAAACAAATTCAGGCAAAAAAAAAAAAAAAAAAAAAGAAGCAGGGCTCTGAGAAGGACCTTGTCTGGTCAATGAAAAGAAGAAAGAGACGTCTGCAGCCATGGCAATGGAGTAGGGATTACTTTGATCTGGAAAATAGGTTGCTTTTTTTTTTTTTTCCCTCCAGTGCTTTTTCTCAGGCAGCCAAGAGATGCTATTGAGCTTGATGAGTGAGCCCTTTCAGAATGAAGGGGCACCTCAGAGGAGAATTGAATGACTGCTTTCATGGACAGCTACTTTAATAGTCTCATGTTTGAAAAATATGCAATTAAAGGAAGTACTATTACAAATACCCCCTATTTGTGGCTTTAAAAAAATACTATCGATTAACTGAAAAAATGAGAGAGAGGTGTGCAAGATTATTCCGTGAAGTGTAAACTGCAGATCGTAGGAGGGAAACACATGTATACACAGACACACGACCTATATACAACATCCGAGGAGATGGGGTGGGGGGAACGCACTTCCCAAATCCTAAGCTCTTTATTCCTTTCCGTATAAAAAATGACTTGCGGAGAAAAGTCCTGCCCGCCAGAGTTTTTAATCGCTTTCTTCGTGTCAGTACTGTTTGTAAGAACGAGAGTGTTATTGGTTAAGGTTCAATTTCTTCTAAAGTTAATCTGAAGCCGTTGGGGGTCTTCATGTGTGAGAATGATGCTTTTCAGTGAATGCTCTTTGGGCATTTTAAGTGAAACAATGGAGATCCTGGCAGTTTGATCTTGCATTTTCCACGGATATGACCCCTACCTTGTAGCCCCCTGCCAACTCTCTTTCCATTCCGCCGCCTGCCTGCCCGCGACCTCCTCGCTCCTCTCAGATCTTGCCCTGTGTTAATTGGGCCATATTCAGCAAACAAGTGCATGCGTGCCTTTAGTGGAGGACAAAGGGAGACTTTGTCCCTCCCCAAAGAGATGGAAGCATCTCTGGCCATTCTTTTAAGAGATTTCCAAAATCTCTGTCCAGGTAACCTGGCTCGTTGTCATGGCAACGGCAGGATGGTTCCTGTCTCTTTCTCTTTTTTCTTTGCCTTCACAGATTTCTTTAACACTTTTATAACTGACATACAACTGATAGATAACTGCTATTTAAAAATATTTCTGCACACCTGTAGAAAATGAGAAGGCAAAGGTGTCTAAAATCTTTGTTACCCCCAGATCGTGTACAGGTTTGCAGACGCAGGTGAAACAAGCCTTTTCACTTTTTAGGCTACGATTTAATTGGCATTTATGATGAACCAGGAACCCTGCTATGTCTTCCGTCTCTCTTTCATTCTCAAGACCAAGTTTGCATGTAAGCGCTATTACTGTGCCCATGTGCCCATTTTACAGATGTGAACCTGAATCATTGCAAAGCTGAGTAATTTGCCCAAGGTCATGTAGCTCATTAGTAGCTCATTAGTAGCTGATGCACAGCAGGGAGGACCCCGAGGCCACTGGGGCGGGCGGGCAGGGTGGACGAGGTGAGGCACAGTTCCTGGGGACCGCAGCTCCTCCAAGGCCTCTGGGCAGTGCAGACTTCCCTCGGGATAGGTTGGCCACCCCAGGGCTGAGTTGCTGTGCCATGCCTGACTTGGAAAACGGCTAATGTCCATCTCAGAGTAACCAGAGCCTCACCTGGAACTGTCAGAGCCCTACAGAAAACTCCTTCAGCTTCTCTACATAGGCTGCTGGAACTATTCATGTGTCTTTCATGTGTGTGGGGGCCTTCGGCCTGGACCATCCTTCCTCTTCCTCCTCAGTGACTAACCTCCCTGAGAGGAAGGCTGGAATCCCGGTGAAAGGTGCGGTCTCTGGGCACTAGCCTGCCTGCGTTTCCATCTGCCCTCTCCCACTGACGAGGAACCCTGGGCTAATTACTCTCCTTCAGCTCCCCTTTTCTTACCGGTAAAATGGAATAATGATAGCATCTCCCTCATAGAGTTATTGAGAGGATTACGTGAAGTGATACATTTAAAGTGCAGGGAGGAGAAGGCACATTCAGTAAGAATTTATTGTTATTATCACACATTCCTTAAAAGTACAGCCTAAATACTAAACTAGCCAAACAGTCTTGTAGCCCTACAGGTTGGGGTGGCTGATGCCACTCTGGGCTTCTCTAGGCCCTGTGCTGCTTCTGCCTGGCACAGTTGCTTGTTTGGCGGGATTCCCAGTCAACAGAAGAGGTCGGTCTGGGTCACCTGGGCCCAGCATATTGTCTGTGCATATTTGCCTGGATGGCATCCAGAATAGGAAAGCCGGCCTGGACTTGAGGAGGGCAAATGGAAGGTCTGTTAATGTCTGCAAGTCATTGTTGAAGAGGTATTCTGTTGACCTAGTACAGTCTTGAGCATGATGGGGAGAGAGAGAGAGAGAGAGAGAGATCAGAGGCACCATGTAATCTGTGCCTTCACGGAAGAGCCGAGTTGGAGGACACATCTAATACGCGATTGACAGATTAATGCAACCAAAGAGAGGGATTTTGTGAGAAAGACATGTGCCAAAGCCATGGCTTTTGGTGAGCCTGACAGGGTACAGAGGATTCAGTAAATCAGAGGAGACCAATTTAGGAAGGGAGAAGAACAGGAGTAAAAGCCCAGAGCTGGAGACACCCAGGGAGTAGATGTAGAATGGGGAGGACGGTTCTGGGTCAAGAATGTACAGCTCTCTAGGCGATCCTCTAAACAGTAGTTACAAGCATGGATTATTTTTTTCTCTTGCATTTTATTGGGAAATAATTGATATTCATCCCTGTATAAGTTTAAGGCATACAGCAGGATGGGTTGATTTCCATATATTGTGGAATGAGTATCACAATAGGTTCAGCTAATATTTACCTTCTCATATAGATACGATGAAAAGAAAAGAAGAGAAAAGGAAATCAATTTTTTGTGAGGCAGACTCTTCACTCTCCCACCAACTTCCCTGTCTATCCATACAGTAGTGCTATAGCTATATTCATCATGTCCTACATCACATCCCTAGGACTTATTCATCTGAAGACTAGACATTTGTATCTTCTGACCACCGTCCTCCACACCTGTCTCTTTCCACCAGCCCTCCACCTCTGGTAACTAGAAAGACGATCTCGTTTTCTCCAAGTTTGGTTTTGTTTTTTAGATTCCATGTGTGAGAGCATATAGTATTTGTCTTTGTCTGACTCGTTTCACTTAGCGTAATGCCTTCAAGGTTCATCCATGTTGTTGCAAATGGTAGGATTTCCTTCCTTTTTCTAATAGCTGAAAAATACATATATCTCTTACAGCTTCTGTATGTGTTCATCTATCGATGGACACTTCAGTTGTTTCCATGTGTTGACTGTTGTAAATAATGTTTCTATGGACATGGAAGGGCAGATATCTTTTCAAGTTAGTGTTTTCATTTCCTTTGGATAGATTCCCTGAAGTGGCATTCTCCATACTGTTTTCCATAATGACTGTACTAACTTACATTCCCACCAGTGGTGCACCACTTTCCCTTATCTCCACATCTGTGCCAGCATTTTTGATCTCTTGTCTTTTTGGTGATGGCCATCCTAACATGTGTGAGGTGAGCTCGTATTGTGGTTTTGCATTTCCCTAAGGACTAGTGATGTTGAGCAGCTTTTCATGTACTTATTGGCCTTTCATATATCTTCTTTGGAGAAATGTCCATTTAGGTCCTTTGCCCAATTTATAATTGAGTTACAATTACTATTTTTTGCTATCTTATTCCTAAATATTTTATCGTTTTTAGTGCTATTGTAAATGGAATCCATTTCTTTTTCAGAAATTTCGTTGTTATTGTATAGAAACACTTGATTTTTCTAAGTTAATTTTGATTTTGTATGCTCTAACTTTACTGAATTCATTGATTAGCTCTAATAGTTTTGGGGGTAAGTCTTTAGGATTCCCTATATAAAATGATGTCATCTACAAATAGAGGTAATTTTATTTCTTCCTTTCTAATTCTGATACCTCTTATTTCTTTTTCTTGACTTATTCCTCTAGATAGGACTTCCAGTAATATATTGAGTAAGAGTGGTGTGAGAGTGGGCACCCTTGTTTTATTTCTGATCTTAGAGGAAAAGCTTTCAACCTTTCACTGTTGAGGATATTATCTGTGGGCTTGTCATATATGGCCTTTACTATGTTGAGGTTGTTCCTTCTTTTTTTTATTTATTATGTTCAATTCGCCAACATATAGTACATCATTAGTTTTGATGTAATGTTCAATGATTCATTCGTTGCATATAACACCCAGTGCTCATCACATAACATGCCCTCCCTAATACCCATCACCCAATTGCCCCATCCCCCGACCCCCTCTCTTCTGTAACCATCTGCCTAATTTGTTGAGTTTTTTTTTTTTAAAATCATGAATGGATGTTGAATTTTATTGAGCGCTTTTCTGCTTCTATTGAGAGGACCTTATGGGTTTTTTTTTTCATATATTCTATTAATGTGATATATTACATTGATTGATCTGTGTATGTTGAACTGTACTTGCATCTATCATGGTGAATGATCCTTTTAATGTGCTGTTGAATTCAGTTTGTTGGTATTCTATTTAAAAATTTTGCATCTATATTCATCAGGGATATTGGCTTGTATTTTTCTTTTCTAGTAATGTCTCTTTCTGGTTTTGATATCAGGATAATACTGGCCTTCTAAAATGAGTTTGGAAAGGTTCCTTCTTCTTCAATTTTTTGGGAAAGGGTTTGAAAAGTATTGGTGCTAGTTCTTCTGTCAATGTTTAGAAAAATTCACTAGTGAATCTGTCTGATCCTGAGCTTTTCTTCAGCAGGAGACTTTAGATTACTGATTCAACCTTATCATTGGTAATTGGTCTCTTTGGGTTTTGTATTTATTTTTGATTCAGTCTTGGTAAAGTTATATGTTTCTAAGAATTTTTCCATTTCTTCTGGGTTGCCCAGTTTGTTAGAGTATAATTGTTTATACTTCTTATGATCCTTTGAATTACTGAGGCATCTATGGTAATGTTTCCTTTTTCATTTATAATTTCGTTATTTGGGTTTTTTTTTTTCCTCTTTTTTTCCTTAGCTAAGGGTTTGTCAATTTTGTTTATCTTTTATTTTGTTTAACTCTTAGTTTGGTTAATTTTTTTCTATTGTTTTTCTGTTCTCTGTTTCATTTACTTTAAGCATGGGTTTTATAGTCAGAATAGCCAGGGTTTGAATGTTTGCTTGGTTTTCTGCTGGGAGGGAACAGTGGGCAGAAATACTTAACTTGGTAAGCTTCGGTCATCTTTCCTGGAAATTGGGAGTAAGACTAGCTCACTCATAAGTTATACATCTGAAACTAATACCACATGATACACCAACTAAACTTCAGTTAAACAAAAAAAGACTAGAACCAGGACTAGAGTGTGTCCGTCAGATTTATTTTAAAAAAGACAAATCTGGGTGGATTGGGGGAAATCAGAGGGGGAGACTAAACATGAGAGACTGTGGCTCTGAGAAACAAACTGAGGGGTTTGGAGGGGAGGGGCATGGGGGGTTGGGCGAGCCTGGTGGTGGGTACTGAGGAGGGCACGGATTGCATGGAGCACAGGGTGTGGTGCGTGAACAATGAATCTTGGACACTGAAAAAATAAAGTAAAAAAAAATAAATTAAAAAAAAATGAAAAAGACAAACCTGAAGCCCAAAAATAACACACAAAAAAGATGTCACATTAAACAACAACAACGACAACAAAGCAATGGCTTGATTTATCTCCTATCAGTCTATTAAAAAAATATAATTGGTTAAAAATGTGGAAAAGGCTTAGGAAAAATAAGTCTTCCTCTGATTCATGTAAAACATATAACTTTTGTTAAAAAAGAGGAAGTCTCTCCCTTGTAAGATTCCTGAGAGGATTCAGCGAAAGGAGGCACAAATGAATTGAAGGCTCACGTAGTGAATGCTCAGCTATTACTTGCTTTGTTACCAAACAGATCTCTCAGAATTAAAACAAAACAAAACTTTTTTTATTGACTCAGAAGATTGATGAGACGTGTTATATTTCCAGGTCCACTATAGGAATGCTTTGTCTATTCTGCGTGTTTAAGTTATCCCAGTTTTATCATTGGTTGATTGTGTATGCAGCTACATGAATTGAAATTAAAATTTGCCAATTATAGTTCCGTAATCTTGTGAAGTAGTCTGAGAAAGGATGTTTATCCCCATTTTCTTGCTGAGGCCACTGAGGCAGGGAAATGTTGGAGGAATTTTCCAGGGTTACACCATTAGTGGGTAGAGATGCTATTCATGGACTTAGGACTTCTGACCCCAGAACTTCCTCCCTCCCATACCAGCTTTGTGTTCGTGGTGACTGGCTTCGATGAAAACAAAGTTCTGTTCCCTGATGTCTGCCCTATCCTTGTAAACTGGGGTCCCATCATAATTTTCAAACTTGGCAAAAGCAAGAAAGGATAAAAGCATTTCAAGAGCAGTGATTTTGCAGCATTATCTCTAAAAGACTATTGCAAGAAGAATACAAAGAAAGAAATCAATTTACCAGATAATCAGCCTCAAAAGGACCAATAATCTATCGTACCAAACAGAACCAAAAGGGACTGTGCGTTTACTGCCGTATCATGTATGCCATGTGTATTTTGGGTCACTGGAGAGATTTTTGTTTATTTTGAGATCATGGAGTTGATGCTATCACATATTGGAGTTTTCCTTTGGAGTATTTGGCTCTACTAAGTGATGTTGGCGAAGGACCTCATCACCCTGGCCTACTTTAGCAGGAAATCTTCCAGTGACCAGAAGAGGACCATTTTAGGAGAGAGTTGGCAACTGCTGGTAGTGTAAATCCCCTCTCAGGTACTACAAGAGGAACTGAATGTTTCTTCCAGCCTGGAAACTGAGTAGATCCTGTGTTTGAAATGACTTCTCAGAGCCATGTCCAGCCAAAAAATGCTGGACATTTTTTTTAAGCTTCATTTCTGGAATTCATGTGGTGATAGACTACTTAGACTTCTTTCATTTTGTGTTGAAGCAAATAAAATAAAAGTTTTGAAGCCGCAAGTGTGTTTAGCTTTGGGTCTCTAGGATACAGACATATGTAACAATTGTACCTGTCATTGTTCTTCTAAGATATTTGATAATTTGATACATGGGTGAAATTACTGAGGCACAAAAACATTTTGTGTTTTTTTTTTCTTTTTTGTTTGTTTGTTTTTAAATCCTTTAACCATCAGTCTTTGTTCAGAGACAAATTTCACAAATGAAATCAATGATCTAGTTAGGACATTGCTGCTTATACTGCATAACTGAGCCATCTGTCTCAAACTATAAATTTGGGAATTTCTTTAAGATTTCATTGTGGGGAAAGGGTGACATTTCTTGACTAAATCTTCAAAGTACATAGTATAAGGTGATAGAACGAGAAAATGTTGGAATGGGACAGGATCACAAACTAGCAGAGAGCACTGTGGTCCTGATTATTTCCTACTGAAGAATACTTCATATAAATACAGAATTGTAATCCACATTGAGAAGGAACCCTTGCTATTGCTGTGGGACTTAAGAAATTCCAATATGCTGCGAGAGGAGTGGTTATGCTTGTGTATTTCGTTGGGGTTTCATTCAACGATGGGTTTTCATTGTATTTATGAAATCAACTTTGCATTTGAAGACTTTGATTAGTACACACTTCCCTACACATCTGGGAGAGCTATAATATCAGTGCCCTGAGTCCTCAGTGCCACTCCAGGTTTTATGGTGTGGTCTTTATACACATACTATGTACTTCAAGCATGTTACAAAGCCTGCTACCATTAGACATTCCCGACTCACCTCTTCAAGCTGATAAAATTGTCTGACATATTTTAAAGGATAGAAGATTGATTTACTCTTAAACCAAAAAAAAAAAAAAATGGGAGAGGTAGGCAAGTGAATAATTCTGTGAAGAACTGGAGAAGCTCATAAGCAATAAGAATGATTTTTCTGCACATAAAGGATGGTGGAGAAACTGCGCTATTATATCAGAAGGCAATTCATCCCTAGGTTGGCTGAGCCATTTGCATGCAATTGAGTGCATTCAAATGAGAGTGTTAATAGATGCCTTATGTGTTGATGTATAATTGATGATGACATTGGAAATATTGTCAATGAGTGTTAACATATTCCAGGCTATTCAGCCTGTTCTACCAAAGGTTGTTTCTCCATGGGAATAGATGGGAGAATCTTTGTCAATGACCCACATTATTTTGTGGAACTTTTTGAATATGCTCCTGGATGGCACTCAAGATATATGTTTGAAACAAACTCTAGCAGACTCTCACAAAATGGTTCAAGATGCCTTAATTCCATTGCAAAATCCTGCTGAAAAGTCACAGCATTGAGTTTATGTATTAGTCTTCTCTTATTGCATTTATTCAAGCTGTGAAACTTTTATTTAGGGAAGGAATACTTTTTTTTTTTAAGATTTTTTTATTTATTTATTAGAGAGCGAGAGACTGAGAATGAGAGGGGAGAAGGTCAGAGGGAGAAGCAGACTTCCCGCCGAGCCGGGAGTCCGATATGGGACTCGATCCCGGGACTCCGGGATCATGACCTGAGCCGAAGGCAGTTGCTCAACCAACTGAGCCACCCAGGCGCCCAGGGAAGGAATACTTTTTAGAGCATTATTATGTCCCAGGAAGAACTTATTGTTAAGTTTAAATTTTTTAGGTTACGTTAGGCAGTTAGATCCTTTAGGCAATTGTTTTATTCCAAAGGAGTTGCCCTGGAAAATTCTAACACCTACATATGGATAAATATATTGGTGCTAATTAGTCCTAGATGAACATGAGGTTTACTTATGTCTTACTGAGATCCTCTTTCTGTGCTGTAGTTTAAACCCATGTGCCCCTGATATGGACAAGGGTAGCAGCCATCATTCCCCCCCCCCCCATGAGAATGTTAAATCAAATCTACCTTCAAAACACTGGGGAAATAAGCTGAGGGTTTTAGAGGGGAGGGGTGGGAAGATGGTTAGCCCGGTGATGGATATTAAGGATGGCATGTATTGCATGGAGCACTGGGTATTCTACACAAACAACGAATCGTGGAACACTACATCAAAAACTAATGATGTACTGTACTAACATACATCATAATGTGACTAACAAAACTTAATAATAATGCTCCCCAAACACATCTCTAAACAGAAGGTTGTTTCTCGCTCTCCACTATTTCTCACCTAGGCTACCATGGGAGTACTAGTTGAATACTGGAGAACTAACTGGCCTTCTAACTTGTTGCCTAGCACATTCTCTTACCACTTCAAGATCCACTCTTCACATTGTAGCCAGAGTTACATTTCTAAAACGCATGGCAAATCGTGGCCTTCTTCTGCTTAGAATTCTCCAGTCACGCTTAGAATAAAATCCAGATTCCTTCCTTGGGCCTACAAGGCTAACCGCAGTCATGCGTTAAGTTACGGGCTAGTATCTCAGGTCGGCAGTGCCCTGCTTCAGAATGGGAGACTTGCTGGTGTCTTAGTTATCAGCTGGCTGGGAGAGGGTAGACCAGGTCTGGGAGGATAAACACAGCAGTAGGAATGTATCAAATCACAACATCAAGGGGCATGGCAGATTTGGGTCCCACACAGGCTGGATTCAGTATTCTTAGGGGGTCAGTCTGGGAGCAGGGTGCTGTAATAGGGCTCTCGAATTTGGTGACCACATTCCACAGGCTGATGATTCCAGGCATGTTAAGGTCAGAGCACTACTTCGCAGGGTCCAGCCCCCCCCACCCCCAACCTCCCTGACCCTCGTGACAGCTAATAGATCACCTGCGTTCAGAATAGGACTCCAGTCCAGGAGGGCACTGGTTTACATTCTGGAGTCTAGTGGTTAGGAACACGGGGGAGGAAGAAAGGCTGCATTCTTGGTAGACTGACGTATACTCAGGGCAGAATGAGACCTTGTGGGCTGCATCTGCTGTGGAGTTTCACAGGACTCATATTAATTCAGGGTCAGGCAGGGAAAATCTGTGCTCGGTGGTCTTCAACACCTGTCGCTGGATGGGGGTCTTTGGGATCCAGGGCTTGTGCTGAGCCTCGGGTCATCCTCTTTCCCTCTGAGTGGGGACCCATTTGCCTCTTTCACTGTGAACTGTGTTGCCGTAGAGTTCAGTCAATACTTGGTATTCAGTGCAAAGGGTCCTACCCAGAAAAGAGTTTTTAAAATTAAAAGCTATGCTGAACCACAACTGTCCCTTCATTCATTCATCGTGCTGGCCCTCACAGAGGGACACTTATTTTATTTTAATTTAATTTAATTTTAATTTGTTTTATTTTATTTTATTTATCTTATTTTATTTTTTGTCTAAGACTGAAGTGCTTTTCCAGTGTTCAGTGTCTGGTGAAGATGTTTGATAAGCCTCTGATGGTGACAATGGAGTCTACATTTTCCTTTGAGCTTAATATGGTCTTTTCCATAGCTTCCTTAAGCATCTTCAGATTGGCTTACACAATCACCTCTTCACATTTCTCTTACTTCCTCTGGTATTTCTTTCGTACGCAACATTAATCCTTTTAAAATCCTCCAGCACCCTTATTAGATCCTACCCACCCTAGTTTCTGTGTCCCTGTTTTTCTTGCTGGGATATGGTAATACTTCCTCTGCATTTCAATTCTCTCGATTTTCCTCTTAAAAAGAAATCTAGCTACAAATGTAGTGATCCGAAGGGTCACATGCACCCAAATGTTTATAGCAGCAATGTCCACAATAGCCAAGCTATGGAAAGAACCTAGATGTCCATCAACAGATGAATGGATAAAGAAGATGTGGTATATATATTCAATGGAATACTATGCAGCCATCAAGAGAAACGAAATCTTGCCATTTGCAACGACGTGGATGGAACTAGAGGGTATTATGCTAAGCGAAATAAGTCAGTCA
>CM052815.1:77487844-77604091 GCA_028533885.1 Nasua narica
GGTCCCCATTAGATGGGGAGCAGAGAGCCCTGGTCTTGGGTGTGGTCAAATTCACATTGCTGTCTGAACCCCAGTTAGAGAGAACCAGGGGCCAGTTGGCCAATTTGTCCAAATTTTAAGTTTTGTTCTTAGAGAGATGTAGTTTCACGAAAGTAACTGCAAGATCAGTCGCATGAAATAATTTTCACGTCAGAGGCACAAGGAGAGACCTGGCTTTCTAAGACATTTTCCTTAGGCTGAAGCCAGTCTCATGGTGGGGAGAGGAGGAAGAATCCTTCTACTTTTTTCTTTCCTTTCCACCCCAATCTTGCACTGTACGGAGTTTGAAGTGGGCCACACCATACCTGGACCAAAGTAACTGTAGAATCACGGACCTCATGGGAGAGAGCAGATCAACGACAGTGGTGAGCAACAATGAAGTCGACAGATCCCGGGGTAGCCTGAAGGTAGGCCATCCAGCAAGGGAGGGACTGGTCAGCGCCATTGGAGGGGACTGGCAGCCTTTCAGGGAGAGTAGTGAGCTATCCAGAGGCCCTGAGGTGGTCTGGGAGGACCTGAGGCTCCAGCAGATTTGCCAGGGGGACTCAGTGTGTACTCCCCTCCCCGTGTTCGATTTTAACTCTCTGGTCTTTGCAGTCTGAGAAACCAAATTATATTTAATTACTAATTCACATGACCGCATTGCCACCTGCATACACTTAAGCATGTCCTCTTGGATTTTTCCTGGTGCTTTTGGGAGAAACAGGGTGGAATGAAAGGGGAAAAAAAAACAACAACCAACACTCACTACCCTCTAGGAATTGCAGTCATGTCACAGAAGCTGTAAGTACAATATTGACAGAAGTGCCAAACGTGTCAATTCTATGAGAGAAGACTGGATGAAAAACTTCTCTGAAGGCTTAGATGAGATCCTGACTCCTACTAACTATCATTAGAGGGAGGTCCTTCATAGAGCTATGCCATGGCACCCCTAAGGAACGTAACTTTGAGGAATGTAGACCTAAATACTCATTAGAGTGTACTTTCACATGTTTCACTCATGACTGAATATAAAAATCCACAAGTGCCCCCCAAAGAATCCTTTCCATAAGATGCAGACAAAACAGGTAGAGGTCTTATACAAATGTTCAGAGAAGAAGATAGGAGCGTTACATGCCAAGAGTTGATTGAAGGAGTAAGCATGACCCACGCTATTAAGAAGTCATACTTGACTAGTTGCAAGCTGATGAATTAATTGAATAAAGTCAAAACAAAAGAAAATCAAAGCATTTAAATGCACACACACACACACACACACACACACACACACACACCACTTGACTCCAAGATCCATTAGCTTCTCTTTATTGTAAAATCTTAACTAATCAATCCACGTCAATCAAATGGCAAAACAGATAAAAGAGAAACCGATTTCATGCATCTGACATCAGAGATGGATTGAACACCAAATAGTCACCTAGGCATTGGGATTAATGACAGGTTTTTGGAATATCAAAAATATGGGTCTTCAAATCCAGTATGAACATGAAATCTTTGGAATAAGTCCCTCACATATTAGAACCATCATTGCTTCAAGTTGACTGAATAGTTCCAGCAAAGCCAGAAACGATGCCTTTGAGACAAAAAAGCCAAGGAGATATTCTTGAACCCATGTGTGCCTGAGAACCATGTTAAACCATTATTAAAGTTGCACATCCCTGGACCTCACCAAGAGAGGCTGGGATTCAGTAAGCCTCAAGCAGGGCTCGGGAATCTTCGTTTTTGACAAGTTCTCAGATGAGTCAGGATTACATTCTGAGAAACACTGACCTATGGCCACCATTGAATTAGTGGTAAATACTACATTAGCCATTTTCTTACTCATTTATTTAATAAAAACTGGTTAATCAGAACCTCACATGTACCAATGGCCCACCACCTGCTAGAGGAAATTAGTACCTAGATCCTACAAAACAGAGCTTTTGACTAACCTAGATGGGACCTGATAATCCAGATAGTTTGAGAGGATGTCTTGCTATTGTGTGGGTAGGCTTAAGGACTTATCTTGGTGTCCTAGAGAGTGTTATTCTCCATTCTGGGGCTATGGAATCCGTGGCACAGCTAGTTTTAAGTGATCTTTTAAGGTTACACTGAAAATTAGTTATAAAGCTAGGAAGTGAATTTCTGCTCCTAGGTACTGTGTATTAAGAATTTGTGATAGAGTGTGTCCTTTATGTTTTCTCTTGACCGTGTTTCCTGGGGGAGGTGGGAATGACTAAGAGAGATGTCTATGAAAGAATGAATATTGATGATACATTATGTAAGGCTCAGTGAAAGTTGTGAATTCACCAGATGCTTGGAAAGTCAGCAGCTTCTCTGTTATGCATTTCCTTGGCCTAAGCTTGGTTGTTTTCCAAGAAGCAGTTACAGAAGCAAGTAGAAGGACCTGGTGTGAGTGAGTGAGTGTGTGAGTGTGTGTGTGTGTGTGTGTGTGCGTGTGTATTTGTGTGTGTGTGTAAACTCTAACTTGTTAAAATGAGGAATGTGTGGACAACTTCCAAATCTTCCTTTAACTGAATGATGAGCTTAGATTTTATAGGAAATCAAATTAGAGGCTGAAAAAAAAAATAAAAAAAACAACCCACCAGGATCCTTACTTCTAAACAAGCTGGCCTCCAGGCAATCATTTTTACGGGAACCAGGTCCTTACTGCTAAGTTTGCTTAGCAACACGTTTTCTTGATGACGGTTCTCAAAGCAGAGGGAAGTGAATGGAGGTTTGATTAACCACAGGCCATAATGGCTATATCAGTTTCTTTTGTAAGTGAAAGATTGTCTTTGCATATTCATAAGGGGGATGTCTAAGCAGCACTGCTGGAGCTGTCAAGGCATCTAAGCTGTGTTGGATTAGTAAGTGTATGGGAGGCCTCCCAATGGGTGGCCCTGGGGACATTTTTTCACAATCAAGGAATTCAGATTGTACAGAATTTACTCACTGTAAAAGTTGTTAGGCGAAGAAGGAGGTTATAGAATTTATTTTTCCCATAGATCTTTAAGGACAGGGCAGAAACACACTGAATAGGTTGGACTCAATACAATCCTGAAGCCTTTGAAATTAACTATTACCAGAGTGGAAGGGCTCAAGGAAACGGAGAAACCCAGAAGCATGAAAGTCAATCCAATTATCTCAGCAGCTGGGGGTGGGGGTGGGCATATAAATTGGACATTGTGTGGGATGAAGGATAAATTTTGTATTTTAGGGTAATTCAGATTTCCCTGGTCACATGCTGCTGTAATGAGCTTGGCCCAGTGGGTCTATCCTGTTAAAATGTATCTATATACTAGGGTCATCTGAATTAGGAAAATAAATAAAAGGCTCACATTATTTATGCCAGAGTCAACGAAAGACTAAAGCTTTATCTCATTTCTATAATTTTTTTTCTTTTAAAGTTACTCGTCGTGTATTACTTCATTTTATTCTCCAAACAGATTCAACTAAATGGTCATGGTCCAGGCCACATTGTTTACAACAAACTGTCTTAGAATTACCGGCAAGGCTAAGGGTTAGAATCTAATGCCCTTTCCACAAAACCATACTGCTTCCTTCCGAACACTTCTCCTCTTGGCATTGTCTTAATCCTGCAGTTTTGTGAAAGGGCTCGTGTGTTGGAGAGTATTCCGTTCCAGAGATTTGAATCAAGAGAGGCGATCATAGCTACCTGGGTACGATGTACGAGTAGATGGAACACAGATTTCCAGCCCCACCGGTTCCACTCTAGCCTACGTGTCACAGAATCTAGGGTGAGGAACATGTTCACCAACATTTTGCAAGAGACAGATGTGGAGGGAGGACTTACACGCTCACAGCAACTTTAAAACAGTTCCTACCCAAGATAAAGACTTAGTTTAGAGAATACACACATGGAGCGATGAATGCTTTTCAGAGAGTTGGTTTTGCCTGTGAGCTCCTAGAGACCATTTTTTGATCCCTAAATTCAGCTTCCAGGAACCTTTAAACAAATGTACGCCACATTATTCTCATTATTCAATTATGACAGTCTTTCCCCCAGCATTTTAATTAGCACTCATTTACCGAGAATTAAACTGTCATTTTAGTTGAACTCAAAGGAGTACCCCAGGGACATGCATTCCACAAGATAATAAAAGCACCATATAATTCTGATGCTTCAACAATTTAGATTGGAGCCACGACAGGGTTTTTTTTTCTGTCAGCCATTTCTGATGGGACTTAATCATGGTGCTTAGGCGGGGGCTGGGGGGGGGGGAACCATCATTCGATACCTGAAAATCGGAGGCCAAATCATGTTGGGTCAAGAAAATCTGATCTTTGATGCCTACTTGATGCTATTCAGCAGAAGAGTCAAAGGAAAGAATCAGCATGTTAGACATTTGGCTCCCGACCCTAATTTTGCCCCAGAACTGTTGTGTTTTCTAGGGAAAGATTGGCCCAGGTTTCCCACAGGTGTGATGGGTATGGTCATGAGGGAGCTATGATTGTGGCTTCAGCCAAATCTAGATCTGTCCTCACGTCTTCGGATCCATCTCTTTTCCTGGCTGTTGATTGTGGAAGACATTTCATGTCTGAGTGTGGCAGGAAACTGTGTCAGGACTATGAGATGGAGAATCACAGTAGAATGTCCCACTATTATTTCAAATGCCACTTCCTTTCCTATCTCCAGGTTCAAGATAGAACCCGTTGGGTGTTTTGTTTTGTTTTGTTTTGTTAGTGGGCTTGAGACCTGATTCATCTTACAGATTTTCATGCTTTCCACTCTGTCAGCCAAGTAATTCTCCAGTTTTGAAAAGCTGAACGACCTCCGTTGATTAAAACAAGTAAAAAAAATCATACAACCACAATCAAAAGGTACAAACTTCAAGCTATAAGTGAAATAAGTCCTATCATGGGGACTATAGTTAACAATGATGTATTATATATTTGAAAGTTGCTTAGACGGTAGATCTTGAAAGTTATCATCACACACACACACACACACACACACACACAGAGAAAATTGAAATTATGTGTGGCAATGGACGTTAACTAAATTTATTGTGGTGATCATTTCACGTTATATACATATTGAACCACTAATTATAAACCTTAAAGTAAAAGTAATGCAGTGTTATAGGTGAAACATATGTAAACAAAACTGGAAAAAAAATCACAGGACCACAGGATTGTAGAAGAGACATGACCTTAGTAATCCAGTAATATCCAGCAGTCCCATTGTATAGTTGGGAAGACTGGAGGTCACAGAAATTCGGTGATTTTCCCAGGGCCAAATGACTTAATTTGTGGGAAATGAAAACTAGAGCTCAAGTATCTTGATTTTCACGTATTTGGCTTCCCTATACCTAGGAAGCAAGCAGTACATTGTAGTTGGGGAAGATCAGGAGCTCTAGGCTCCAGATGCCTGGGTATTAGTCCCAGCTCCATCACCTTCTTCTACTGAGTCACTCTGAAAAGGTCTTAATTTTCATGAAAGTACTATCTCAGTTCTAACATACAGTAAGGGCTCAAAAACATTCTGTGTTGTCATTACTGTATCTCCCTATTTTCCATGAGTCCTTCTAGCCCCCACAGTGGAGGAAGTAGGCACTTGTGTATTGTCTGCCTGTCTCCATCCCTTATCTCCTTCCACCATGCTTTTATACCAGCTCTTTGGGCTTTATATCTAAACCCCACAACAACTAGGCAAGGTACGTGGTATCAGTCTATCTCTAGGATGAAAAAAATAGGACAAAGTAATTTGTCCAAGGTCCACAGTGGACAAATCAGGATTCTCTTTGATTACAAAATCTAGACAACGTCTATATGTGTAAGTTGGGTATCACTTACCGTCTAAGTCTAGACCTTTCAGATATTATCTACTGCCACGGAGTTTATCATTAACGGAGGAGAGGGCCGTTTGCATCTTCCCAAAACATGTTTTGGAAGTACATTCAGTTGTTTCCTGGTGAGATGGCGTCCCCTCTAAACCTCTTCCTCTTTGGCAATAAAAGATTGATCTTTGCTTACCTTAGATTCCCTGAAAGCCATGTACATGGAGAAGAAGTTTAGAAGTTCTATGAGAGAAGAGGGCAAATTCCTGATAAAAGTGAGAGTGTCTTACTTTTTTGTTTCTTGAGGTAGTATTTGGTCTGAGAAAGACAGAAGCAGGGGTGCCTGGGTGGCTCAGTCAGTTAAACCTCCAACTCTTGGTTTCCGCTCAGGTCATGATTTCAAAGTCTTGAGATTGAGCCCCCAGTCAGGCTCGGGGCTCAGCCTGGAGTGTGCTTGAGATTCTCTCTCTCCCTCCCTCCCTTCCTTTCGTGTTCTCTCTCTCTCAAATAGCTAAGTCTTAGAAAAAAAGACAGAAGCAAAGAAAAAAAAATCTTTGAAGAACAGACGAGAACAACTGGACTGAGGAAAAAATAAGAAAATGCATTCTTTTTTTTTGTCCTCACAAAATTCTCCAGGAATGTTTGCTCCGCTCTCAGTGGTAGCCTGCCATATTGAGGTTCCTCATACAGAAGAATGCCAAAGTCCAGAGCTCTTATAAGACTTCTTGTGAAATGCTTGTTTCCTCTTAGTTCAAGTGAGTTCTTTTATTCCTGTGTGTGATTTTGAATTTTCTTGGCAAAGCTAGGGGAAGAAAAAACCTCCTCCTGAACAGATGAGCATCTCTTCTCTTCATATCGATTTGAGAAAAGGAGCTTCTGCTACACACTTTCATCAGGATTAAAGAGTTCTGATGTCTGCCCTGCAAATGTGAAATTACAGGAAGTAGCCAGCATGGAAGGAAGGTTTATCAGAAGCCAACATGAAACAGGCCTTGGCCAGTTATTGTCTTAAAGTAAGGATAACAGTCATTCTGTCAGCCAACATTTGCTTGTTCTAGAACCACCAGTGGACATAATGGCATCTTTGACCTTGGGAATTTACTTCTTAGTAAGAAAACAAACAGTAAACAGAAATAAGTCCAGCATCAGACAATAAGCTAATAATTATAGCACATATGTAATAATAAGTTGTGGTTCACTAACTGCTCTTCTATGCATTATTTCTCTTAATCTTCAGGATTAATTGTGGTTTTCTAGGGAGGCACTGGACACTGGAGTGGGGAACGTATTCTCTCTGGTTGTCTCTCATTTCTGTTCCATCCCCTCTGGGTTGGTGTCATGCCTTGAACCGCCCTTCCTATCATGGAGGTTAGAGTCTCTTCCTCTATTTGAGCTCTGGGTCATCCTCTTGTCTCTATGACTACTCTCTCCCGAGGTGAGCTCATCCAGCCTGATGACTTTACATATCACCACCATGTTGATGCTCCCAGATCTGTATCTTCATCCCTACTTCATATATGCATATATTTTACTATTCAACTAACTACAGATGCTACTGTAATTAGATACCTCACAGGAATCTCTGTGTTAAGATATCCAGAATGGAACTCTTGATTTTTCTCCTGCTCTCAAACTTGTTCTTGCTGCATCCACCCTTTCTCTCTCCCAGTCCTACCTCTAAAGAAAAAGGCCTCACCAGCCACCCTGGGCTCAGACCAGGAACTTAGGAGTAACTCTTAATTTCCGTCCTTCCATCATTGCCAAATCTAGTTTATGAGCAAGTCCTCTTATAATTATACACCTACAACATACTTCAAGCTGTTTTTTCCTCCTCATCTCCTCTTGCCAGCATATTAGCCCAAGCCCTCATTGTCTCCTGGCCAGGTACCTACAGTGGCTCCCTAATAGATTGCCCTGCTCCTGTCCTGCCCTTCTACCCCCCCGCCCCCCACCCCTGGCAAGCCATTCCCTAGACAGTATCTAGAGAGATCTGTAAATAGCAAAACAAAACAAAGCAAAGCAAAACCAACTTGTGTCTTTCCTGTGCTTAAATCTTTTAATGATCTCCAATTCTACTTAGAAGACATTTAAACTCTTTTCTCTGTCTTAAATACTATGTGGGATAATGGCTCCTGCCCATGGCCTAAACTCCCCAATCTCATTCCAGGATCTGTCTCCATTGTCACCATTGTTCAGCCTTCCCTGGCTTTCTGACACTTTCTAGAACACACCAAGCTCTTTCCTACACCAGGAGCTTTGCACCTGTTGTTTTCTTTCCCATTCTGGCTCTTAGCCTGGTTCCTACTTATTTTTCACACTTCATTTTAAATTTAACCTCTCCTGGTCACCCCCTCCCCTTACTTATTTCTCTATCACCACATCTGGTTGATTTTCTTCTTAGAGCTTACTTTTGTCTAAAACGATTTCAGTCTGGAGGTGGGATCATCTGTGTATATCAGGGCAGTTTTCCAAATTTTCCTGTTTGGGGCCTGATGTTAAGTCATCTACTTGCTTTTTTGTATCAGTAGTTCACAATGGCATCTTCTAGAATCCTGCCTTACCTTGATTTCTAACGAGGCTACCTAATTTATACAAGCCACATAGAGGCAAGTTTTCTGTTCATCAGTCGAAGTTCTTTGCATTTTAATGAAGTTTAGGTGACAGTGGTGGTTAATTGGGGGGGGGGGTTGGCTTTCTGAAAAAGTGGCAAAGAATGTGTCTGGTGACTGCATATGGCTGATGCATTTTCACTAAGTAAATTCCAAAACTATTTGTCAGTGATTTTCAGTTAGCTCCTACTCGTGTCTCTCTTTTCTCTCTTTGGTATAACAGAAAGAAAACTCTGCTCTCCCTTCATGTAGACACAATATAAAGACTAACGAAGTCTTAGAACTAGAAAGGCATACTTATTACCTGGGTAATTCACTCCGGTTTTCTTTCAGAATGATTTTAAAACCATGAGAGGCAGCTTCTCAGGACAAACATTTTGTACTTCTAGTTGCTTCCTTTTCTTGCTCATAGCATTGTCATCCTTGTTAGGTGCCCACTTCGGAGTAACCTTTACTGGAGAGAAAACGAATAAGACAAAGGAAGAAAGACATGACACCAAAAGGGGGCAGTTGGGTCGGAGTGCAGGGGAGGCCAGCATGAACAATCTCTGCTCCTGCCTGTTTTAATCATCTCCCAGTTTAGTTCAATGCTCGCTTCCCTGTTGTCAGCTGTGACTTCAGCTCAGGGTATCTGAGTACATTGAAATTTAATACCACCGACATTGTAATGATGCCCCATACCTCTAATTAAAGCCAGCCACTGGCAGCCATGTGAGCCCCATGCGAAGGAGATGATGCAGTGAACCTGATGCCTGAGAGAGAAAGGAGAAGTAGCCAGGAAGGAGCCAGGGAGAGAACTCTGAAGTGTATACGAGGAGCACAGTGTCCAAGTATTAACCGTTCTCTGCTCTTCCATCCTTGTGGCTCCTAGGGGATCCCCCTGCTTTGCTTTCCTTTCTCCAGAGTGAGGAGAGGTGATGTGGTTCAGTTGGGAAATATCCAAAAATAAACACACACGAAAAAGCTTCATTCCATAGGGAAGAAAACCAAGGCCTGGAAAAGGAGTATAATGGCAAACCTATGCTTCTCCCAGATCGTATTTCATACAACTACTTAAAAGTGTGAGGCTTAGCGATGATCAATGAATTGATAATGAAACTGCAATATTGGCAACTAAGCTCCAGTGATTTTTCTTAAGAGACAGGCTACTCCTGGCTAGGCCATGAAAGCTGCATCAGCTGTATTGATAAATAGAGACAAAGTCAGGGTCAATGTCATCTCAATGGACTCTCCCGCCTCTTCCCACCCCCAACTGATGGCAGTAAACACCACCATCTCATTTGGTTCTTTAAGTTGAATCCTAGGGGTCATCCTTGATCCTCTCATTCTGTTCACATTCAACCCATTGGAGATTCTGCCCATCTGCCATCATGATAGTCCCCATTTGTCCATTATCCAGCTCTACCACCATCGTAGTCCAAGCCAGTGCCCTCTCTCCCAGACTACTGGACGTGACCCTTGAGTAAACCTCTATACTCACTCAACCACCTGTCACCCCGACAGCAGCAGAGTATTGTTTTTTTACCATAAATCAACTCATTTTCACACCTCTGCTTGAAACTCTACAGAGATTTTCCATTACATTTAGAAACAAATTCAAACACCTCACCCTGGCCTATAAGTCCTTATATAATTTGGCTGCAGCTAATTTCTCTGACTTTATCTGGTACCTCTCTCTATGTTGCTCACTGCACTACGGCCACACTGGTCTTCTGTTCCCTGAAGATGCTGAAGCCATCCCTCCCTAGGCCTTTTGTACCAGCTCTTCACTCTGGAATTCTCTTCCCCCAGACACTCTCCAGACTGACTTCTCATCCCTCAGAACTCAGCCTCAAATGCCTCCTTCCCAGGGAGATTGCCATAGACAGTCATCACCACATTATTCTGCTTTATTTTCTTTGTGGCACTTATGACTCTCTGAAATTATTTTATTATTTCCCATTGTCTTTGTGCTCTCTAGAACTCAAGGCACATGTGAGCTAAGATACGGTGTCATTACCCATTTTATTCTCAATGCCAGGAACAACGCTGGGGGCCTAGAAGGGGCTTGTTCAGTAAAAAGTTGTTGAACGAATAAATGAATGAAAACATGGAAGGTCAACCATCATGATTATCATCCTCATAGCACCTGTCACTTTCCATGTGCTTATGATACACCAGGTGTATTATCTCAATCTCTACAACTACATGAGAAAAACATTACTACTGCCAATTGACAGACAAGGAACGAAGGTTAAGGAGGTTATGGAACTTCCCAAGTTCACAAGTAGAGAAGAATGAAAGCAGTCTGGTTCCGAGGCCTCTGCTTTTCTTCTCTCACACTGTGGTTATGTCACGTGGCTGGTGCTTGCTTTGCTGGGACATGGGTCTAAATCCATTCATTCATTCATTCTTTGATTTTGTCAGCTGTTTATTTGGCACCAGTTGTGTGCAAAGTGCTATATATAAAGTGTGAATTTTGTAGTGAACAAGAATTTTATAGTGAAGGATAGAATTCTTGCTTTCACTTCTCTTATACTCCACAATTATTAGGTTAATGTTCACAAATGTCATTCCTATGGTGTTAGTCGGCTGAGGCTGCCGTAACAAAATGCTGCAGACTGGGTGGCGTACACTGCAGAAATTGATTTCTTCACAATTCTGGAGGCTAGAAGTCCAAGATCAAGGTGTTGGCAGGGTTGGATTCCTCTGAGCCTTTCTCTCTGGTCCTCACATGGCCTTTTCTCTACACAAGAGCATCCCTGATGTCTCTTCCGCTTCCCGTAAGGAAACAAGTCATAGTGAATTAGGGCTTCATTGATGTTATGACTTCATTTACTTGTACCTTTTTATTTTTATTTACATTTATTTATTTCTTTGTTTATTTTTGAGAGCAAAAGAGAGAATGTGCATGTGTGTGTGCACTTGTTGGGGGAGGGGGCAGAGGCAGAGGGAGAATCCTAAGGAGGCTCCATGCCCAATGTGGAGCCTGACATGGGGCTTGATCTCAAGACTCTGAGATCATGATCTCAGCTAAAATCAAGAGTCAAGCGCTTAACTGACTGAGCCCTTGGGTGACCCTACCCGTACCGTTTTAAAGGCCCTATCTCCAACTACAGTCATGTCAGGGGTTAGGGCTTCAACATATGAATTGGGGAAGGCACAATTCGGTTGATAACACTGATCATTTAAGAATAGGAACTCTTTAAAGGCATGAATAAAACCTGAATTTCCAACTGGATTATTAGTGTTTTTCTAAAAGATTTTATTTACTTATACGAGAGAGAGAGAGAACACAAGCAGCTGAGGGAGAGGGAAAGGGAGAAGAAAGCTCCCTGCTGAGCAGGGAGCCCGATGTGGAACTCAGTCCCAGGACACCAGGATCATGACCCAAGCTAAAGGAGACACTTAACTGACTAAGCTACCCAGGTGCCCGTAGATTAATACTATTATTGTATAAGTCCTAGATTAAACTCATTTATATTAGTATGTGATGCCTATGTTATTTCAAAGTCCAAGACTGTATTTTACAATGAGGAGCAAAATCAATTATTTCTGAGAGAAAGACCTGAGGAAATCATATCACAAATAAGAAGGGTACTCGCACAGATAATAGTCACAGTAGCATGGGATAGCCAGAGAGGAACAGATTTATCTTGAACATAGCCAAGTCTATTTCTTCCATTTATGTCTTCCTAAGTGAATGGGAGACTTCTATACATAATGGATTTTCATATCACATCTCCTAGCAAAAGTATAAAGAAGGTTCTGGAAGGATAGTGACTGAAGGTATGAAGCAGGTTCCAACTGGATTTAAATAATCTCTCCCAGCGGACTTTGCAGAACAGAGTGATCTAATGTTTGGCTGAGATTCGACTATATTTACGAACTTTGCCTAGAACACCAGCATGGTGATTAACTGATGGAGAGTTACAGTGGTCCAAATACTTAAAAATAGTATCTATCCAAGAGCATCTTTATATTTGGGCTTGAAAAAAATCTTTATGGGGTTCTTTGTCTGTATTCAAAAAATTTAAGTTTTTATTTTCCTTAGCACGTAACCAATTTAAATTCTAAAAGCTATCAGGTTTAGGGCAGAGCATGGTACTCCTTTTTGTCTACAGAATTTTAGCATAGAGGCTAGAAGAGGGTAATGTTCAAGAAATGTCAGATTTTTGGAAAGCCTAGTTAAACAACTCAATAACAACAATAAAAATATTGCATTGTTATTAGAGAAACAACTTGGGTGGTGGGAATAAAGTGGGTATAAAACAGGCAGAATTCTGGTCCAAACACTGCCTCTGACTGGCCAGGAGTCTTAAGAATGAGCAGACCACCCACCACCTGCCAAAAATCTCTGGAGGAGTCTGGGTTTCCTCATATATAAAATGAGTCAATAGGGCTGCTTCCAAGTTCTCTCTAAAATGTCCTGTTTTAATGGTGTCGGGTGACGATTACCAGTTGGATATCAGGTAGGGTTGCCAGATTTTGCAAATAAAAATACAGGTGTCCTATATTGTGTGTCAACCCTCATATACCCTGAGAGACCCCTGGGAATACAAAGTCATCACGAATAATCTGTAATGTGCATAATCTGCTGGCATTTAATGGCGACCTGACTGCTTACATTAAGTTTCGGAACTTGCAACATTTCAGATTGGTTTGGGGTTGGTTCTGAATGCTTCTGTTCCTACTGATACAGCCCCAGGCACAGAACTCAGAGCAAGCTAGGTGACTACGTGAAACCACTAATATTATACTATATGTTAACTAACTAAAATTTAAATAAAAACTTGAAACATTTAAGAAGGAAGGAAGGAAGAAAAGAAAAGAAAAGAAAGAAAAAGAAGAAAGAAACAATTGTAATCTCCTTTCCCTGGCCAATCCTCTTTCCTTTGCCCAATGGGGCAAAAACGCGCCAGTAACACTCCTCATGCAGTGCTCTGCTGGGGTCGAAAAGGCAGCCAAATTCTTGCTATGCCTCTGTCCTTTTATACCAAGTTATATGTTGGCATTCTAGAAGAATTTACATGCATAACAATGTATTATCAGAAAAAAAGACACGCGTCAGGTTCTCTGGGATCTTGAACCAGATTCAGCCCAGTCTGGCCACGCTCCCACGGGATGGGGAAGAAAGGTATTCCTGGGTTAGGAAAAACCATCTCCTTGAAGAACTTCTGAAGAATGTTTATGTGGCAAGAGATCTGTATAGAAACCAGCAAGCTCTTTGTTCTCTGTACCAGAATAGTGCTGCCCTTCTGGCATTTTGACAACTGACTTATGGTTCGGGTCGGACACCATAAGTAAATTCATCAGCCAAGTTGTCCGGCCCAGAGCAAAGAGAATGTGAGTCAAGCACAGCAAGACAAGGCATATGGGTTCTGGGTTTTGGGGTCGTAAATACAGGTTAGGAGATTCATACCAATTGCTTCTATCCCTTGACACATTTCCATTTTAAGGTTAAGTAGGTTTAATTACACAGCTCCTTTTCCCATCTTTGCTTCTTTTTGACATTACATAAGATATTTTAGGAACAGAGAAAGGTTAATGGGCCTATGATGGGGCCTAGAATTAACTTCCTTAATTAAACCTCCAGAAGACATCTTTTCATTTCTTTTAATGACCTGTCTTGGTTGAAAAAGACCCAAAGCTCCTGCAGTTTTGTGCAGGTCCTGCTTGTATAAGACCCACACAATCCATCATATGATCGGAGCTTTGTCCTAGATGATGTTTCTGGCTTCAGCAACTGCTGTCATCAACAGGGGGGCCGAAGTGGATGGCAGTGAGAAGATTAATCTCTTCAGTGTTGTGACTTTGGAAAATTCCCTTTTGCGGATTTCGACACTTACATTTCAGGCATCGGTTTATTTTTAGGGAGTAAAGAGATGACTCTATCCCTCCTCAAATTATCCTCATCAAATATTTGTAAATTAAATTACAATTTAAATGTACTGGTGAGTGGACTAGAACCCAAAACCTTGCCCTGAGTCTTTTCTAAAACTCATATTGTACTCCAAATTTATCTCTTATCATTTAAGAATTTTTAATACGTGTTTCTCCTCCATGAGGACTTGCTGAACACTACTTTATTTCCTCTTTTTTTTTTTTTCAAATGAACTCTCTTTGAGGAGCCATCATCATTGAGGGGATTTCTCAGAACCCATTTCAACATGACCAAATTCTTTTTATATTTAAGGACACTCTCTGTAGTCCTAATTTTTTGGATTTAATTTAGCAGTAGCTCATTTACATTTCCTCGTATTATTGGAGGAGAAAATATGTACGCTATTAGTGTTCTTGCTCTTCCAAGATGAAAATTTTAGCAGTATTTCCTGATCAGTAATATGTATCTGAATCTCCCTTTAGAATTTTAGCTATTTTAGCTAAATTTTAGCTATATATATATTTATATGTATGTATAAGTATATTTATTTATATGAATTATATTTATTTATATGTATATTGTATGTATTTATATATCTGGCTGGCTGGTTCTGAGTTAGAGATCTGGACCAAGGCGGTGAAATCTAATCTGTGTTTCTCAAAGTTCCCCAGAGGATACTGAAACCCATCCCAGGTCTATATGTGTGTCTAGAAATGTAGTCTGCTTTAGCACTCCAAGCCAATGGCAGTGAATGGCTTCTGTTCCTTCTTTTCCAAGTCTTCTCTATCACCTGATCACAGAACCGCCCGAAAGGGGGATTGTTGCTAAATAGTTTCTTGTGACATTGACCTCGGTACTGAGCATGAAACACAGAGCTGTTATTATCTGAACTATGCAAATGTGAGAGTCAATGAATGTGCACTTCATTGAAAAGTCTTGTGAGGGACAAAATCCTGAATCTGCTCCAGGAGCTTCCACAGTTCTCTCTTCCAGGTAATGGAGCAGCAACAGTTGGTTTCTTATGGTGTGTAATCCTTGAGTTTGCTAATGGACATCCTGTGTTTCATTACAAAGAGTGTTTAAGGAATCTAGATGGATGTCTAGGAGAATGTCTGCAAAGTGGTGAATTCTTAAAAATGGCACTTTGTCTTTCCTCTTCCTTTAATTCAGACATTAGGTGGTATGGATGCCTGTGACCACTTGGTGTTTTATTCGTATCACATACCCTGAGTTTAATCCTTTCTATGAGCATTAATTAAGTATCCATATTAAATTGAATGGAAAATAAATGACCTTATGTCTGTCTTTGGCTGTCCTCTTCAGGACAGGGCTGGAATGAGCAAATTAATCTGTAGTAGGATGGCCAGACTGGGAGGTGTCAGGGGACATGTGGCATGAGGACAGAGGGTGTGCAGATCCAGCTGCAAAGTTCGGAGCATACTGTCCAAAGGGTAAAGCAACCCAAAGTAGTTAACATCATGGAATCTGCAGTAATTAGACAGAACACAATCAGGAGAAACCAAGAAGCAAACAATATATGGAAACTTTTCTGTGTTTCCCTCATCTGTAAAATGTAGATAATTCAGTACTTAGTAAATTGGTTTGTTGTGAAGATTAAATTTGCTTCATACACATAAAGCACCCTGAATGGTGCCTGGTGCATGCTAAGGTTGGATTAATGTGTGAAATAGCACTTTTGTTATTGTCTTCATCAGCAGAAACCAGAGTATAAGGTGGGTTCTGGGCCTTAGGAGCAGGGAATAGAAAGGCAAGGTGGAAGATGGGATGCAAATGTAGCTTGACCTCTGATGAAGAATGCTGAGTTGGAGTCCTTGAAATCTTCCCTGCTTGAGTCCCAAATTCACCTTGAAGACAGGTTGAGCTGAGCTTAAAGCAGAGGGTCCTGAGAAACCCAATGTGGGGAAATGGGGTAGCAGAGGCTAAGACCCAATTTCTAGAAGTGTTTAATTGACCTCACCTTTAGACTTCCTTTCGTTTTGACACCACCATCATGCCCTAAGAGAAGGAGTTCTCTGACCATCTAGGAGAGTGGCTGGTGTCCGTATTAACTGTCATAGACTGACAGTCCCCAGAAGGCAAAGTTTGGTTGTGCCTTAGGCTATAATTCTTCTGATTATTAGATGTCACAGGTGATTAGGTATTTAATAAATGATAGGAGGTAGATCATTTCCCTTTAGGATAGTGGCAGAGCTAACTAACATAGGTAATTTTCACTATTAACATCAATTCCATTCCTTAATATCCATCATTGGAAGATCTCAAAGATTAATCCATTGCAAATATTTCCACTAGATCTGTGGTTGCTGTGTATTTTTCACAGTTCCCTAGGATAACATGGTACCTACTTCACACAGTGACTGTATTCCTTTAATGATCTCATTCGTCAAACATTCACTGAATGCCTACTATATGTTGGTGATGGTACTTGATTCTTGAGATACAAAAGAAGAGTGTGACGTGGTTCCTGACCCCAAGATGTCATAAACTGGTGCAAGGACAGAGACAAGTCAACAAGCATATTTCAGGGAAAGTGCTGCTAATTGAGCAAACACGAGGTGGTGTTGGGATCTAGGGATGATCAACTTTACTCAGTGGTTGAGAGTCATGGTCAAGAAGCTGATAGTGGGACAAAAAGAACTCCAGATCTTCTTCCACCTTTTTTTTTTAAAAGATGTATTTATTTGAGAACCAAAGAGAACACGGAGGTTGCGAGAGGCAAAGGGAGAGGGAGAGAAAGTCTTTTAAGCCCAACTTGAGGCTTCATCTCACGATCCTGCAATCACAACCTGAGTGGAAACCAAGAGTCTGACACTTAACTGACTGTGCCACCCATCCTCCCCTTCCTTGACTTTTGATGGGGGTTACATCCCAGTAAATCTACTTTGAGTTGAAAATACCTAATCCGCCAAACATAGTAGCTTAGCCTACCGTACCTTTAAAATGCTCAGAACACGTACATTAGCCTACAGTTGGACAATACCATTTAACACGAAGCCTATTTTATAATGAAGTGTTGAAAAGCTCCTGTAACTTACTGAATATTGTAGTGAAAGTGGTCGTATGGGCACAGAACAGTTGTCAGTGTTTGGGTTGTTGACCCTGGTGACCATGAAGCTGACTGGGAGCTGGGGCTGGTTGCTTCTACCCAGTACACAAGAGAGGAACGTACCACATAGTGCTGGCCAGGGAAAAGATCCAAATTCAAAATTCCATGGATGGCTTCTCCTGAATGTAGATACCTCTTAACAGCATCATAAAGTCAAACCATCATAAACTGAATCATGATAAACCTTGTCCATATAAGGCCTTAACAAACAAAAAGAGGTTGATTTGGCAGCAGAAGAAAAGGTATGCATAGCAAAGAGGCAGCTTGGGAAAAAGGAGAGGAATGAAACACATTAGTTGGTATAAAAGTAGGAAAGTGGGAGAGAGAGGGTTGGGCGAGTAAATAAAAGCAGTATCACCATAAACCTTGCATGAAAAACTTAAAGTATTGAATGTGTGAGACATCATTAGAGAACCTGAAACAAGACAGTATGATCAGATTTGCCTTCAGGAATGTTCTTTCTGATGCTGGTTTGGAGGTTGCGATGGATGAGTAAAATACTACATGGGGAGTCCAGTTGTGCAGTTGAGAGACTATTTTAATGTCCATGCTACCTATGATAAGGACCCGAGCTAAATCAGAGCAGCGGGGATAGAAAGGAGGATTGAAAAATGATTTAGGACCATCCATATGATTGCAAATGGCAAGATTTCATTTATTTTAATGGCTGAGTAATATTCCATTGTGTATATATACCACGTTTTCCTTACCCATTCATCTATTGAAGGACTCTTGGGTTGCTTCAGTATCTTGACTAGTGTAAATAGTGCTGCAATAATCATAGGGGTGCATATATCTGACATTAATATAACACTGTATGTTAATTATACTTGAGATAGATAAATAAACAAATAAATGAATAAAATTATTTAGGAGGTAAAATCAAAAGGACTTGGTAGCCAGCTGCATGTCTAGAAGTGAAGGAGAAGTACTTAATACCAAATATATTTACTGCTGGTTATCACAGTCCACAATGCACATTCCTCCTTCAGGTCCTTACTGGTGATCTGAAACAAATTCTGCCCTAATGGCAGAGGGAAATGTTAGAGGGAAAATGGGATTGATAAACTTGCTGGAGCAAAAGAAAGCATATTTTAAGGAAGTTTTGGATTTCACTGGGTACTTTCTTTCTCCATTTAAGTGCACAGAAAACCAGTTTGCTAACTGAAATCTTGTACATGGCGCTAATGGTGAACCAAGAGAGTCATGGTCTTCATCTCTTGATCCGTCCTTCCCGAATTTAAGGCGCACACCAATCACCCGGAGATCTCTCTAAACCATGGGTTCTGATTCAGTGGGTCTGGAGTGGGGTTTGGGAGCCCACCTGTTTAATAAAGCTCCCAGGTGGAGCAGGTGCACTGGACTCCCAATTTGAGTCTTCTGTCTCTAGATTGCTTCACAAAGAGGAGATACATTTTGTTAGTTCAACAAAATGACCGCAAGTGCACTGCAGCAATAGGGAAAAGAGTACAAGTCTCAGATTATACTCTGTTTACTGCTGCAGACCTTTCAGATCTTGTCTGGATAGAGCCTCTTGGAAATGGTACCTATCCCAGGAAGGGAGCTGGTAACGTCCTGTGAAGTCAAATGTAGTCTGAGCCAAAATTGTCCTGGTGTTTCTCCAAGAGCCACAAAGAGGTATTTCTCCCCCACTCCCCATGCTGCCCCTAGCATGTCTCCTTGAGTAATCAAGCCCTAACTCAAACCCGAAAATAACTCCAACCCCCTGGCCCACACACAGTCCCACCTAGCCAAAAGTGGGATAGCCTAAGCTTTGTTTAACTTGCTGTGGGGTTGAGGGATATTTGGAGTTTAAAGAGTTATAAAGGGCTCTTTGTAACAATTGCAATATTTATGTACCTGTGACCAGAGACAAACAAGACTGGAAATTAGGGAACTGGCTCCTTCTCACCTTGGGAGTCAGTTGTCATCCACGTTTGACCTCTACTCACTGACCATGTGGTGTGCAGGTTATGGTTTGTTTATATATGCCAGCTCTTTAATTATGAGAGCATAAGTCCTAGGGACCAGGACCAGATGCTGGGGCTGGCATTGCCTGGTGGGAGACTGGCACTGACAAATGGCCTTGGGTGGCTCCGACCCAACCTGGCTTGCTCTGGTTGCCTGAAATAGAGATGAAATTTTTGCTGTAGGGTGACTGCAGTAGGCCCTGAAAGTAAGAGGAGTCTGGTATGAGGAAAGGTGCTATCTTGGGAATCAGAAAACTAGTTCTAGCTGAGCAATAACTGGTTATATGATTTTGGACGAGGCATTTTGTCTTTCTTGGGCTTGGTTTCTTTCTCTGAGAAATGAGGAGGTGGGCTGGGTCAGTGGTGTTCAAACTGTTTTCTGCAGAGCCCTACAGTCTTCTTGGGGGGTACCAGGAGGATCAGACTGGATCTACCAAAAAATTACCAGCTCTGGCTCATGTGAGTTTTGCTTCCCCACATACATATGACCTTGGTTTTTGCTGTCATGGTAACCTTTTGCTGTTCCATAGAAGTGTTCCCATTGGTGAGGCCACTGATTGAGATTTTGGACTTTGTGTAGGCGTTCTTTCCATCATAAGCACTAATAAAATTCTGGAAAATAAGAAGACTCCAAGAAAATCATCTGTAATGTTGCCCTCAGGAACTCTGTGATCATGGATCACACATGGGAAATACTTAGAAAAAAACATTATATGAAAGTGACGGCATCGATTGTATTTCTAGGGTTTACCTTCTACTAAGAAAATTGACCTCTAGAACATCAGCTCCAGAATTAATTTTAGTAAACCATTCCAGAACGTATCTATTTAAAAAAAATGCATTTATTTGAGGGCCTGCATTTATATAGGCTGGAGCAACCATTCGACTTGTCTTTATCTCAAAATATTTCTTCTAAGTAGCCTATAATCTTATCAATTCATTTAAAAGAGGCTGACCTGTTTTTGTTGTCTTGATTGTGTACTCAAATTGTGTTAAAAATCGGGTTAAAATCCTTTCTGAGGTCTGTACTGGAGGGATTGTTACCATTCTAATATTTTCCCAGGAGGGTTTTTCTTCAGCAGGTCCTATGGGTTTACAAGGACTGAAGTGCCTAGAGCAAAGTTCAATCAAAGTGGCTATTTATATACATCTTGTACTTACAATGGAGCATTCCACAAAGAATTTCCCTTTGTAACACTGGCAACAGCTCCTTGAAAACAGCAGGCATACCTGTTGAATGACTAAATGATCATTCATTCATTTATTCATTCCATGGAGTTGACCCCATCACAGAGCTTTGTATGAATTACTGTTTTCTGCTTTGGAGAATTGAAATGAAGTTATGCTTCTTCTCATAACTATACTTTCATCTTGATTCACTTAGCCAGCTGGGGCTTCATATTTACCTGACTTTGAAGATCAGTCTTTGGGGGGAGCAGAGGCTACCCACCATCATTCTACTGTTGTTTCCTTAATAGGATTCTCCTCTTTGGTTCTTCCCCTTGACCACAGAAGGACCATTCAACACAGAGACTACTGACAAAAGGGGGCATTTTTTGTGTGAATAGGGGTAGGTCATGATTAGTTAATAGAAATTTGATTCTCAAAAATACAGTGAAATCTAAGGGATTTTCATATTCACATGAATATGGTTCTTGATTGGATTATATTAGAATACACAAGTTCATCAGCAGAAATTTTGAATTTGTTTGGGTGTTTTTCATACTACAAGCAAATACCTGATTGAAATTTGACATCGGAAGACTGATAAATTGGACTCAGCTTCCCATGGCCCTGAAAGCATCTTCAGAAAATAGCGTTACATTCCTACCTTCCAGGAGATGGGGATTTGGCTTTTTAAAGCATTTTGTATGAGAAAGGTGATTAGTAAACTATAAAAGATGTGAGATTATAGACTCTAGAAAATCTGTTCTGGAACTTAAAGGGTCAATGGGTCCAATTCACTTAGCTAAGAGAACTATGGGAAAGGTAGCATGAGACACATTAGGAGGTAAGGAGAGAAGAAAGCAGGAGATTGTGCTTAGCATGCCCATCCACAAACTAAGAGCAGAGGATCTGCCTCTCACTTTTCAGTGATCTTGGAGTTTTGTGGAGATAGTAATAATGATTGGAGTGTTAATGTTAAAAGTGTTGGGGTGCCTGGGTGGATCAGTGGGTTAAGTGTCCGGCTCTTGATTTCAGTTCAGGTCATGATCTCAGAGTCATGAGATCGAGCCCTTCATGGGCTCCACTCTCAACAGGGAGTCTGCCTGGGATTCCCTCTCACCCTCTCTCTCTGCTCCTTCCCCAGCTCTCTTTCCCTCTCTCTCTCAAATAAATAAATAAATCTTAAAAAAATCATATTGAAAGAGTCACAGAGGAAGTGACACTTCTTTGAGGAAGACATGTTTGCAAATATAACAATTCTGGATGCCTCACTCCAGGCTCCTGACTCACCACTCTTTTTTTTTTTTTTTAAAGATTTTATTTATTTGTTTGACAGAGAGAGACATAGCAAGAGAGGGAACACAAGCAGGGGGAGTGGGAGAGGGAGAAGTGGGCTTCCCGCAGAGCAGAGAGCCCGATGTGGGACTCAATCCCAGGACCCTGGGATCATGACCTGAGTTGGAGGCAGATGCTTAACGACTGAGCTACCCAGGCGCCCCAACTCACCATTCTTTCCTCCAGCCAAGGAACAAGCTTTTAAATTAAGACACCAGGAAGACACCCGTGGAACCAGGGGTGGCAGTTTGCCGAATTCGAATTACTGTACCCAGCCACAGCGTAAAATCTCTGGAGACGATATGTGCTGACCTGCTCAGAGGCACAAAGGAGAAGAATCTCAGAGTGAAAGGACTAGTTCGGAGGCCCACCGAGACTCTGAGAATCACTACAAGAAAAACTTGTGGTGAAGGTTCTCAGACTTGGGATCCTTTTCAGATGAGGATCTACAAGCAACCATTGATTGCTACTATCCTTATGAGATTGATAAGCACCTGACTGGTCAGTGTAGAGCCATTATTTGAGGTTGAAGTCACCATGACAGACGCTTAAATCTACTTTTGCAGTAAATTGATTATCAGTTGTTAAGGGAGGAAAAAGTCCCAGAGATAGGAGAGTGACTCATCACGAGATAGTTGTGGCAAAAGCACAGGCAACTGAAACCACACAGACTACTGTTCAAGCCTGAAACTCTGCCACTTATTAGGATACTTTGAGAAAGATATTTAATTCTACCTTTAAAATGGAGATAATAAAGTTGGGATAAAAAGAAAATTTACGTCAATGAAATACCAGACCTTACAGAGTACACATTCAGTTCACAGCTCTCATCACCATCATCCCAGCTAAGAAATAAGAAAGTTCACTTCCGAAGCATCCGTTTATTCAACAGGAATTTGGAGCGTTCGCCATGTACATTGGAAATTAGATATGATTTGATATCAGCTTATGATGTCAGTGGAGACAAAATGAAATCATCTCAGTACATACAAAGGGGGTATGGTGCCCTTAAGTAAAATGTTTTAGTTCATAACTGACTAATAAGATTTCAGCTGCACACAAATTGCTTTTGTTTGTTTTTAGATTTGTATGATCCATTATTCATATTCTCACCCAGTCTTTCTTGTAATTAACCACATATTTGCAAGATGGTCACAGAGTGAAGTAAAGCTGAAGTCTATGCTATAAACAATGGGCTCCTTGAGGGCAAAACCTATGTCTTTTTTTTTTTTTTTTGCTGGATAAATTTTCTTTCTTTAATATATATATTTTTATTAACATATAATGTATTATTTGCCCCAGGGTACGTGTCTTTGCAAAACCTATGTCAGAGTTCACTGTGCCTTTCAGGGCCTAGGAATAGCATATAGACTTTGAGTTTTATTCTGGAGGAGATGGAAGCCATCTGAACACTTTGAGCAGAGGGCTCTCGTGAACTGACTGTATTCGAAGAGACTTATTCTGCCGTATGTGGAGGACAGCTGGGTAAGGGGGAAGGCCGGCAGGCCCTTGGATGGCCATTGCAATAATAAAAAGGTGATATTATAGTGATTTGGTCTTGAGTAGCTGTGGTGGGGGGTGGTGAGAAATGATTGGACTCTGGATCTGATTTGAAGGAAGCATGACCAGATTTGCTGGTAGATTGTAGCGTGGCGTGAGAAAAAGAAAAGAGTCAAGCCCAAGTCCAAGGATTTGGGACAGAGCAACGAGAAGAAATATGTCGCCTTTTACTGAGATGAAGCAGACTGGGAGTAAGTGGGTAAACTATTGAGGGGAAGATCAAGGATACAATTTTATGTGACCTAAATTTGAGACTTCTATTAGATGCCCAAGTGAATATGCAGAGTTAACAATTGGAACATTTGAATCTACATTTGAGGGGAAATGATGAAGCAGGAGATAGGAATTTGGCAATCATTGGCATATCGAAGGTACTCGGCATCAAGCGACTGGAAGAGATCACCAAAGAGTGAATGTAGAGAGTGAAGAAGACGAGGACCCCGGCACGAGCCCTGCAGCACTGCCATGTTCAGAGTTCAAGAAGACAAGAAGAAAGCAGCAAAGGAGGACAGAAGGCAGGCGGATAGGAAGGAGGAAAACTCAAAGAGAGGTTGGTGTCTCAGAGATGAGAAAGATAAAAAAGTAAAGATATTTCAAGGAGAGGAAGTAGTCAACTGTGTCAAATGCAGCTAATCAGCCAAATAAGATGAGCACTGAGAATTGATCTTTGGATTTGGCAAAGTGAAGGTTTGTTGATGACCCTGACAAAGACTATGGTACTGGAGACATTGAAACAGTGATCTGATTGGAATGGGTTTAGACAAAAAGAGGAAAAGAACCAGGGAGAGTGAGAACAGACAGGGAGAGTGAGAACAGACCTCTGTTACAAGGATTTTGCTATAAAGGGGAGGAAAGTCATGGGGGGTGGGGAATGACTTGCTAGTGTAGGGTGTAAGCAGGGACCGTATATATGCCCCAGGGGCTGCTAAATCAGATTGGATGCTGGCTGTAGGTCTGGAGCAGGCTCTCGGAGGGCCCTGCCGATCCCGACTTTAACCTTCAGTTGCTGGATTATGGAAGGTCCTGGAGGTCCCAGGGAAGGGTTGGGGTTGAAAAAGTGGGAGAGGGGGTACATGGAAAACTCAGGGGTAGTGAGTGCTTCCCACCAGGTCCAGACACGACTCAATACTTCAACATTCAGCATGGTAGTGCCAGCATGTTTTAGCTGAACACTGGCCCGGATCCATAGAAAGGTTTCCTTCTTTATTATCTTTGTTTTTAAGAAGACGATATTGTGGCATATTTTCATGATGAGATGACCAGAAGGGAGAAGGGAGGGGAGATTTGGAAATTCAATGATGTGAGAGAACAAGGTGACAAGATTATAGGAGATCCTTGAGTTGGTGAGTGGGGATGGGGTTAGCACATAAATGAAAGGGATGGTTTTGATGGAAACCCAATTTGTTGCTGTTGTTGTTCCTTGTAGTGAGAAGGAGCACAGAGGGGAGGGGCACAGACATGGGTGAGCTTCTAAGTAGTGGTAGAGGGCACGTGAATTTCTTTACTGGTCGCTCCCAGCTTGTCTGTGAAAGAGAGGAATTTTATTAACACCGCGAATTCTAACCTTCCTCAAGATCACTGTGCATCCACATTTTATCTGCGATTTATGTAGAATTCTAGGGGAACACAGATCATTCCACCAACTTTTGATTCAGTGTCTGTATCGCCTGCCAGGAGACCTCCAACTGTGGGATTTTGATCCTACCTCATTCCATGGATGATGAGCAGACCCCAACTTTCTTTAGAGACAGTTTGCTGAGTGTGAGGACCCCTGGCCCTCTCATGCCCTGCTTTGCTATGGAGCAGTCCAGAAAGGAAACATTTCTTGCCTGGCACAGTGATGCATCTGGGGCCACGAAAGAACCTGACTCAGAGTAGATGCTCAACAAATGTTGAATGACTAGAGGCAGGGAGGGAGGGCAGGAGGGAGGGAGGGAGGGCAGAAAATTCAATTTGCAGCTAGAATGGAAACCACTAATCTAGCCTAGTTGCCTTCTGTCTCTGCTCAGGAGATTTACATCTTGTTTATAACTAATTCCTCTGTTGCACGTTTGGCATTCTAAGATTTTTGCCAAGACTCAGGAATATATCCAAAATGGTCGGAGGATGACAGTGTTTGATTGCTTGCCTCTCTCTCTACCTCCCAAGTTAATATGATGCTATCTGAGTGCAAAGGCACAGACAGGGAGGAATTTAATGCAAATTTAGCCAGGAGTCTAGTGCCACTTCACAAAATATTGATTAGGTGTCTGATTCGCTCTCCCCTGACAATGGGCCGTAGGAATAAACCAATGAGGTGAGCTCAAGCCCAGCTCGTCATGGTCATTCGATAAAGCCAGGCAACCAATGAGGAGCAGCTACCTTTTGATTGGGCGAGAGGCCAGTGAGGGGGGAAGCCATCTTAGCAACAGCAGAAAATATTGCACACGCCCTTGCACACACGCACAAACACAGACATCCTGCTTTACCGCCCTGCTGCAGTGCACAGTCGCCGATTGTGTCTCTTAAGGCTTTTGTTTAACCACAGGACTGGTTTCTGTTCACAGATCACGCTGCTCACCTGGTCAGTCAGCCCATAATCCCTTTTTAATGGAACGAAGGCACGACACTCCTCTCTGTGCCCCCTCCAACACACATCTTATTAAGGGCGAACTTTGTCTTGTAGGTGGACGACCCTGGCTTTGTTCTGAAATGCACTGTCCTGATGCCTTGCAGGGAGCCAGTCCACCTCTGTCCTTTCCTGACCCATCGTGCAGATGGGGGCAGGAGGGGTGGCGGGCAGGGCGGGCCCACTGCTGGACACTCCTTTCTTCTGCCCCCTGCATGCAGCAGAGCTTTCCCGGGACTGGCGCAGGCTCCAGGATCCATGAGATTTTCCTTGCAGGCTTCCCCTTTCATTGTTTGTGGCCTTCACATCCAGGGCCCAGGAAAGCGTGCCTGTGTTCAGTGTGCCATTTGGCAATGTCTTTCTTAGTCTCTGAGTCCCAAACATTTTAGCACTCTCATTTGAAAGGCTCCCTTCCTCTGGTCTCTATAGTGTTTTTGTTGCTTCCTGGGTAGCTGCCCTTATTCCCCAGGGGCCGGGGCATGAGGGCTGCCTGCCAATCCCTGGTTTCCCCAAATTAGGAGCTGCCATGGCCTCCTTGCCTCAGTTCTCTCCTTGCCCACCCCACAGCCTGGCTCTGATGGCAGCTGCCAATGGACGTTAACAAGCAAGGTGCATTGGTGCCCAACTTTTTCTTTCCTTCATGAGCTTTGCTTCCTCTGCTCTCTCAGCTCCTTTCAGCATGAATCTTTGATCCAAGAGCATCTGTCCATGATTGTCCAGTCCTACTGGTGGCTCTCACTCCGGTTCCCTGATGACAGTTATAATTCTGAGTAGGAAAGCCCATCCATTAGGAGAACCCTCATGCTTGGAGGTGTGTGGTCGGTCTATTATTCTAGAGAAGATGAAGCTGAGATGATGTCAGAGGACTTTTCCAGCCCAAGAAGGATGCCTGTCTTGAAAATGGTAGCCAGCTGTTTTCCACCTTCCTATCTACACAACAAAGGGATGTGGCATGACATGGAAGCCAAGGGGATAAAGCCAGGCATGAAGCATGAGTTTCTGAATTTTAGGGTTAGCAGAACCTGGAATGTATTACCAAGTGAGGCTTTGGAATTACTTTCTGCTTTGGGTACAACAGCCATCTCCTGGCATTCCCATGGACATGATGACCTACAGGGCAGCATGGTATCGACTTTGGAGCCAGACTGGTCTAGATTCAAGTTGCAGCTCTGTTGCTGTCAAGTGATATGGCGGTAGCAAATTTCTTAGCTTCTCCGGGCATTTAAAAAAAAAAAAAATCTGTAAAAGTGGAAGGCATAATATCAACCATATAGGTTTAAATAAAATCATGTATGTACTATGCCTGGCTTAGGGCTTACCATGTAAGGAGCATTCAAAAATGGCCAGTCTTCCTTTCAATTCTAGAACTCTCAGAGCTTTGTTCCATTGATAACACTTGCGGATACAGTATTGTTCATCAATTTTTCAAAAAGTGAGCGTCTACCTAGAGCTTAGCGCTGTGAGGTTCACACGAGGTTTCTGCCCATGACAGTTTACCTCGGAGGCTGGAAAAGAAGCCAGACAAGGAACGTCATGGGGAGCAACTGAGGCAAGGCAAAATGGAGGCCAGGTGTACACAGCCAGTAAGTATAATGGGTGTGGGGCAGCTACCTGGGTTAGGATCCCCCCAAGAAAACATGATGGGGAAGTGGGGACTAGATTAGAACCTAAAGAACAGCTACAATTTGAATAAATCAAAGGGGTGGAGGTAGAGAGAGGGAGCACTGTTGAAGTAACAGCACTGGCAAACCCTCGGGAGAAGAACCGAGTATGAAGTTTGAAGCAGGAAGAGGTGGACTGAAGGATGTCAGTAAGGGGCTCGGACCCTAGAATTAGTTCTTCCTCGTTTTCAGTTCAGAAACTGCCACTTATGTCCTTGTGACTCAGTTTCCTCGGCTGTAAAATGGGCATGATAGAAGGATTAAATGGTACCGGAAGTGGATAAAATGCTTCCGGTATGTCCGACTACAAAAGCTGTGCTTAAACCCACACACACAGCCTTCATAACAAGACCGCCAGTCAAATATTATTAATGGGAGACATGAATAGATAAAAGGTAACAGCTCCAAATGCCGGTTGCTGGACAGAATTTCCTGGGCTGCTGTGGAACTCCGTGACAATGACCTCTGGTGTCCTCCCAGACAGCTGCTGATAACCACTTTTCCCTCTGTGGGTTGTGATTCAGCACTTAAGCATTTTCCCTTTTATCTTGCCATTTGCATGCTCAGATTAGACATGGATTTGGTTAGACCTTCATCTGTTGAGACGGCCAACCAATAATAGAAGCCCCGTAGGGACTAATGCCGTCTGGTTTCAGGAGTGGGTCTAGTGAGTGAGGTCTAGGTCAGGAAGCTATTAGCTGCAGAGTCAGGGAATATATTCAGCTGTCATCACTTTTTAATTAAAAATAGCCTGGTGGCACTTGCATTCCACCACTCCATTGTAGAGAGTGGAGCACCACGCTCTCCCCTACAGTGGGTCCTCCCACAAAACAGGGCGTCTGTCTTCTCTGTGGTCCCAGGTTTCTAGAGCTAGTCCAGAGACCATGAGAAACCTAAAGACCACTTTAGGAGGGAACGGGCACAATGCATACATAACCTCTTCCCAACTCTACCTTTAGTAATGAGGTGATACGACTTACACTGTTGAAAATCTGCAAATGCTACAAATCGGGGCTTCTTCCTTGATGGGCAGTGGCATGCCAAAACTGACCGTCACACCGCCGAGAGAGAGGTGAGGTAGGCTGCCAGCTGGTAATTCCTGAGAGGACCCTTTCAAAGTAGGATTTTTTTGACACTTCAGGTTTGGTCTTCATTTTCCATCACATTAAATCCACTTCTCCCATCACTTATATGGAAAAGAACCTTGAGAACCAATACACCATCCATCTAAGAATCCACTCCATTAGAACAAAGTTCAAATCCCTGCTCCTGAGTTACCTGTCATACGACCTTGACCTTGTCTACTTTGTGAAGCATTGGTTTTCCCATCTGTAAAATGGGGCCAAGAATGGCATCAACTAGTGAAGGTCATTGGGATCATCAGTAAAATCTCTCATGTGAAGGATTTAGTACCATCCTGGCATGAAACAATCTTGAGGTAAATGTTGGCTACTTTATTAGTCTCAGACTTTATCATTCTGGTTGGAGGACACAGTAAAAAAACTGAGCAGGTATAGACTGGGTGTTATCACTCTTGTCATAAACAGAAGTCTGATAAGGACGTTATTTGACACAGTTCTCTGAACCATGTAAGAGTGAAGTGTACCAATCGGGGGCCACAGCACTTAATTAAAATGTTTAATTTATTACTCTGGTGTTTTTGCATTTAAATATATGCATGCAAAACAAAATGCAACGCAGTCCCCACTCTCTTAAATTGGCATAATACACAAATTATATATTCAGCATCTTATAGCAATATGCAAATAAAACATCTACATATTTTCAGCTTCATCCACACAAAATAATTCTTTTGTGCCTGTTTTCCATAGGCACACCAGAACAAAATGATTTTTTTGACAAATATGATCAATTTCTACTCTTGAACAAATCTACTTTATATGATTTTAGAGTTTATGGTAGAAAAGAGAACACTGAGATCCCTCTCATAGGTAGGCAGACAGATAGATGAGAGAAAGAGACAGAGTGTTATGAAGGCAAAATAAAAATTTTTGTACCAAGAGCTAGTTCATAGAAATCCGAAGTTATTTACCTGTGTGGTGAGCTAGATAAAAGTCATTTTGGATGAATGTGAGTTAGCCTTGTTGAAATCTTACACAGGAGCTAGTAGACTTTGATTATATCTAGTTGCCTATGGTGACTAATTTTAATTAGATTTTCTTTGCAGTGCAGTTTGCTTTTTCAAAGTTAGCCAGAACAAAGGGAAGAGGCAAACTAGCAGAGAACAGTGGCAAAAGTGAACCAACGCTTACCAGCCTATTTACTCCAAGATCCGCCCCCTGATTGCACTGATTCTAGAATCAGTGGTTCTCTACGTGACTCCTCTGTGTGGCAAGTCTGTACACTTTCCAAAGAAGAATCCCCAGCCAAACTGTGGGAGAATCACCCAAAGTGCTTATAAAAATGAGGATTCCTTGGCCAAAGTCCAGTCCTATAAATCAGGCAGATGGAACCTAGGAAGTTTGCATTTTATCGTGGGCCTCAGATAATTATTGTCCACACCGAACCACGGCTCGAGATGCTACCCTTTTGACATACTTCATATTCTCAGCCTCCTTGTTCCTTCTGCTGCTGCTGCCTGAGCTCAAAGTCTCAGCCTGGCTCCTATGGAAGACTCTTCATTGGTCTCCCAGGTATCCTCTTTACTATAATAAATATAAACTGAATAAAATTCTGATCTTATAGGGCCAGATCCTTCATAACATCCTACAATAGGATATTTTCTAGAGGATAATTTCGTCTCTTTTCTAAGACAGATAAGACTCTTCCCAGCCTCGTCTGCTGCCACACTGACTTGGCGGTCGCTTGCACGCTGCTACCACACTGATGGCTCTCCCAGATCTCTGAACATACTTGGCTGTGTCACAGCCCTGGGCCTCTGCTCCTGTTCTGGCATCTTGCCAGTATGACCTCCCCTCCACCCACTCCTGCCTCTCTGGCAAATACCTACTCATCTTTAACATAAGAGCAGAAGAATTACCTCTTCCATGACGACTTACCTAAACCTGTTCCCATTTTTGTGCCACCTGTCTCCTCTCTCTGATCTGTGTTTTCTTTGATGACAGCACCTGTAACACTCCATCATAGTATTTGGGGTTTTGTATGTCTTTGTTTTAAAAGATTTAATTTATTTATTTGAGAGAGAGGGAGTGTGCAGGCAAGAGAGAGAAGAGGAGTGGGGGTGGGAGGCAGAGGGAGAGGGGCGAGCAGACTCCCTGATGAGCAGGGAGCCTGATGGGACGTTCAACCCCAGGACACCAGAATCATGACCTGAGTCACCAAAGGCAGATGCTTAACCAACTGAGCCACCCAGGCACCCTCCACTGCAGTATTTATTGACATGGCTCCCACTCCTTTGAAGGCACAGCCCGTGTCCTCCTACCCTTGGTATCTGAAGGAACATATTAATGTTTTCCAGAGTAAATGAATGAACCCATGGACTGTACCAAAGAGAGCTTCAATGTATTCCCAAGCTGAATTTGCAGCTCAAGAGTTGGCTGTGTCATCTTTGTTTTAGCGATGTAGATCTTACCAAGAGTTTTAAAGATCACAAGAAAAATGAAACAACTTGGAGTTTCCCATATGTGAGTGGGCTCCATCCAGTTGGAGTAATAAATACTAAAACTGAATGAAGCCCACAAAATGCTCCTTCCCTCCAGGACAGGGAGATGAAAAAGGGAGAACGAGGTAAATTAAACCAACGTCTTTGTTATATAAATCTCAGGGTAAATTTGGGTAAATGAGCAATCTCTGTGGCAAATGTAACTGATCTTTCTGGAGAGTTATTTGATTTAATTGGTTGATTTAATTTCCTAGCAAATGAAATCTGAAAATACTATCCCTGAGAATACTGGCTTGCTACAAATCCCTTCTCTTATCTAAACCTCATTTATTTCAATTAATTTCCCATCATTCCTTCTCTCTGTCTACAGTGTAACTTGGGTATCTCCCAGTTTTCTTTCAAGGTGATGGTTCAAAGATCAAACATAAAAAGTTGAAGACTTGCCATTCTTCCATCTAAGGCAATTTCAAAATCCATGGTTGCCCTCATGGGTTGCGGGTAGGAATGTAAAATGGAACAGCCACTTTGGAAAACAGTGTAGTAATTTCTTAACATGTTATATGAAAACTTAGTATATGACTTTAATCAATTTCATGCCTAGGAATTTACTCAAGAGAAATGAATATCCATGTCCACATAAAGACTTAGGCATGAATGGTCACAGCAGCTTTATTCAGAATAGGCTAAAAGTGGAAACCACCCAAAGACCCATGAACTGGTGAATGGATAGACAAAATAGGGTGTATCCATACAATGAGATAGTATTCAACAATACAGAGAAATGGAATACTGGTACATGCTCTAACACAGATGACATCAGGAACATATTAAGTGAAAGAAGACATGCAAGTACTCATATTGTATGATTCCATTTATATGAAACGGTTAGAGAAGGTAAATTTATAGATAGAAGGTAGAGTAACAGTTGCCTGGGTTTGGGGGGGGAGGGTAGGAGCCAACACTGAATACAGACAGGCTTGAGGGAATTTTGGGAAGTGAGTGAAATATTCTAAGACTGGCTTAGGGTGAGAGTTGCCCAATTCTATACACTTACAAATCATCGTTGAATTGTACAGTTATAATGGGTGAGTGCTATTATGTGTAAATTACACCTCAACAGACCTATAAAAATGGTTGAAATTGGCATCCTGTTACCTTCCTACTTTTATTTTAGTTATATTATAGTTTTAGTTTTAAAAATCTTTCCTAAGTAGTGTTTTTTTTAAAAAAGTGTTTAATCACAGAATCTAGATTTAAAGTTGGTTTCTTTCCTCTTCCATGAACCCCTGAGATCCTTCACCTTTATACCAGCAGAGATATATTCAGACTATAAAAACTTTTTTTCTTTTTCAAACTAATTAAGCTCTGGTGACATCAGCTGTATTTGCAGTGCACCTGATTAAGGCCATGATACTAATTAAATTCCTGAATGATTAGAAATGCAAATTACCAGACTTGGTTCTGCAACAGGCATTGCTGGTAGGCTCCAGAATGGCAGAGGAAATAGCCTGCCTCATGTCAGGTGATGGAATGCTTTGAGTCTAACCTGAGTCTAATGGGAAAATAGTATAAACTATGAATGGCTAGGACTTCCTTATTTCCACGAGGCAGTATGTCATTGATAGAGGCTGCATGTTTCTAGGTGGCTCATAACTATGTGAGCACATTGAGAAGTACCATGGTGGGATGGAAGGATCCCCAAGCTTTGGAGTTATATGGAACAGAGTTCAAATCCTGCCTCTGACATTGGCCAGTGGTGTGATCTTGGGTTAATTATCTAATTTCTCTGAACCTGTATATCCACATCTGTAATACAGGATTCAATTATCTATCTCAGAGGATTTGAGTACTAATTCAATAAGATCACTTACATCTCTGGGCCTAGCATACAGGAGGCATATAATAAGTGGACTCTATTCATGGGATAGCTTACATAAACTGAGAGGTCCTGACTCTTCATTTATTTGACAAATACTGAGTGCTGACCATTCATTTACTCCTTCAATTCAGCATATATTCAACTTACTATATTCCCGGTAATAGGCTAAGTGTGCAGGATACATCAGTGAATTTAAAAAGACAAAAATCCATACCATAGCAAAGCCAACTTAGAAAATATCTATAACATAAAACTGGATTTTATGTTGGGCTACAAAGAGGTATGTCCTTTGGCAAAAAAACAAGGTAGAGGGCAAGGGGGATCTAGAGTGATGGAGGCAGAGGACAGGATGGGTTGCAATTTAAGGCAACGAGGGAAGGGGTCATTGAGCAGGTAAAGACTGAGCAGAACCTTGGAAGAGATGTAGGGAGCTAGCACTGAGCAGCAGATATCTGGGGAAGGGCCTAGGAGGCCTGGTAAACAGCAGGTACAAAAGCCCGCAGGAGGAACATACCAGATACCTTCAAGTAGTACGAAGGAGGCCAGTTACCATGGCAGACTCTAGCTGTACAGCGATAAATGGAGCAGTAAGAACAGAGTTCAGATTCTGCCTCTGCCACTTACCAGCGCTGTGATCTTTAGCTAATTGTTTAATGTCCCTGAGCTTTTAGCTCTCCATTTACAAAATGAGATTGGAATATCTATTTCAAAGGATTATCTGTCCCGAAGTATTAAAACATTAACCACAAGTAGTCTCTGAAGCTAGAATCTGTAGATTTTGCTTTAGCAGAACAGGAACTGCTGCTTGATTTCTGTCTGGTTCTGATCCATTTCATTGCATTGGGGCCATCCTCCTGCCCTGAGCCTTTTCCAGAAGTCCAGGGGGTTGGTGGGGTAGTGAGAAGGTGGGACTGGCTGGGATAGAAGTCCTGTTTGGAGACATAAAAAGGGATGAGAGAGATAAGCCTTAATTTATTCACTCAGCCAATAGATACTGAATTTCTGCCGTGGTATAGGCATGGAGAAGAACCATGTGGAATGTGTTAAGGAGTTTTAAATACCGAGATGGCCATACATTTTATATATATGTAAATATGTGTCTGCGTTTGCACGTATGCGTATAGTTTATCTTAGAATCAGCTGTGCACCAAAGATGATTCAGATGTTTCTGAACATTCATCAGCGACTTCAGGTGAATAATGGGTTGGAGGTCAAGATAAACAGAGAAGGGACGTGGCGGCTCCTTCCATGTTGGTCCTCTTGAACTTGTCTCTCATTGTCTCTGGCTGGCAATGAATGGTGCCACGAAAAGAATACTGGATTCCGAGTCGGAAGACGTTGCTTAGACAGCTGTCTGTTCACTTTTTAGCTGTGTGTCTTGGGCTTCTTGTTTTTAAACTCCTCTGAGCTTTATTTTTTCATTCATATAATGGAAATAAAACCCCTGCGTCATCTGCCGCCCACATGTCAGAGGTCCAATGGGAAAATGGATTTGAAATCATCTGATAAACTATTGAATGACAAGGTGAGGCAAGGTATAGGTCTTTTCTTTAGTGAAGGAACTGGGGAATGGTCAGATACCTGTTGTAGGAAAGAATGGTCTTGGCATTTCTCCGCATAGTAGACATTTGGTACTAATTTATGCACGTTAGTGAATTTTGTGCTGCAGGGGCCCCACTCCCTGGTGGGTGTGCCATCCATTGACAAAATCAAGAAAACCACATACCTCAATCCTGTGATCATTCCAGGCGGGATGGGACTGAAGGAGACAGGCTTGAGGGGCACAGGCGTGGCTGACAGTTCTGCTTGAGGATACCCTATGGAAGCCTAAAAAGTTGGATGAATAGAGAAAAACCTTCCTGCCCCTCCCCCCCCCATTTGGTTCAGTTCATTTTCAACCCAGCTTTCTAGTCTTCTGGGTTCTACGTCCTGGGTATGTAGGAATATTGTCAGTCCGCGGTGACTGGTGGTGTTGGGCCCTTCTTTCCAACCATCTGGGGTGGTTGAGAGTGAGAAAGGGAAAGTGGCATACTTTTCCATTGGGGGAAAAACACTTTTAAGAGTCAAACTTAAGGCACGTTCTTGGAGAAAAGAGAATAATTCAGGAGAAAGGCAGCCAGATGCTCTGTAGAAACACGTGTCTGATTGTAGCATACGTTGAGGGTGGGCAGGAAAGAGTCACCGAATCTAAAGAATTATTGAACACTCATTGTGGATAGGACTCACATAAACCATAGAGTCCCGTGCATCTCTGGTCCCACTCTCCAGACTGCAAGCCACTCCCCAGAAGGGGCAAGGATTTTGCATTTTTCTCTGTCTCCGACGGTCACCCCAGGGCTTGGTCTCCACAGTGTCTCCAGATACGTTCTTGAATGGAATGGTGACTCTGGCCCTGTCCACACACCAAGACTGGCCAGTCCCTGAGTCTTCTGTGGGTGATTTACTTCAGTGTCACATAGTTCTTGACATCGGGGGAAGATTTTCATTTAATTAAGAGAGAAAAAATATTCCTCTTCTTTGGTACCCATTCATTTTGAGTGTGCTTGTTGCATCGACAGTGGTCTAGAAACGGACCAGAGGGCAGAGCTTCCCAGGGGCGCTATGACAGTCCTGGGGTGGCTGGAGATTTACAAGGTGTTTCCTGAGATATGGATGGTTGTGCGTTTCTTGTCATGGTAAAATATGAAGAAGCAATTTTGATAACATTTAGACATTTTCAATTCTATGCGAACATGCATTGTATGGCTTCATCCATAATCTTCTTGACTTCGGTAAGGAGTTTTTGAGGGCCTGAAAGTCTTTGAATAGTTTCCACACCAGAGTGTTCTGGGATAGCCACAAACAATCCACTTCCCCCTGACTTACCTGTTAAAATGTACTGGCGTCTTAAAAACAAAAACAAAAACCAGTCCTGGTCTTAGTTCATTTATTTTTTGGTCATGTTTTGTCATCAGTGATGTTCTTTGCTTTGCCTACAGTGTAAAATGTTAGGTGTTTTTTTTTTCTGATTTAATTTGCTCTTATATTTTATATTTTCTCTAATAACATGAGAGGCATATGTGATTTGAATCTTTGCATCTTAAAAAGCAGGTATCACGTGTTCCTAAATAGAAAATGATTTCTTTTGCTGGAAGATGTTTTAAAAAGTCCATACTTGATATCTTTCATAACATTTTATCACCGTAAAAGTAATGAATAAAATTTAATTGTCTGTATCCTTAAGTCTCAAATAGAATCTCCCAAATTCTTCTCAACTTATCCCAGTTACGCAGTTGTCATAATTTACGGCGTGTGTCATGACGTGAAAAAGGGTAGGCCACACAAATATAAATGATCCTTTCTGGCAATTTTTTGGTCCAGTCTTTCGGACTGGGTAGAAGTGGGAAGAAAGTTAATCTTGGAGGAAAGGATTTGGTAGAAGAATCCAAGAAGTTGTTATTTTCGCTTTTGAAGTTCCAGTTGTTACAATAGTGAAATAAAGAGGCTAAGTTAAATTTCAGGATGTTTCACGACGATGGACACAGTCTGATGAGATTGGATGTGTTTTTGCAGGTTCCTGTCTTGCCAGCCAGATCTCCCTTGCTTCTTCCAGGAGAGAGGAGTTTGGAAGAGCCAACAGGAACTGAGAAGGTAAATGTCACTGCTTCCAGCCTGCCATATTTTGAAATTAAACATGGATTTAACGGATTTTAACGTGTCAGAGTCATACAATTCATACAACTCATTAAGCCACATTTAAATGAAAAGTAAGTGGGACGCCTGGGTGGCTCAGTTGGTTGAGCGCCTGCCTTCGGCTCAGGTCATGATCCCAGCGTCCTGGGATCGAGTCCCACATCGGGCTCCTTGCTCAGCGGCGAGCCTGCTCCTCTCTCTGCTTCTGCTTGCCTCTCTGCCTGCTTGTGTTCTCTCTCTGTTAAAATAAATAAAAATAAAATCTTTAAAAAAAAATAAAATAAATGAAAAGTAAGTGATAACCCTCCCATTTAAAAATAATTGAGCAAGTGTTTTTATATTGAATTGAAACACTTCATCTATTGAATAATACACCCAATATGGGAGTAAAAGTACAGTACGGATCTGAAACTGACTTTAGATTACTCTTCCAGCATGTTAAAAGTGTGGGCAAGGGACGCCCCCTTTTCTTCTTGGAGGGCTGGGGAGAGAGGTCACGCTGAGAAAGGGCACCTGCAGCTTTGAGTGGCCCTCTTGGGGCTGGGGTGGGGGAAGGGTCAGGGACAAAGCATGAAGTCTGTGGTCTCAGAGGTCAGGTTGCCATATTGAGTAAATAAAAATACAACCCATGCAATGTTGGGGCTATACTTCCACTAAAAAAAATGGTTTGTTGTCTATCTAAAATTCTAATTTAAGTGGGCATTCGGTGTTTAACTGGCAACTCTGTGTGGGAGGGAGTTGCATGGAGAGGGATCTAGGAAGAACAAGAAAAGAGGGAGTCTACAGAGTGGTGGAATATAATATATTCCCTATATATATAAATATATAGGGGTGGAATTATATTTCGCCAAGCCACTAAGGGTTCTGACTGATGGGAGTCTTTCAACTCTAGGAGCATTTATCTTGCCTCTGAAGTTAATACTGTACATTGTTTTTCCCTTTCCTTCTCTTTGTGCATTTCTTCCAAGTGCGGGCCATCCAAGGCTTGGACTCAGACTTCTGAGGACCTACCTTGGCTGTTCCTTACCTGAGAAATAGCCCATATCTAGCTCTACGCTCCATCTGGGAAATTCACCTTTTTGGCACCTTTGCAGAGATCTCCTTGGCCCTAATGCCTCCCTTCCGGGGAGGGGTGGCGGGGTGAGGGGGGGGCGGATGAATACCATGCTTGCTTTCTCGGGGCCCACTGAGGGGTTGGTTCCTGCTCTCCTGCGCCACCTGCTGTAACCAGCTCCAAACGCAGCCTTCCCGGTCTCCAGCCCCAGGCCCTCAGCGGGAGCCAGAGCCAAAATCTCAGACCAAGCAGATGTTACTTAGACTGCCAGCTTTCTGTCCTGGTCTTATCTGGGCTGCCTCCACTGGCTGGCCAGATCAGAATCCCAAACGTCCCCAGATGACTTGCCTCAAGTCACGCAGACCCTGAGCTCCTTGGCCAGAGGGAGGGAGCCTACCAGTTTTAGGGGTTGGTGACCAGCGCTCCTGCCAGGTTCCTGAATATGTGGTCAGGGGAGGCCAGCCTCTGCCCAGCAGTGAAAATGCAAATGAATTTTTTTTTCACAATGTCAATATACATGTGGCATTTGCCCTTGAATGGGCTCTCCAACACATCTCCAACATGTTCCCTGATGGCGCCACTAGTTTTTTCGCAATTTGCTCAGGAATTAGAAACATTGCTTTGTTTTTTAAGCACCCTGGACTTTTCTGTGTTCTCCACACTTGGGGATTCTAACCAAGGGACCACAAAAAAAGTAGGGTGCTGCTTTTTATTAGCTAAATTAAGTACCCTCCCCCTTGTTTCTTATTCTGGGTTGAAAATCTCTTAATGTAGGACTCGGACATTTGTTTATCGTCCGTCATTCAGAGTCTGGACCACAGCAGATTTTCACAAAAGCTTTTTGGAAGTCTTTTTCTATTTGTCTATTAAATGTAAAAGCTGTCAGGCCTGAGACTCGGATAGTTCATTCCTGATTTAAGCCTGGAAAAATAAAGCTGACTTGGTAGAAAGAAATGATGAGTGATAGGAGTGATTTCTACTATTACTCTGATAAGAAGGAGGATGTAAGCAGCTGTTGTCTCTTGAGGTTAGAAAAAGTAGCAAGGTATGTGTGCAGGAGACAGTCAGGTTAGATCTGAGATAGAACTTCCTGAGCGCAGAAGTTACAGTATACTCTTATAAAAATACAAAGGAAGGTTTATCCCAGCAACTAGTCTAGAGATAGATACACCCCCGTTAAGTTCAGAAAACATTTACTGAATTCCTAATTGTGCCAACACCATACTGGAAGCTGGAGTTAAAAAGATTAATAAAGTCCAGTCCCTGACCACAGGGGAGACTGAGACCAATAGATAGTTTCAATGTCATTTCTTCAATCCTAGGAAAGACGTATGCTTGGGGTGTTGTAGGTGCATGACGAAGGGGCACTAATTCAAGCTATGTAGTCAGGGAAGCCTTCCTGGAAGAGGTAATATTTATACCGAGTTTTACCATCAGGTGAGAGATACCTATATGAATAAACACAGTCAGTGCATTCTAGGAGAGGTGGGTAGCTTCATTAATTGATGTAGAAACATTTTTAGATGATAAGAAAATCCTTTCAGTTGTTCCAAGTTGAGTCATGTGGGGAATGCTGTTGTCCCATAAGAAATGTCTTACAATCCTGACGGCAAAAGGAGGGTTTGGTTTTCTATTCCATGCTTGAGTTGTCCCCTTCTACCCAGCCTTTCATGGATTTAGGAGGTTGGAAAAGGTAAAGGAGGGACTCTTGTTTTCCTCTGCCTCTGAGAGTCATGATCCTTCAAGAAACCTCTCTGCTCCAACATTCAGGGCACATTCAGAGCTGACATGTCCATGATTCTTCAGATCCGATATGTTGGGGGCTGCCTGCAAAGCCATGGGATCCAGGAGGCCACATGAAGGAAGGCTAGGGCTGAGGCCTGCTTGCCGGCTCCACAAAAAGAAACAGACCTAGACACTCTCTCAGCAGCTACTTTTTGAATTCTACTTTTTGAATCACCAGGCCCCATTGTACAGATGGGAAAACAGAGGCTGACGCCCCGGGGGAGCTGCCTCCCAGGTCCTAGGGAGTAAGAGGCAGCTCCTGTGTATTCATTTAGCTTCTTGTTTCTTACTGATGTGCCGCAGCGAATACCTCAGGGTGGGAACCTGTGAGAGGCCTTTTTCCCAGAAAGAAGTGCTTTTGAAATGGCAGGCCAGCAGTACTGGCCCGTTTCCAGTGGATACCCTGCATATCGGGCCGGCATCGTGGGGTGGGGGTTCCCAGCCTCCTCCAGGGAGGTCATTCAGGCCCAGCCATGGCAGCTGGTGTCCTCCATGCCCTGGACCACCATCAGAGAAAGGAATCCGAGGGAGCACAAAGAGTGCCGCCCGCCCGTGGCTGCAGACCTGAGCCCTCCACGCCCACTTGCTCGAGGCGGGCCCCAGTGGGGCTGGTGCCAGGCGCTGTGCCGCTTCCCCGCCCCTCCTGGGCCCCTCGGCTCATCGGCTGGCTTTCAGAACTGCAGCCCTCCTGAATGGGTCTTTGTGTGCGCCCCAGGAGCTGGCTCCGAAGAGCCCTGATCGAAATGCCGGACAGAGATGTCTCCTCTGGACCCAGGCGCAGCTCGGCGCGGTGCCCGTCTTCTGGGAGGCGGGCCTTTCTTGTGCCGCCGTGTCGCTCCAGATCTGGGAGCCAGCGGGGACCCGGATGAAGGGGGGAAATGTTCTGCGCCCCTGCGCAGCAAGGGTCATCGGCAGGGCCACGGGGATGCCGGAGGGCGCCAGGGCCTTGGTCGGCTCCCCTGAGCTCTCGTTCCCATTCGCTCCCTTTGCTATGTCGCCCCCAGAGATGACTGATATTGTGAGTACCAAGAAGCGCTGTTAAATGGCCCCTCCTTATGTGCTCGGCATCCTGCGGAGGGTCTTATCCCATTGAATCAAAGCTTCCCGGCAATCCTGTGAGATACATCGTCTTACTGCCCCCATTCTACAGGTGAGGAAACCAAGCTTGGAGACGTGAACCTGCCCTGGATTTTTTTTTAAGAGTTTAATTATTCATTCGAGAGAGAAAGAGCATGGGGTGGGAGGGGGGAGCAGAGGCTGAGGGAGAAGCAGGCTCCCTACGGAGCAGAGAGCTGGACGCTGGGCTCCATCCTAGGACGGGGAGATCATGACCTGAGCGGAAGGTAGAGGCTTAACCATCTGAGTCACCCAGGCGCCCCTGCCCTGGAAATTCTGAACACAGATTGGGTGGGCCTCTGCCCTGCCTCCTTCCTTCTAGCCCTCAAGGTATCTCTTCCAGATGTGGGAGTCCCTACGGCCGCTTCATGCTTGGCTACCTGGGAAATCACCGCGTTCGGGGGGTGCTGGCCGACTCAGAGGACCCCCAGGAAAGCAGAGTCTGGTTATGGCAAAATGCAGACAGCCTCTTGACCTTCCAGAGTCCCATTGTGTTTACACGGTCATCCCTTTGTGCTTTTTTTTTTTTAAACCAAGAATAACATTTTGTTTTTATAAGAGAAACTATGGATGTAAGGAAAAGCTTGGGGGTACAATTACATCCAGAAAATTTTGCCAAAGGACCCCACCCTCACGCCTAGGAGATAACATGGTGCTTGAGGGGCGGAGCTCGGGCTTCCTTTCAGGTGCTGGTGGCCCCAGCTCATGTACCCACCGCACTGCTCTCGCCTGGCATCCTGCAGTCTGAGAGGCGATAAGAATTAACTCCAGGTGTTGGACTCTGCGGCAGTGTGGTCAGGTTGAAACATAGGCACAAATCTTGCTTTTTATTTTTTTCTCCGAAGATAGATGCGACGATAGTGATAACATCTTTTTTTTTTTAAGATTTTATTTATTTATTAGAGAGACAGAGAAAGTGAGAGAGAGCATGAGAGGAGAGAAGGTTAGAGGAAGAAGCAGACTCCCCGTGGAGCTGGGAGCCCGATGTGGGACTCGATCCCGGAACTCAAGGATCATGACCTGAGCCGAAGGCAGTTGCTTAACCAACTGAGCCACCCAGGCGCCCGGTAATGATAACATCTATATTCACCTACCTCACCTCTCCTACATCTTACGGCAGGGCTGGATGACCTGAGAGGTGTGATCTGTACCTTTCTCACAGAGTCAACTCATTGACCCTTTTGAGAAATGGAAATGTTAACCGTGGCTTTATAAACAGCTCTGTCAGCTCTGTTACCTAAGCCAAATGGCCAAGTGGGAAGGGCTGTGTTACCGTGTTTGCAAAGAGGCTATGAGCAATCGATGGTCAAACACACACACAAAGACAGCAGGACAAACGCAGGTTAGATCTTAAGAAGAACTTCCCAACTGCGGGATGTGTTGAGACAGTCAGGCAAGATGATGAGATGTCCTCCAGGGTTTGTTTGTGCTTGTTTTTTTGCTTTCTAGGCTAGAATGACTGTAGTCCATACTACTTCAGGGAATCGGGGGAAGATTCTCATAGGCCTTATGCAAAGGGAGGCCTCTTTGGGTCGATCCTCCACACATGACAAGAAAGTCTAGAACTGGGATCCTCAGAATTGGGTGTGGTTTGCTGTGTTCTGCTCCTCCCTGTGAGGAGTTAACGTCCACTGCCGGCCACCGGGCCACCAGCCCCAGAAGGGCAGTGTTGTAAGGATGGGTAACGTGACGGACTCATTGTTCTATGCATTATTCTCCAAGTGGCTTTCGCGACCTTTTATGCATTGCGCCGATGGCCACTCTATTTCCTTGAGCGTGTTCCTCCATTAAACCATTGCTATCATCATGGATTATTATTAGAGTCTAACTGTGGTGACCTATGATAGATACTTCTGGATGGTTCGAGTAACTGAAGCGTAAGTGCAGCAGAGGATATACCCATCACAGTCAAGATGAGAGTCTGTAGACGATTAAGTTCCCAAAACGTCGGGTGGTGGACACGTGAGTCGCAAGCATCCCTTCGTTTACCTTTCACTTCCAGCCCTCCCTCATTTCCTATGTCACCATTCTTTGGTGTTTTCCTTGGGAGCCCCTTGTTTCTTCTTGATTTTGCCAGTCTCATTTCTGAGAGTGGAACTCACTATTTAAACAACAGTTAAAGGTAGCAGATTCAAGAGCCTGAGAGATAATTCCCAGGCAGATATCAGAAAGGACTTCGTGATTGTGACGAGGAGCCTATAGAGGAGAGAACCCCGTTTGGGTACCTCAAGTACAATCCGCCTCAGGTGCACGGGCCCCATGTAGTGGGAGCAGTTTTCCGCATCGTGGTCCTTTATTCATAGGGTAACATGAGGGTCACTGGACGACTTAATCTTTATGAACAAAACTGGCCATTTCTTTGCTGGACTTTGGTCAGTAGGCAGCGCAGAGTCACTGTGTTTGCACTGTGACCGGTGGGCAACAGACCTTTACCGAGAGTGTTCGAATGGAAGAGTGACAGGCCCCGGGGGCATTCATCGGGAAGACTAACCTGAAAGTCGCACGTAAAATGGATTACGGTGGGTAGAGACGATTACTGGGAACCCAGTGGGAGGAGAGAGCAAAAGCCCAACAGAGAAAACACGAGAACTTCACCAAGGACAATTGCAGCAGGAATAAAAGAAAGGGATTAGTGCAAGAAGACGTGGAGGAAGAGTGGTCAGAGCTTGGCAGCTCAGCCAAGGGAAGAATGAACTCTGCCGTGGTCACTACTAGAGTCCCCAAGGAGCCACTGGGCACTTGTCCAATGGCGGGGGTGGGGTGGGATGGGGAGAATAATTGGAACTTCGGCATTTTTCTTGCTGAGAAAAAAGGAGGGATCAGCAGTGGCCTGTTAGCCGTGCACACTTACCCCCCTAACCTATTATAATGGGTGGAATATGGCCTTGATAAAGGGTAAGTCAGGATCAGAAGTAGGGTGTTGGACACAGGTTTGCATTTCCATGATGGGCAAAGCCCTTGTGTGGGTCCCATTGCCGCTGCTATGCCCCCACTCTTAATGGAGATGATACCTAGTATTTGGCTTGCTTTTGGTTAGTGGGGCTCCCCACACTCAGAAGTGGAGAGAATTCCACGAAGAACTGAGAGGGAAGCATTTAACAGAAAACGCCATGGCAGCATCCCGCATGCGCAACGATATTGGGTGACTTGTAGTGTGTGAAATTCCTTTCCCTTCACTTTTCTTGTCACCGTTTCCCGACTCGTAAATCCAGGGCTCTGATACCGGATTTCAGATTTCCTCCACTTTAACAGTGAAATGAGGAACGACTTGCAATTAAGTTCTGTGTTCACCGCTGTTCTGCCACCTGAAGACAGAGGGCCTTGGGAGGTGGAGTGAATGTGGCATCTCACTGGGCTCCACAGTTAAAGATCATAGTGTGGGAACAGTGGGCATGTCCCTGGGGCCTCTCAGATAACCTGGTGGCACATTCTTTTATGCTAACTTCCGGACAAGAAAGAATATTCATTGGATAGGCAAAACCCAGATGACTAAAGCTCTTTCTTTAAAAAACAAAAACAAAAAACCCTGGGGGGGGAGGTTCCTCTTTCTATGGTCCAGGTTGGTTTCTGGCCAGGGATCTATGAAATCCCTTGAAGATGATTATCTCCTGAGGGTCTATCTGTCTTTATTTATTTGTTTGTTTGTTTAATTTTTTCAGTGTTCTACGAGTCATGGTTTATCTGTCTTCTTAAAGACAAGAAATCTGACTCTTCTCATACCCCATTTGGTTTGCCACCTTGAAAGTTGCCTTTAGCCCAACATGGTCTTTCTTTCCTCGGTTGAAAATGCTCAGATCTATACTTCATTAGTTGATACAGGATAACTAAGTATTCCTATAGTTAAGTCAGGTGAAGTTCAGTCTGTAAAAGTTCCTCCGAAGCACCAGGATGTGGTTTCTTCCCATCGCCAGTCCTGAGGGGGCCTGGAGCTTCTGGATGAAACAGAGCTGGGGGTCCTAGGGAAGCTCACTCCTACGAGGGGAACCGGCATTAACCCTCTTGCTTATAATGCCAGGCTTCTGGATAAGGGCATTGGAGCCAGCTTAGGTTCCTACAACGTGTTTACCCATCTGCAAATGAGCTTTGCCCTGATTTCTTTGTCTTCTAAATTAAAAATGGCGGGTTTGACTTCAGAGCCCTTTTGTTTCTGCCTGGGTAAGAAGGTTCAGTCCTGGATGCCTGCTCTAGGTATCTCTGGACACGTGCGGGTCGTCTTGGCCTGTAAGAACAGTTCAGATTTTCCTTTCCAAAAGACTCTGTTTTTCCAATCTGAAGAATACCCTCAGACTCAGAGCATGAACCTACAGTGCTCTTATCTTCATTAACCGTGAACTGATGCCAAGAATTGAGGACACACTTCTATAATCATTTCGTTGTTCTTGTTGTTGGAAGGCTGCTTGGCTGATCTTGCAGTCACCGCTCAGAAGCAGTCAGTTCTCAATGATTTGCACACGGATTACATACTTTGTGAATTATTCATCGATAATTTTAAATTCCAAACGAGCTGTGGCACTGCTTGATATGGTTTCATTAAGAGATCCCTCAATGTCCTCCTCTCAGCTAGGGATACCTACGGAATGTGATGCATTCTGATATTAGCATAATACGAAATAAACTGGGACCTAAACTTATTGAAAAGTCATCCTATAAAAATTTCCAAATCAAGAAAAAAAAAAAAAAAAGAAAAACCAAAAACAACTTTGGAGCAGTCCCCTTGTGGAATTGGATTATTTCTGCCCAAACACATCCCTCCATGATTACATATGGCTCGTCATTTCTATACTGACTCTGTCTTCCTGCCCAAACCAGAACTTACAAAAATGTAATTGCAATGTTGTGAAGGGTATTGACACATATAAATTCTTCTGCCAACTCGAGATCCCATGGGGCTTGCACTAAAAGCTTCCCTAGCCCTTTCTCAAGACAGTCTTCAAGGGAGCTGACTCTGAGCCACCTTGTCTGTCTTCAATAGCATGAAACCCAATCAAGCAATGTAAATCCAAAGTGAAAATTGGTCCTGCCTCCTCCCCTCTTTGGTAAAAGCATCCCATGCCTACTCCACCTTAAAAGTGGAACGTGCCCTTTCTGTATGCAGAGACTGCCCAAAGTGGGCCCCCTGCTCTTTCCAGGGAGGGAATGTAAGCAGATCCCTGAAGAAACCACTTGGCTCAGCAATTTTAGGGCTTGTTATAATTGGCCTGGCCTAAAAGAACTCAGCAAACTGCATGTGTGCCAAGGAAAATGCAAATGTTTCCCTGAAACAGGCGTTTAGGGTGGGTGAGAGAAGTGGGCTCATCTGTGAACCCATGAGAAAAGCAAGACGGACAGAAAATTCAGGAAATCAGAGAGGCTCCTTAGGGTTCATTTCTTTCACTTAGCCATGGGTGGTGGCCACACTAGCTGAACTGGTCGGACCAGACAGGGCGAGAGGGGTCTAGCGGGGAAGATCGTGAGTAGGAGGCTCCCTCCTTCCATTACAAGTCCTGCTGTTTCCCTTGAGAGGCAGAACTGGTCTTCTGACCCAGTCTGGCTCCCCACGGGTGTCTCCATGGTTCCCTGCTGGGCTCAGCATCCACCACCATCCTCTGGACCTTGGGAAGTTGACGGGAATATTGCCTACTCCTGATTCTCTATGGCTTCTCACGTCTCTTTTCTGTAAAAACTAGAAACTCAGTTTTGTATGCCTGCTATTTTTCTCCATAGTGCACCAGAATTCTCTCCAGTTTCTCTTATGCTTGGCTGCCCTCTCCTCCTTCCTCTTTATTTGTGACCTCCATGAGGGTGGGCCCCCCTCGTCCCGACTACATTCCTAGTGCTTACCATGGCCCTTGGCCCATAGTAGTTACTAGACAAATGACTCTTAAAATTTACTAATAGTAATTAAGATTACTATGGGATATTTGACAGTGTGACTCCTTCGTAGCATTTTGATTTCTGTTTCTATGATGTAGCTGAGCATATGGGAGGTGTTCAATCAACACTGGATGGATTCAGATTTTTCTGATGAATTAATAGTCCTCCACAGCCAGGAAGGTACTCTTGACTGCCCTCCTCTGAAAAATGAGTTAGTCAAGGTCGGTGGTGGCTCAGTCAGTTAAGCCTCCGACTCTTCATTTTGGCTCAGGTCATGTTCTCAGGGTCATGGGATCAAGCCCAGAGTTGGACTCTACGCTCATTCTCTCTTTCCCTCTCCCTCTGCCCTTGCCCCTGCTCTCTCTTTCTCAAATAAATAAATAAAATAAATATATTTTAATAAAAGAAAAATGAGCTAGTCAGAGAAACAGAGAAACCAAGTCCTGTGATGAGTCAAGCTTCCTTGCTGCCTTTTCTACTCAACATCTTTCAGTGCCCAGGGTCTTCCTTGCCCTCATTGTGGAGCCTCACCCCCACTTCTTACCATCTCTTGATACCCTGTGATGGTCTTGGAAACAGCTCAGGTATCTTGGACCTCCCTGGAGGCTCTCTATTCACTTCTTCCAACCTTTAAATTTCCCTTACCAATCTCCCATTTCTCCCTTCCATTTAATGCCCTCTGTCCCCTCTACCCAAACACAGGTACATTCTGGAACGTGCTATATGTCTCATCTGCCACCCTCAACCAGCTTTCCACTTGAATTTACAGCCCTGTCCTGGGTCCCAACACGGAAGCCATTCCAGACACAGGCTACCTGCCAGGACCTCAGAGCTCTTGGTACTTCTTCCTCATCCACAGTCTTCCACTTGTTTATTTATCTTGTCTCTAGTCTTCCATCTCCCCACCTCACTCTGGAAGGCTTGCACACACATGCAAAAGAAGTATAACACACAACAATTTCACCTGCGCTTTTACCAGTAATATGTAGAATTAGAGGTGATATTTTAACTGGAGGTGATATTTTAAAAATTTACTCTAATTCTGACTTCTTAAAAGCCTGATTCACTTTTGGTTCTGTCTTTATACAAATGGTGCCATTTTTCTTTTTCCATGTTTCCTTGTCTTTCTGGTGCATTTTGAATGTGTTCCTTTTGCTTCCTCCCCATTAGAGTGGCCTGTGATGAAATTAACTTTGGAGGTGGCTTTCAAACAGAGATCAGGAGGTATTCGATTGGGGAAGATGTGGAATGAATTCAAACAGGAGGGCTGGGGGTGTCAACAAGACAACTTCTAAACTTCTCTTTTAAAACCTGAGAGTCTCCTTAAACTGAACAGAAGGTAGTAGTTTTACCTTTTCCTTCATGTTGTCCCCTCTGCCTCTACGGAAGGCCATTTGCCCTACCTAGGAGGTTCTTAAATACTGGAATTAGCTTAGACAGTAAAATTAAATAGTTCTGTTTGAGGGAAAGAGAGGAAAAGGCAGCAAGGCCACTCTGGATGTAGGTGATCTTTGAACGTATTAGGTCATGAGATCCCTCGGTAGGAGTTGAATGCTTTGTGTGAGAATTTCACGTGTTTCTTTTGTCCAGCCTTTCCTTTCAGGGCTCAGGTTGATGAGAGACCCAAACACTGTAAGAACTAGAGGGATCCCCAAGGGGTGGTTTCAGTCCTGTAAGTCTGTGTACGTGGCCCCCTCTCCTTGACCAGAGAACTCGCCCTTCTAGCCTTCTCCAGACAGGAAGCGATCTTTCCAATCTCGGGTTGAGCTAGCAGAATGGTTTTCTTCCAGCGAGTCAAATAACACTCTCTTGAAATTTCTCCCCATTGGTTCCAGTCTATTCCCGGATGCTCAGCAGAGCAAAATCCCATCCCTTTTCTGAGAGCCCTTTGGACAGTCGAGGACAGCCATTATTTTCAATGTGGAGTTTTATCTCCATCTGCCTGGACATTTCCAGTGTTCCCAATTCCTCCCGACATGCTTTCCGGTCTTTTCTATACTTCGGTTGCTCTCTTTTCCGTGTACTCCCATTTTGTTTAGCACGGGGTCAAAATGGGATGCTCTGGCCAGCCCAAAGAGGAGCAAGACTGTCTTTCACCCCATCCATTGTCCTGTTGGTTCTTCTGCCCCTGACACAGCGCCCTTCGTGGGCCCGACCCCCCGGTACGTTCTCCTTGAGCAGAATCTCTGGGCTTCTCTTCCACCCTTCACACCCATTCCTAATCCCCAAAGCTCTCAGTTCTAGATCCATTTGCATGAAGGGGACTTTTGTTTGTTTGTTTGTTTGTTTTTGCAGCTTTCCCTGAATTCTCCAAATCCTTATTGCTGTTTTCTACTTGACTTGAGTTTATAATGAGGTTTGAGTGTCTTCGAGGCTGGTTGCTTTTTTTTTTTTTTTTCGGATTTAGCCCACAGCCCAATATAGGTCTGAGAAATAGAGCTTGAGTCTATGATCAGTAACCATATCACAAATATGAATCAACTTGTCATCATCAGCCTTTTGGTGGCACATAGCTTCTTTTGTCTCGAGTGTGTGTTTTGTCTTGATGCCTCCAATGTCTGCATGGCTTGTGGAGAAAGAACCCGTGAAGAAGGTTTTTAATACATGGAGTCTGATGGTTTTATTCCAAGCTCGGTCTTCCCATGTGGCTCAGTAGGGAGCTGCCACCAACATCAGGGAGCTAGTGGAATTTAGTAGGGATCAGTGGGAAGCAGCTTGAGGTTTGGTTTGCTGAAACTAATATGAGATGCTTTCTGTTGACCCCCCCTCCCCTGGCCGGACTTCCCTTGCCAGGATAGCTAGAAGACTCAGCGAGGCAATGTGATATGGTGAGAGGAGCTCTAGGGCTTAAATAGATTTAGGTTTGATCCCTATCTCTGCCCCTTATTTCATGGTCCGTTAACCACTGTGACCTCAGTTTCTTCATCCATAAAATGGAGTTAACCTAACTTCACAAAACCAAGGTCTCAGAACCGGTATGATGGTGGAATGAGATCGCACGAGTCACAACCCATGTGGCGAGCTCTGGCCAGGGCTCCGTTGTCCTTCTGCAGAGTGTCTTTATTCAGTCCCTACTACTAGTCCCCAGTTCTGGGAAAATAAGGAGCATCCCAATAGGCCATTGGTTGTTTCCCCTGCATTCGACATGATGACGCATTCTCTCCTGCAGGCTCCGTCTGGGACTTTCTATCTATGTCACACCCAGCACAGTGTCCTCATGGCTGGGGGGTCAATCCCTGCTCCCAACTGTGCCACTCATGGCCCTGCCCTGGGGAAGGTCAGTGAGCATCATTTTCCATTCTCTCCAGAGCATATAGTCTAGACACACCGGGCAGGGGGAAGGCAGGAAAGCTAAGCCCTTAACTCCACTGACAGTTTTCTTAGTGCCTTGGATACCTTACTTGGTTGCGTGAGCCTCTGGTTTTGTTTACAGAAAGAGTAATTAATATATTTGATTTCCTACCTGCCTGCCAGGGTAGAGGAGAATGAATAAGACTGGATCTCTCCGGAGAAAGATACTGTTTGGACATACAGTCTGTTTGCATCAAGGTGGGGAGCAGTAAATCGCCAGGGCTCCAAAAGGCTATGCACCCACCCTGGGGAGAGTCCAGGAGACGGGACCTTCACTCTTTGCTCAGACGGCGGAGACCACGCCTGTCTCTGCACAACAGCCCTGTGTGAACGTCCGACTTTATGATACATTTGTGCCGGTGAGGGAATTGGACATGAGGCGGAGGCAGGTGGTTGCCAATCACCACTTCCCATACAGAGCCTACGCTGTGTGAGCCCGTGACTCATGGCACACTCACCTGGACACGGAGACCTCCAGGCATGGAGAACTCTGTCTCCCCCAGAATATTTCCCTGATTAATTACGGAGGGTCTTGGCCCTGCACCTCACACAGAGCCCTTCTTCCTGCCTGGAGCCAGACTCCACCCCCGCCCCGGGGTGGGGGGGCGCAGGGTGCGTGCACTCTGCTCTCTTGGCCCTCCTCCCTCTGAGGCTCCAACCCAGCTGGGTCCTGCCCTGCCATGCCCCGCATCTCCCACAAGGGGGAGCCCCCGGAGGGCAGTGGAATTTTGGAAGCTGAAGTTTTCTCCTGTCCTCTGATTTTTCGCGCTTGACCCAACTGTGAGATTTCTTTGTTGCAATGTTGGGGTCTGAGATAACACTTCTGGAGGCTGCAGCCGAGCACCACAGCTGATGCCATCTTGTATTGTGTGTTATTAATTACCTAGCATGATCAACGAAGGAGAAAAAGTAACAAAGAGCTTGAAGACTTTCATGGCTCCCAGGCCCCTGGATGGAGGCAGGCGGCCTCAGACAGACAGGACCAAGGAGGAGCCCGTGGCTGCACAGCCCAGGTAGGTGCCCGGGAGAGGACAACGGAGGGACTCACAGGGGCTGGAGGGGAGGTATCGAGAGGCACAGAGCCTCTGATGGTGGGAGGGTGGGCGGAGTAGACACGGGGTGGTCAGGAGAGATTAAGGGGGGGGGGAGGCAGTGCAGAGAGACTGAGGGAGAGCAGAAGGAGGAGCCCCCAAAAGGAGTGCAAAAGAACAAAAATGCTCCTAGGATGAGATGCAAAAGGCTGACCGTGGAGCCGGAGCCGGAGAGGGGGTGGTTTGTGAACTGACTCAGAGACTTAAACTAGTTTGAAGTTGGTTCCAACTCTGCTGCCCAGAAACTTCACGGGACGGGAGAGGCCAAGTCTGAGAGCCAGTGCTCGGCTGTCCAAGAAGATTCCAAGTGAGTAGGTACATGCCTGGAAGTCCGTCTAAGCCTAGGGCCTCGGCTGTCATATAGCCACACCCACTCTGGACTCTGGACTTGCTAAGCTGGAAGGAATTCCGGTGTGATGGCCTTTTCAGATTCTCTCTGCTCCCAACTACAGTCTCAGACGGTCCCCTTCTTCCCTCCAGGCTCCCGCAGTCGCTCTGGGTAATGGACCAGGAGTCAGGAGTGCTCACTCTGCCACTTGGCCAGATTAGCTGAAGCAAGGAGATGTTGGAATCCCCTTTTTCTTTGTCTATAAAGGGAGATAATAATACATTACTGATGAGCCTTATAGGATTTTTCTGAGGATTGAATAAGATAATGTGAATAAATGCTCCTAATAGATTATAATTGCTAGCTAAATAAAAGATGGCATTAATAATAATTAATCAGTTAATATACCCTTAGGCTTCTCAGTGGGGTATTTTCCTACTGCGCTTTGGAGGAACGTCGTGTGTACTATTTGCGGGAAAATTTAAGTACATGACCCCTAATTGCCACATCACTTTTTAGAGTAACCGCTTTGGCAGATAAGTGGGAGACTTGGTGTTCTTTCCCTTTTAGCTACCTTCAAATGTTCTCTTTCCCGGCCTCAGCTCCACTTTCCTAGTACGCAAGCATGCAGATAATGATTGATGGTTGGCTATCTGGACGAGAGATTTGTCCACGTCCTCGACACCGTGCTGCTCGAGTAAATGTCACAGGGTGTCTCAGGCACATGATCCGACTTGACTTGGAAGAAGCAAATAAGAGGCTGCGTTTATAATCCCATCGTCATACTCCCTGCCTGGAATGTTCTTTCCAGACTACTCGTTACTTATTCATTAAAATGTCGCAGATGGGAAAACAGGGTCTACACTCTGGGTCAGGCTCTTTCTGCCAGCCTACGAAGGCTGGAGGTGGCTTTGATACCAGCGGACACTTTGAGCCTTTCTTTGGGTTCCAGAAGCCGTGTGGTGTATGGGGAAGGTAGTGGGGACCATGGGCAATTCCCTCGACCTCCCTGAGCTGTCTCTTGCCATCTGTCAGATGAAGTTGTTACTACCCTTTCTTACTGCATCCAACCATCCACGTGAGGCACACATGAGATTCCACCTGAACACACCAGAAGTTTCTTACTCTATAGCATTATATAATTATAAGGCATCATCATTGTTCTGTTGTATGTCCCTTACTAGTGACCTCCCCATATTTCACAACCGTAATTATTTTAAAAGCTGCCTGTCCCCCCCGCCCCGATGTTCACGTATTCTCCTCTTTTCTTCTCCCCCAACTGACTAGTAAATTAAATATCGATAGAGATGTTAACTTTAAGTCATATGCTTACTCACCTTCAAAAAGTTTGTTTCCTCTCTAAAGCATGTGCATAGCTGCATGATAGGTCCACAGACTGTATTTTCCTAAAGCCACTATACACATATATATACGTTCCTTCTTTCCAGCAGGTACTTACTCCCCTTTTAATACAAAATGCCTGCAAATGTAGATTTGAGCAAAACACAGACGCTGGTATTCATGTGGCCTCACGCAGAGAGCACAGTTGATGGGGAAGAGGAATGAGCACAGCACCGTATCAGCATTTCAGCCGTTCTGGAGTTAGCAGTGACCGCAATACACAATTCATGTGGTTAAAAAAAAAATCATGGATCAATTTCTGCCCTGTTCCTAGTAATGAATATCAATACCTGCCTCTTCCAGATAGACACTCGGCAGCTTCCGATATTTTTAAATGAGTTTTTTAAAAATACATTTGCAAAGTCAATTATTTGGAATCTCATCTGAAGCAATTAAAAAAAAAAAACTTCCTGACATTTCAGGTGATATTTTTTCCCAAGTAAAATAATTATAAATAAGACTAATTACGAACAGATCATTCAGTTACTCTCAGCCTGGTTCAACCTTTAGGTTAATAAACCCATCCATTAAAACTCATCTCGCTCAAAGGACCAGTTTGTTAAAAAATGTAGTGACCTTTCACCGCGAGTATGATGGATATTTTCTTTAACAATAATCAGAGCTGTCTTTCCCAGAAGAGAATGGGGTCAAATGGTTGACGTGGTCATCTAGGGATCTGGTAACACTTCTAGATTAGGTACAAAATGATGCTGCTGATGATGAAGAGGAACGTACAAAATGGAAACTCTGTTTCAAAAACTACCTGAAAGAGAAGTCTGAAAATCTCAGGACGATTGCTCAGAAAAAACCTGATAATCTCATTCTTCACAGCAGGAAGGATTTCAGATATGCCCCTCTGTCTGCCTCTGGTGTTCATTCTGCCCAACGATGTAGGGCGGGATTTGCAAATAGGGCTCCTGGGCCAAATCCAGTCTGTCACCTATTTCTGCGAATAAAGTTTTATTGGAACAAAGCACGGCTCTCTATTCCCATAATGTCAGTGGCTGCATGCCTATGGCAAAGGCAGCCCGGTAGCCACAACAGAGACCTAAAATATTTATTATTTGGCCCTTTCCAGAAAAAGTTTGCCAACCTCAGTGGTAGGGTAAGGAAACAAAAACAAGTTATCTTTGAATTTAACAGCACCAACTAATATTTGAGCAGCACTTTACAGTTTATCAAGTCCGACCGTGTTATTTTGTGACAGTATTATTATCCTCTTGTCACTGATGAAGACATTGCAAACTTTCCCATTGTCGTTCGGCCATTAACTGGTGTAGGTAGACCTTGATCTTCCGAAGAGGGAAGGGTGCTGCCGTGAGGACCGCCATTGGAGCAGCAGTGGAGGTGGCTCTCAGGCCACAGTCACGGTCGCCTCTCTCCTTCAGCCACTGAGATGTGGTCATTGCCATAGGATAGGAGAGGAAGTGATACTCCTGACATTCCTTTCCCTCTTTATCTGACCTTGGCCTGGGTGATTTTACACTCATTCTGCATCTACGTCCCTCTTCTCATCACCAGAGCAATACTAATAAACAGAAAAGAGGAAAAAAAATGTTTTGTAGTCAGACAAAGCTAAGCTTTATTGCCTCAACTCTCACTTATCCATACTGAAGGAATGTATCCACCCCGAAATTGGCACCGTGGCATGGATATTCTGCAACAACCAGAAACAGAGACGTCTTTGTTTATGGAATACGCTATCTTTTTTTTTTTTTTTTTAAGTTTGCTTTTTGAAATGGCAAATCCCCTCTTAATTCTGCGCTGCTTTTACTTGGTTTATTATCAAAATTATACTTTTCCCCCATGAGCTCGTTTCATTGACTAGCAAGGTGAGCCATGAGGTACTGGATGCTAGGACCAAGGAAGCCTGGAAAGAAGACCTTGCCTTTGAGACCCATAGACCTAAAACACATTGTTTGCAGAGACCAAAGATTTTCTTAACCTTACGCTTTCTTGGAATGGAAGTAGGGGAGACAGCAAGAGAGAGGAGAATAAAACACTCTGATGTTAAACCTTCCCTGGAGATCCCAAGTCAAAGATGAGGATTGAAACAACTGGGCTATTTCAGTTTTTCTACCCAACCAACCTTCATTGGCATGTCCACTATGGGAGGTGCTTTGAGGGGTGGAAGGAGTATCACGTTGACTAAGCATCAGATATCCTAACAACTGATTTATTGGAGAAACAAATATGTGCATTTGTGTCTATAGTACAAATTAGAAATAAGTGACGGAATGGAAGTACAAATAGAGAAGTGGTTTCTCCTTAATAGACAGTCACTGAAGCTCTTGTGGAAGAAGGTGGCATTTTGCAAGACCTGAGCCTAAAACCTGAGGAAGTAGGTGGGCATTCTCGGAGCAAGCAGAGAGAACAAAGTCATAGAACAAAGCATAGGACTTATATGTGACCAGAAAGCCATCCACTCCACTGGAGGCATCTGGTTACACAGGAGCAGAGGAAGAAAAGATCAGTGAAAAAGGTCATAGATTCTAGAGGGCCTTGAAATGTAGGTTAAGAAGTTTGTTTCTTACTATGGGGTCGATGAGAATCAGTCCACGTTTTTCTGCAGGAAAGTTCCATGATCATACCTGTGATTGGGAAAAAGATGTAACAGATGTTTGGAAAGGTCTCGCAAGTCAGGTCACCAGGGATCAGCTAAAGCAATGGGCCGGGTAGGACGAAGAAGCCTACCCCTTCATCTTGCGCTCTCCTCACGAGACTGCTCCTCTATAACCTGATTATCGTAACTTATAGCCCTGGCTGAGGGCTTTCTGAGGCCACTTATTTAATGGCATGCCAGTGGCATTTACTCATAAAACCAGAAAGCCATTGGGGCCAGAAATAGGGGTTTTGGTTACTTCCCCAGACAGGATGCAGTTGGGGTGGTTATACATGTGATTCATTGAGGTTGGGAAACAAGTCCTCCACAAACAAACACCCCTCCCCCCCAAGCCCAGTGACTCACAGCTTCTTCAGCTTGGAAAGCTCTGGAGTCCAGGCAAAATTTGAGGTATGATGTTAAAATCACAATTCTTCAGTGTTCCTTGTTATAAGGGAAATACTTTTATTCATTCTTTTCAGTCATTCAAGCCATGAGCCTTTGTTGAACTCTTACTGCTTTAGGCACAGAGAATGTGGAGTTATAAAACAAGGCTCCTGCCCTAAAATCTTCCCCAGTTTAGCTGGGAAAACAGACACAGCATCAAGAAGAGGTTGAGTATCCGACAAATGTTATGATAAAGAAATGCAAATAGTACCAGAAGGTCAGAGGAAAGACCTCTAATTGCTTTGAGAGAGGAAGGGTGGCTTTGGCATCGGGTCCTAAACTGTTTATCGTGTATTCATTCATTCATTCATTCGTTCATTTAACAAATAATAATCAGGCACTTCCTATATGCCAGACATTGTTCTAGATGTGAGATTTCATGGTTTTGTGGAGTTTCCATTCTAGAAAGAAGATCCAAATATTAAATACACTTAGGAACCAAACGAGCAAATCTCTACCCTCGGGGAGTTTACGTTCTTGCAGAGGAACATTTCAGAGAGCAGAAACTAGCACTTTGTTCCAAGAAAAAAGAACATAGACAAAAGGAAACATGAATCCAGCCCTATGGGGAAAGAATGGAGAAAGAAGCCTCAGGTTTGGGGGTACTCAATATGACAAGAGGGCTTATATATAGACCTGAATTAAGATGTACAAGTTGCCTTGACATTCTTGGAGTTGACAGGCAGAAGATGGAAACTGGTCTCACATAGAGACACGGAGAATTGAGTCCCCGGACATTCCGATTTTTCAGTGTCCATCAGGAAACCGAGCGCTGTGGTTTGGACTCACTGACAATTTTTCCCTACCTTCCGTCTGCATGCTCTGTGATGGCCCAGTGCCATGAAGATAAAAACTTAATACACTGGCTCTCTCCTTGCTTAAATAATATTCAGGTCAAATTCTGTTAACAGCCAACTCTGACTTGGAGGTCAGGCTTGATTCTCATTTTATCAGGTTGTCTAAAGTAACCAGGCCACGAGGTGGTTATTGTTATGGTACTCATTGGAATGGGATTTGACCTATATAAGGAAAAGAACTAGGACAGGAATAGCTCTTTAGCCCATCACAGGCTTAGAGAGATCCAGTATAAGCAATTGCAGAATCACAGAGCTGGAAGGGACTCAAGGTGACTTAAGGTGATCCTACCACCTGCCTCTGGGCACGTATGTGCCTGTCTGGAAATTTAATATAAATTCTAGAACTCATTATTTTAACAACATGTAAAAGTCTTCCCATCCCGAATATAGTTTCCTTTGGGGTAGCGATGCTGCCTAGCCTCGGGCCCGACATCTTTGAGGAGTCCTCAGAACCTATAGCATATACTTTTGAATATATGTAGTAGGGGAAAATCTTCATCTTTGCAGGATGTTTTGCATTTTCAAAAAACCAAATGCCACCTCTAATTGGCCCTGCTGAATGATACCATTTTTGATTAAAAATGAATTTAAATGCAGCCATGAAATTATGAGGTGACATTTTTGCTTGGCTCGTAACTGGTTCAAAAAGGCCTTAGCAGCAATTGCAAAAGTCGTAAGCTTATATTCCCGCAGATGGCTAACTTGGGAGCACGTGAGCTCTGGGAAGCCGGATTGTTTCTCACTCTCCTTGGTGAGCTACTCGAGGTCGAGGAACATGCCTTGTTTGTTTCAAAATACCAACCTACCACGGAGGCAGGTGATGGCAGGGGCGATTTGTTGAGTGAATTAAAAAACAATGTCATCACCTCATATTCATATCATGAATTCCTCCTCCGTTTTTATTTATTCATTTATTGATTTTCACCACAGATGAATGCCAAGATCACCTCTTACCTTAAAGCTAATTAGCCAGTAAATGGCAAGGAAGTAGTCTGGTGATAAACAGAACACTGTCCTGGGAAGAGAGTTCAGGTTCTAGTGTAGACTCTGTTTTGAGTGGCGGGGGGAGCGGCTTTGGAAAGGTGCCTTAGCCTCTGTGTCCAATTTAATAAAGGGATGGAACTAGATTATGGAAAGTGCCCATCTGAAGAATAAAATATAGAGGAGCTACTCTGTGCCTATCTCTGTGCTTGTTGTGGGAGAATTTTTTAAGGTCTTGGTATTGATCAGGATTCTGTGTTTGCAAGTGGCAAAAACCCATCTTGACTTAGTTGAGGTACAAAACCACATTCTGGAAGGGCAGGGGTACACCAGAAATTACCAGAATCGGGAACTCGGGTGCTGCCATTCCAACTTTGTCTTGAGCTCCCCTCTCTGGGTCAGTTTTATTCTCTCTCATCTGCTTCCACCGTGAGGCTGGAGAAATTTGTTGACCTCTGGAAAGTTCCCTGTGCAAAGGAAAACAAGATCCCACGACTGGTGGCTCCTCTTAGCACCAGGAGGTTAGCTAGAGAGAGGGGCAGCTCATCCAGAGAAGGGGTTGCTGTAGAGCCAACGAAACAGAGCTTGGCTAGAGTCTGCCGTCCCCATTTGCTACTCAGTCCCAGCCTCATCCTCTCGTTCCATACACATCGGCTGGTGACCTTCTACTCTTCTTGAAGGCACTGCTCAGCTCTGCTGTCTCTGAGGGTGGACTGCTTGGGCAGCACAATTCTTTCCTCTCTATGCTCCTACAGCACCTGGAACCCATCTGTACCGGGAAATAGAGCTCCTCATGATGCAGGCCATTTGCAGGTCTATTTACAGACTTCTCTCCCCCGGGAGATTGGAAGCTCCTCAAAGACACAAACTGCCTTAATTGGTTTTGGGTTACCTTATCTATTTATTGGGTTATTTATTAATTATCACCAGCCTACTATGTACTAGGTTCTGAGAAATGAAAGAGAAGTAGCTCAAGATCCCCGTTCTCAAGATGATCAAGGTCAAGAGGGAAACATGATAAACACGATAAACAGACACTTGCATCACCGTAGGCATCCCTGCTGGTGCTATGGGAGCCCAGAGCACACAGGGTAGTCTCCTCCCTAAACAAGGATGGGGAGGAGGAGAAGGCCAGAGAATGTTTCCAAGAGGCAGAGAGGGGCCACCCCAGGCCTGTACTGGGTCCTGTTGAATAGGAAGATTGAGCCTGCTCCTGTAGGGTCTGGGGGTAGGGAATGTTCTTTGCCATGAAACAGCCTATGCGAAGCTCCGGGATGCCTGAAAGTAGGATGTAATCAAAGGCTTACATTTGAATGGCATAGATAAGACAGGGATATGTGAAATAATTGGGATATAGCTTTCCAATGAAGTCTTAATTTTATAATATAGTCCACTAGGGGTATGGAAAGATTGAGATCACCACAGACTAACAAAGGAAATCCTTCAAAAAGTGTGGGTATTGATTCACTTCATGGGGAGGTTAGTGCTAAATCTGAAATCAGAGAGTCTGATTGAATCTCAGTCTGCCAGGTATTAGCCTGGTGATAATTTCTCAATCTCTACTTTATCATAAAATGAAGACTCTTGGAATTATACTGAGGATAAAATAAGACACATAAGTGAAAGTACTTAGTAAACTGTAAGGCCCTTTATAAACTTGTTATTCTTCAAATCTGATTATCTTTAAAAGAGAGCTCTTAATTGACAAGAGTATTTGGAAGATATGAAAAGATGTATAAATATAGTTACATGGAAAGATATAATATTCGTGTTAAGTGTTATGTTAATTTTACTTACTGGCTCAAAATTTTGGTTAACGCTATTGCAAAATGCATGTTAATGAGTTGATGTTGGCTTCTTATTGCTGATTCTGAGGATCGGCAGAGAAACACTGCCTCAGGGTATGTGTTCGACTTGGCTGGACATGTGACGAGTTAGGGATTAAGTCTTTTGGATGTTGTGACTATCAGGTGTTCTCTCTGCTAAGGGAACTGCATTTTCATAGGCAGGTTTGCCTAAGGATTTCCTCCTAGCTATAGAATCTTATGAGGTAAAACTTCCCCTTCAGTGCCATGATTTCCTTCTCTTAAATGGTCATAAATAATGATGGCATTTTAAAGAGTTGTGCTCGTACAAAGGACCCAAAGAAGTGTAATCCCATTATACCCTGTGTGAGCCCATCTTCCCTCTGGTCAGGTATGGGAGAAGGCAGCTAAGTACATCCAACAGATACAGAATGATGCACCGAAGGAATCCAAACTCTTTGGGTGTATCTCCAAGATGATTGATGAAATACTAAAATTTAGTTGATTCAGTATGTTCAGGCAAATCAGTAAATAATCTTTACTCCATGTGCCCCTTCAGTTCTCCAGAGCTCTTGCCTATTGTGTGGAAAGAAATTCCTGCCTTGTCGTTCTCGTCTGCCACCAGTGCTGATCTTGAGCTGATCCTTACCGGAGGGGATGACTGTAATGCTTTACTATGTTTGTAAGGTTGGCCCTGGGAAGCATGGGATAAGGCATTAGAGATTTGTCACTCATTCTCGTTCAGTGAATAGCGCACAGAACCTGAAAGTGGAGGTATGGGGTATGGGGTCCCAGGTATAGGGTCAAAGACATGGCGAGTTGGTAGTCTTCTCTCTGCACCCATGGTTGGATCTACCTGGCCCTCTCTCTTGTGATGGCTACCTTTCTAAAACTTACTCGAGGAAGGAGAACCTGGTTCCTTCCTTGGAACACTAGGTCTATGAGATGTTAACACAAGTTCCACCAAATAACAAGGTAGTCTTCGGTCAAACAAGTTGAGAAATTTTGACTACGTCCCCACTAGAGATACAGAATGCACATTAACATACCGAAAGCTGCAAAAAAAATTGAACTCTGTTTTCCCAGAGTTATTTGGCTATCAGATTGTTTTACTTAGTAATACTCGTTAACATCTTGAGTACCAAAAAAACCGCACAAAAACATCTTGAGTACCTTTTGCTCCTCCACAGTACTGTTTGGGAAATGCTGTTCTTAGAGAAGTTTCAACCCCAATGGTTCTCTTAAATATCCCATTCTTTATTAAATTAGAGGTTTCCAGGAAGAGGGGCTAAAATAAGCAATCTGTCTTCTAGTCCATTCATCCAGTAAAGCTCCATTTCCAAGATTAATTCAGAAAAAAAAGTTTTTCTTCTTTTCCATTTCATTGGGTAGATCTCATGGAAAATCCCTTGAAAATGTTGAGGTTGATGCTTCTTCTCCCTCCCTTCTGCTCTACTTCTTTTTTTTGTAAAGAATGAGTTTGGGTGTGATTTTGTAACTACTATAGTTTGTATTTGATGGAAACTGATGGAAACCTACTCGCCAAGAGACAGAGTAATAGCCAGTAGTTTTAGCCATAATCATAGAAAAATCTTTTCCTCTCCTTCAGTCTTTCCATTGCTCTGTGACTGTGAGACATAGCTTTGTTTTTTAATTTTTATTTATTTATTTTTAAAGATTTTCTTTATTGATGGTGAGGGGGAGAGAGAGAGAGAGAACACACACACAAGCAGGTGGAGCTGCAGGCAGAGGGAGAAGTAGGCTCCCCACTGAGCAGGAAGCCTGATGTGGGACTCGATCCCAAGACCCTAGGATCATAACCTGAGCCAAAGGCAGACGCCTAACAACTGAGCCACACAGGCGTCCTGTGAGCCGTATCTTTAAAGGACTGTTTCTAAAAAGTGCTAAGATTGTGTTTTCTTTCCATAAGCTCTCCAAAGCATCCTTTTTTTACTACCCACAAAATGGTCAGGAAGATACTAGACAAAGGGATCAACTTCCTTCAACATATGCTTTATTTTATTCCTCCTCTCAGAGGCTTTTTTATGTCAACTTTCTTTTCCTCTTATCACTGATTTCCCCTGCATCTCTTCAGAGTTGTTCAGTTCATAGGATGTGATTTTACGTAACCTCGTTCCATTCATCTGTGTATTTTTCCTGCCAACTAGAATTTAAAGTTTATCAGAGGTAGAGACAATATATTTAAATCTTTCATATTGTCTTCAAAATCTCACATGCAGTGCTCTGTACAGAGTTGACACTTATGTATTTGAATGGATTTAAGAATACTTTACATGGAGTGAATGTGGGTTTAATAGTGTATATGTCTAGAACATGAATGTTGGAGTCCAACTGGCCAGAGACAAATCCCAGGCCAAAGAAGCATGGATAATATGTGTGTTCTGGATCATGTTACTTGTCTGAGATTCCATTTTATTTTATTTTTCTTAAAGATTTTATTTATTTATTTTAGAGAGAGAGAGAGACAACATGTGAACAGGGGGAAGAGCAAGGGGCAGGGCAAGGGAGGGGGGAAAGAATCTCAAGCAGACTCTGTGCTGAGCGTGGGGACTGATGCAGGGCTCCATCTCACAACCCCGAGATCATGACCTGCGCCGAAACCAAGAGTTGGATGCTTGATCAACTGAGCCACCCAGTTGATTCCATTTTCTCCCACCCTGAGATTCTGTTTTCTTCTACGTAATGGAGATACTATATTTTTTTCGAGGACTACACGAGGAGAGTAATCAATAGTTTATGTTCCGGTGTCCTACAGCTCTGGGTTTGAATCTCATCTCTGTGTTGCTCCATCATCTTGAGCAAGTTAGTTAACCTCTTTAAGGCTCATTTACCTCATCTGTGAATTGAGGTCTATCATAGTATTTATCTCATGGAGTAGCTTGAATTAGATGGATTTAATGAAATAATGCATGTACAATTTAGAATGAGACTTCATACCTAGTAAGAATTCAATTAATGTCAACTATTGCTTTAGAAACGTGCCTAGTATACCCAGCATTAGTGGGCTGCCATTGGCAGACACTCTCTCGACCTGTCAGAGGATAAAGGAAATTGTTGTGTAACTTTCTCATATGAATGATGTTCTGACTCTTTTAGTTATCTGAAATGGCACCAAATTCTTCTGAAGAAAAGGCTTTCTTGGAAGGATCATGAACATCTGGATTAAAAAGAGCTTACATTCTCAAAGTGTAGTAGGTTGGAGATTTTTTTTATTGAACATAGCCATCTTGTGATTTGATTTCCTCAGGATATGAATCAGAGAGAAAAAACTGAATTTTTGTCCCAGAAAAAAAGGGGAGGACAGGCGGAGGATTTTTCACTGGTAAGGCAATTTACACACTTGTCCTTTTCATAGTTAGTCATGGTCTATGATACATTTCATAGCAATGTCTATGAGTTTCCAAATCTGGAACAAGACTTATCAGCCAAATAAGGGATAAAGAAGAAAACAGACTTCTAATCCACCTAGTTACCATTCACAGAATTCTAGATGTGGAACTTCAAAAAAATGACTGTGCTAGCACTCCACGTGTATTTGTATCTTTAAACCCATTGAGAGAGAATTAGCTAATCACTTTCCAAATACCTTTAGCAGAGCAGCAGAATTCCATCACCAGCCCTACTGTTTTATAAAAGTTCTTTCTTCCTAATCTTTTCTCCAAACTATGTTTCTTTCCTGCTATAACTTGAAGTGAACTCTTCTTGCTTTCATATTGGCTGACCTAAGTTCATCTTAAAGTGACATTGTAAACTTTTTCAAAAGTTATTAGAGCTTATCCCTTAGTCTTTTTATTTTTCTAATCAAGCAAATTCATTTGAAAAGCTCCCTTAAGTCCAATTTTTGCATATATCAGGCCATTTGAGGTTACTATTCTGAGGGTGTTCTCCAGATATTCTAATAATAGAATACAATAAAAAACACCAACACTTTGTTATATTCACTTGGGTATCTCCAGGACCTACTGCCACTCAGAATTCATTATAGGTGCTTAAATAAAATGTCAACTGAATAGATAAATATGGCCTCATGTTCATAAAACTTCTTATACTTTATAAAAAGCTTTAACTTTCTCAAAAAAAATCCTGCCTGAGGTTCTCTTATTTTCTCTGCCCTCACATCCTCAAATCTTCTTTCTTCCTCCACCCCCAAATCTTATCTGTAGTTGTAAACATAATAAGTGGCAAAATGGAGGGCTGGGCTTTGGTGTCCAAATCACATGCGTTTATCAACTTACTCTGAGCATTTATTTATCAAAGCAGAGGCACTAGGGTTTTGAACAATATAGACCCTCAAACTTAACCTCATATTCAGAAAATGAAGAGAATAATGGAAAGAGTGCATATCCATTCTAACAGGTCTTTGTCTGGAACATGTGAACATCGTGATATTTTTTTAATTGCGGAATGTGATTTGTTCATAGAGAGCTTTTAGTCTTCTTTGACCATGAGCTCCAGTTTTCACTTCCTTTCCACAAGCTTGTTTTTTTTTTCACGTGGCATCTCCACGTTTTGTTCTGGGTATGAAGTACTAACAAGACATGACAGGGCACTTTTAAGCTCTTCATCACCAAGATGTCTCATGACGCCTCAGTTGAGTGTTGCGTGATCAGTGCGAGGACCTTGGGACACCTCGTGATGAAAAACTTGCTGCTTCTACAGATTTATGTGTGTGTGTGTGTGTGTGTGTGTGTGTGTGTGCGTGCTGAAATCAGCCATCTTTACCATGTATTTCATTGGCTTTTCTAGAACTTACAAAGGTGGGTATTATATGATCATGGAGACAGGGTCTTTCGTATTGAGCTCTTCAAAGGCAGGATCTGTGTCAGAAATTTTTGTATCCCTATCTCCTAATCCATGTCCAGGCATAGAGCAGACACTTCATACAAGTTCTTAACCTGAACTGATAGTTGTAAGAAAATCCAAGAAATCCGAAACTCAGTCTAGACTTTGTCCATAACAGTATGTCCTCAGATAGGTCACTGAGGTTGTTACATTCTCTGTAAAATGGGATTTCTGTCTACTTTTGAAAGACCAATGGGAATGTGAGAGTTCCAGGAAATTGGGCCTTACACAATATTTGTGTTAAACTTCACAGACCGGGTGGAGTTTAATCCTTAAGTAAATAACTTACGAACTGATGGCCCTTGTGTGAATACTCAAAGCGAAGGGACTCTTGGTGACCTACTTGAGGATCAGTATTTTAAATGAGTAGGTCATTTTTGAATAAATTCCTACGACCCTCCGTATCTGTTTTTTCCACATTCCATTTGGATCATCTTTATTGTTGGAATGGAATTGTCAGCTTGAAGATATGCTGAGAAGTGGTTTGCTACAATTTGGGTTCATAAATCTTAACAGGAAGAGTCAGGAATCCAGTGGCTCAGAGCATTGTGAAATCATTAAATCAGGTTTCTGGAATATGTGAGCAGCCTACTACTTTCTCATTAATCTGAGGCAGAATGCCCAGAAAGAGTATTTCATAAAGGTTAGTGCAAGAGGAAAGTCCACTGACTCATTGTTGGGTGCTGGATGACCTAGGAATTTATTGCATTTGTCAATGAAGGAGATCTGTATTCTAATGTTCTCTTACTAGGGAAGTCATCATAAACTCGTAAAGGACCAATTCTGATGATTTCTCTCACTTTGTTTTCTCAGTGGTTCTCAAACTTGAGTAGGCATTATCGTCACTTGGAGGACTTATTTATTCTTTTTAAAAGATTTTATTTATTAGAGAGAAAGAGCAGGTGAGCAGGGGAGGAGCAGAGGGTGAGGGAGAAGGAGGGGAAAAGAATCTCACAGACCCTTTGCTGAGTGTGGAGCCCGACCCAGGGCTCCATCTCACGACCCTAAGATCATGACCTGAGCCAAAACCAAGAGTTGGACACTTAGCCAACTGAGCCATCCAGGCACCCCTAACCTCCTGGAGTACTTATGAAATCACGGATAGCTGGATACTCCCCTCAGATTTCTGATTAAGTAGAACTGGGGTGGGGTGGGTTTCCACAATTTGCAATTCTAACAAGTTCCCAGGTGGTGCTGATGCTGAAGGTCCAGGGACCACATGCTGAGAACACTGAAGATTGCCAAGACTGATAAAAATGTATATATCTGGGGAACAGTGTCGCAGACAAAGAGAATTGCCAATGCAAAGGCCAAAAGGCAGGAACTTGCCTGACATACTTACAGAACAGCAAAGAGGCCAGTGGGGCTGAAGCAAAATGTGTGAAGGGAAAGTAGTAGTAGATCTGAGAGGTAACAGAAGCAAAGTCAAGACCACATAAGCAAGGCTTTGTAGGTCACTGGGAAAGACATTGGCTTTCATCTGAGTGAAATGGGAATCACTGCGAGGTACTGACTTTCAAGGAAGGATCTGTCTGAATGTTGTAGTTAGAATAGACTGAGCAAGGCAAGGATACACACTAAGAGAATGAGACAGTGCCAGTAACCCAAGCAGAGATAATGTGGCTCGGGCCATGGATTGGTTGGTAGAGGTGATGCATGGTTCAAGTCTGCATATATTTCTGAAAGTAGAGTTCAGCAGGACTTCGTGACAGATTGGATGTGGAATGTTAGAGAGAAAGCAATCAAGGTTTTGGCCTAAGGGACAAGAAAGATGAAATTTCCATCAATTGCGATGTCAAAGGCTACAAAAAACAGGCCTGTGGGGAATACTGGGATTTGGGTTTTGGACGTAGTAGGTCTGCCATGTCAAAATGGTTGTTGATCATGTGTATGTGGGGCTTATGAGATTCTATTGAGTACATCTCCGCTACACATGGAGGTGTCAGCATGTTGGTATTAAAAGCTGGGAGGCTCAATGAGATTATCAGTGAATGGGTATGCTAAAAGTAGTGAAGGCCCGGACTCAAGCCTGGGGGTCTCCAGCATTGAGATCAAAAAGGAAAAAAATAGGAATCACAAGGAAAGATGGAGAGAGAATGGCCATCCAAGTAGGAGAAAAGGAGGGGTATAATATACTAAAAACCAAGAGAAGGAAGTGTATCAAGTAGAGCAGAGTGAAAAAAACAAAATAGTGTCAAATGCTGATAATCCATCAAGTAAGATGAAGACTGAAAATCTACCATTGAATTTCGCAACTAGGGATTATCAGTGACCTTAATGAGAACGTATCTGGTATAGTGGTGATGGTTAAAGCCTGGTTTAAAAGACAGAATGCTAGAAGAAGAATTGGAAGTAGTGAGGAAAGTTGGCTCTTGCAGTTCCTGCCAAGGGAAGCAGAGAAATGGAGCAGAAACAGGTGGAGAACGTGAGGTCAAGCTGAGGGTTTGGTGGTGGCGGTGGTATTTGTATTGATTTGGAGTTGGGAGAAATCACAATACGGTTGTGCCCTGCTGGAAATGATCCAGCAGACAGGGACAGATTAATATCCGGGAGAGATAGGAGGACTTCCTTGAACAACTTTGTTGGGTTGGCAAATGGCTATAACATCTAGTATCCAGGAGAAAGATTTGGCTTCAGAGAAATCAGATATTTTCATCCGCGGGAACAGGCATGCTGAGGGGCACTCATACCGGTGGGAGAGGAAGATGGAGTGTTGAGACCCTATGCAAAATCCCTTTTGACTGCCTCAGTCTTCTCCAAGAAGCAAGAAGCAACATTACCTCGGAAAATTATCTAAAAGAAAATAAAGCCCACATATATGCCCCTACAAATATTTATTCAAAAAATAAAACAAAGCCAAACACAGTATAAGAAGTATGCAATAACTGTTTCATTTTAGGAGTTTTCCTACATGAACTGAATTGACTGAGGTTTGAAAATAGAGATGTAATGTCTGTTCTACTAGGGAACCCTTCTTGTCGGGGTAAATGTCTCAGTAGCAAGCAGGCATTCTTCATTGCTCCATTAATCTTTAAATTGTCCAAAATTAGGGGTATTTGTATAGAACATTTTTTATTTGTTAATTCAGTGTGCATGAATGTCCACAACATTTTTTCTATGGTGAATGTGGGTGGAGTGATTTCTGTGGGAATTCTTCTGCACTAATCTCTTGCTCTTCATTTCAACAAGATGGCTGACCTCTAGCATCTTGTCAGCTATCATTTGGCACTTTGAAGACATTGGCTGCAGTTCTTAAACAGATATTAATAGGAGTTTTGACCATTCTTACTTGAGATAAGGCCTTAAACTTAATTAGAGATGGGAAGCACACAGATGAATAAAAAAAAGAGAGAGATAGTAGACCCTTTAATCTAAATTATGTTTCCTTTCTGGGATAAAAATACATATATATTACTTTCTGGAGGATTGAAATTATAAATTATATCTTAGTGCTTAGCTTGAACAAAATTTACAAAACTCAATTCAGAAGGCATTGCATAAATGTTTTGCAATGATAATAAAACATGCTTAAAAAAATACTTAGTGGGGGGGGGTGCCTGGGTGGCTCAGTGGGTTGGAGCCTCTGCCTTCAGCTCAGGTCATGATCTCAGAGTCCTGGGATCGAGCCCCACATCGGACTCTCTGCTCGGCAGGGAGCCTGCTTCCCCCTTTCTCTCTGGCTGCCTCTCTGCCTACTTGTGATCTCTCTCTCTCTCTCTGTGTCAAATAAATAAAATCTTTTAAAAAAATACTTAGTGGGGGTTCTTCATATTGGTGAACCAAGTATGTTTGAAGCAAAAAAGAATAACCATAGCATTGAACTCATAGGATTATAGGGGAAATGAAATGAGATTGCCCATGTAAAGTGTTTCTTATAGCACATTGTTCATGGTAAATGTCCAATAAATTATGTGGTATAAGGTGATGTGGTTCCTTAACAAAGGTAAAATAAAATTGTCAAAATTAGAGGAATATTCCTAGTTAGCTGTGTATTTTTTAGCAGGTGGTGGCAGAAGGTTACCGTAGCCCCATGTTACTTTATTGAGGACTGGTGTTTAGCCGTGGAATCATATAAGGACTGAATCACGAGGAACAATCACAGAGCATTATGTGCAAGGCACTGTAGTAAGCATCTGAAATATACATTTTATTTGGTCCTTATGATAGACCTGCACAGTAAGTTATATTAATTGTGTAGATGAGGCAATTGAATTGGGGAAGATGTGAAGTGCTACAATAGGCAAGCTCTGCAAATTGCTAAGTAAATTAAAATACCAAGCTGCCCATGAAAGAGCAAAATCCTCACTAAGATCACCGTGTGATTTGACTCCTAAGTCCAGTCTTCTTTCTACTACTATTCTACCATCGAATTGCTCATCAAAATCCTTGAAAACTCAGTTCAAGTGCATGTTGCTGGCTTGGTCAGAATCAAGGAGTCCATGGACTTTGCTGTCTTCCATCATGGGATTCAGTTTACAGTTCTGGACATGTATGTAGAAAGGGCTTATGCTTTGGTATTAACAGAGATTGAAGACAATAGGAAAAATCTCACCTTTTGTCCCATGAGAGAAAAAGCTCTTCCCATTCCTGAAAGCTGTAATATAGTTTCTTTAGAACCTGGCTGTGTTTCAAACTAGTATTGTTGTGGTTGATGAAGAAAAGAATGTTCCCTCTCTCTCCCTACAGGAATGCCAAAATGAAAAAACAAAAAAGCAACAACAAAAAAGAAAACCCAACCTAATTCTTAAGATTTTCTATTCAGAACAAAGGAAAATCAAGAACAATAACTTTCTTTCTTTCTTTTTTTAAAAGATTTTTATTTATTTGTTTGACATAGAGAGAGAGAGACCACAAGTAGGCAGAGAGGCAGGCAGAGAGAGAGGGGGAAGCAGACTCCCTGCTGAGCAGAGAGCCCGATGCGGGGCTCGATCCCAGAACCCTGAGATCATGACCTGAGCTGAAGGCAGAGGCTTTAACCCACTGAGCCACCCAGGCACCCCTAACTTTCTTTTTTTTAAGAAGAAAACCAAATGGTAGGAGCTTGGTTTTAACAGCTTTTGGGAAAATTCTAAAGATGTAACACTCCCTTCATTCATGGCAATCAGTAGTTTAACACTGAGAAGCTCCATTTATGAATGAAGGAGAACAGTTTGGCTGGAAGAACAACTTACAAATATAATATTTAGTTCATGAATATTATGTAAATTCAGTAAATTCATTAAATAATAAATATATACAACATAACATTTTACACTTGAATTTATTCCAGAACAAAAAAGAAATCAATGCAAGCATTTTGAAAAAAAAAAAAAAGTTGATATAGAAATATCAACTCTCCACTTCTCAACCCTTTAACATTTTTTTTCCTTAAGATGTGAAAATGTAAACTCTCCGCTCTATCCATAGTTAGCCACCTGAAACAGAAAAAATGATGCCAGAGCATCAAAATGTTTTTCTCCCCTTTCTAAAACCTAGGTGGGAGATGAGGAGTTCTCATCTGGGAAGGGGTGGGAGAACTGCCTGGGTTTCCATGATGAGTTCAGTATGAGAGTAACTATGAATAACCGTATGACAGATTTATACTTTCAATAGGAAAATAAAATGCTCATTCATGTCTACAAAGAGCAGTTGAGAACAGTTGAGAACAGGAGAAGATGCTGTTAATTGAAGCACAGAGCTTAATGGCTTAAAGGGTTGATAAAGATAGAAATTATTTACTAAGAGGAACTGTGACTTTCTTTTCCTCCAAAGAAGCTAAAATATCTGCGTAGCCTGCTTCTCTGATAACCTAGGGGCTCTTCCCCAGGGCGAGACAGGCGTCTGCACCGCTGATTCTCTTAGGCACGGCAGGGTCCCACGAAAGACTAACCTCCTTCCCATCTCCATCTCAGGATCTGCTTATACGCCATATGCCTTCTATACGTTACGCCACATGCGAAGCTTGCTTGGCCGTTTCTCATGCCCACGGGCCAGCTCTCTTGCCCCTTTTGGCTGATTGTGGAAAGCCCGAAATCCCTCAAGAGAGAGGAAGAGAAAGAGGAAGAGGGCAGAAACCCAGCCCGGCTTCCTCCAGCTTTCATCCACTTCATCCGAGCACTCTGTGACTCATCCCTGAGTTCTCCACCCCCAAGCAACGTCCACCAAATCCCAGCCCCCCCAGAGTCCTTGTCTAACGTTGTCTTTCACGGTGTCCTCTTGTTCTGAGACGACAGGGAATGCTGATTGTATTCGAGTTCTTTCAACCAACTCCTTGAATTGTTGTTGCCCCTCGGCTAACACCCTGTCGTGCTCTATGCTCTGTGGTGTTCTGCAAACACCTCATCCCATATTACTTTCCTTCTTTCTTTCTTTTTTTTTTTTTTGTAAGCCCTTCTTTTTGTTTAGTTTAGAGCAAGGTCCTCTTTTTTTTTTTCTTTCCCTCCAGCAGACTTGTCTTGGAAAAGACGGAGAAGAGCCAGTAAACTTGGCTTCCTCGCTTTTGCTCACGTGAGTATCATTTATATTTCTAACTATTACGCAACTGTCATTCAAACCCTGCATTTCCCCAGGTTTGTGTGGAGGAACTGCCTTGTTTGATCTTTGCGACGCTGGTACTCTTTCAGAATTACCCATGGAAAAACTTGATGACACTTCCGTGGTTCTTGGAAAATTCATCTTTGGGGTAATTTTACAGTGTGTGTTTTCCCCCTTGAATGTTTAAGAGAGCTGGGTTTCTGTCTCTTTGCGGAGCTTTCTAGCAGCTGTGTCTCATTTGCTTTGCAAGGGCAGTGGAAGAAATTGCTATTTTGGAAGCTTCTCAACATATGGGATAATTCTATAAATCACTTTACAGTTTGCATAGTGCATTCCCATTATTTTACCCAGTTCATTTCTCAAAGAAGCCCAGGCCATGTTGATTATATTTTTTAGAGAGAGAGAAATAGAGGTACTGAAGAAGTAACAGAAGTTTGGCAGGTCAATTTAGCTCTCTCTGGAATTAATCAACAGATTAAAATCTCTTCTTTGAGATCTCTTAATACCTATGATCAGAAAGCCTCCGGGCTTGGGGCACCTGGTGGCTCAGTTAAGCATCCAACTCTTGATTCTGGCTCAGGTCATGATCTCAGGGTCAGATCGAGCCCCAGGTCAGACTATGCACTCAGTGCGGAGTCTGCTTGTCCCCGTCTCTCTGCACCTCCCTCTGCTCACTTTCTCTTTATCTCTCAAGCAAATAAATAAATAAAATCTTAAAAAAAAAAAAAAAAAGCCAGGGCGCCTGGGTGGCTCAGTCTATCGAGCGTCTGACTCTTGATTTCAGCTCAGGTCATGATCTTAGGGTCCTGGGATTGAGCCCCATGTCAGGCTCTGCTTTCCATGAAGGGCCTGCTTGTCTCTCTCCCGCTGCTCCTCCCCCTGCTCAAGAACTCTCTGGACTAAATTTAAAAAATCTTTAAAAATCCCTCATACTCTTTGACCTAAACAGGCAGGCATACATGTTTTCTGTGCATCTGCAGAATGGGTAGCCGGGCTAGTGTTAGCTCTGCCCTAGCCAAGAGCTTTCTGAGGGACTGAACATTGGCCGCTGGGCTGTTGGGGTCTGGTATTAAAAGTGATAAGTGGATGCCTCCAAGCACCAGATCTGGGGTCCGACTGCCTGGGTGTAAATCCAACTTCCAACCTTTATCAGCTGTGTGACATTGGATGAGTCACTTAAACTTTCTCAGACTCATTCTTCTTATCTGTCAAATGGGGACATTCGTTACTACCGCATGGAATTAGTGTAAGGCTGAACTAATCACATCGATGCAAGGCTCAAAGCACAGTGCCCAAGCACACATTGTGAGCCCTCAGTAAGCGGTAGCTCGTACCATGTTGTGCTTCCAAAGGCGTCCACTGGGTCAGTCTTTCCTAAGGCTCATTGAAGCTGATTTGTCTCATGAAATTACAAATATGGCCCAGTCAGAACTGGAGATAGCTGGTATTCCTAAAAGGAGGCTTATGGGGAAGACAGAACACATACTAGTATTCGCTCTGCCCTTAAGAGTTGTGATATTTATAACTTCTGACTCTCTGTCATTCTCTTCAAGACATGAATGGCGATGTTGCTCCTCCTGAATAATGTGGGAAATTCACAAGGGGCCCGGTACGCTGGTACCCACAGCATCTCAACCTAGGATGTTTGGGATGGTAGCGCACCAAAAAAAGGCAAAAGATGACCGTGGTTTTCTTACCATTCCAGGTGAGAGTAGGATATAGAGGAGACAGTAGAGATGTGCCTGGTTGTGAATGTGTTCCTGCTGGAATACAGAGGACTGAGTCCTGCATCTCTGCAGCTGTCTGAGTAGACTGAGCAAAGCGCTTTGCTGTTCTGTGCCTCAGTTTCCCCAATTACAAATGATAATTATAACACCCACTGAATGACCAATTGGTTCCCAATTTGCGGGGGCTTTCCCATAGCGAATGCCATGTCCTGGGACGCTCTTTAGTCCCACGAAAACTGGGATGGTTCATGCCCTAAGTATTTGCCTCTCAGCTCATCATGTCCACCATAAGAACAGTGGATATAAAGGTGCTTTGACATTTCATGAACAGAAGAGTATAATCAACTCAATTCTGAATACCTGGGGGGTCCTGAAATAGTGCTTTGGGTTATTGAAAGAAAAACATGGCAATAATATAGTATATCACTTCTCAAGTAAGAATATCACACTATCATTCTTGGTGCACCATTTCATAAACTGCTTAGATGCATGTAATGTGACCAGCAGCATCCATTAATGCATATACCATGGTTTACATTACTCTTGTATGTTTAACTGAAGACACACACAAACATACTCATACGGAACAGTTAAGTACTTTTGGGTCATGACAAAGATAATTTGCACTGGAAAAGACCTCATTTGAAACATTTTTACTTGCTGAAAAGTTCTGTTTTGCACCAAAGGCGTATTTTTGAAATACATTGATTAATGATTTGTCTTAGAAAACTTCAAAGGAAAATAGTCTGGGGTAAAATGATATAACTGACCATCTACCTGATACTGCGAAATAAGTACCCACCAAAGGATAACACTCCATTGCTAGGAATCAACCTGAGGGAGCCTCCGTGTTCAATAGGTGTGAAAAAATATTACCCAATCTGCACATAGGGGAATTAGAACAGTCTCCAAAAAATGATTCATTTAGTTTTCTTTCATATTATATAGATTGCACTTGAGTGGAACTTCAAAATGTACAAGCATGCATTTGCTTGAAAATTCAGATTTTTTCATTGACTCTTGTGTTTTACCTAGAGGCATCCAGCCAAAATTCAGGCCAGTGTAAGACCTAGTGAGGCTTCTTGTAGACATGCATAACAAGATAACTAATACATAAATAGTAGGTATTAGTAAAGGCATAAAAACGAGTAAGTCAGGTCCCACTCAGTTGCTTCTATTAAAAAATAGAAGTGGTATTTATTTTAAAAATTAGACTTCAGGGGCGCTTGGGTGGCTCAGTGGGTTAAAGCCTCTGCCTTCAGCTCGGGTCATGATCTCTGGGTCCTGGGATTGAGCCCTGCATCGGGCTTTCTGCTCAGCAGCGAGCCTGCTTCCCCCTCTCTCTCTGCCTCCCTACTTAGGGTCTCTCTCTCTGTGTCGAATAAATAAAAAAAATCTTTAAGAAAATTAGACTTTAAAAATATAACACCTTTTTCCTGCTTGCCTTAAAATGGAACATGTGACCCTCTGAGAAAAATCTTCAGATACTCGAAGACCCTGAACGACTCACTCGCTTTTTCTTTATCCCTGCGGACTTAACTGCAGCCTTGAGTGCAAGGTGGACACTCAGTAAAACCTTGTTAACTTATACTGAATGTTCTATGTATTCGTCCTAATTCAGAATACCATAATGAAACCGGAGTGAAAAGGGCATGGCCCACCATGCCACATTCAACTTTTCCCCAAGGAATGAACTACTTTACCTCTCAGACAGAAGCAAAGAACTCATTCAAAAGCAGGGCTGAAGGCTGTTGGAGTTGTTGTTGTTTACATTGCCCTGGACAGAGGAGGAATTATGTCGGCTTCAAAGGCCTTTTCTTCTACCTCCCATCATGGCAGCTGAGTGCAGGAAGAAGCCTTCATTCGGTTCCTCCATTTCACCAATGGAAACCCAGAGGAGGGACTGATTTGCCCAGGGTCACAGATTCGAACCGTCCCAAGATACTTCTTAATCTGAATTTAATTTTTTCACATCTCACCAAATAGAGCTCTAGGTAATTTTCCTGGCTTTTTTTTTTTTTTAGTTTAGTTTAGGAGACACCAGGCGGGGGAGTCCCCGGTGGTGGCGGCGCTGTTCCCTGCGCGGTCCGCGCAGCATGTCTTGGGTGGCGGCGGCCCTGCCCTCCTATGCATTGTTATATCCTGCCGTCCCAACCCCACTGCTCTTTAAACAACTCTGCTTCCTTCTATCACTTTCAAATGGCATTTTCTTTGCCCTCCGACAATACACTTGAACCTCCCCTTCAAGGTCTTAGGCTAAAGGAATCTTTTAGATTCCCCAAGTGCTATATAAATATGAGAGCCATTCCCGCAACTTCTGCCTCGGGCCACGGCCTCTGATACAGTGATGTGTAGCTCTGGGCTTCTTAAAGTCTCTTTTTTTTTTTTTTTAAAGATTTTATTTATTTATTTGAGATAGATAGAGAAAGCATGAGAGGGGGAGAAGAAGGTCAGAGGGAGAAGCGGACTCCCCACAGAGGCGGGAGCCCGATATGGGACTCGATCCTGGGTCTCCGGGATCATGACCTGAGCTGAAGGTAGTTGCTTAACCAACTGAGCCACCCAGGCGCCCGTACCTCTGGGCTTCTACTGATTTCTTTCAGGCTTCGGTAATGTGAGTCAAGCCTTTGCCTTATGGTTAATTCAGCTGATGATGAGAGCAAGCTGAAACTCGTGAGGATAGACAGAAGCTGGAGCAAACTGAGGTCAGAGCTTGAAGAGAACCTCCAAGAAGACAGATTGCCTGTGGCTTTTAGAGCATCCTTCCCCCCCCCCCCCACACCCCGACAGTAGCGATGTGGCCTGAAAGTAGAAAAATGACAGTCTCTTATGAGGGGCGCGTGAGGGCACAAAGATTTTTCAACACTCGGCCCCACAGAGAGGAAATCTGGTTGATATTTATTCAGCCCCTTCCTTTTAAGTCTTGATTACCCTTGGCTCAGTTGGTGCTGAAACTTCGGCACGGGTGACAGGTGATTCTTATGTAAGAATGGAATCTCGGGCATGATAAATTTGGTCTTAAGAAATCTCAGCTCAGTCGCTGCAGATGGCAGTGTCATGATGGCAGAGTTAGAGAGAGAGATCCTGCCGGGCTGTGGGCTGTCTGTGGGATGGCTACTCAGTTCAGAACTGTCTGAGCCAATTCCTTGAGCCTCAAGGTCATGACCGAGGGGTCCAGCCCAGCTGTGGGGTTGACATTCATTCTAGCAACATATTCTTCCCTACTCCCTTGGACGCTGCTGCTGATTCATTCCCACGCACAGGTCCAGCAAGAAGCAGGTTACAACCTGTGTTCTTTGTGAATATCTTTATAATTTGGGGTCTCGCCTACTGTAGTTAGCCTCTGTTGGGGGTGAATTTTGTGCTTGCAAAGAATTGCTTAGGCTATAGAATTTGCAAGCCAGGTTGGTTTGGCCAAGGAGACATTTCTACTCACTCCATCCCTGCAACTTTCAGGGCACGGGTTTTTAGCCTTAGTTTTGAAGAGTCTGGAAATCCGCCAGAATGGCATATACACACAAAAACTGTGAACATATATATCCCACTTTCTAGGGAAAGCACGTACAATGCTCATAAAATTGTTCTAGAGAAGTCTGAGATCCATCCAACAAGTTGTAAGAGTCACTACTGTAGATGAAGGAAATACCCGGAAGCATCATTTATTCTCTTCCAACTAGATTTCCCATTTTGAATTTTAGATTGAACTTGATCAGAGGTTAGAAACATAGGATAAGCTCTGGAGTCAGATAGACTCTTGATTCTGGCTTAGACGCTTGCTCCGCATTTCCTCACCATGTGACCTCAGACATGTCGCCTCTCTGGGCTTCACATCTTTATTTAGACAGTGGGTAAAATATCACTTACCTCATGCTGTTGTGGGAATTAAATGGGAAGATACGTATATATCTTGTGAAATACCTGGCCTTTGTTCACTGTTCCATAAATAGTGGCTAGGAGTGGTGGGAGTCACATAGAACTCATGTCTCTGAAGCGTGTGGGAAACGTGAATTATTTTATTAGGCATTCTCTTGTCCATTCCTATTCTCCGTTCTTTTTCTTTAAAGACCGTCACAAACATGACTGACTTTGAAGACCGTGGACGAGAATGGCTTTATGCGAGGAGATGTATCATCCTGGTATCGTGTGCTGCTTTTCTACTTGGAATTTGAGGCCGACAGTATCCAATCTCAGTCTCTTGTTTTAGAATCAATATTTCTATAGCAAGTGTAAAATCATCCTAAGTGGATTTTTTTTTTTTGAGATTGTCCAAAAAAATTCTGAAGAGAGAACACACCAAGAGTGAAAAATCTATGTTTATGAAAATACCATGAAGGCTAAATGTGATGTACTAGGAAAACATGCCAGCAGATTTCACTGTATACCCATGAGGTCTATATCCTGACTGTATTGACAGATACTGTTCAAGGGAATGTGGAAAATTCCTTCTATACGTGCATTTCTCTTGGTCTAGCTCATTGCCTAATCCACAGAAGGCGCTTAATAAATATTTGTTAGCTGGATGGATATACATTATATTTCCATTGTAACACAAATACCATATAATTTATGTCATACTTACTTTGTGCCAATAAGGAAAACACAATCATCCCTCATGTAATGCTTTTATGAATGTATTTCTGAAGCTCAGCTGACTGATAGGCCACTAGAAGAAAGTGCCTTCTACATCTGTTTTCTATGACAAAAAAGAATTTTGGAGAATACGAGTGTAAGGCTTTTGAGTGAGGCTTTATAAGTGTGTGTGAATTGCCATTTAGTTCATTAGCCGTTGAGCTGTGCATTTACACCCATTCAGATTGAATAACACTTTAGGAGGCCACAAGAATTTTGTGGATGTGCCCCCTTCTCTCCGCCTTACCATTCATTCAAGAAATACTAAGCAAAAATCACAGTGACACTGGCTTGCTGGACTTAGGGCTGAGACCAAGTAAGGGCCAGCATGTTCTAGAAATCTCTAGAGCGTTTCCTCCCAGTGGGAAGACTCATCTGAGAAGGTAGGGGAAGATAGCTGTGTTGCCAGAAGAGTTGCCTGCAGCAGCTGGCTTCTTCCTGAATTGAACCTGGGGCGTTGGCATCCAGAAGCAAGTGATCATCAGGGAGAACCATAGAAATGGGGAGGCCATGGGAGCAAAAGAGAATGAAACAAAGACATTATCCCCCAAGAGGTCAGTCTTTCTTCTTTCCTTTATTGCAACTCAAAGCCCTGTATTTACCTTTGATTACTCAGAACTGTGTCTCAGGTGTGTTTCCCACATCACCAAGTATGTGGCTCTTCAATCATCCCTGTCTTGCAAGAACATATAAGCAAACACGGGGGATTAGTTCTCACCTTGTATTTGTATTTGGGAATGAGAAAAAGTAATCAACATGTATCGGGCATCTACAGGTGCCAAGTAATTTTACTTACTCTCCAACTCAACATGTTTTAAGTGGGAAAAATTGAGAATGCACAAGTTAAGTAACTTATCCAGAGCAGCGACCTAAGTGATGAGACTAGGTTTGAAACCCTTGGCTGTTAGCCCCTGCTTTTCTACATGGATCTCCTCAAGACAGATAGGAAATCCTGAGAAATGGAACAAAAAGACATGCTTGGTGATAAGAAATGTTTGAAGATGGATTTTCTTACTTCCTTGGACTCCTTTTCAGTACAGACCAGCACGGAGAGACGATCATTCGTACATCCGCGCTTGTAAGCCTAGGTCCTCTTCCGTTTTTCCTACTCAACAACAGCGAAGTTTCCATTTCACAGATGTGGAGATCGGGGTCTATGACTGCACATCTGATATTAAGCAGACCAGGAGGCGTCACAGGAGAGATGCCTCCCTAAGTGCCAGATCAAAGAATTGTTGTGGCCAAACAGCAGGGCACATTGGTTTTCCTCGTACCCATCTTGATGTTGGAAGTAATTGCACTTGAGCTTGAATTCATTCTAAGTCAATATTATAACTCATTTCTGGGTCTCTTTTTCAAGTAGCTTTGTTTAGTGTGTAAGTGCGTGTGCTTCTCTCTGGATAATTTCTCATATGCCTTTCATCCTCATCCTCTATCACTGTCACTCTTCCCTCCTGAGGTTGAATCCCTGGTACAAAACCATATATTAAAGGACAGGTACAAGTCAATAGCTGTCTCTGTGAAAACCAAGAGAAACACAGGCTTACCACTTCCTAGTATTTGTTAAAACATAACAGACACAGCTCATGGGTTGGTGTCAAGTTCAAGGAGGTCAGCCCACACTTGAGCTCAGGCATTTGAGTCTGTCCAATGAGTCAGTCAAATGGGAATGTTGGGGTTTCTTGGCTGGATGTGTGTCAATATTACTGTGCATAAAAGATATCTATTTGCCCTACCAGCTTTTGTCATCACACTAAACCATCAGTTTAAAGTGACTAATGTCCTGAGTACATTTATCTTTACAAGAAGTTCCTCGCTGGCCGGGGCAGATAAATTTTGTTGAATATTTTTTCGTCTTCTCTTTCCTTTCCTTGTCACTCCCTGATTATCCACTGTTTCCTTCATGCCTCCTCTGCATCCCTATGAGAGGTAATACACTCTCTCCTTGCCGAGTGCCAATCCCAGCACATGTGCAATTATTTCTGCACCATCTGCCTTCCCCTCTAGAGTAGACATTCCATGCACACCTGTTTTCCCCCTTCTGTATAATTCATCTGCAGGTCCCTGGTGCCCTACAACGGCTGGCACAAACGAGGCCTTCAATAAGTATTTCTTGAATGAATGCAAGGTAGAATGAATAGAAAAGCACGTTAGTTTATCTTGCCACATGTTTGGCTTCACCAAAACATTTGGATTTCTTTTTTCTTTTGGGTATCTTTTGTTCATACTGCATCCTTGCCTTCCTCAGTCAATATTCCTTGAGTATGTTTGATGTGTCAGGCACTCGAGTATATGCCAGCGTGAGTGAGACATGATCTCTACCGCCTTGGAAGGTCCAGAGTGGGTTTTACGGTCGTGTTGGTTCTGAGTCAGGCAGCCATTTTTGGTGAATCACTGGTTGTCGTGGGTGGAGCCTGGAAGTGGCTGTTTGTGAGAGGATGTAGAGGAGGAAGCCATTCCCCTGGTCTTGAGACTCTCCCAGCTTATGGGGTGGTGAACAAATACATACATGAAATATATAAGAGATGCCCATCCTCCAAGCAAGGTACATTAGAAGTGGCTAAGGTATCTTGGTGAGGTAAAGCAATGACCTCTTCCCCCCATATGAAACTCCCTGATATTTTCATCTAGTATATGACTTATATTACAGATATTTCTTCCGTACTACTGTGTGCTCAACACTAAGCCAGGGCTGCGTGCCTGGCAATGAAGGAGAAAAGTGTGAGACTTGCTTCTAGGAAGGTGTAGGCCAAGACGCAAGTGTCTGACTCATACCCGAAAATGAGAGTGAATATGAGTGAGCAGGAATGAGCATGAGCATGCGAGAGGAAGGGAAGGGAGGGGCTCGTAAGAAAGAGCTGTTCTTCTTCAGTCCCCTGAGTCTAGGTCCAAAGAATTCCAAAGATGATGGCTTTCAATTCAGGAATTTTAACTTTTTCCCTTAGACATTTTTAAAAAAAATTTATTTATTTATTTATTTAGTTATTTAGTTATTTAGTTATTTATTTGACAGAGAGAGCGAGAAAGAGAGAGATCACAAGCAGGCAGAGAGATAGGCAGAGAGAGGGGGAAGCAGGCTCTCCGCTGAGCAGAGAGCCCAATGCGGGGCTCAATCCAGGACCCTGAGATCATGCCCTGAGCCCAAGGCAGAGGCTTTGACCCACTGAGCCACCCTGGTGCCCCTCCCTTAGATATTTTTTCAAGAAGAGCTTGATATTGTTGAAGTGAGAGAAGGTGAGTTTAGTAGAAATATTAGAAATGTCTAAATAACTCCAATAATCTGGGTTATTGGAGAATTAGCCTGTTTTCAGGTGTCTTCTTTCATTATGACCTAAGACTTACAATGAATTTTCATTTAGCCCCATCCTACTAACCATACACTATCAACATTTAAAAAAGTTTTCTTAAAGTCTCTTCCCACTTTTAACGATGGCTAGAGAATTCGGTCTTGGGTTCATTTAGTGCATATTTGCTTGGTTCTTATTATACGCGAGGCAGCATCCCAGGCCCTAGAATTCATTACCCTCAAATCACTGACCCTGTGCTGCCATTGGTAATATTGGTTTCCCTTTTATAAGATACATTTCAAAGTGTCTCTGAAAGGGTCTTTAAACTTCATTTTTTATTTTATTTTATTATTTTACTTTATTTTATTTTATTATTTTATTTTATTTTTGCAAAAGGACTCAGCACACATGTGTGTGATTCTGTTTTAATTACTAAAAAGAATATGGAGCAAAGCTGGAATAACATAGAAACTAAAATTAAAACAATTTGAGAGTTTCAAGAAGCACAACCCTTTTGAATAGTTTTAAACCATCACTCTATCAGGCTCCTGTGAGGAAGACAAGACTGGCTAAGAAGACAATTATCTACAATACAATTGCTGGAAGAAGAGTGTTTTCTTTTAAATATTGACCTAATGCTTAAGGTGCCTGGGGCACAGGTTGGGCACATTCATATGCATTATTTCATTCCCTTCTCCCAGTAACCATGGGAAATAGATCCCATTATTCCCATTGTATAGATTAGGAAATGGGAGCCCTGAGTGACTAAAGAAGTCACCCAAATATAGAAACACTTCAGTGCAGATCCATTGACTTCAAAGATCTTGCCTTAGATAGAAATCTCAGAGCCATTTCTTGGTAACTCTAAGAAAGTCTCTCTCTGAAGGCTAAAGGAGGGGTTAATTTGGTTTTGGATTTTGTCCTATAAACCTCTGGGATTTATTGGAGGATGCTATCACTTGCCATTTTTTGGCCTGCTTCACTTTGAACATGCTAGAGAGTCCCTCTTCAACTCAGCCATCTGTGCTCTTGGCTTTTAAATTCCATGAAAATGACTGGACACATTCTTCTTATTCTATCCATACCCCAGGCCAGAGGGAAACATTCTGTTGGCTTTCTCCAGTAATCTTTCCTAACACTGCTTTCGCTTTCAGTTCCAAGGTCTTCATACCATCTTCCCTTTTGGGGGTGTGTGTGTGTGTGTGTGTGTGTGTGTGTGTGTGTGTGTGTGTGTTTTCTATATTATTTCCCATAATCATTGCATTATGTTAATGTAATTATAACACAAATGTATTAAAATATTAAAGCCGTATATTTTAATCACTAACAACCAACACTCAGACAATGTCCTTAACTGTTGATTTTAGTAATTAAAGAATATTATAAAGAGCAAGAGGAAATAGCAAGCAGCTTCTGAATTAGAAAAGATTCCAATAAATAGAGCAGAGACCCGGCAGCTCAAACCAGGTTTGGATGGTCCACCTTGTCTGGCTTACCTACCGGCCTACCTTAACACAGTGGATTGGATTAGTCACGGGCGTAGAATTTCACAATTTAAGGACCACTCAAGAGCCAACGCTTACACTGGAGAGAAGGAACTAAACTCTGGAAACGTTAGCGATTTGCCCAAAGTCAAACAGGAAGGCAGCATGGGATCTAAAGCAGTGATTCTCAAACTTTTATCAAGAGAGAAAAACCAGATTGTTCCAACACAGATTTCCTGAATCCCAGTCCCAGTTACCCAGATTCAGATCAGGAGTGGGGACCTACGAGTCTACAACTAACAGGCCTCCAGGGGGATGTGGCAGCTGCTGGTCCTAAGGCCACACTTCCCGGAACACTAATCTGGAATCTCGGCCTTGAGCCAATTTCTTCCGAAAGGATTGTATTGCCTCCCTACGTTAGAAAACATTGCAAACAGCACAGAAGACTCTGTGGTTCCCATTAACGCTCTTATTTCCTGCCTCAACAGTTAATTCCTGATTGAGTAGTGTTCCTTCACTCACTCAGCCCCCATCAAGTGCCAGGTGATGTGCCAGGAGCAAAAGATACAGATTTGAACCCAGCTCCACTTCCGAGGAGCTCAGACTTCGCGAGAGGAGTAGCTGCCGTGTGTTGAGCCCTTGCTTCGCACATGCTTCTCACGCAGCCATCCCTTGTCTTACCTTTAAGCGAGGCTGCACGTAATAGCACAATGGTTTGGGAGCTTCTCGTAGGTGTGGAATCATACATATTCCCTGCAACTTGTTCTTCACACTTAATACGTCTTGGAAGCATTTCTTTGTTCTTTCTTTGTACATGCCTAGTCTTCATCACGTCTAGGAGAGCATTTCTCAATACCGACGGGCCATCCTGTCTTGAACAGGATGACTTTCCAGTTGTTTTGATGACTTTCCAGTTGTTTCTATTTTCTCTGACTCCGAATAGTCCCACGATGGATTCCAGAGTCAATATTGTTACCCTCATTTTACCTCGTCCGACGTCTCACAGTGGCAGAATTAGGATTCCAGTGGAGGCCCATCTCAAAGACTACGTAGTTACTTTCTTTTCACTATTCCGCCTTTTAATAATTGCAGTAGAACGGCTTTGGTGCTGGTTGAGGTGGGGGCTACAGGACCCCCAGAAACCTAGCCGCTGATGGAACCTCAGGCAGGATTATCATCGGGGGAAGAGACATTTGAACAGAATCTAGAAGTCTCCTGGGCAGAGAGGAAGAAAGCCACACTAGGAAGAGGTATAGGCATATTAGGAACCCATCAATCATACCTATTGATCACCTACTAGGGGAAACCTGTGATACACACTGGGAGAGGTTCATAAAAAAAAAAAAGACATGATATTTGCACACCAGAATCTAACAGTATGATTTGTGGGTGTGGGCGTGCCTACACATGTGTGAAAAATACTATGGTAATAAGCAATGAGGACAGTATAAATAAATACCTACCTCATTTGGCAGCTTTGGCAGATAGCTGGGCCATGAGTAGGCCATGGGGTCCTGTCTACGCGGCATGGCAAAGAAATTTGCCCTCTTAGTAGCTCAGTTTCTTCTCCTAAAATGAAGAAAGTACCATCTAGTCCCTGCCTACTTGACAGGGATATTACAAGGCTTGGTTAATATCTGTAAATGTTTTGAGCTCCTCTGAGGTGTGTGTTCTGTAAATAGGAGGTATTAATAGCAGCCGTCAGAGCTGAAACAAAAGTGAATCGGGGTACAACCATTTTCTGAGAAAGAAACACAAATGCCCGCAAAGTGTGATGCCCACACTGGGTCCATCGCGTTGACCCTTCTTTAATAAGGCAGCCTGGATCTCATAGTGTACGTCACGGCGGCTCAGGCCCTGATCGCCAAGTGGGAAAATTCAGGAGACTGGCTGGATTTTCCAACATTTAATTTCCCAGCTGATTACTATGATTAAGAGCCCATCTGGCACAGCCTGTTTGCAAGGTATGTGTGTGCGGGGAAGTGGGACTCTAGTAAAGGCCGAGATCCAACAGAAAAAAAAAAAAGGAAAGAAAATGCACGCTGAAACCAGTGCCATTTTGGAGTCCTCTGCAAAGATGTTTAAATAGGAATTTCATTGTATTAGCATCAGCGAGGCTGGGAGGCCATATGCTGGAAGAAAGGCAGTTAGGAAGCGAGTGTTTCTCTTTCTCGGGGCTTTTATGTTAGCTTAGTGCAGATTTGGTGGTGCCTTTGCCTGCCATGGGCCTGGAGGCTGTGAACCTGCTAAGAAGAAAATCCAGCTCTGGGTTTCGGTGGCCACATACCAACATCTGTACCCGCAAGCTCATGGCCGCTAAGTAGGCAGCGGCTGGGGAGACATACACTTACACTCCCGTATGGTGGTGGCGGTGATTATTTAGGACAAGGGGTATCCTGGAGCCCGTGCTCCCTCGCTCCTAGACCTCCAAAGAAAGCTCTGGGCAGGGGGTGGAGGAAGCCATATGTTAGCTTGCCCATCTTCATGGCCCCGTCAGCGTAACTGCACTTCCAAATCAATTCACAGGCAAGTCGGTCTCGTAAGCACTAATAGGACTTACAGATGTGCAGAAAATCCAAGGTTATGATGCTCAGCTGAACTCCCGGATGGAATTTCTTGTAATTCTCTGTTACCCAGGGGATCCTGTGTAAACCCATTCCAGACAGATTTTTTTATTGTACTTTATTTCTGAGCTCCAACCAGGCCTTCCCTTTGGAGGTCAAGCCTCCAAGTCTCCTTGAAAATTCCTACCTCAGAGGTAGAGGCTTCTGATTCCTCTGGTCACCACTTTTGCCGGGGGCTGAGGTCCACAAGGAAAATTCATCAGTGACTTGATCTTAATCCCTCCCTGTGTGTGCACAGGTCACTGAAGGACATCTGGTAGGCTCGACCTTTCATGTCAGTTTGCCAAATGGACTCCAGTGGGGGTTACTGGAGGGCCATCTGTAGGCCTCCGTGGTGATGGAGGCATGGGCTACCTCGTGGTCTGACTTGTAAGGAGGACGATCGGTAAGCCCTATCTATTTTGCTCAGTCTAGAAAGGATTGATGGCCCTGTCCCCCCTTCAATGGTTGGAAGAGCTCCGTCTTTACAAGCTATCTTGCTGCGTTTCTTTGGGTTGGGGCTAGGAAGGTGTCCTCCACCTCATGTCAGAAATGTGCAAATAAAGCTGGCTTTTCCACAGGTAGGAATCAATATCTAATTCCCCTTGGGGAGGTTCCCACCCGATGTCTCAGGAAGGTGGATTTCACAGCCGGTAATGCGGAAGTCAGCAGAGAAAGCTGAATGGATGGGAGTGAGAGAGTCTCTGATGCAGTCCCCTCAGGATTCCATTTCTGAAAAGGGACTTTTACTTTAATTTACTTAGACCAGAGACTTAACTTTTACCTTCTTGTGGAGCAGAAATCCGTGAGCGAGCTTATGAATTACAGCGAGATCTTATTTACAACGATAAGGCTTTGTCAGGGCTCAGGTAGTTCCGGTGAGCTCTGTTGCCGAGTGTCCTGAGAAAAGGGTAGGTCTACTGATTTTAGGTGCTGGTCAGCCCAAGCTGTCTGACCTCCTCATAGGAGGGAGCCAGGCTAAGTCAACGAGGTAGGATGGCAAACACCCGTATCTCATCAGTGTCTTCTCCTTCCCCCTGCTTGCTTTCACCTGGAACCAAGAACCTTCCATGCTTCCCAGGATAGGTAGTAGTGCCAATCGGATCAGGTATATCATCCGTGGGGAGAAGTCTTTGTTGTAAAGTGTGTGGTCTCACATAGAGATTCTGAGGAGAACCAGATTAGGATGAATGGATTTGACCTCCCAGGTTACCCAGAAACTGCTCTTTTTCATGATTTTTCTTGCCTTCCACAGAGACTTAGCTGTCAGATTTGTATCTCTCAGTGACTGGGAGAAGAGGATGGGAGTCGTTTTTTGCTTTTTTTTTTTTTTTTTTTGACCTTGCTCCAGTAATTTCGTGTTATCTAAAGATTGTGTGAATAAGATGTATAAGATAAAAATCAACCCAGACTCCTTGATGATTAGCTAGATTGTCCAGAAATAATATAATAGCAACAATAATACTTTCCAGGAATCCCAAAATTTAGCACACAGAGGCTCCTGATCATCACCTCCCCACTGTCACGAAGAAGTCAAGGAAAGGTTGCTCCAAGAGAAGTTTGGGGTCAGTCAGTAATGGCAGATACTAGTGTGTGTCCCATCCAACTCTTTCCCCCTTGGCAGTGAGAACTTACTAAATGCTCATAAAACTCTTTCCTACTGAGATCAGACAGGCTTTCAGAATCCTTTTAAGTTTGTACAGCCCCTAAGAGTCCGTCAGAGTTGGCATAAAGGGCTCAATTTTTAAAAATAAAAATGAACTCCGTGGCATCTTGCGTTCTTCTCCTGGCGTAATTAACAGGTTTCAAGAAGGGATTTTGGACTCGTTCTGTGGCTTTTGCCAGCCTTCTCTGTTTACAGATAGTTTAGATGGGATTCAAGATTCAGCTTTCCACTTAACTCCACCCATCCTTGTCCACCACCCCAAAAGCATCACACCAAAAAAAAAAAAAATGGGAAATATGATCCTGCTTTTATGAGCCATGAGGTGATGTCTGGTCCCTATTAAATGTCAGAAATAAATTATTTATGGGAGGTGAAAATACAGAGATGTGATTATATTATGGGTATTAATCCTACCCAAGAATAGCATCTTCACCACCTCGAATGCTCCCTGAGGGACATCAGACGTTTTCAGTTATATGTTAAACCCCTTGTCTTGGGAATATATAGAAAATGCGTATAGACATTTTACATGGGACACTTAGAACTTGATGTCATCTTCAGATCTTGAGTTGATCCTCTCTTCAGTCCTGCCCCATGTGTGAAAACAAATAAAAATCAAGTGAGCAGTGACAGTGACCCCAGGTAATGGACAAATAGACTGTAGTCCAGGTGTTGATAGGTGACCGGCATTTTGCAGAATCAGGAGTGCGTGACCTCTCTGTCACTCACAGTCAGAGTTACGGCAATGCACGGTCAGCTGGGCCTGACTAGAACGTACTGCTGGAGACCATTCTCAATCCTAATTGACCTCTGATGTCAGTCTCCATCATGAGTGTTTGGCGGCTTATTTGGGGTACCCAAGATGGTAGATGCTAGAGCACTTATGGCCAGGGTCTCCGACATCTCGGGATTATAAGGGGCACACGGTGGCTCAGGGACAAGTCAGGCAGAATGAGAAAAGGGGCGCCATGATATCTCTTCGTAGGGATATCTGTCCTAGGACCCTCTCCCCAGTTTGGGGACAGCAGGGGGGTTCTTCATTGTGATGCTGCCCTTAGAGGAATACGTGAACTTTAGAAAGACACACAGCTCTCCTCTGTCCCAGCCCTCTGCCCCAGGGTCAAGTAGTAATACCAGCTGGGCTGAGGAGACAAGGACTGGATGATGTGTAAAGCATTTTGCAATCTGAAGCATTAGCTCATAAAAGATCGAGGAGGCAAAACATTCTGTTCCCTACCGTGTATGGTGTGTGTGGGGGGGGCATCGGACTGAATTTCAGGGTAAGGGAAGGTCACTTTACAAAATGTGAAAAAGATGTGGTTTTTGAGCTCAAGGCTAGAGATGAGAGATTTGGATGGTGCACACACACACACACACACATACACACGTACCTATACTCATGTTAAAAATAGCAGTTGTATCACTTTATACTTCGAGATGGGTCTGGGCGGCATTATAATTTGCCAGCCGCTGTCCTTAATAGGGCCGTTTTTCTTCCTGCACCTCAGGAAACAGACTCATTAGAGATTTTCTAATACGACGTGAGAAACCGTATTTTTTTAGCTGAAAGTTATCTGAGTGAACTCGTTCTGCCTCTGATGCAGGCTTTCTTCCAGGCCCGCCTAGCCAGGGGCTAGATCATGGGCTTACTCTTATCTTTCTCCTTCCACCAAGCACTGGCAGCGTTGGATGGAGGGCAGGTGGTGCCATAATGGAAGGTATCTAATACGTTTTCCGTTCTTTGGGGACTTTGAGAAAGCAGCGAGCCACCTTATGAAGGAAAGCGTGCTCTTGGCCATCTAGACGGAGAAGGGTCCTCCCCTGCAAGACCAGTGGTTGCACTGATCCTGTAAATTAGTTCTTCCTCTCTTTGGTGATGGAGGAGCATGGAGCGTCCCCGCAAACATGTCTTCCTATTAGGGTGAGAGAACCTGCCCGTTCCCAGCAGGCGGTACAAACAGGCCGGCCGACGAGGTGGCAGGACTTCCTGGGCTTCCTGAACAAATGAAGAAAATACAGGTGTCCCTCGACCGCCCCCGGGTCAGTCAGGCCGCAGGGTAACTGCCCAGTTGCCTGCTGGGAGAGGCCCACCAGGCTCTCCTCCCTCCAGGTTCATTTTTCATTTTGATTGAGTCATGATGGCTTCGTGCCGCAAACATCAGAGGTCATAAAGAACTCCAATAATCCCCCCTTCCCTAAAATCCAGGCTTTGGTTTCATGGAGTCGTTTGGAAAGGGGGGGTGGGGGGGCGCAGGCGGGTCTGGTGGCTGGGTTATGTTTTCCTCTGCGAGTGGCAGGAGCGAAATCTCCATCTTGCTAGTTTAAGAGTCTCCTGGCTGCCTGATTTCAACTGAGGCAGAACAGCTTGCTGTAGCTTTGAAGTGTGAAGACCAAATAAATGTTGGCAAGGAGAAGAGATGGGAGCCGCATAGCCTTCTTGGAGCACCGCCCCCCCCCCCCGAAGGGACACACCCAGCCCTATGCACTGAATGCGGGTGCTTTTCCCACCCCCTTGCTAATAATCCCTTGTCCCACGTCCACCCCTGAGAATTACGGCCAACACAGCCGCAGGCTTGGTTGGTTGCCCGTCACTCGAGCTTTTCTGCTGTGGCTGGTGGACAGACATTGCGAACTTCTCTGATCTGGGAAGGGACCAAATAGATGCTTGTCCTCCTACGGTCTTGGTATGTGTCTTGCTAATCTGCCCATGACAGTGACACAGGGGGACGCATGCACACGCACGCACGCACACGCACACTCAGACCTGACTTTGGTTTGCCCCAGCACCCTGAGTAATGACTTGGGCTATGTATTGTCTATCCTCTCTGTGTCCTCGGGAAGATTTTAGAAATTCTAATACAGGAGGCTGAGAAAGGAAAATATTGGCTTCTACAGTACAAACATCTCTGTCCTGAAAGGAAATGTTAATTTTCCCTTAAATCAAATGTTGACATATATCAGCTGCTGCAAAAGATATGTCTCTATGGGAGGAAGGCCCCTGCCCTGGGGCAAGGATATTGGGCTGGAATCTCTCTTCCGAAAGGCTAACTGGTTTAGAATCTGAACAGGTTCGGTTTAGAGGTTTGAGGAATAGTTCCAGTTTGTTTTCAAAAGCTGATCTCTCTGGGACCCCGTCCTGTGAGGGGAGCTGGGAACAGGGTTCCACTTTGTGCTTTGCATAAGCCTGGGCCCCTACACCAGCCTCTATAATGATTCAGGTACAGCTTACCTCTGCCAGGAATACAGGATTTTAACTGGGGGGGGGGTGGTGTTAGGGCAGGCTAAGGGCACGGAGAAAAGATGTCGTGCACAGGTGAACAGAAATTCCCAGTGCTAGGTATCTTACCTGCTGCTTTCCTCATTGCTCCCAAAACATGCAAAGTATTGTTCTTTGTTCAACATCTATATTTTAAAAATTCCAAATTAAGTTCCCCCGCTCTCTCCCTCCAACTAGGCGTGTGCACACACACACACGTACACACTCGTGCATGCACACACACGCCCTTTTAACTCGTTAAGTTTGAAAGATGATGATATATACAAGCAGCGTGCTTTGCCAGTCTGCACTGCGAAGGCCAAGATTAATGCAGGAGGTTGGTGCAATGTTGCCGCAGAGCAGCGTGATCAGAATACAAGATGGAGCAGAGGGGGAAAGGCCAAGAAATATGTCTGCGCCTGGAGTTTACACAAGTCTCCTTAGCAACTTGTCTGAATTTATTTTTCCCTTAATGTGTGTGGGTTTCTTCCAAACCCGGAGTGAAATGGGAGTCGGGCTTCTAACAGTCCTCAGTTTCTCTTCTAGGAAGGCAGAATTGTTTCAATTGGTAGCAAACCCTTCTCTCCCTTCCTGGCTTCTTCCCACTCCTCCTTTCCCCCCCCTGCAGCTACCCCCCCCAGGCCCCTCCCTCCCTGAGGTAGCTCTGCTCCTTTGCGTGGTGACTTTGTGGACTGTTGGTAGCTTTCCAGAAAGGCTCATCTCTGCCGGCGAATGAGGGAGCCTGTGTCTGATGGCCACAGCTGTGCAGGTTTCTGCCCCAGCCTCGCTGCTTCCAGGGCGCGTGTTCCTGCTTGTGGCATATGTGTGAACGTGCCTGTTTATATGCCCGGAGGTCGCAAAATGGGGAGAAGCCACAGAGCTCCCTTCCTGTCCACATTATCTCTTGTCGTTTTTTTTGCCTTGTTCTGCTTTTGCATCTCTCACCTCTTGTCCCCAGACAGACACACGCACACACGCACACATATACACATGCACGCACACACAGTGCACACACATGCACACACGGACACACATAAACACACGCACACATACATGCACGGGGACACATATACACACGCACACACGCACGCACAGATATACACATACACATGCACACACATGCACACAAATACACATGCACACACATACACACACACGCACACATGCACAGAGGGTCATATAATTCTAATTAGAATATAAAGTTGTTAGGAAAAAAAAAAAAAAACAAAGCCTGACTTTGAGGAATCTGTATGTTGGAGCAAAATCTCCATCATACACGCTGGGGCTTGCTTCAGGGGTGACAACCAGAAATACGGCCATGGTTTTACCTCACATCGCCTTCCTTTGACATAACTCTGGGGGAGTAGAGTTGCCGCTTCACTGGAGTCAGTGTCGGATGTAAATCCTAATACTTCTCCTTCTCGCCCCCTCCCCTCTGAGAGCCGGGGAAAAAAAAGAAAAAAGAAACCTGGCCAAAACACGTGAAGGTTTAATTTTGGCTCTTTTACAAACAGATGTTGCTTGTCATTCTGGTGTTAAGCAGGCACCAGATTGGACCGAGCAGCACTGTGTGTATGTGTGTGTGTGTGTGTGTGTGTGTGTGTGTGTGTGTGTGTGTGTGTGTTTGTGTGTGTGTGCTCGCGTGCATGTGTGTGTGAGAGAGAGAGAGAGAGAAGAAAGAGGAAGAGAGAAGAAAGAGATTGATCCTAGGGAAACTCGAGAGCAGGAAGTAGATAATGTAGATTAATACATTTTTCCTTCCAAACTTCACCTTGGCGAGGACGATATAAAGTCGTGCTCTCCTTGGTCGTCTGTGGTTCCGAAGGAAGAGGGAAGGGTGGGAAAGGTGGGACTCAGTCGACCCGGAGAGCCCGAGCAGAGGAAAGCTGGCCTGTCCCAGGCTGAGGAGTGGAGGCTCGCTAGGCTGTTCAGATGATCCCTCTGGGGAAATCTCTACCCCGCTGTAAGGCAAAAAGGTCTTTCTGTTGCAGCCGAACTTGGTTTCCCGTGTTTGATGATTGTAGGCAACCTTGCAGGGGCTCTGGGCTCTCCCGTACTTTTCCCGGCACGAGCATCGCATTGTTAGCATGGTCAAGGTTCCGAGGACACCCTGACTCTTGATGTGTTGCTTCTCTCTTTTCTCGCAGGGTCCAAGTGATTTAGTTGCCAGTTCTTTTCCAAGCCTCTCTGTATCCCCCACTTAATTCATGGCTTCCTGATCGAATTGCGGGCTGCTTTTTCTAGAGCAAAGCATAGCTTTGAAAATAAAAGTGTTAAAGTTGGCCAGCATACAGGAAGCCTTGTGCAGCATATAGTTCATTTATATTAAAGAAATGACAGACGTCTGATCTTTAGAAATCTGTATCTCATGTTTCCGTGTCAGAACGAGGGTCTTCTATGTTTCTGAAAATTGTGATTCTTTGAAGAAACCCTCCTGGCTTTATTAAGCCATCTAGCTAGAAAGGAAAGTTGTGGCCTGACATCACTGTTCGCATTTTAAAGAGGAAGAAAAATTGTCATCCTAAGCAAACTTAATGCTTTCAAAAGTGAAAGTAGCCTCCTTAGCTAGCTGCACATGAGACAACTTGTTACTGGCAGGCTCTTTCTCCTTTGTTTCTTCGGGTGTGTCGAAAGCAAATGTGCCTCCAGTTCCTCACTTTGAAATAGTTGATCTCTCTAATACTTCTGTTGAGGGCGAACTTTGAGTGGGTTCCAGACTGTTGGAGGAGTGGGCTGCTTTTTTTTTTTTTTTTTGGTCATTTAAAAACAATCTGAGGGCATCTTTTGTTTCAGTCCACTCTTATTTTGTCCTACCATTTTCACGCCTTTGTTCTTTAGTTGACCTAGCCACACCTTCATTTTTCATTTTACATAAAATATTAATTTTTTTAATGGTGGGTGTGATAGGGAGATTATCAATATCAATTCTAATTTTCCCTTCGGCCGAAAGGAGCATGAAAACGATGGTGTTGCCTGGCCAGTCTCCTCCCTCCCGCTCCCTTCTGGTCAGTTTTTCCTGGGCAGAGAAGAATTAATTCTACCTAAGCTAGCTGGTTTTGGTGCCAGAGCCTCTGCATTGCACACCCAAGAGGCGCTCCCACGCTGAGGTCTGGTGTCCCCGCGGTGGTGTCGCAGGTGGACGGGGCTCACTGTGGCGCATGGCACCAGGGAATGTCTCTTGGAGCAGCGATTGCTGGACGTGCCTCTTTTGTTGAGGCGATTGGATCTTCCTACAAAAAACAAGGACTGCAGAGGGTGAGAGAAAAGACATCAGGAAAACAGAAAAGCCGTGGGGAGACCAAAGACTAGCTGTCTCCCCTGCTTCATGATGAATGCCAAAGGGTAGATTTGAGTCTTTTTTGTTGTTGTTTTGTTTTTCTTTTTCTTTCTTCCATCCTCCCTCTCTCTCTTTTTCTGTTTCTCTTTCTTTCTCTTTCTTTCAGCCTCCTTTTTTTTCTTTCCTTCTTTCCTTCCTTCCTTCCTTCTTTTCTTTCTTTCTTTCTTTCTTTCTTTCTTTCTTTCTTTCTTTCTTTCTTTCTTTCTCTCCCTCTCCCTCCCTCCCTTTCTCTCTCTCTTTCTTTCCTTCCTTCCCCTTTCTTTCTTTCACTTCTCTCTCGCCTTGCTTTATAAAAAGTTCACTTCAATTGCTCTAGCCCCTCAGGACAAAGGAGGTCTGCTGAGATTTGGTATAAGATGTATATCTTTAAAAAAGAAGGAGGGTGGAGGGCAGGAAACCTTTCTGTTGGTGTCGTTCTGCTGACATCACCATGGATTTGGTGTTCGAGTCCACGAGCCAGGCAACACTCAAATACATTTTCCCTTTTGCAAGCAGCTGCACAGTGAGTTTGCCTTCCATTAGTAAAGGAACAATGAAGGAAAAGCAAACCCTGCGTCTAAAACATGGCCAATGAAAGAACGTTGGAATGGAAGCCAAGAATCCTGCTGTGGTGGAAGGGGGATAGACTCATGAATTCTCCACAATAAGATATTTTACTTCTTTTTAACAGCCCCATCAGCAGAGAGAAGTAATGACTCCTCCAACATTTCAGAATCAAAAAGTTAAAACGATGTTTCAATGATGCTACCTCATGCCAGGTAATGATTGCCCCAACTTGATTGTACTTTAACCATTCTTAACTATTGATAGCCTGTCTCTTAATCATGTTTAGCAAATGAGCGGTTTGTATAAAACATTGGAATTTGTGAGTATTTTGAGACCTCACATTCCTGTTTGGTCATTTTTCTGTTAAAATCATTCTGAGGGTTTGTCGATAGCCAGGGAAATTCCAGGAAAAATGTGAAAGTGACTTATTTGCAGAACCTTTATAGCACGTGTAGTTTTGGAAATGAAGCGACTATAATGTTGCCCAGTGATTTTCTAGAATTATTTTTATTTCAGTTTTAGGTGTTTCCTTTTTACTCTCACTCCGCCGTTAATTCTAATTTAGATTTAACCAAGAATTGGGTGACAAAAAGAAACCAACCAAAAAACAAAGGAGTGTTGATCCACTTAAAATAATTTTATTTTCCAGATGCGGGCTAATGGTTTGAAGATATTGGCCTAGCAAGATGGCAACGAGCTTAAAAAATAGGATTCCTAAGAAGTTACTTTTCTCAGGTAATAGTGTTTTCCTATAACTTCCCCAAACCTTCGTTTCCTCAAGCACTGCAAATTTTTAGGGCATGCCTGAATGCTTTAGTTCTGAAGAATTACTGCATTTTAAACTTGATTTTTTTAAAGTAGCAAACAGCTTTATAATATTCGTAGCAAATGAGAAGAGCAGTCATGGCATTCAATTCTATGGAATTCAGAAAAAAATTTGAAGTTATTACTTAACAGCACTTACCTCTTTTGACAATAATTTAGCCAGAACTCATTTGAAACCGTCAGGCACTGTCCTTAAACTCTGTGGCTATCTTGGGTAATTGATTTTAAAAATGTAAATATTAGAGCATTGTCTCTAAAAAGCCTACCGTGTGCTCTGAATTCTTGGAAGGTAGGGCTTGTATACCTAGCATAATAACAATATTGACATTTTAACTTTAGTCCTAGATTGGTAATACAGTATGGCGTTGAACGCAGCTATCGCCGTACCTGTCCAGTGGCTAAGATTTGAGTTCAGCCATTAGGACATAGTTTCCTTTTAGTGGTATTGAAGGACTTTGTGCCACTTAAAAATGTTTAATAACATAAATGATGTATTTGCTTCATAAATTACCTTACTCTGCTTTGCCATTGTCCGTAAATATTCAGCCTCCAGTTTCCAACGTAATGATGAGTATTACTATCTAACGGAGCCCCACAGAATCTTGCTTCATAAAGCAAGCCAAAATTTCCTCTGAAAAGAACCTTTCTTTTCTTCCTTAACACAGAGAAGGTTCTTGAAGGAGGTAGTCAATTAATATTTTGGAGAAAATATCTCCTCCCAAACAAACCATTCTATGAGGTCAGGATTTGACTTATTTTTTTTTTTCCCCTGCAATCTAGACATTTTCTGATTTTTTCTTTTATTTTCTGAAATTAAAACCATGGATTGCTTGGAAGCTAACACTACAGACCATTTGGAATGAATAGCTTTTCTCTGTCCTATATTTACAAAAAAAAAAGAGAGAGAGAGAGAGAGATGCCCGCAATTAAAACATAGCATCATACTCCTTTCTTTGAGGTTCGAGGGTGCAAATGTATGAAAATGGCTCTAATTGAATGACAAGTATAAAACTTTGACAGATCTTCTTTGGTTCATCGCGAACAAATATTGCATTTCATTTTTTTAATATACCTGATAATAGTAGCTAGTCCTCATCACTTTGGAAGCCTGGGCCAGTTCCTTTCCATTTGAATGAGAGTTCTTCTGTCCCACGTGCTCCTACATAAATTGTTTTTTCACAGCCTGCAGAGAGCCCGTCCTCAAATGCCTCTGGACACGGGGGCCTTGGTCAGAAAGATCAAAGGAAAAGGAGAGGCTTGAGATTCATTTTAAAATCTTTCATTTTAGAAAGAAAACGAGCATTTTAAAATAAAGCCAAGACCACTTGGAGGTGATTGGTTTGGATCCTACTTATTTCCACTTGCTCCCGTTGTTGCTTTGGGTCTGAAAGTCAAGCGGCAGAGCTGCACTAAATTCTGTTTGGGGAACCTTCACCGCAAGAATAGGCTGCCGGGAATCCTACCCGTGGCTCAGTTCTCATGAAGTAGGCAGATGATGGAGTATCTTTGAAGGGTCGCGTCTCAGTCCCTATTGGTCCTTGCCATTGGTTGGTTTTGTGTTCTCTTGCTTTCACCTTTCAGGTTGTGTGCAAAAGGGCCTGCTCTTTTCTCTCAATAATCCCCACATTCTGCTCTTTCTTGCACTTAGTAGAGCCTCCCAGGATCTTGAGAAAGGCTCATGTTCATGTCGAGGCAAAGGAAGAGAATTTTTTTGAGAGCCAGGATCTATAGACATTGCTAACAAAAATTAAAAAGTTTCTTCTTAGGTTGGATGAAGGATGGAGGCATATATTTTCTCCAGTATCTAGGGAGGGGGGTTATTTTGCTTTTCATCCTGTGTCCCAGAAGTGCTTATGATTCAGACTATGTCTTTAAGAAAATTCACAAAAGGAGCCGTTAATGAAGCTCCATGGTTTTGGATGTCCCATTTTTATGTGTAGAACATTGGCTTGGAAGAAAGAATGCTATATTGACAAATGGAATCATTTCATAAGGCCTCAGAAACAGATCCCTTTTCATATCCTTGAACAGTTTTGGGGGGGAACAATTACGCAATTTCTTTTCAGTTCGACTTTTATAATATATGCCCAAACTCGTTCTGGGTTCGCATTGGGACCAATAATGGGGATGGGGTAGACACAAAAACACAGACTTTTCCTGAAGTTGAGTCTTCTCATTTAATACAGCTAGAAATCTCCTCTAGAAGACTTTTCAGAAAATACTTATCAGCCTTTTGGTGGTACTTGCCAGTTTATTCCACCTGTTTTCCAGAATGCAAATAGAAGGGAAAAGCTTACCGTCCTTTTGCATGCAATTACAGGCATTTAAAGGAAAAAACTTGCAGTTGGGACTTCATGTGTTTCTCGATCTCTCTCTCTTTCCTTCTCTCTTACAATCCGATACCGCTTTGGCCAGATCGCGTGCTAAGGTCTGACTAAAGGAGCCTTCCGTAATACTAAACAGTAACCTGGTAAGATTTACCTAAAGCCAAGTGGAATAAGTGAAGCTCGAGGGACCTGTGTGGGGGAGAACACAGATGCTGCTGCTTAACCTTTGCCCTTCTAAGAGCAGGATGAAGCCTTTCCATTTGGGACATAAAATATTAGAATGGCAGAATCTTTGGTTGGACTAATGGCTTTAACATTTTATTTTCAGACGTCTCAATCCCCCAAACGAGAGAAGATCCTGAGGCCTGTTGCCACAAACCCGTAGATCCGAACTTGTGGTGATAGTGCACACAAGCTTGTGTCTATAGGTGTGTGTCTGTTAGGCGATCTCACAGACCGCGGGCTTTGCCTGTACGCCACCCAACCCCCTCCCCATCCCTTTCATTCCCCGTCTTCCCCTTAGTTTCCTTTAAAAGTGGTAGAAAGGGAAAGAAGGGCTGGTACCGGAGCAAGGAGACCTTTTCTTCCGAGGTGGATGGGACTCTTCAATCATTGCTTTATAAGCTCGCCCTCCGTTCCCTTAGCTTTTTAACTATTCTCAGCTATCAAATTAAGAGATGGGGCTCGCGGGTGAGGCAGCAAGAACTTTGGGTGACGCAGACAGCTTATGCTTGAGGGATGAATAAATCGATACCTAAACCAGGGTCTGTTTTGTTTTCTGTAGGCCTAATAGTTTTGAAAGTTACTGTGATTTTTTTTCAGAAACGGGCAGAAGCCCGTGGATGAGACCCACCTCACCCTGGCTTGACTTGTACCTTGTGGCAATTCTTTCTCCCCCGTTGTTCTCAAATCCGTCCTCATCTTTTAAAATAAAATTAACCAAGGGGGGGGTGGTGGTGAATGGATGCGCTGAAGTCCTTATACTTCTGTGCCTAGCCAGCACTGCCAGAAAAAGAACTTTTTTATAAAAAAGAAATCACCCGTTGAGGTCTAACTTCATAGTTGGCCAGAGTTGTATTGTAAGTCTTCACATGTTTAAGAGGCTGGAATGAAAATAATTTTATCCCCTTGCCTCTTAAATGTCACCATTGTGCCAGGATTGGAAAGCCGAACTGACTGCAGATCAAAGCAAAAGTGGCTATATCTGTCTCATTCCAACAATGCGAGCTGAGGAGTCTGTAAACAGAACCCAGGGTGAAAAGTTGATCAGATTTGGATGACTCTTCAACTCTTGCATTCCCTTCTGGTCAAACATGGTGCCAGGAATTCCCTTAAGATTTTTTTTTTTGTTGTTTCGTTTTGTTTTATTTTTTTGTGCAGCCTCTTCTAACCAGAAGAGTCAATATAAAGCTTACTGAGTTACCATTGGCAAAAAGTCTGAAATGCGAATAGTAACATTTTATTTCATTAAATGCCCTTTCTCCTCTAGAGAGCCACACTATTCCGGGAGGGTAGAACTCTTTCTTCTATTACGCACGTAAAAACGAAATGTCGTAGGTTGGAATCGGGAAGGTCTAGGTATAGATCCCATATGATTAAGGGGGAGAATGAAATGTTCTGCAAATGCTCCACGTGGAGGATATGGTGTACATGCATTGCCTTCGCGTTTGCTTGGCATCGCGGTGAGGAGCGCTGTCGACCTCACCTGCCAGCTTGCCAAGAAGTCATGACTTCATTATGGAATGATGGAACATGACATCCAGAAGAGAAAGATTGTCCTCATTGGAGTGTATCGTGTGCAATTGTTTGCCCAAGGCCTTGACCCACCCATCTAGCAAACAATCTACTTGGTTGGTTTTACCTGCCTCTTCGAAGTGGTTGACTTAGAATGGATAAGCTACTAGCAAATTAAACTTATGCCTTCCCTGGATAAATACTTATCTTTGATAAAGGCAAAATCTTGTCTCTACTCATCGTCCCTTTAACCTGCCGTTAAAGTGTGTTACCAGTGGGACCAATGGAGTTCATGAATCCAAAGGGACGTTGAGTTGCCTGTAGTCCCTGTACAAAGACACCAGAAGGACTACAGGATGACCGTGAAGTGATTGCCAGGTTATTTCTTTGAAGGAGGTTTTTAAGACCCATTGCCCTAAGAAGAAAGATTATGGAGAGTGGTCAATCTTTTCAAGGTTTCTAAAAGACCTGAGATATTATCATTGGATTCATCTGACTTAGAAAATATTCTAGTGGAAAACCCAAAGCCCCTGGACCCTGGCCACAAGAAACAGGATATTAAATATTTTACATGATGATGCAATTCAGTGTTTTTCCCCTCCTTCCAGGTCCATGAATGAATGCTTCTGTAGATATTAATTGTTCCTTTGGGTCTCACTCAGAGTGGACCAAATATTCTACAGGAAGCTGCAGAAAGTAAAATAATTTCAGCTCTTCCCCAGAAAGACTCTAAAAATATATTTCAGTAGTCAGTATTGCATGGAGGTGTGGAGAGAATGAATATAAAGCAAAGTAGTTTTATTAAAATTCTCAAACTATCAGTATCAAAATACATTTAGGAGGCTGTAACACCAGGATATAGTTTATATTTTTTTAAGACAGGAAATTATAAATTTTATTCCAAGAATTGAATTCGATAAGGGAATTCAACCCTCATCACCAGAGGTGGGGTGGGGGCAGCGATACATTCGTTTTAAAAGAGTTTCTTGTTTTAATTCCAAAATTAATAAATGGACGTTTTTAATAAATGGATTTTTCTACATGGGAATAAAATGGTATGTATGGGGAATAATTAAATTTTAATTTTAATTTAATATAACTCCTTCTTTTTCAATGTGTTTACTAATAACTCCCTAGTACCTGTTTGGTCCTATGAATCTTTGTTGGCTGACTATGATATTTAACCTTATCTTATTTCCCTTAGTCTCTCTAATTAAGATTTTTTAAGCTTCTTATGCCTGGAATAGTGCTGAAGTTTTACAGAGAAGTCAATATGAATGACTCTTTAAAAATTTCAAAGATTTATCAACACCTAACATGGGGCCCAATAAAGTAAAGTTAGAATGAAGCTCCTTGTTTCTTTTGGGATAGCCATATGGCTAGAAAAATTATGAGGTTTATTCACTCATTCACCCAGCAAAGTTTTATGAATGCTTACTCTTTTTTATACTTTGTGAAACAGTGAAGATATGACTGCAACTTCAAAAAAATGGTTATTTGGTGAGGAGCCCCTTTGTCGGATTTCATGTCAGTTACGGGATGTTTTAATAATCCTAACAGTTGCCCAGCTTTCGAATACCTAATCAGATACAGAATGTGTTTACTCATGGGGAGTCCCCCCTTTTCCATAGTCTCAGACATTTGTAGCATTGTTTGAGATTCACCCTCATTTGGGGGGTTTGCTGCCGCTTGCACTTCAGACCTCAATGTTCAATAGCCTGAGAGTCTGTAATATATGGATTCCGAATATATTTGGAATCCATTTTTGAAAGTTAAAGCATACAATAGGTTGTCTATACCTAAAGATATATAACTACTGTTATTCTATAAATGCTACTTATTTTATTTTTTACTTCCTTCTTTCAATAAGACTTTTTATGACATCATTCCATATCATAATTGCATGTTGTTATTGCATGCCTACAAATATTTACACTAATTATGTAATGAGCCATAATTGCACTAATACATGATAATGGGCTAAAATCAGTGTAAATAAACAAGGAAATTCACACAACCAAAAGAGCAGGGTATTGAAAACCATTAGTATTCTAGCAGCAGCATCTTTCTGTCTTTGACCCCTAGAAGAAAATGAATTTTTCCACGTCTGGATATTTAAAAGCTCTACAAGCTATACATTTAGGCTAAAATACTAACGTGCTAGCACATCAAAACTTATACTGTCTTTGTTCTATCTTCTTTGGTTAACTGTTATGGGCCCTTTCATTGCCTTGTTTTCCATTCTTAAGCGTTAGGCCTTCACAGTATTTACAGAATCAAGCAAATGTCATTGCAAAGAAAATGAAAGAAATTCAAATGCAAAGGAAAGACAATGACTTATATTTTCTTCTAGGTCCTAGTAAATATTAAATCTTATATGTAATTGAGTATCAAGAGGCAGAGGACTCACTGTTACTCCTCAAATTTCCATAAGAGATCCAGGACTTAAAACAAACTTGCCAAATTGAATTCAGCCATTCTGCGATTTCCTTTTTTTTTTACCATATTATGAAGTTACAATATAAGTAGAAGGACAAGACACATGACATAAAAATAAAAATCACCCTGCCTTTATCTTTAGGTTCATTTATACTCTCACTTTACCCATTCATTCATGTGCTTTTGCTTTCATACGATGAACATATTTTTAAGTCTCTCCCTTGTGCCAGGTACTAGGCATTCAAGTAGGCTTAGATTTGCAATGGTGAGTAGCACAGACCCATCTTTGAATAGCTCAAGGTATAATAAAAGAGGCAGATAGATTAATCATAATGCAATAGTGTTAGGGTTAAATTAGAAATGTGTATATGAAATTATGAATGATAAGAGGAAGACATCTTTGAATTGAAGCTTGAATGATGAATGGGAGTTTGCCTTGGTAAAACTAACTTCCAGGTCTTTCCCCCAAACCACTGATCCAAGAGAGGCAGTCTCCTCAAAAAAAGCAGCCCCATTCCATGATATCTGCATCAGGGAATAGGGTTGGAAAAATTGGGAATAGTCCCTCTCCAGATTAGTGGAGCAGGATGATCAAACACCAACTCTATAGCACTTGGATCTATTTTTTTTTAACATAATCAACACCATATACTCCTCCATCTCTATAAGCCTGGGCCCAGCTCCTTTATGGAACAGGCTTTACCAGGCAAAACCAGAGTCTAGCTAAGCAATGAGGAGAGGTGGCCATCTATAGATCAGAGAGCATTCCTCCTAGGGACCGGCAAACCTGCTCTAACACGAATTCACATGGAGATGGGAACCCATCAAGCTGTTAAGAGTCTGTCTGCTGTACCAGCATCAAACTGGGACTGATGATAAAGACCCAGTTTATTATTTTTTTTAAGATTTTATTTATTTTTATTTGAGACAGAGGTTGAGAGAGCGCATGAGCAGGGAGGAGAGGGAGAAGCAGGTGCCCCACAGAGCAGAGAACCTGATGCAGAGCTTGATCCCAGGACCCTGGGATCATGACCCAAGCCCAAGGCAGTCGCTCAACCGACTGAGCAACCCACTCACCCCGGGAAAGACCCAGTTTAAAAATTAGAAGCAAACGGGGAAACATACTGTATTCCTTTAGAAGAAAAAAAAATAGAGTCGACATTTTACACCTTGCTAAATAAGCTATTGGGGAAATAATTTATACCCAAAAAAGGGCTGAAAGAGTCAACTCTGGAAGGAGGGGCACTTGATAAATATGTGAATTATGTAATATTATGGTAAATACTGTTGAGTGAATGTTCAACATAGCTTCTATATTATTTGTCTACCTCTGCTTTTTGCTCAAAGGATTTGCTCATAATCCTTTTTTCCTATAACTTTTCACCATGTTTTGGCTGAAGCTCTTTCCCCTTGTATATTGACCCTTTAGAGATTACAGTTGTCCAGTTTCACAGTAGAAACATTTGTTTTCCTAATTCTTTTTTCAATTTTTCAAGTTTAAATATTGGTCTACTTTTATATTCTGTTAATAGATACTGGAGGGCATTAGTTTGATCAGAATAAACATCATTATATAACATTACCATAATTTTGATGCACCAATAATATCAAGAAGAACAACCCTTAGTATTTCCTCCCTTCTTGTATGCACAGTAATCTCAAGCCAAGATTCTTGTGTTATTTTCTCTACTGTCAGACTCTTTGATGTGTTGTCTCTAATGAATGGCCCAAGTAGTTGATAGCATGGAGAACAATTATAAGACTAACTTATAATTTCATTGCTTAAGAAATGGTAGCTTTCCAGCCATTGTGACTGCATGTTCCCAGGTTGAGGTAGTAGGTTGTATAGTTTAGAATTACATCAAGGGAGATAACTGTACAGCCTCCTAGCTTTCCTTGGGTCTTGCACAAAGCAACATGCCGAGAACGATCATGATTCCTCCAGGCCTTTTGTTCTAGGAAATTCTGTGAAAGGTAAGATTGGGTACAGTTACTCTACTGGCATTTTAGAATTCAGGTTTGGTTTAATTCTTGTACCCATCCTGTATTTTCATGTTCTGTTTCTTTGGGTTGGATTTTGTTTTACCAAAAACATGAGACTTTGAGGGATTCAGCTTATCGGTTATCCATTGTCACAATAATGCTGCATAATAACACAAAACCTCCGTGACAGCAATAAACATGTTTAGCTCATGAGCCTGTGGGTCAGTGACTTAGACGGGGCAGTTTTTCTGGTCTTGGCTGGACTCATTCATTCTGGCTGTCAGCTGTAGGACGGGGTCACTAGGATACTGAGGTAATTCAGTTTTATGCCCTACATGGCCCGTCCTCCAACAAACTCTTCTTTGCATGTCCTCATGGTGAAGACAGAGGAGCAAGAACAAGGAAGAGCCAAAAGCCCTAAGTATTTTGCAAGCTTCTGAGTGCTTTACATTTGCTAATATCTCATTGGTCAAGGGAAGTCACATGACCCAGTCTGGAGGCAGAGCAGGAAGCACCAGAAGGTTCTTTGGCAAAGGGCCGGGACTCAGGAGAACGTGACAGATGGGGCCAGTTTTGCAATCATGTTGCACTTTCTTAGAGTTCATCAAATTGAAAGTTGATTATGCACCCTCCGTCCTAGGAAGCTCCCAAGATCAGGAGCCATGTTTGTGAATTCACATTTAGGATTTTGGGCTAAGCTGTCCTTTGCATGTTACATATATCTCTATTAATGGGGTGTGTTCCAACCAGCTTCTGTGGGAAGATGCCATGAGACTGGACTGGTGATAAATGGGGAGCGACTAAATTAGAAACAAGGCTCAGTCATTTCATGTTGATAACTAGTGTCAAGAATGATGGACATTTTGCTTGACTTAGAGTGAACTCGCACAGTCAACCCAGAGTATATGAGTGGCAAAGCAGCACTAGAATCCAATCCTAATCCTAGAATCCAAGCCTAGTCGGCTAGGATGGGGTTGCTCCAAGCCTAGATGCTTTCAATAGAAAATGCAAAAAGGTAGTCAGAGGTACTTAATGAGGTTATTTAATCCATCTGATGACTTTCTGGCATTTTAATATATAACATATGTAAAAGAGAACGGTTTTGCACATTTTAGCTGTAGCTCGCTCATTCTCTCTCTCTCTCTCTCTCTCTCTCTCTCATCTACCATTAAAAAAGAGACGAGATCCCCGTGTCACCATTTTGATTCCATGCTCAGATATTTTCATAGTGAATTATGGTGATTGTTAGGTTACTAAGAGATTCAAGGATAAGTATAAGTAGCCTGAACTTGATGATAAAACACAGCTAGAGGCTCAGGTTCATTTTAGGCCACCCTATAAGTCTACAGTAGAACTAAGTGATTTTAAGGCTCCTGTACAGTCTTCATTTCCTAGTTCACTCATTCATCCTTTAGAAAGGCCTTTGGCCTTACTCTAGAAGACACTGCCATTACACATTTATTATGAGTTTGACATGAAACACAGTTATTACCTATATCTTTGTTGGCTTAGAGTTTGTGTATTAAACGTTTGTAGCCACTTGACATATAAGGACCTACTTAGTACTGTTTATACATTCATAAAGCTTTTTTTTTTTTTTAAATCAAGTTATATTCCTATGCAAGACAATAAGATCCTCTCCTTGCAGTGGCATGAACTTGGGTGGTTTCACACAGTCATGGTTCCCAAGAGCCAAGGAGTATTTGGGGTCATGCTTTGAAAACAAGTTAACTTTCATATGATTGGATTTCTGCTGACTAGGTAATAAAGATGTACCCACCAGATTTTACGTAATGCTCTCTTTGCTTTTAGAATGGCTGTGGTGTCCAGGAGGTCACAGTGTTGCCATTTTTCAGCCAGTAGCCCAAGGTAGGACAGAGTTTGGGAACTGTAAGAAAAATAAATTATGACGGAGGCCATGTTAGATACATCTTAGTCTAAGTGATAGATAGCCGTATGGGATGGGTGGAGTATTATTCAACATGAATCATTTCTTATCTTCATCTTTGTTGAGCATGTGTTCAAAGACCTTAGGGAAACTGTTTATTGAATTTTACATCTGATAATCATTCTTAGTCCCAGAAACCATAAATACACCACAGTATAATACAAATGACCATAGTATCTTCTGAGACTTAATTTTAGCTAAAAGGAAAAAAATAAAAAGGTACATCATGCTACATTTTAAAACATCATCAAGAAATTATAACATCTGTATGGGTGGTATAAATGTTATTTTAATTTTTTGGAATGTGGTCATTTAATCCAGCTATTTTCTAGCACACCGATAGACTTCTGAACATAATGTGTTGCTGGCATCTTGACCTTCTTCATCCATCCAACATTTTGCTGATACGATTTAAGGAGATCTGGCCAGTTAGAATAGAGAGTTTGCACTTCTTCACTTGCATGTATCAGATTCTTTTTTAATTTGACTTGGTGTATTAGTAGAGACGTTTAACTAGTATGTGATAACACCATTGGTCTCCTTCTTATTGGGAAATATGCGCTTCCAAAGATATTCTCGGAAGGACAAACTCTAGCCTTCTCAAAGTTAGCTTTGGTTCAGTGTCTTCTCTGAGCTTTCTGAAGACCCAGAAAGAAATGAATAAACCAAGGTTTTCTTATTCAACCAAATATATATTCTCTAAATACTTAGTGCAAGTTTGAACTGCAACACCCTACTTCATTACCATTCTTATCCCACTGTACTATTTTCCCTTCATCTCTCTCTCTCTCTTTTTTTTAAAGATTTTATTTATTTATTTGACAGAGAGAAAGAGATCACAAGTAGGCAGAGAAGCAGGCAGAGGGAGAGGGAGAAGCAGGCTTCCTCCTGAGCAGAGAGTCCGATGTGGGTCTTGATCCTAGGACCCTGAGATCATGACCTGAGCCAAACACAGAGTCTTAACCCACTGAGCCACTCAGGCGCCCCTTCCCTTCATCTCTTGCCCTCCTACTGAAATATTTATTTTTCTCTTTGGAGTAGGACCAACCTCTGGTGATCTTTACCTTCCATTTCTCTGACAACTATACTTCCAAGTTCCGTGGAAAACTTCCTTTCAGTAGTGTTTATCAAACTTTAATATTAATACGAATCCCCAGAGATCTTGTCAAAACATAGATTCTAATTCAGTAGGTCAGGACAAGGCCTGAAATTCTGCACTCCTCACCGACTCTTAAATGAAGCTGAAACTATTGGTATAGAACATAGTCTTGGGTAGCAAAGTTCTACATGATGAATTGCTTCTGAATCCCAGGATGTCCAGGCTCTTAAGCTGAGGGCAAGAAATTTGGAGACAGCTTTCCATCTTTAGATAGGTACAGCAATTTCGCCTCTAATTGTAGTCACCAAGCTTATCTTTTAAAAATATCTTAGTTCCTTTCACCAACAGAACTCAAGATGCGGCCGTATGAGAGTTGCATCTTAGAAATAGGGACATTGTGACAATAAGCGTAGTCGTAAAGACTTTTCTGGTTACAGTGATCCTCCATTCCACAGAAGCATCGTTGAAAAGCACATGTAAAGAGGATTCAGCCAGGGGCGTGAGTGCAGGTACTAAACCTGGCTCTGCCATACTCAGATCATTTAAGCTTTCCGACTGTCGGTGTCCAAATATTTAAATCCATGGACTAGACCCACGTCATTTCTGAGGCACCTTTACTGTAGAATATCCTGCAATTCTGGAGCTGTCATTGAGATGGCAGTGACTACAATCTTCTTAGCCTCCATATCCTTCTGTTTTATGACATGGCGGGGGATATTCCCAGTTCTGTCTCCACACTGTCAAAGGGACATGAACACAATGGTAGCATTTGCAGTTACGGTGACCACATGAGCTGCCAACCCTGAAGGCCACTATACAGCAATGGAAAAAGTAGCCTAAGAAAACGGCGACTATTAATCTTCTTGGTCCTCCCATATTTGTAGATCGCTGGAGTAATAAAGAAAAGTAAATTAATTTCTGCCTAGCTAATGTCTTAGGAATGGGGTACACGAAAGCACTGAGTATCATTTTCCAGTAGAGGTTATCTCAGTGGTGAGCAGAAGGGGGTATGTGGGACACGTGAAATTCACTACCTTCTTCCCCGGTTCCTGTTTGTGCTCTTTCTAAACAAAAATTATGTGCTCCGTGCTCCACCGCCAACTGCAGTATGGAGCACACGAGAGCTTCTGTGGCTCTTCTCAACCCTTTTACATCAGTCACAGAACTCCCACTGTTCTGTGCTAATGCAAAATGCAATAACGTTTAGCATCAGGACATCTCTGAGTCAAGAGGTTAACGGAAAACACATCTCCCATTGTGCTCCTGCAGCCCTGATACTGTTAATGGCGAAAACACCATGGAGACAAATAGATCTCTCTTTATTCAGGAAGCTTGGAGTGAAGAGAAAATATATATGACACCTTTACAACATGAGAATCCTCTCTATATGGTGCATTAAGGAAGGGTGGAGGAGGGGGAGGGTCATGAGACATCATGTTTGATAGGGCCTGAGACGCCTCTGGATGGAAAATTCTGCCTCCATTTTCTTTCTGTTGCTTCAGTAAATAGTTCCAGTTCTGGTAGGAGGAAGTGAGCTTTAACCTTTCAAGGGACAAATTCAGGGTAAGAGATTTTACAGGGTATTTTCTTAAATGTGGCCAAATTGCTAAATGAAGACGTAGCTGCCTCTTTCTTTCCTATCCTACCTTTGTGCAGCATGCCTTTATCTGTTGTGTGCTTCAGATAGATTGTGGACCAATATGTTTATAAAAGGGAACCAAGGCAAAAAAAAATCAACACATTTTAATTTTACTGAGATTTCACTTGAAAATTACCCAAAAGTAGACCGTGAGTTTTGTATGGCCATATAAAGATCATATGGAAATGTATTTTTATGGTCTTGTTTTCTATTCACTTGAGAGTGTCCCTGAGGGAAATCTTTGTCAGGGTCACTTCGTGTTCCTATAGAACATTCTTTCCCCAGTTTTATTGAGATATAATTGACATACACTGCTATAGAAATTGAAGGCATATAGCCTAATGGTTTGGCTTACACATATTATAAAATGATTACAGTAACAAGTTTAGTTAGCATTTATTGTCTCCTATAGATAAAATAAAAAGAAAAAGCAAAGGAAAAAAAAAAGAAAAACAACTTCCTTGTGATGAGAACCCTACAGAACTTTAAAAAAGAAATTTGTTCTATAGTTTATGAATTGTTACCAGAAACTAAACCCTTTTACATCAGTCAGGATGCTCCGTTTCTTGAGGATTTAAAGACTTTTCACTCTGTGGTAAAAAATAATTCTGGTTTAGGAATCCATTTGAGGGGTTATCTGCACAGTTTAGGGGCACCAAATCATTATTGAAAGTTCTGTGTTATGCATAGTCTTTGAAACATTTGGAGGGTATACGTTATTGATTACCACCCACTCCTGGTGGTGACTACACCGGCCTCAGTGGGGGGTGAAGGGAGGGGGCAGGGGGAGGGGGCAGGAGGAGGGAAAGAGTGGCCTGTGCCCCCAGCTTTCACACTGACCTGGAAATTTTTAGACCTGTTTCCCAGCGAGCCTGGCCCATTGCGATACTAGTACTCTAATTGTTGATTCAGTTGCGTCAAGGGCAGCCAGATTTCATGTATAAAAGTTCACCAAGTCCAGGAAGGAGGGAAAGGAATTCCAGAATGACTCATTGTTTAATGAATAAGGCCCCAAGTGTTCTGCGGTTGCCATTTTTAAACTTGAATAAAATGTATAGAATTCAAATCATAGCTTGCATTCCAAATTGGGGCAGATCAGGCTCAATGGTGAGGCGGCAGTGCTACAATGATATACCGCTTCTCGTCACCTGCTAATAAGCAACTTCAGAACCTAAATGGGGCACTCACGATGTGCGCACTGAATCCTCCAAAGGTTTAAAAGTCTTTTAATCTATTTGTAGCTTTTTATTATTGAGTAATGAAGCGCTGCTAAAATACTGGAACCAATATGCAAAACACGTATTAAATCAAGCATAATTCAAGGAGAATGGATCCCCGAAGACTGAACAGAAAGGTACAAAATGAATTTACAGGGAAGTAAACTTCCGTTGGGGGTGAGAGGGAGAGTAAACTTTTTATTACCTTGCATGACCAAGAAACAGAGTTTTCTGGTTAATCCATAGGGTTTTTATCAAAATGGTCACATGTAATAGACATGAATGACCAGTTTAAAAAAAAAAAAGGACTCTATTGAGCTTAAAGCTGAAATCGTTCAGAATACAATGTAGGAGCGCCTGGGTGGCTAGTGGGTTAAGCCTCTGCCTTCGGCTCGGCTCATGATCTCAGGGTCCTGGGATCGAGCCCCCGCATCAGGCTTTCTGCTCAGCAGGGACCCTGCTTCCCCGCCCTCTGCCTGTCTCTCTGCCTACTTGTGATCTCTCTCTCTCTGTCAAGTAAATAAATAAAATCTTTAAAAAACAAAAAGAATACAATGTAATGTTTCTTTCAGATTTATAAGTCTTCGTGTCTCAACACACGTTCTGCCTGTGATTTATCTTTAACCTCAATTATTCTCCTAGCTCATGCTTTGAAATCACCTTGTGCTTCAAGATCAGCACCGTCAAGCTAAATTGATGTTTTACACTCAGGTGATGTGTGGAAATGCCAGCGGTAGGTCTCAGCTGGGCAGAATACTGGTTAAACTAGAGTTTACCGTTTATGTCCTATGGCTTAAGTTGGAAACTCAAATTAATATTGACTGTGATCTCATCTAGTGGGAAAGTGCCAAAATAATTCTGTTGCCAATTAAACCCTGCCCTTCACCGATCTACCAAAATATTTCTTTCGGAACGCAGCACCTACATTATCCTGTGAACTTGTGTGGTTCTAGATTTAGCCAGCTCTGTTGGTTGTTTGCTGCCTTGCCAGATCTTCCCTCTACCTTTGTTCATCTTGTTCTGTGTTCTCCGAGATTGTTAATCAGGGGCTGTCTCAACAGTTCCTTTGGCCCTCTGGCTTCTAATTGTGTTTGGCCAAGGGGAGGCACCAGCAGGATACCCCAGGGAAAGTGGAGATAAGAGGTATGGTCTGTCATCCTCCTGACTGTCTTCCTGCATGCCATGGGGTTGGCCTGGCCTCATTCCCTATTGAAGATGGTGGCCACTCTGATGGCCCTAGGTCTCTCTCTAGCTTCTGATAACCACCTCCCCCCCTTGGTCCCTCGCACCTCACCTTGGCGATGACTTTTCCCCACTGTTAGTACTTGGACATTGACATGCCTTAATGCCTGTCTTAACTCTCCCCCATCTTCACAAATAATCCTTTCACTGAACTTACCTCAGTTTCCCCCATCTGAAGGTGCTACTTTCTTGTATGGACTCTGATTTTCTAGTTCAAGCTCACGTAAGCAAGATAACAAACTATTCACTCACTTTGCATCCTGTGTGGGAGATGAGGGATGGGGGAGTAGATAGTTATCTTTTCCGTAATACTGTAAATTCTGGAAGGGCAGGGACCATATCTAATACCTCCTTTATAATTCTTTACAGTACCTGCAAAGGGCTTAGCTCACAGTGCATACTCAGTGCACATGGAAAGTCTTACTGAGTTCCTCTGAAATCCTCAAATTTGTTATAGGCTTAAATAGAATGTAAGCACTTGACTTAGGATGTAGACTTCAAGAAGTCAAGGACCACACTATTTTTTAAAACAGCATTTATAATATAATATAATCTCCCATGACACAAATGTCAAACCCCCCCTGGAAATTCTAACTCCATAAAAATAGAAGATTTATGTCATGGGTTATATTGGTTCATGTTTAGTAGACGAGAAATAATTCTACTTAAAATGTTTAGATCTCATTTTCCTTTTGCATTACTTACCCTCTTCTATATGTTAGTTTTCCTATTTGTGCTATTTTTTATGTATTTATTTATATGGCTTTCTCCATAGCAGTGAGGTTGATACTAAAGAGTAGCAGTGACTATTTTCTGCATATAATCTAGGTGGAGGGAACATAGAGGGTATGTCTGAAATAAGGATTTAAGAACTTTAGGACAAAGGGAATGGTTACCAAATAGGTATCTTCACTATTTCTTTGGGGTTCCTATTACTGATTTACTCTTCGACTTTCGCCTTAATGCCAAACCTCTCCATACTTTAAATTTCGAAATTACTCCCAACTTCAGGAAACGTAGCAACTGGGAACAGAAAACACTTTGATTTGTAAAGTGGTTGGTTTTTACGTATCCTAGTGTGCTGTATTTATTTCCCACTTTGAGCAGATCAGTGTTTTAATTTCTACTTGCTCTGAAACTGGTGAAAATAGATTAGGAAAAAGTTAAGAAGAACTTGCCTTTTGACTTTCTTTACTGAAAGGAAACGGCCTGGCTAGTTCAAAGAGCAGATGCCTTACTGTTCATATTTTACAAACAAGATCATTTCTTCAACAAATGGAGGCAGCTGGAACATGGTCAACTCAGATAAGTTAAGCTTTGTGTCTCCCTGATAAGTGAAACTGTTTAATGATAATTTTACTCGTCCACTTGGGAAGTGACCAAAGCACTATTAGATAAGTTAAAATTTTTAAAAAGCGTGGAAAATACTTTTGCCAACTGTTTCTTCTTGGGCTCTTGGCAAAGATCAACAGTTACATTCCCTATCTAGGGACTATCTCTTGTGGCCCAGACCGGATGATCTAATAGGTCTTTATAATCTCTAAATACTGTGACTTTTATCCCCAAGTGAACTACATAGTTTATTTACATAGAAACACATTCACAGACTTAAGGAAATGCGGTATGACTAATGCTAAGGAAAGTGAGCCAGAATGACTCAAGTGACTTTTTTTTCTAAATAGGATAAGTAAATTAAAATCATAGACATTCCCTCTAGTTCCCTTCCAGCATCTCAATATGTAGATTTGAGATGTCAGAATTCCCCAGTAGTGAATTATTTTTCTGCCACCAGCAAATTATAAACATGTTGTCGTGTTAAATCAGTAAACCTTTGCCGTACTTATCAAGAAAGCTCTTCAATGGAGATTTGGTTTAATTGTTGTTTTAATTTTACATTCTATCCTAGGCACATGGGAAATTAAAAATATTGGGAATGATAGAAAAATAAAAATTGCTGGAAAAATACAAGCATGATAAATAAAGCATACTCACTGTGCATTTCAACTTTATTAAGAATATGTTTTTGTGCCTTGGGCTACATTTATCGAGACAAATGAAGCATTGGGAAGAATCTCAATTTTTTTAATAAAAGAATTGTTTCCTCGGGATCATGTTGGCAAAGACAATGTTTTTAAGGAGTCTTTTTTTCCCCTCTGTGTTATACAAATATTTTATGTTTCTACATCAGGTGATACTTTGAATTGTCTATCTTAGACTAAAAATCAAGTAGCTTTATTGTTGTTGATTTTTTTTTTTAATAAAATCTCTTCCATACATGATATTGAGTCTCCTTAAAATAACTACAGGGACAGTCATGAGATCTTACTTCCAGAGGACTTAGAGCTTCTCAGCTGATTTCTTGCCCACTACACAGGTTAAACGAATGTAGTTAAGAGATACCAAATAAGAAGGCAGATGACAAAACCCTAGTATTACCCGTGAATTGTGTTCCTAAGCCAATTGGGTAAGCTTTGGGCCATATATCGTTCAGAGAAGGTGTCTGGATGCTGATCCTTTCGGATAAAAATGGTGATAGTGAGGAATTCTATCTGGGGACTTGATGATCATTCCCTTCTATGGTGCTTTCTGCTTTCCCAGTCCTGATTTATCATCCGAAGGTCCATTCTAGTTCAGCACTGAGAAGAAAGGCCATATAAATACAATGCATTACTTTCTGACATCCTGTAACTTAGTGCATGATTTACCATGTTGCTCATCCTTAAATGAAAGCATTTCTTAAAATATGATAATTTTTCTACGGGCTCTCTTGGAGTATATGCTACAAGTTCCAATAAGTCACTCCCAACTCCCACTGTGTCAGGTGAAGACATCCCTCAGGTCACTTCCCACAGTAAATTCAATATGAAACATCCCATATATGCCTCATCCTGCACTCTTAAGGTTTAAGGGAGAGTATCACTCTCCTTAGCGCCTTTTACTAACTTATCTCAGTTTGGTGTCTCATCACACTCTACCGTGATTTATCTTTCATCTCAATTACTCTCATAGTTCATGCTTTGAAATTACCCGAAAACTCAGATCCCTGCTGAGGGCTGGGTTCACGGTTGAGGGTATGTTTGTTTTGACTGTTTGTGTCCTCTAAAGCAGAGCTCAAAGGTCACCTTCTTCCTTTCTGTTTGCCTCTCACCTCCCTCAGGCAGCTCTTCCTTTTGTGCTCATATAACACTTCGTTCAAACAGCCAGCATATCATTAGATGAGTGTTATACATGTCTGTTTTACTGAGAACTTTAGTGAATTCTTTGATGGGATGGACACCATTTCAATCATCCTTTTATTCCCAAGCTGACACATAATAGTTGCTTAATAAGTGTTGGCTCACTCGAACCAGATTTTCTTTCAGTAAACAATTTTGACAGGCCTGTGATTTAGGAAATGTGAAACTCAGCTAACATTTGCGCCCCACGTTTAAGTTCCGTATTGTATTCAGAAGCATCTATGGGCTTTTTCCCTTTCATTCCGCTATTGTTTCAGGGCACAAGACTGGATGTGAAGTAGATTTAACAGCCAAGTGAAAATAGGACGTAGTTGAGGCTTGACTTTTGAAAAGTTTTCTTAGGATATTGGGAGTTCCCAGAGACTCAAGGGTTCGGTAAACTGTGGATACACAGTAGAAGGCCCAAAGAGAAATATTCTAATGCTTATCAGAACAGAATTGATCAGAAATTGTTTTATTCACATGCAAATTCCCTGCAATGGGGTGAAACTTACTGGGGAGGAAATCTCCCTTGGTGAAATCTACCCTTTCCTACGTCGTTTATTGAATGTAAATAAAACCATCATGGTCATGAAGATGATGAATGCCTTTGCTTTGATGTGACTAAGGTTCCCCAGTTGTCGTAGCTTCCTACTGAGCCACATTTCTACTATCGTTCTTGAAGTTTTTTAAAACTGAGAAATGTATTTTACAATGGTGGTGGTAGTGATAGTCATGATGGTGATTCGTTTCATTAGTATTTGTTGTGGAAATGGAATAAACAATGAGTACTGAGTTCCTTTTTTCACTTATTAAAATTAAAAAGTCTTTCTAATTAAGTGAGGTACTATTACAGTATCAATGGTGTCTAGCAGTGTTTGTTCAATATATGAATTCATTGAATACATTTTGTTCATATGTTACCTTTTATTTTTGAATCCCGGGAAGGAAATAAACACATCTCTCTGTCTGAAAGGATTTCAGTACAACCCTGACCAGAGAGTTAATATTACAATAGTCAACTCATTGGTTTTCCTAATCAATTTCATTTCACTTTATCAAATAACTGTTAATTAACTGTTCTTTTGTTCTCTTTTCCTCTATGTTTGTCTCAAGTTTTAATTTATCAATGATTAATATCAATAATTGACCAAGAATTAACATCAATAATATCAGCCATCAGCCATTAACAATGTGTTGTCTTTGCTCAATTTTCTCTGTTGTACATGGAATATATATATATATATATATATATATACCTCATATCCATTCATTCAGCCATTAAATAATACTTTACTGGGCATTTATGTTAGGTGCTGTGGTGAAGGCAAGATATGATATTTCTGCCCTCAAAGATCTTGAAATATAGTGAAAGGAATAAAATAATTACAAAATGATTACTTTACAAATACAAATTCATTAAATATAATTCCAAAGGACTACGGTGAGTCAGTGAAAGAGGATATTTCCAATTGCAGAATTGGAGGAGGCTTCGTGAAAGTGACATATTTTGAGCTGGGGCTTGAAGAATGGGCTGGATTTTGAGGGACAAAGACTGGGAACAAAATGTTCCTGATAAAGGGAGAAGCATGAAGAAGGGGCTCAATTAGCAAGAAGTAAGACCTATTTGGGAATGGAAATAGTCCATTTGGGCTTAGACAAATTAGAAAGAAGAAAAGATTTTACAAGTAATCAGAAATCAGTTCATAGAGGGATTTGAATGCCATGTTTGGAGTTTTGCCAGGTAGCGATGGGGAGCAGGTAGGTTGATTAACTGTCTACTTTAAGATGATTAATTAGTGTATAAAGTGGACAAGACGGGATGTGGGGAGACTAGTTAAGAACTTATTACCGTAGACTCAGGTGATCCCCTTATCACTCTGAACTAGAGCGTTGGCAATGTGTGTAGAAAGGAGGGAATGTTTGGCATATCCTGTCTGTGCAATTGGGATTCAACCGTAGATGAATCAGAATAAGGATGACAAATACTTGCTAAAGGTTGATTAAATAAATTAATTTACTTTGGACTTAAGCAGTATGGTCTTGTACATTTTCCCAGTACTATTTGGCAGGCCAGGGATAGAAGCAGGGGGAAAAATGGTGATCACTCAAGATCACGGTTTGGAAAATGAAAAGCTGTAAAAAGTCAGAAGATAATAGATCCTCGCGTTCTAGTGAAAGCATCATTGAAAATGACTTCATGAAAGTTACTGACCAAATTGAGCTCAAGGTGAAGTATAGCTAAAAGAGAGTGATGAGCTGGGGGGATCCAAAGAAACTTTGAAGTCCCTGTGTCACAAATAGAAATTGAATGCATCCAATACAAGGAAGGACTGGGTGGGCAACAAGTGAAGGGATTTCCTGAGGGTGAACCCATTCCCGGTGATGAACAAGCTCAGCTTGTGGCCATGTGTATTGTTGACTACATTGGAAATGAAAGGAGATTAATATCATTGGACTTGATGAGGTCAGGGTACTGGAAAGGCCTTCAGACAGCATGGAGGAAAAGATTGTAACTGAGACAGAACTAAATTATAGGATTGAAACACCCCCACACAGAATAAAAGTTCCGAGACAAATGTTCATGAACTGTCTCCATCTCGAAGAAAATTGGGACACGAAAACTGGGCAAGTCTTTTTTTTTTTTATCCATCTTTTTTTTTTTCCTAAATGTGTTTATTTTTTCAGCGCTACAAGATTAATTGTTCATGCACCATATCCAGTGCTCCATGCAATACCTGCCCTCCTCAATACCCACCACCAGGCTCACCCAACCCCCTACCCCCTCCCCTCCAAAACCCTCAGTTTGTTGCTCAGAGTCCACAGTCTCTCATGGCTCATCGCCCCCTCCGATTTCCCCCCATTCTCGCTTCCCCTCCTTCTCACAATGCCCTCCATGATTTTCCTTATGCTCCACACGTGAGACCATAAGATAATTGATTCTCTCTGCTTGACTTATTTCACTCCGCATTATCTCTTCCAGTCCCATCCATGTTGATACAAAAGTTGGATATTCATCCTTTCTGATGGAGGCATAATATTCCATTGTATAGATGTACCATATCTTCTTTATCCATTCATCTGTTAAAGGGCATTTTGGTTCTTTCCAAAGTTTCGCAATTGTGGCCACTGCTGCTATGA
>CM052815.1:77604591-77640368 GCA_028533885.1 Nasua narica
CCAAAGTGGCTGCACCAACTTGCATTGCCACCAACAGTGTAAGAGGGTTCCCCTTTCTCCACATCCTCTCCAACATTTGTTGTTTACTGTCTTGTTGATTTTGGCCATTCTAACTGGTGTAAGGTAATATCTCAGTGTGGTTTTGATTTGAATTTCCCTGATGGCTAAAGATGATGAACATTTTTTCATGTGTTTGTTAGCCATTTGTATGTCTTCTTTGGAGAAGTGTCTGTTCATGTCTTCTGCCCATTTTTTGATGTGATTGTCTGTTTTGTGAGTGTTGAGTTTGAGGAGTTCTTTGTAGATCTTAGATATCAGACCTTTGCCTGTAGTATCATTTGCGAATATCTTCTCCAATTCTGTGGGTTGAAAACTGGGCAAGTCTTAATGAAGAAGCCCCGTTCTTGCCACCGGGCTCTGATATGTAGTGAGTCCTCAGTCACTTTCAAAGTTTTCCAAGAGTTCAATTTGTCATTTCAAATGCAAGTAATGTACTTATTCCCTTGTTCACTTAAGACAAAGGTACCCTAAGTTCACAATCACCAGATATGTTCAAGGGCACAATCAATACTCATCTATGAATTCCATATTTTCAAATTTTCTGACTCGCTAAAACATATTTATATTTATACACCCAAATGAACACTGGCAATGCTTTTGTGGTCATTTGCAGACATGCACAGAGCATCGAAAATTAATGTCACCCAATTCACACGTTCCCAGCTGAGGTCAAATAAGGTGACGTTCTACTTTCTTGTTTCAGCTCTCATCCTGTGTCCTTTTCAAGGCCTGTTTGGTGTCATGTTTTTCGCAGTTTTGCACTTTTTTGTTGATGATTTCACCGTTTAAAATGGCCCCCAAGTGTAATGCCGAAGTGCTGGCTAGTTCCTAAGCACAAAAAACAGTCACGTGCCTTATGGAGAAAATGCATGTGTTAGATAAGCTTCTTTGAGGCAGGAGTTATAGCTGTTGGCTGTGGGTTCGTGTGTTAATGTATCGACAATATGTATTAAATAAAGTGTCTTTAAACAGAAACACACATAAATCAAGGTTATATATTGATCAGTTGATGAAAACATGACCAGAGGTTTGCAGGAAACTCTCCCTGTGTTTCCGCTGGGAGCAGTTCTTCAGTATTCGCTAATTCAGTGTTTGCGGCAACTCTGTAGACCTAACTACCGCAAATAACGAGAATCAAATGTACCTTGTTTGTTTGGGTTAAAGGTAGCTGCTTTAGTTGTTTAAAACAGTCAAATTCTTTATGACTAATGACCATTTCCTCTTCAAAGTGTATAAACTTTGCATAGATAGATTCTCTATCTATAGATTCTCCTGTTAATTGGTTGATGAAAACCCAAAGATGATTTAAATTTTTATTTTGAAGGAATTTTAGACTTAGAGACAATTTACAAAATAATTGAACAGTGTTCATCTAAATTTCCCTAATGTTAACTTTTTTTAAAAAAAGATTTTATTTATTTGACAGAGAGAGAGAGATCACAAGTAGGCAGAGAGGCAGGCAGAGAGAGAGGGGGAAGCAGGCTCCCTGCTAAGCAGAGAGCCCAATACGGGGCTCGATTCCAAGACCCTGAGATCATGACCTGAGCTGAAGGCAGAAGCTTTAATATACTGAGCCACCCAGGCGCTCCTAATATTAACATTTTTATAACCATCATATAATGATCAAAACTGGGAAATGGACATTGTTATAATGCTACTAACTAATCCCCAGACTCTTTTAGAATTTCTCAACTTTTACCTCTAATGCCAAGGTCCAACCTGGAATCCTGCATTCATTCAGTGTCATGTTCACTGTCTCTTTCAGTTTGTGATAGTTCTTCAGTCTGTATTTGTCTTCCATGACCCAGACATTTTTAGTGATTACTACTGCTCAGATATTTTGTAGACTTTCCCTCAGTTTTGATTAATGTGATGTTTTCTGATGATGAGATTGTGGCTACTTATTTTTGGCAAGAATTCCACAGAAGAGATGATGACATCATATCAGGGTTGATGATGTCAATATGTCATCCTACTGGCAATGTTACTTTTGATCACTTGATTAAGGTAGTGTCTGCCTTGTTTCTCCACTATAAAGTTACTATTTATCTCTTTGTAAAAAGAAGGGTTTTTTTTTGGGGGGGGGTGCCTGGGTGGCTCAGTCATAAAGTGTCTGCCTTTGGCTCAGGTCATGATCCCAGGGTCATGGGGTTGAGTCCTGCATCAGGCTTTCTGCTCAGCGGGGAGCCTGCTTCTCCCTCTCCCACTCCCTCTGCTTGTGCTTCCTCTCTTGCTGTCTCTCTCTCTCTCTGTCAAATAAATAAATAAAATCTTAAAAAAAAAGATTTTTTTTAATGTTAAAATTTTCTAGAGTACTTTGCAGTCAATCCGGAAGCACAGTATCGCTAATCAGTTCAGTGCTGAGCACAGTGATAAGTAGTTGGCTTAATTTTATATGGTAACCTTTTGTTCACCAGGAACTGATGGTCTAGCTGGGGAGCTACATAGGGCACTCATTAAACAACACCATACAAGGAAAGATAAGGAGAAGTACATTGTGGCAAATGGTATGGCACAGAATATAAAAGCTGTAGGAGCAGAGACATAATCTTGTGGAAAGTGGGAACGCATGCCGGACTTTGAAGGGCGGTAGGACTTTTCAAGGTGGAAATTTATAATTCATTTAATTCAGTGCAATATGTTGAGTATCTTAGTTCCTTGGGACCTGTGCTAGAAGCCAGAAATATAGAGATAAAAAACAGAATGCCTGCCTTCAAGGAGTTCCCAGTCTCAGTGAGACAGAGATGTCTGATTAGAGACCCATATACAATCAGTGTTGTCCAGAGACAGGTGAGCAGAGGGTATTATGGGTGTGGGAGGAACAATACCATACCTTAGTGGTTCAGAGTCAGCCATCTTCAGATTGTCTACACTTTCCACACTCGAAGAATGCCAAAAAAAAAAAAAAAAAGTCTATTCCGTGTTGATGTCACTCGGTCTATACTCAGTGAACACTTTGAGTCACGGGAAGTTAACTTCTCAATACATCTTACTCCACCAGTGTGTCCAGTTCCTCCCTCTGTTGCTGCAGGGAATAATTCTACTCCCTGGTTTTCATCTGGAACTCCAGATGGACTGCAGGGGGAAGAAACTGGAGAGAGGGAGGCCAGTAGGGAAAACGTTGGAGCTATCCAGGAGGTGAGGAGGTGAAGAACTTAGTCAAAGACAGCAGTGAAAAGTGGAGGGGAAGGAAGAGATAAAAGACACAGGTCCACAGAAGAGCGATAGACTTTATAACTTTTGTAAAGTTGGACTTGGGGAGGGTGGGGGGTGGGGTGCAAATCAAAGATAACTTACACATTCTAAATCTTGTTTTGTTTTAGGATAGTCCTAAAAGAAGAGATACTACATCTTTTCTTAATGTCCTCTTTTCAAGAGAAACACGAATAAATCTCCATACTATATCTGATTTCTAGATCCTTCACAATTCAGCATGTTGGCTTGGTTTGTGTTTCCCTTATAAATCGTCCATTCCCCTGCACCCTTGTCTTCACTCTCATCCTGATCTCCTCCCCTGGAAATATTTTAAAATAATTGTTCTGTGAGGCCTCCCCCACCCAGTTCAGTTGGAGTTTTGAACCTAGCATTCAAAACGTATTTATTTCTGTCATATTTGGGGCTCTTCGTTTTGACCTCTTGTGGGAGTTCTCTTTGAACTTTGATCTTGTTGTCTGGCATAGCTTTTATTTCTCCTCCCTTTTAATGTCGGAAGATATGATAAGAATATAATCTATTTTTATCTAAGAATTTAATAAAATAAACGAGACAGGGTCAAGAACAGAGCTTTTGGGCAAACCATGTCTGTCTGATCGTTTCACAATATGGAAAGCTCCCACATGTACTCTCATGCAGCTTCCATGTCTCCCCCTGGAGGGAATGCTTGGTAAGGGAAAAGCATGGTGTGCTCGTCGGCAGTGTTGAGCCTGACCCAGCTAGAGCCCAAGATACCATATTGGCCAGCAGTTTCAATTCAGGTTATACTTCCAGGAAAATGGGTTACAGTATGTCATATTCCAAGTGCCAGGAAGAGTCATTACGGTTAATGACAATAATTCTCTAGTGTTGCACTGCCTGTGTGGTTTTCTCACATGTGTGGTCTTGTGGATATGAAATATCATAAGTTGTCAATGAAGACTTTGGGCTATGGAATGATAAAATAAAAGCAAAATTTGAAGCAGAGTATTTGGGCACCAGGGTGGTTCAGTCGGTTAAACGTCTGCCTTTGGCTCAGATCATGATCCCTGAGTCCCAGGATTTAGCCCCACATAGGGGTCCCTGCTCAATAGGGAATCTGCTTCTCCCTCTGCCCCTTCCTCCACTCGTGCTCGCTCTCTCTCACACACTCTCTCTCAAGTAAATAAATAAAATATTTAAAAAAAAATAAAGCAGAGTATGTATTCTGTTAATGGAACTCCAGATGGACTGCAGGGGGAAGAAACTGGAGAGAGGGAGGCCAGTAGGGAAAACGTTGGAGCTATCCAGGAGGTGAGGAGGTGAAGAATTTAGTCAAAGACAGCAGTGAAAAGTGGAGGGGAAGGGGCCCCTGGGTGGCGCAGTTGGTTGAGCGACTGCCTTCGGCTCAGGTCATGATCCCGGAGTCCCTGGATCGAGTCCCACATCGGGCTCCCAGCTCCATGGGGAGTCCGCTTCTTACTCTGACCTGCTCTCACTCTCTCTCTTTCCTAATAAATAAATAAAATCTTAAAAAAAAAAAAAGTGGAGGGGAAGGAAGAGATAAAAGACACAGGTCCACAGAAGAGCGATAGACTTTATAACTTTTGTAAAGTTGGACTTGGGGAGGGTGGGGGGTGGGGTGCAAATCAAAGATAACTTACACATTCTAAATCTGGAAGAACAATGGCTCAGTAGATGGGAGGAAAGATGGAATCAGTATGGGGAATCCTGTTTAGCTGAGGTTGGTTTTCCTGTTTTTGTGTGACTCAGTGGTGATGAGAGACAAGAGTACCCCAGCGGGGAGCCTAAGACTATAGAGTTGTCATCTGTTCATGGAGAGAGAAGGGTTTCTGTGGAATGCCATGCTCAAGTAGAAAGTTAAACAGCTTCCTTTGTGGTATGGCTGAACCACAGGGTCACAGTGGGTGTCAACACCCCCTTGGTTTTCTGGTTCATAGGTGGATTATTGAAAATGTAGTTTTGTCTCTGATTGAATCAAGGATTTCTTAACTTTACAGATCCTCTGAATATGTTGCAAATGGCAAAGGTGGTTATGAAAATCTTGGAAATGGAGGTTGGCTAAGACAGATTATGTCCACATCATAGAATGAGTCATAGGAATAAAATCTTGGAAATCCTATTCCTTAACCATCAGCAAAGATTCTACAAAGCTATCTACCTACTTCTAAATAGAACATTCTGCATTTCTTCTTTCAAGGAATGTTCAACTTGAAGTCTCTCTACACCCACGAAAAAATGAGTGCAAAGAGAGAATGAAAAAATATTAACTCGAAGCCCCGTTAATCAGCCTTTAGAGAAGATGCCATAATTAAGCTCTTGTTCATCATCATCACCAGACATTGGTTAAGCACCTGACTGTGCTTATCTGTGGGCCAAAGTCACACAGGCTGGCCCTCTCTGGTCGTGTAGACCCTCTACATGCAAAAGCAAGCAAGAAAAAAATGTACAATGGCCACATAAAAGTGGTAAATGAGCCCCTCTTCAGTGACGTTAGCAATTCCTCATCTATCATATTTTATCAAGGAACAAAGTCCTCCGTATAAGTAAATACTTATAAGAAAAAAAGCTATCTATCCAGGCATCACAACACTTCAGCCTTTTTAGCCTTCCCAAACAGTTTTCTGCCCCTAACCCACTTGATGGCCAAGGGTCACCTTAGGAAACGGCCAATGTTGAATTCTACTCTCTTATAAAGTCTTTCTTCGCTTGTTGCTTCTTGATCTTCTTAGTGTTCATGGTTGGCAGTTGCCTCCCTTGGTCTTCTTGTGCTTTCTCTTCCTTTCCCCCATGTCACTTAGAGCCTGTGTCTCTGAAACATAGGCCTGGGGAAGCAATTAACCAAGACTGAGGGAAATGGTAAGTGAAGTGAGTCCATGTGCAGCTCTGAGTGGGGCTCTAAAATAAAGGCATAGACTATTGTGGAGACGTTCAGCTCGCTACATTGAGTGTCCAAAGTATGTGCTCTGCTCACTGCTGTAGGCTGAGTGCTAGGAGGTTGAGGTTGAAGAAATACTGACCGCAGGGTCAGGGAGTGTGTTGCTATCTTTACAGTATTGATTATTAGGTCACAAGTTAGTACATGCTTTAGGGATGGAGAGTGAAGTCTTTTGTCTGGAAAGTGGAGAAATTATAAACTTTCCTATAATCAATCCCATGCAATAGAAATTTAGCTTACTGTGGCATTATACAAATAAAGGTAAGTATTATATTCCCATCTTGGGTGCCTCCTCTCAAATACATGCCTATACATACACCCTTTTGTTAATTTCACCGGTGGCCATTTTACTAAATCAGACTAAAGTGCTGTTCATTCACTAACGGGAATACAGTCATTTTCAGTGCTTCCAAAGAGTATTGTCCCCACTGACCATGAAACAATGCCCCAAGAACCAAGCCCTGAAGAGTAAGCTAGACACACAATGCTCAGGTAGAGATGGAAAAAAGAAACAGTCACTTGGAGGATCACAACTGTATTTTATTATGGAAAGATTAAGAAGTACCATGATTAGCTCAGAGCTTTAGGTTTTGTGTTAAGCTTTTGTGTTAAGTTGTGAGTCCCTAGAAGTATCCAGTGAGCTTTTCAAGTGTCGGGTGAATATGCAGCATTCTTTTCTTTCTTTGCTATTTTTAGGTTTTTCTGAGAATGAACATGAACTCATACTCTTCCTTCTCATACTATTTTAGAGAAAAATATTTTAAGTCTTAAAGTTTATGATGATTTCTAGATTGGCTGTTTTCAACCGATACAGAAACAGTTTGATCGCAACCATCATTTAAATTCCCTTAGTAATATTAATAATAAGAGAATCTGTTAGGCTTCCAAATTAGAATAGTGTTTGTATTTCCAGCGGTGGCCTCATTATTTCTCTTCAGTAGATCTGTATAGAGTATCTGAAAACACAGCATTCCCATTTTATACATGGCTAAACTGGAACCCAGGGAGGACTAAAAACCCAGGGTCACGCTGGGTTATGGATAACATGAGACCGGGGTTATCTGGACGGAACGGGACCAGAAGTTCAAATAAGCAGGAAGGGTTTGGGGACAAGAGACTGAAGTTCAAGTACAGAGAAGTAATTTACAAAAGAGGAATAAGTTGAAGCAAATAGCGCCCTAGATGTTAAAGGTCCGATGATAAACAGGGATATATTAACAACCAAAACTGAAAACCGGTCTTAGTAATAGAAGGTTTCCTGTCTTCTCAGTCTTCCGGGGCTTGCTGGCACAGGTAGCTCTAGGGCCTCAGAGCTTAGCCACAGCCAGACGGAAGTCCAAAGAAGAATCCTGCCCCTCAATGAGACCAGAACAGAGAAACACAGATTGCCTCGTAGTCGGTTTTATTTAAGTGGCACCCTGAAACTGAACTTCTCTTTCTACGTTCATTGCACAGTTCCTTCCATAAACTTAGGATATGGGTTACAATATTTGGAAAGCCTTTCTCTTAATCTTAGCGAGATGGTTTCAGGAAAAAATGGGAGAATTCAGTTCTAAGTAGGATCCCACTAAACCATGAGAAGAAACAACTTTCGAGAGAGTATTTTTTTTTTTTTTTTAGAATAGCTCCCTGGTACTTGAAACTACATCAATGCAGATATTCCAGTATCTGGATCTGACTTTGCATTATCCAGGATAGGAGGCCATCAAACTTGATCTGGAAAGGGCCAGAGCACAGTTCCAGGCTCTGTGTGCCAGATGGTCTGTGGCAACCACACCCCTCTGCCATTGTGGTGAGAAGGCCGCCGTCGCCAAGAGCAACAAGTGGGAGCAGGCAGATTTCGGGACCCCAGGTAGCAGGATGGATGTGGCTCAAGGGCTGTAGCTTGCTGACCCCTAAACCAAAAGGAAGAAATTTGTTCACCAACAAAAATGTATTAAAAAACAAACCCCCATCTTCCTCTATGTCGTGAAGAGTTCTTCACTGGTGCCTCACAGAACCCGGCTCATGTGAGATCTTCGATCCCAGAACTCCTCAACAGATATAACTACTTTCCTCTGTTACTTGCCATTTGGGGCAAACGTTTGTATGAATCAATCAGCCTTTGAAAGCGCGATTAGATTATCCGTTTTCTTTCTGGGGAGAGGGATGCCTGTGTTCTTTTACTAAATGTGTCTGGTTACTTCGTAGAGACCATCTTCTAGCAATTTTCCTTCTGGAGCCACTGGATTAAGGAGCCTCCTTCTGCCTCGATTTTCCATAGTCAAGTGCCCTTGCTGTATCTTTTATTCTAGTTTATCCTTAAAACCTTCAGACCGGAACCACACTTGTTTATCTTTTGTGTGTTTGGTTTTTGTTTAGACAATAGTTTGCTTTCCATTGACTGCACTCCTCGAAAGCAGTGGCATAGAAAATCTAGAAACAATGCAGAATCCCCAAGTCACTTCTATTTTGGAATGCTTCATGTGATTTTTTTTTTTTTTTGGTGGAACACATTTACTTTGGTAATTGTATCCTGCCCAACCTGATATTAAAATCAACGCTAATTGCTAGAGTGAGCAAAGTAACATAGAAGCGTGTCTCTGATTAGGAAAATCGTTGGACGTGGGTAATACTTATGCGGATAAGAAAAGATTTGAGTATATGAACAAGTAACAGTTGGCTTGTCCATCCACAAATATGTTTGGAAGCCCCACTGTTTGTCATGGATATGTAACATGCACTGAAATATTATTAGGTACTCTCACAGGTGTTCTCCGAGCCTTTCCAACAACTGTATTATGGGGATATTGTTATTTTTATTTTGCAGTTTAGGCTTTGAGAAGTAAAATGACTTCGAGGGGGTCTCAGAAGGATACATGATTGGGATTTGTACTTGGTCTTCTGGTGGTAGACCTAACACTTTCTAAACAGCTACGTGGCTGAATAACTCTATGCAACTGAATAACTCTATGCAACTCAGGAACATCATTGCCCTCCTTATTTCTGGACACTGAGAGGACCATAGATATAATACGAGACAGGGTTGCTTCCTGGAGGAAATTTGTAAGTTATTTTCGACAATAAAGCATGTAGGCATTTATTCTTCTATGTCTTTGCTCCTCTGCTTCTTTCTGCATGCCCCATCTTACCCCTGTCCTTCTGCTGTCTTTCTCCTAAATATGTTTAGCAAATTTATTGAGATATACTCTACAAGCAACACACTACATCCATTTAAAATATACAACTGGGGACGCCTGGGTGGCTCAGTTGGTTAAGCAGCTGCCTTTGGCTCAGGTCATGATCCCGGCATCCTGGGATCGAGTCCCGCATCGGGCTCCTTGCTCCGCGGGGAGCCTGCTCCTCTCTCTGCCTCTGCCTGCCTCTCTGCCTGCTTGTGTTCTCTCTCTGTTAAATAAATAAATAAAATCTTAAAAAAAAATAAAAAATAAAATATACAACTGATGCATTTTCACAGGCTTGCATCTATAACACAGCCGTGACCATCAAAATACAAAACATCTTCATCACTTCCAGAAGTTTCCTTTGGGTCCCTTCGCTGTCTGTCTTCCTCTCACCCTGGCCCTAGACCAGCTCTGATCTGCTTTTTGTCTCTATAGATCGGTTGGCATTTTCTACAATTTTATAGAAATGGAATCAATATCGTATATACTCTTTTGTGTCAGGTGTCTTTCATTTAGTATAAAGATTTTGAGACTCATCCATACTGTTACATCTGTAAGTAACTTGTTTCTTCTTATCAGTGAGTAATATTTCACTGTGTTGTGGGTATATAACCATTCGTTTATCCATTTACTAGTTGATGGACGTTTGGATTGCTTCCAGTTTTTGCCTATGATAAATAAACCTGCTATGAACACTAGCTTGCGGGCATCTGTGAGGGCATATGTTATTATTTCTCTTCAATAAACCCCAGGATTAAAATTGCTGGGTCACATGGTAGATGTATATTTGACTTTGTTAGAGACTTCCAGTTGTCCTCAGTGGTTTACCATTTTACATCCCCACCAAGAACATATGTGAATTCCAGTTTTCCATGCTCTTCTCAAAACTTGTATGGTTGATCTTTTAAATTTAGCCATTCTAGGGGCACCTGGGGGGCTCAGTGGGTTAAAGCCTCCGCCTTTGGCTCAGGTCATGATCCTCAGGGTCCTGAGATCGAGCCCCACATGGGGCTCCCTGCTCAGCGGAGAGCCTGCTTCCCCCTGTCTCTGCCTACTTGTGATCTCTCTCTCTCTCTCTCTCTCTGTCAAATAAATAAATAAATAAATCTTTTAAAAAATCAATTTAGCCATTCTAAATGGTGTGTAGTAGCATCTTATGATTTTAATTTGCATTTCCCTAATGACTAATAACTTTGAGCATCCTTTCACGTGCTTATTGGCCTTTTGTGTATCTTTTTTTGCGAAGTGTATAAATTTTATCTTTATTATTAGTTATCATTATTTTTGGGTTATAAGATGTCTTTATGGATGCTAGATACCACTCTGTTATATCACCTGTTTTGCAAATATTCCCTCTCAGTTTGTGGTGTGTATTTTCATTTTCTCAAAGGTGTCTTTCAAGGAGCAAAAGTTTTACATTTTGATCAAGTCCAATTTAGTAGTTTGTTCTCTTCCAGTTCTTTGTGTCTTTGTGTCTTATCTTTATCTTTGCCTACCCCCAAAGTTTCAAAGATCTTCTATGTTTTCTTCTAGAAGATTTATGGTTTTAGCTTTTACATTAAAGTTTGTCATTTACTTCAAGTTAACTTTTGTATATGGTGTGACATAAGGGTGAATGTTTATTGTTTTCTATACAGTTAACTTGTTCTAGCACCATTTGTTGAAATGACTTTTCCTCCATTTAAATAATTGCCCTGGCACTTTTGTCAAAAAATTCAATAGACCGTGTCACAAGTGGTCTATTTTTAGACTCTGTTCTCTTCCATTGATCTGTATGTCTGTCCTCTCCTTCAATACCACACTGTCTTTATTCTTATACCTCTATAGTAAATCTTGAAATAAAGTAGTATGAAAACTCCATTCTCGTAAAACTACTTTGAAAAGCCTAGAACCTTTGTGTTTCCATATGAATTTTAAAATTGTCAATTTATGCAAAAACAAAAAAAAAAAAAAGGAAAGAAAGCTTGCTGAGATTTTGACTGTCAGAGTGCTTTGAATCTGTAGCTTCATTTGGGTAGAATTGATATCTTAATGATATTGACATCTTCCTATCTGTGAACCTGGTATATATCTGCATTTCTTTAGGTCTTTAACTTCTATCAACAATATTTTGCCCCTTTCACTGTAAAGATCTTACATCTTGGATTAGTTTCCTAGGGATGCTGTGCCAGATTTTCACAAACAGGTTCGCTTAAAACAATAGAGATTTATTCTTGCAGTTCAGGGGACAAAAGTTCACAAGCCAGGTATTGGCAGGTTCGTTCTTTCTGGATTCTTTAAGGGGAATCTGTTCCATGCCTAACTTCTGGAGGCTGCTAGAAATCCTTGTTATTCATCAGCCAACCTCTCTGCTTGTGTCTTCACATGGCCTTCCCTTCTAGGTTGCAATGTTGTCTGCTTTTCTGTCCCTTATAACAACACTGCCATTGGACTTAGGGAACAGCCGAATGCAGGATGATTTCATCTCAGATCTTTTCCTTAATTGGATCTGCAAAGACCCTTTTTCCAAAAAAGTTCAGATTCTGGGGTTCCAGGTAGACATATATTTTGGGAACCACAATTGAACTCACCATATGCCTATTTCTGAAAATTTATTCCTAAGTATTTTATGTTTTATGGTGCTATTATAAATGGTTTTAATTCTTTGTTTCCAATGATTTGCTGCTTGTACCTAAAAATATAATTGATGTGTATGTATTAATCTTGTATCTTATGATTTTGCTAAATGCAATTATTACTTCTCGTGATTGTTATATAGATTATTTTAGGATTTTTGCATAAGCCAGCACAGCAATTATAAATACAGGCAATTTTACTTCTTTTTCTAATTATGCCTTTTCTTCTTGCTTTATTACAATTACTAGGATGTCCAGTGAAATGGTGACTAGAAATGATAAAAGCAGGACTCTTTCCCAATATTAGGGGGAAATGATTTTATAATTGGGCATTAAGGATGATGTTTACAATATGTTTGTTTTTTTACATAATGCCTGTTATCAGATTTAGAAAATTCATTTTTTATTCCTAATATACTGAGAGGTTTTTTTAAAAATAAAAAATGAATATGAATTTTATCAAATAATTTCTCTGCATCTTTTGAAATAATGATGTGCTTTTTTCCATTTATCCTACTAATATGATGAATTACCTTGATTTTTTTTTAAGATTTTATTTATTTATTTGACACAGAGAGAGAGAGAGAGATTACAAGTAGGCAGAGAGGCAGGCAGAGAGGGGGGAAGCAGGTTCTCTGCTGAGCAGAGAGCCTGATGCAGGGCTGATTCCAGGACCCCGAGATCATGACCTGAGCCAAAGGCAGAGGCTTTAACCCACTGAGCCACCCAGGCGCCTCTTACCTTTATTTTTAAATACAAACCAATCTTACATTCCTGGAATAAATCCTAATGGGTGACCATGGTTTTGTTGTTTTTGTTTTGTTTTGTTTTTTTTATGTTGCAGAATTTGATTTGTTAAAATTTTGTAAAGCATTTTTGCATTTAAGTTTATGAAGGATATTGGTCTGTGATTGCCTTGTAATTTATTTTCCAATTTTGATAAAAAAATGTTCCCTCTTCTTCTATTTTTCAGAAAGGTTTATAAGATTAGTATTCTTTCTTCCTTGGATATTTGATAGGAATCACCAGTCATACCATTTGGACCTGGAATATTCTCTGTGGGAAGGTTTAGATAATGGATTCAATTGCTCTGAGAGATGTAAGGCCATTTAGATTTTCTGTTTCATCTGTGTCAGTTTTAGCAAGTGTATTTTTCAAGTAATTTGCTCATTTTATCTGTGTTCTGACCTAGTTTTTTTATATGTTAACCGAGATACTTTCTCCTCTTAAAACTTTCCCAGATACCCCCAACAGAAGTGATTTCACATTCTTTGTACTACTACTTTACCTGGTATCATCTGTATTCTCCACCTTCCTTTGTGGTCATCTGCCCATTTATCTCTTCATATACTAAATTAAGGGCCTTGAAGTTCAGTGATTGCAACCTATATATCTTTGAGTCTCTGCCACCTTTTATGGTGCTTGGTACATAATAGATGCCATCCACCCCTAATCTTTAGTCAACCAATTCCATTTACCATTGTCTAATTTATAGTTACACACACGTTTCTTTCTCAGAAGATTATGAGCATCTTTTGCAAAAATGGCAAGTATTATTCAATGTTCATATTCCTTCTATGTCATATATTTAGAATAAGTTTTAAAACTATTAAATAAAATAGACTCATTGAACAGTATAGAAAAATCAGTATTCTATAAACTCAGAAGAGAGGTTGGATGGAAATCAGGAAAGTATGCATCAATAAAGGGAGAGAAATAAGGGAACTAACATTGTTGAGTGCTTACCGTATGCCAGACATTGTCTTAAGCAATTTATATTCCTTGTTATCATTTAACCTTAAAATAAGTAGGCATAGAAAATATTATTATTAGGGTACCTGGGTGGTTCAGTCATTTGAGTGTCCAACTCTTGGTTTCAGTCATGATTTCAGGGTTATGAGATTGAACCCCACATCAGGTTCCATACTCAGCAGAGTCTGCTTGAGATTCTCTCCCTCTCCTTGGCCCCTCTCCTGCCTGCACACACCCATGCGTGCTTGCACACTCTCTCTCTCTCGATAGATAGATAGATAGATAGATAGATAAAAATCTCTCAAAAAAAGAAAATTTGGGGCGCCTGGGTGGCTCAGTGGGTTAAGCCTCTGCCTTTGGCTCAGGTCATGATCTCAGGGTCCTGGGATTGAGCCCCTCATTGTGCTTTCTGCTCAGCAGGGAGCCTGCTTCCTCCTCTCTCTCTGCCTGCCTCTCTGCCTACTTGTGATCTCTCTCTGTCAAATAAATAAATAAAATCTTTTTAAAAAAATAGAGCAAATTTTATTATCCCCATTTTATAAATCAGGAATCTGAGGTGAGGTTTCAAAAAGTGTAGTACTTTGCCCAAGTACACAGAGTTTTAAGTGGCACGTCTGGGTTTCAAGATGCAAGCCTGAATGATTCCATCATCCATCTTCTTGGTTTCAATTTTACTTTTGCCCAGTTGGTTTTCTACAAGACACTTGGTAGATTTTTCCAAGTTACCTTTAAATTCTACCTCTGGCAGAATATTCTGCCAGAGGTAGAATATTCTCTGACTCCCCGGTTGAGTGTTGGAATCACTGTGAGTTTAGAAAAACTCCAAAGTCGTCCCTGAATGCTTATTCTGCCTTTAGCAGGAAATATCCAGAAATGGCAAAGAAGATTCCAAACAGCCTTATCTCAAATATGCTGTGCAACTCCTTGTTGTCTCCCCCCTACTCATCAGCCTTTGTCTATAAGCTTACCATTATTTTGATGATAGCAGATGCAGCCGTTCTGGGTGTGGCTAATTGGGGGCTATCGTTGGTTCCTGAGTTCCTACCCACATGGCCTAAGGGCAGTTAAGAGCCCAAGGTCATGATAACTCAAGCAATCTTCATAGCTTATTGTGAAAGGAGAGGATATTTCCTTACAGCTGATCTTACTTTTGTATATATTCCATATTTGTTCCATTTAGAAAGGTCTGTGGGCTACTTTGTGCAAGGCACATTCTTTCTCCTTTTGCTTTGATAAAAGATATTTGAAACACCAGATCCAATCACATAGCACCTTCGCTACTGCTGACTTAGTTGTGCCTATTTTACGTCTCTTCTCTCTTCACATAATAGTACTCTACGAGTCACCTAATCGGGGTTACCTGTGATAATCAGGCTTTTCCCAATTAGAAATGTGCCTAAGGCACCATTTTCCCCAATACATTTTAGCCAAAGAACGGGGAAGGGGAGGCAGGTTTTTCAGTGATTCCAGTCTATCCGTTGGAACAAGAAGTTTCTGAGGTCTTCCCAATGTGAAAAACAACATCAAAATAATAGCATTTGTTTCTTTATTTGGGTACAATACCATGGTCAGAAACTTGGCTACTTCACCAGAGAAAGTATTTGCAATACATCATTGAAGAGATGACTTAATTCATGCTCATCATTCCCTCTCATCTACCATGGGGAGGGTGATACTTTCATGTGTCAGAAGCACCAGACAAGGGAGCTGGATACATTTTCTCTCTCTTGAAAGTCTAGTCTCTTTTGGAATGACTCCCTTAGGCATCCACAGCTTTAGGTTCTTTCTAAGAAATGAAGCAAGTACTCCCAGGGCTGTTCACACGAGGGAACAAAATCTAAAGAAGTATTTCTAACTTGTCGATGTCAGGGATCACCATAGAGATGTTTCTCACTGTGAAGCAGAAGATACAACTTTTTTGTGGTCTGAGCGTCAGACTGGGTGAGAGAAGGACATTGTTGTGCCTTAACACTAATTAATAATGTGTATTCGCACAAACCTGGATCAAATGATATTCCATATGGAGGCAGAGTTGTAATGAATACATGAACCCTCGGAAGCTGTTTTCAGCTGAGGATTTTCGAGTAGCCACTGGAAATCAAGGGGCGTACCAAGGATAGTAGGAGTTGAGAAGAACAGAAGGGCAGGATGTAATATCTTTTTTTTTTCCACCTCACACTGTGCTTAGACAAAGCCCAGTCTGTATGAGAGCTACCCTATAAAAAGTTGCTGGATGAATAAATGAATGAATGTTTGATTCCAAACATTTTCTTACTTGGTAGCTTCAAATTGTGGTGAATTCATTGTGTTCCATCTGGGTGCTGTAGGAAGCCTTTGGAAGCCTGGGTGCTTTGGAAAGACCTTTCTCTTAGATCTTGGAAACTGAGAGTGTGCCTTGTACTGCCTGGATAGGACAAGCTTCTAGAGGTTCCATTTATCCTGAGGCAGAATGGACCCTCTTCCTTGCAACTGGAAAATTGTTGCCAGTTTCAACAAAGAGACTATACTACCTAAGGAAACAGTGTTTCCTCTTACAAAGTACAATCTTGGCTCCTTTGCCATGAAGGGGGGCTGTTCTCGGAAATGTACTCCAGAGACTTTCTTATTTATAACCAGGATACAAATTGCATTGCTACATAATTCCTCCTGCTGAGGCCCTATGAAAGGAAGGAGTTGGGGCAGATACAGCAAGATAGTAAGACAAATTTCCCCCATTCTTCCGGCTGGACTATGCAGGAGTAAACTTAATCTCAACAAAATGACCCAATTCTTAGCTTGCTTTTCTGCTCGTTTTCACCCATAACACTTCCAAGTTACTGTCTGATTCAAGATGTGCAGAGAAACAAAATGGAAAGAAAGATAAACTGGCCAGTAAAAAGTAAGATGATATTTAATTAAAACTAAGTTTGCAAGTTAATGGGGAGAAAGGGGAATTTTATTAAAAAACAAACAAACAAAAAAACCCAGGGTGATTAAACCTCAGGGCATCATAGCACATCACTATCCTTTTGTGGTTTTGAATGTATTTTATTTGTGCACTGGAAGTAGATATTCCTCATATTGTTAGTAATTGTACTACTAGATTATACTCAACAGTGTGCATCTCTGTAACCTCGTTTACTATTTTCTTTCTGTACTTTTCTTAAGCTCACTTCAGAGGGATGGTTCCTTCACATAAGCTTTCAATTTTTAAATAACAATCCATTTATTTCACTAGGCATCTTTATTTGCTTAAAGTGGGGAAGAATCAGATTGTGACTGTGGTATAAATCAGTCGATCCTGTTCTTTCCTTTACAAGAAACGCTGTGGGTAATAGAAAAGAGAACCGAACAAAATAGAAATTCTAGGAAGCTTTTATGAACTCAGTCATTAGAGTAAGAAGAGCTAAATCCATTGGGGGGGGTGGTGGAGAAGAAAATGCAAATGGTGTTTTTTTAGAGCTTTTACTTTAAGCCACTCTAGTTTTCCCCCCTTCTCTTCCCTCCAGTATTCTGGCCCCACCCAGGCCTAGTCAGAATCCAGGGCTGGGGCACTTCAGAAGTTGGAAGGAGAGTGAGAGAGATGCTCTGGGTTAGCCTTCCCTGGTTGCTTCCCTTCTAGGCTGCAAGAGAGCCTCACTCTGACCTCTTTAAAACTGCATCAGAGAAACTCCTAAATTGTATGGGTCATCCTGAAACTTGATCGATAAAGAATTTTCTGCGTTTAAAATACTTAATCTTAAGAAAAAATAAAATAAAATACTTAATCTTGCTGGGATCTTTTGAGGTAGGAAAATCTGATGAGAAGTAAACATTCCCTCTACTCCTATGCCTTGGGTTCGCTCCTGGAAACATTGGAGGGATGTTTGCCAACAAGTCTTGGCAGTGCTCAAAGATGGCCGGCCAAGTCATAAGAGAACGAGGAGAAGAGGTTTATGTGGTACTGCGTCCAGCATTGTGTATAAAATACAGGTTTCGATGTAAAGAAATCTGTTGCACAAAAACCTTGGGAAACATAGCATCTTCTCTTTTCTTTACTACTCCCCCACACAAGTACCCTGTTCCTCAAAAAAATTTTTTTAGAAAATAAGGAAAAAATAGAAGAGAATCAACATGACCTTAAGGAAGTGAATCCCTTTGTTTTAATTTTCTTTTCCTTTGGCTTTTACATTTTAGAGTTAAGACAACATTTCAGCAGAGAAATGTGGAGAAGGGTAAAGGGAAATCAATAAAGTTATACTGTGACTTTTCCCAGGAGGGAGCTGTGTTAATCGAGAATGTCCTGCTTGGCTATCTATCAAGTCTGAGGAGAGAGCAGGAGGTGATTTTGAAACAGATTTCCCACCTAAACTGGAGGAGATATATGTAAATATACATATATGAACATACATACATGTGTAATTTTTATAAGAGTGGTGTGTATCTGCATGTACACTATTGTACAATCCTAATGTATATGAAAAGTGTATATTATATACACACACATTTAAAAAGTAGATAAGAACAGTTGCTTTAGGTCATTGATGATATTGGACAAAAATTCCTCTAACAGTAGTTTCTGTATATTGATCTAGGATCCTTTTACACTTTATAAGTTTCTCTAATAAATCCTTTGACTCCCAAAGAAGGAATTTGATGTAATAAAGCCTAAAATGACAGATGAAGGGATGGAAATCAGATTTCCTGACCCAAGGCCAGTGGAAGTGTCTTTGACGATGAGGAAGCTTCTAAAGAGTCTCGGTGGGTGATTCGTGTAGTTACTTTCTCTAGTGCCTACAGAAATTTCTAGCGGGTGTGATTTCAGTAAGAGCTTTCAAAAGCCAAGTTGGCGAGGGCACTACCCAATTACATTGGGTCATAGGACCACATTTTCGTGTTCACCAGAAGCGGTGGTGGTTTCTTCTTGGACAGATTCGGACAACATAATTGGGTGGGAGGCAGGATACCTGAGTGTCAGGCCTGATGTCATCTTCAGAGTGTGATCTTGAATGAGTTACCTATACTTTCTGGACATCAGTTTCCTTTCTTATGAAATGAGATGAATAATTCTTGCTCCTTCCAAACAACTTCCTTATTGCCTAAGAATCTCGTCTGAAGATCTTTGTTCTACTCAATGCTCAGATTTTGGAGACCACTGAAAGGTCATCTCCTTTCCCTGACCCAATCTACTGGGATTAATCCCACCATTCTGAAGCCCTTCACATTTTTCTTCTCTCATTTTGGATGTTCAAATTCTGAAATGTTTTTAACATCCGCTAAGATGCTCTATTTTTTTCTTTTTTTAAAAGATATTATTTATTTATTTGGGGGAAAGAGGGAGATCATGAGCAGGAGGAGGGACACAGAGAGAGAGTGAAAGAATCTCAAGCAGACTCCCCCACTGAGCACGGAGCCCAATGTGGGACTCAATCTCATCACCCAGAAACCATGACGTGAGCCAAAATCAAGAGTTGGATGCTTAAACGACTAAGCCACACAAGCACCCCTCTATTTATTTTCTAAATCTAAACTCCATATGTATCATAACTGTTAAGAAAATACTTTTGTAAGAGAATGGAATCTAGACAGAGAGAGGGACTATGGAGTTCTAGAAATTCCCTGGAGGAAATTTCATAGTGCATCTAGTCTTACCCTCTATTTACAGTTGAGGAAGCTAATGATCTGAGAGGTAAAATGTACTGTCCAAGGTTACTGTGACAGAATTAAGTGGAGAACCTATGTCTCTTTAACTTTCGGTTCTGTATTCTTTCCATTGGTTCATGTGTCTTGAGACTACTATAATTAGAAATAGTACCTGAGGGGTGCAAGAAAGAAAGAGAGAGAGAGAAAAGAAAGAAAGAAAGAAAGAAAGAAAGAAAGAAAGAAAGAAAGAAAGAAAGAAAGAAAGAAAGAAAGAAAGAAAGAAAGAAAGAAAGAAAGAAAGAAAAGAAGGAAGGAAGAAAGAGGAAGGAAGGAAAGAAGGAAGGAAGAAGAAAGAAAGAAAGAGAAAAAAGAAGAAAGAAAGAAAAGAGAGAAAGACAAGAAAGTAAGGAAAGGAAGGAAGAAAAGGAAAGAAAGAAAAAAGAGAAGGAAGGAAGGGATAAAGAGGAAGGAAGGAAGGAGAGACAGAGAAAGGAAAGAAAGAAAAAAAGAAAGAGAAAGAAAAAAGAGAAAAGAGAGAAAGAAAAAGACAAGAAAGAAAGGAAAGGAAGGAAGAAAAGAAAAGAGAAAAGAAAAGAAAAAAGAAAAGAAAACCTGAAGTTAAGTAAGCAGAACAGATAAACATATCTCAACCTTTGGTTTTTCCCCAGGGCCAGATTCTAGCTCTTTGTGCATAAACTGACCAACATGGCTTTAGCATCCTCATGAAGGATGGAGGCTTCTTGGTTGCCAGAGCCTCTTCTTTTTGTCCCTTCCTGTCCCATAACCCCCAGCCTAGAATCTGGATCTAATTGAATTCCTATTTTTCCACATCTATTTTGGACATGGTTGCATTTGGTCCGTATTTCATAGCTCTTAAATTCTATCTTTAAGTTGGCTTTACACATCTCTCTTTTTTTTTAAAAGATTTTATTTATTTATTTGACAGAGAGAAAGAGAGACACCACAAGCATGCCGAGAGGCAGGCAGAGAGGGAGAAGCAGGCTCCCTGCCGAGCGGAGAGCCCAATGTGGGGCTCGATCCCAGGACCCAGAGATCATGACCCGAGCCGAAGGCAGAGCCCTTAACCCACTGAGCCACCCAGGCGCCCCGACTTTACACATATCTTATTCAGCATTTACTGGGAGTTTACTGTGTGCCAGTCATGGGCAGTGGGCTGGAGATGCAGAGCCGGATCTCACAGTGTCATGTGTCCTGTGTGAGATATGCTCCCGTCGCATATGCTGGGGGCACTGAGGAAGGAGATTCTGGGATCATCCAAAGAAGTCCAAGAAGACAGCAGATCTGGTGATAATTGCCTCTACTCTCTCGTCCCCTTCCTTATGAGGGCAGAGAAGTTAATTTTAGATGATGGTGTTTTCTAGGGTTCCCTCTGCCTTGTTTTCAACAAAAGAGAAGCTGTATGTAGGATTTTTCCTTTACCTCCGTGTCCACCCCAGGCTTAAACATTCTCACCATGAATCCTCAGAACAAAGCCAGTTTCCTGGTAGCTCAGTCAATTCTAACTGGGTTGCAGAAAACAGGTCCTGGGGGCCCCCAGATATATGAATATACAGGTTAGTTGTGGGGAAGATATTGTTCCCCATCATTTCCTCCCCAACTTTAATTTTTCAATCAATTTTCTTTGTTTCCTTTGGCTTTTAAAAGGCATTGGCAAGATGACGCCTAGATGTTTCCTAGAAACACCCAAAGCTCTGTTCACGTTTTATAACAGAACACTAGCCAGAATTCGTTTGTTTGTTTTGTTTTCAAAGTTCTTCTCCTCCTTCCTCAGCTTAGAATTTTTCTCACGTTTCCATTAAATTTAAGATGTGGATTTTGAGTAATTAAACTCATGGCAGAGGAGGAAAATCATCAATTAAGGATTGCTTGCCTCTGTATAACCAGCGATTGGTCTGTGTTACGTAACACTGTGACCCTAGATTATATTAAGTTCCCGGAAGAGTACAGATGCCACAGCAATTTGTAAAGCGCCTACTATGTGGCAGGCTTGGTGCCAACCAGAGTAAGATCAAAATCACTGCACCTCAATGCAGTACATGGTAAGTATCTGCAGAGCTAAAAGACCCATGGGCCCATAAATTCGACAATTTTCCAGACTTGCGCTAGGTAGTCAAAATATCACGGTGAATCTTGGAAGACTTAAGAATGCCAGAAAATTCACTTAACCTCCCTTCGTTTGGGAGTGTCGATCGCCAACAACAGTTGGTTCGCTCTGTACTTGCCTGGATACGAGTGTACAGTCCAACATTCCTGAAGGGCAAAGCAGGAGACCTCAGAAGGCTGGCCTGGCTCCCTCTTGACATAGTTCCCCCTGGTCTTCATGTCATTGCTATTTGCTGCATGGAGAGACTCTTTGACGAGTGTTGAACTTGCCACACTTAATAATCTCTGAGGTAGCAGTTTCCACCTTTAAAATACGCCTCGATGTCTCCCCAGAGTGCTCCCTATTCATCCCTATTCATCTATCTCCATTTGAACCTTAGCAGGAATTCTGATGCTGCCGAGGCCCCTGAGTCCCTGAAATGTCTCTCAGGCTATGTTCCGGTGTTCCTTTAATTTTATTACTTCTGCACACTCAGTGCTTTTTGAAACTCATCTATTTCACCAAAGCTCAAGTAAATTTAATCGTATCTTTTTGAAGCCCTTCCTTACTGTGCTGTCATTAGTTAATAATGGGGGAGACCAAGAGGCATGGGGTCTGATTATTATTAACGATACCTCAGATTCTCGCGTACTCACTCCCAATGAACTCTAGACGGTTCATACACAGTAGCTCATTTTTCCTCACAACAGCTGGGCTGGGAGACCTAGATTCTATTCTTGGTGCTATAACAACCTTCTTGGGAAAGGTATTTAGCCACTAATTGCCTCAGTTCCCAACTATGAAAAGGGAATAATGATATGAGGATATTTGCTTTTCCCTCTTCTTATCCTAAACCTTTAGCACCTAAATAGTACACACACACACACGCACACACACATCGGAAGAGACAAAGACAAAGTCCAAAAGAGAAGAAGGAGTGTGTCTGTGTCTTGACTTTATTTCCATGATGAAAGAGTGAGATACAGTCCTAGGAGCATGACTGGAAACCTTGAAATCTGAGTTGTGATCCCCTTTCCACTTACTGATGGACTATTGCCTTCAATACCTCTCTCCTTTATATGGGAAAGCACTTAGAGATCCAGAGCTGGTGAATACTATAAAAGGGGCTCAATCTTCTAAAGAGCATTAACTGGGTCAGCAAAGATGTCTCTAGGAACCATGGCATCAGTAAGACTGGATTTAAGATGAGAACACTCTTGGCTTCCAAAGCCTTCCCTTTCCCCAACCTCTCTCCTTGCCCTCACAAGCTCCAGGCTTTGTAACGATTTCAAAAATATATACCAGTAACCCCAGCCCAAGTCACCGGCCTGTATCTTTGGTCTCCTATCATCTCTAGACTCTTGGCCTGGCAATCTCAGTCTTCAGAAGTTCCAGTGGCCGAAATATGCCTCTTTGCTTGCCAGCCTAAACCTAATGACTGAGTGGCAGAGAACCTAGACCAAAATAGAACTTGGCTCTTAGATGACAGGCGTCAGCCAAGAATAATGCTTTTTATAACGTCAGGCTCAGTTCTATTAGTGCACAGGTAATAGAGATCTCACTCTTTAGAAGGGCCCTGATTTTCTCTATTTTTCTCTCTCAGTTTACCCATTGTTCTGTAGGAGTGGGAGCTTCTCTCTTTTACCCGTGGAGACTCAAAAGGCTCTTGAAATGTACTACATAGAAATCGGTGAAGTCAGACCCCAAGGCAATGGAACATAGATTACCTTCCTGAGGGCGTCCCGAATGACACAGGCCCATCAGATAAACTCCAAACCTTGCATAGAGTTCATCTGGAAGCCAAGAAAAGTTCTGTGAAGCTCACCCAATGCACACCCATAAGGAGGCAATGGGATTATTTTATATATTCATATCAAAGATACTATTAAATATACATGCTAAAGACTTCTCTTGCCATTGATTTCCCCTAATATTCTAAAAGGCTAAGGAAAGCAAAAAAAAAAAAAAAATTTTTTTTTTTTACTAGGCAAAAATTCAAGTATGTAGCCAGACATTACTTAGCCTGACACTTGGAACTCTTAGGGGTAAGGGGTATAAAATCAGCCAGATGACTTCTTTTGAGACCACTTGAGCGATAGACTACTGGTTCCAAACACTGCTCCCTACTGGTTCAAAGTCTCATTGCTTCAGGAAAATGGCTTTGCTGATAACGTGCCTAAGGCAGTTTATCCTCCCCTTCCTGGGAATATTTTTGCCAGTTAACGAGGAACTCTTACTGATGGACTTTAGATAGTTCACACCTAAAGTATGTTTAGAGTTTAGGGGCTGGGGTAGGAGGGCTGTGCTTACACATCCAGCTCTCCCTTGAGAGTTGCCAGCAGCCCCCTGAAGGGATGCACCTTTAGAAACTTGAGAGGCGCCGAAATTCTGAAAGCGCATCGATGCTTGTCGAAGGACAGACTGAGCGCCGTCACATTCCGCCTGCCCTCCCCTAGCCCGAGACAGGAATTGTCCAGATGAAGACCAGGCTAGAAGCTAGCCTGCAGAGAATACTGTTTATCCATACTTCGATACTCTTCCCTTGGGCAAAGTAAGGACGTGTCTAACCTTTTTTTCACAATACGTATTATGAAACTCTGGAGCCTTGAGGTCCTATGGTCACAAACCATTTCTAGCTTCTCAGCCTTGTTTTCTGAAATGAGGGCATCGGAGCTGGGTTGCTTATCTCAGATCTGGACTTACCCACACACTTTAAAGTGCAAGAGATCTCCCTCCCTGCCTGTAGCCCAGAATAGTCCTTCACAGCCACGTCATCCTGGACACTTTATCACTTGATATTACCTCCTAATCCACAGATCAGTGAGATTTTAGACAGAATTCGTCTGGCTTCAAACAGAAACAGCCTGACTGCGGAACATTTAGAATGCGTTAAATAGACCAATTTGCTATTTTTCAGAAACACAAATAAACATGGCTCTAAGTGGGACCTCAGCCAGAGTAGAGTCTTCGCAAATAAGGCTGCAATTCACCCTTTATTAAATGTTACTCTTTCAAGAAAAAAGATTTTATTTATTCATTTGAGAGACAGAGAGATAGTGAGAGACAGCACAAACAGGGGCTGGGGAGAGGGAGAAGCAGGCTCCCGATGTGGGACTCGATCCCAGGACCCTGGGATCATGACCTGAGCCGAAGGCAGACGCTTAACTGACTGAGCCACCCAGGCGCCCTAAATGTTACTTCTGTGTGGCTTATGGACAGAGCAGCTTTCCAAGGGCTATTTAGACATGAACTCAGCTCTCTCAAAAAGTTACAGTCAAAGCCACATCAGCATACAAGTCTATTAAAAAGCTTTTGCGACCCACCAGGTACTATGCTGTATACCAGAAACAGAGAAGTGACCATGTGACAATCCCTGTCTCCATTCACCTTGCAGTTTGGGGATAGAAACAGCATAGTCTATGGACAGTGCCAACACCTGGGCACCATTTTCTCTCCTCTAGCTAAGGGAATTACACTCCCTAGCACAGTGCCTGAGATACAGTGGAGTACTCAAGAAATAACGATTGGCCAAAATGAGCTCAATGAAAAGAATGAATAAATGTTAAGGTAGAGGAAGTACAGAGGGCTATGGAAAATACATCAAAGGAGAAACTAGACTAGTTCAAGGGGATGAACTGTGGAAAATGTCAGTTACACTGAGACAAGAGTCAAACGACATCATGTTGCAGAGGAAAGACCGGGCTGACGGGAGTTAGACCTGGTGCAAGTCCTATCAGTGCCAGTGAGAGCTGGGCCGTTTCAACTCTTTCATACCTTACTCCCTGCCTCTGTAAAACACTGGTGATGGCTTTGGAAGACTAAATGAGATATTATTTATCTGTAAGCCTCCGTCACAAAGAAGAACATCAATGACGGCTGTTGGAGGAGGAACAGAGTACAGAACTGCGATGTTAAAGCAAAGAGGACCTAACTAGTAAGGTTACGAGCACAGAGGGTTTGAAGAATGGATGTCGAGGATGAGGTTCAAGTCATGGTGGCCACGGGGAGAGGTGTTCTAGAACTTTTTAGCTCCTAAGCCCAGACAATGGGGGGAAGGGCAGGTGACTTATGGGATTTGTCTTCCTCTTCTAGTCCATCCCGGAAGGCTTTCATATTCACATTTTTTTTTCTTCAAAGATTTTATTTATTTGAGAGAGCAAGTAAGAGAGAGCATGAGAGAGGAGAAAGTCAAAGGGAGAAGCAGACTCCCTGCGGAGCTGGGAGCCCGATTCGGGACTCGATTCCGGGTCTCCGGGATCATGACCTGAGCTGAAGGCAGTCGCTTAGCCGACTGAGCCACCCAGGTGCCCTTTCATATTCACATTTTTACTACAGAATCATGTGGGCTATAGAGGGTTTATACCATTTCAGATCATTAATAATCTGAGGATATTGTGACATGTGGAAACTCGATACAGATTGTGTGTGTGTGTTTATGTACGTATGCATAGAAATACATACATAAAAATACAACCTTTCCCCCTATAAGTTCTTGTAATAATTAGCTTCTGTTGCTTTTATCTTAAATATCCACGAATATTCCAGACCCCTTTCCTCAGTTCTTCCTTCCCCGCATGTCCATTAGGCACTTTCCTGCTACATTCATATAGTTCGATCAGTACGCACACACATGTGTGCACACGCACGCACACACACACCTGTTCTCTACTGTCTTCAGCTTTTTTTTAGGTGAACTTTTGGGAGAGATGACCTGGATCGTCAGCTTTGTTACTATGGGGAGCCAGGGAGGGGGGGATGCGAGCCGCTGGCTTTTGGTTTGGTCTTTCAGTCCCTAACACAAGATACGACTCTAATTTTGACATGGCAAAACCGAGCAATGTCAAACCAGAGAGTGCGAGAGACCAAAGAAAGGGGAATGGCGGGGGCCAAAGATGAAGGACGCTGCGGAGCATAAAAACATTTTAGACATAAAAACTGGGGGAGGGGAGAACTAGAGGTGTTTCCGATGATGGTGGGGGAGGGAAAGCAATTGGTGGGGCCTTTGGAATGGTGCCAGGAACCAAGAGCCAGGGGCGGTGGCAGAGGGGAAGGCCAGGTAGGACAATTAAAACGGAAATCTGGCTCCTTACGGCGCAGCATGAAACGGGGCTACAGAATTTGCTGCGGTGGGAGGTGGGGCCAGTCTGGCACAGTCTGTGGATTTGAAAGGAGCTGGGCGGGTTGGAGAATGCCAGTCAGCCTTTGTAGTTCTGAGCTCAGAGAAGGGGTGACGAATACTGGGCTTCAGGTCAGAAGCCTGGCTTGGGTGGCTTTTGGAGAAAATTTCCCTCTTCTCCCAAACTCTTAAAATGCACTCATCACACTGGCCTCCAATCACAGCATCACCACGTGAACTGGAGGCTGTCCTCTAGCGGAGGTCTCGGCCATGGTACCTGTGGGCTGGCTGATGGGTCTCCTACTCCCTAGACATCCTAAACGGGGCTGAATACAGTATCTTTTGCATATTTCCCTTCACCCTGCCCACATGCTTCCCATCTCCCAGACTCCTAGGGTTAATCCCCAGGACAACCTTGCTTTGAAAGAAAAAATGTGGTGAGCCTCCTAGAAGATTTGGATCTCAGAAGTCTGTCTGTCCTGCTTCAGCCAGATGCCAGACAGCCGGCTCAAGGAGATGGACATTGACAGAGAAAGAAGCAGTAAGTTTTTGTTGTTGTTTCTTTTCCAGGCATAGTTGCCCTCCAGAATTAAGGCCCCTGAAAGCCCAAGGCTTTCTTTTCTTTATTTTTCGTCTTTCCTTTTCGTTTCTTTTTCTTTCCTTTCTTTCTCAGCAGAAAGAAATAATAGCCCCTTCCCATCTTGGGGCTGATTCCCCAAAGCAATTGAATTAGAAAGTGTTTCTTCATTGGTGTTCTTGGCTGGGGTTAAAACTATCTGAAGTTGATGTGTGTGTGCCTATTCCCAACACTGTAATATTTTAAAATGTATCTGCATTTGTTAAAGTAATTTGTACTGGTTGTTCTTCTCCAGAATAAATACTATATATCTGGCTGATTGATTGTAATTATGATGAATTTGGCCCGGCACTTGCATGGATGTCTTCTTTGAGGATTTTTGTGTGTATTTGCTGCTCATCAAAGGGAAGGATAGAAGAACTTTGGAAGGAGGGTGTGGTCCGGCTGATTCAGCTTCCTTCCCGGCCCATCCCTGACTCCTTCCCTCTACTCCTCCCTCTCCGCATCTGCTACCCTGCCTCCTCAGATCCACCCTGAGCCAGCTGTCAATGAAATGGCATTTACCTTTCGTTTCTCTTGCCACCTGTGTTAGACTCAGGCAGGTAGGAGACCCCTCCCCACCATCAAATTCATTACATTTGTAATCCCAGCATTTTTCCAGAACAACACAGAGACCAGACTATTGCTTCCATTCCTTACGCTTCTCTCATCCTGGGATTATTAGCCAAGATAGTAATAACAATAATAATACGGTATTTAGAAACTCTCTAGCGCATTTCATCTCTGAGAGTCTTACAGATGTTAACTAATTAATCCGTGCAAGAGAGGTAAATATTATCAACCACAATGGAATATACATATGTATATGCTAAGGACAGCAAAATAGTCCGCGTATTTATCACGGTTCACTTGATATAGTAACTGGTATTTTTAAAACACCCATCATAGATACAATAATTAGAGATGTGCTTTTGTTAACAAAACCACTACCCATTTCTAGCGTACCCTTGGGTACTAAATAATTACCCACTTTGTGTGGTTATCTAGCTCACTAATTACCCACAGAAATTGGGGTCAGGTGTTAACTGCTTGAAATAAGTATCCTCCAAAGACATCGCTGAGTTGTATAGAGAAAATGATGTGTTCATAGCAAAACTTTCATAACTCATATATTTGTATATCTTTGTAAGTGGAGCGAATACAGGCCGGGGCAAATGAGCTTAGCACATGAAAAATCGTGCTGCACTCTTGTTGAGAAGGTAGGGAGGTTTAGGAAAGTCGCAGGAAATTTCATCCTCGGTTTCCCTTTCCTTTCTGAAGATGAGTGAAAGGACACGAGTGCCAGAATCTGCCCTTCATATGCAAGCACGCTAAGACAATTGGTGATTCTGGTTAGGAATGATTCATTTTGGTGGTACAGGGAGGCACCCAGTGAGTCAAAGATTTTTTTTTTTGACAGCTCCACCCATTATGATTATTCTAGCATGTTTCTTTTTTTCTCATCAGTCTAGTGCAAACACACTATTAGCCAAATCTGAAAAAGATTCTAACCCAGTCACCAAGCCTGCCAACCATCTCTTTTTCCTTCCCAATAATGACCAAAAAAAAAAAATATATATTAAAGGGAATCCAACACTATGATTGTAAGTCTTTCTCTTTCTGCATGGATATGTTCTCCCCTCCCCTCCCCTCCCTTTCTCTCTCCTCCCCTCCCTTCCCCTCCTATCCTCTCCTCTCTTCTCCTTTCCCTTCTTCCTCTCTCTGTGTCTCCTCATTTGTGCTTTTCCTTCTCCTTTTCCTTGGCCTCCAGCTGTGCTTCTACAGGTCTCACAGTGAGAGACAAAGCACAGCATCTGAGTTGAGCACAAAGAAGCTACCTTTAAAAAACATGGACTTGGAGGAAACCTGCATCCTCCGATGCCTCCCTCCCTTTCTCGCTATTTACAGAACCCAGCCTCATACTTAACACAGCCCGGTGGCCTGTTGTCTGCGTCATTCTAGCCGGGAAAATCGGGTGAAGATGGCCATATACCCACTGTGTGTATAGATAGGTAGAGACCCCGATTTTCAGGAGCTACCTGTTTTCCGGGATCAACGTGTAGCCGAGCTTTGAAAACGCACGCCAACAGACATGATGGGAGAGGCTCCCCTGCTCAGCCCAGGATGTCTTTCATTTTTATCTGGTGCCACTTTTTTTGTCATCGGAATGATTACTTATCATTATCAAGGGGCTTTAGGCTGATCAATGGAGTGTGTATGTATCTGATGGACATCTGAGGAGAAACCCTTCAGAAAGAAGGAAAATGTCTGCAGTGGAAGTAAAGGGTTAGGATGAGCTACAGTGACTGATGAGTTCATTTCAAAATCCACGGGCACGTAAGTGGTAAATTAGTACATGCGGCAAACAGAGGCAGCGAGCAAAACCTCCCATCGAAAGGAAAGAGATTTTGAGCATTGTAGTCATCTCACGCCTGAAAAGAGTGCGTATTTTAAATATAGATTTGAATCACTGCTCTTTTATCCCTCTACGTGCCGGTTTCAAAGAAGTATTGGGGCACTGTTGACTTTCCATCCGTGAAGAAAACCCACCAAGATTCACGAAATGTACCACTAGCACTCCAACATGCCTAGGTGTTTTAAATGGCCGTGGGATGCCGAACAATTAGGCAGAGAGAACTGCACTGTGGTCTCTCTTCGTCACTCCTTCCTCTCCTTTTTTTTTTTTTTTTTTTCCTCCCTTCTAGAAAGCGTGATACCTGATCTCTGGGTCTAGCAGGCTGAGGATTTTTCTGTATTTGTATAATACAATGTCTGGCCTTCCCCCTGACCTGCTGGTGTATTTTTGGCCTCATTAGTAGTCAGAAAGATGCTTTCGTGCATCCGGGGCTGCGAGTGAGGATGAGACACTACAACGGAGAGAGGGAGTGAGCGCGAGAGGATATTAGAAGGGAGGCTTGTCTCCAAGATATGGAAGGAAGTGAGAAATGACAGGACCGCAAGCTTTGTATGGAGGATCCTGGCAGGGCGGGGGAGCGGCGGGGAGAGCCAAGTGGATTCTCAGAAAAGGAGGGAAGCCGCGGAGGAGCTAAAGGTGATTAGAGGGGGATATTGATTCCTTATTCTGCCAGAGATTTAAGCAGGCATGCGAGGAATCTGCACTATGGTTGGCAAAAGGAGACCCTGTAACCAGACACTCGGGCTTTCCAGGAGCCCAGGGAGAGAGCCGAGAAGAAAGGGGGCAGTGTGGTCTAGGGAAATTCAACTTGTCGCTGATTTGTGCCTGATGCTTGCTGTCCGTCAGCAGCCTCCCTTACAATCTTTTTTTCTCTCTCTCCCCTTTTTTTCTTGCCTTCTCCTTCTTCACTGAAGCCTAGGGGAGCCAGCAAAGATTAAATGTGCTTTCTCAAAGGCAGCCACTTCATGCTGCTATGTCGAAAGGGCCATTATTATTATTATTTTTAATAGTAAAAGAAAACGGGAGAGAGGCTGAGACAGAGAGAGAAGCCAGGTAGGCTGATGACGGACTAGCTTTTCTGGGAGGAAAAGGAAAGTGAGAGAGAAAGGAGAAACCCTGAACTGAACCGGACTGTCGTGCCTGAGAAGAACCTACAGAGGTGAGAAAAAAAAAGTTGTCTTGAAGATTGGGGGGTGGGGAGGCTGAATAGACCCTGTGCAGAGGTGAAGGAGGCATAATTTAGCTGTCTTGCTGGTATGATTCTATTTTAGAAGAGGGGGGCGATGGGGAAAGAGCCTGGAGCTTTAATGGTTTTTAGTTGCATATGGAAATATAGACCAAATAGTTAGCATTTTTACTAAGTGCTGGAGGCCCCTCCAATGCCTTCCTCACAGGGACTGCTTTGTCATTCTCTTTGACTAGCCAGCCATCTACCTTGCTTAGGCTGGAATAAAAGAAGAAAAAAAGGAAGGAAGGAAAGGAAGGAAGGAAGGAAGGAAGGAAGGAAGGAAGGAAGGAAGGAAGGAAGGAAGGAAGGAAAAGAGGGAGGGAGGGGGAGGAAGGGAGGAGAGAGAGAAAGAAAGAAAGAAGAAAGGGAGAGAGGAAAGAAGGAAGGAAGGAAGAGAAAGAAAGAAAAAAGAGGAAAGAAAAATCTTAAAAGAGTCATCTACCCACCCAGTCCCCCTCCCTTCCCTTTGGATTTTGGAGGCGGCACGGGAGCCCCTGGCACAGAAAAGCCCAGCTTCCAGGCAGACGGGTGGGGGGAAAAGCGACTCTCTCCCAGGTACAGAACCGGTAGCTTCTGCGAAGATGGAGGGGAATTAGGTTTCTGATTCCTCTGAAATATTGGCAAAAGGCTCCAAGGGTTTGGCGGCGGGAGTGGGGCGGGGGAGACGGATCTCCCCAGCCTGCACCCACCCCTCCCCACCTCGCCTCCCAAATGACAGCCTGGTGCTGCCTGTGAGGGATTTGGCCTTGGCTTCAGCCAAGCAGCTGATGCGGCCGAGGCCCCGCTTGCAGGACTGACGACTGACGGGCAAAGTGCACGCTGAAGGAAGAAGGAAGAAATTTTTTCTTTAAAGCAGCTCTGGGGAGGTTTCTCAGTCTTTAAAAAAGAGAGAGAGAGAGAGAAGAAAAAAAAGAAAATATTTTTTTAAAAAAATTTTTAACTGAATATTTTCAAAATTTGATCGGTCTCAGCCCCTCCCTGCACGTCCCCCAAATTGCCTTTTTTTCTCCCTTGTCAAAGCATAAACGACAGAGTTACAGTCTCTAGATTTGGTGTAGCGCTTCCTGCCCCCGCCTCCCCTCCCCGCCCCGTTGTCGGTTCTCTATTGAAACACCTCGCCCAGGCTCGCGCACTGCGAGCTCACATTTCCCCCCCTAGCTCGGAATGGTGTTACGGGAGGCTGCAGTCGGGCTCCGCTTCCAAAGGGTGAGTTTAAAACACAATTCGTATTTATACTTTCATGGCCTCCGAACCCTACTTCTTGGTCTTCTCCTTCTGAAAGCCTGATTTCTATGATTTTGCATGCGGCATGCTTGCCCAGGGGGAAAGAGCTGCCTCATATTTTCCTTACCGTCAGCTGTGCTAGTTGTTAAGTTCAAGCTTTGAGAGGGCATTTTGTCCTTATTGTAGACCATGGGTCTTAAAAACCTCAGCCTTTCTGGGTCTATGCAAATTATTTTTCATTTTAGTCAAACTGCTTTGCCCAAAGCTTCCAAGAGTTTTCTGTGATAGACATGCAGTTGTGTGTTCAGGTATGTATCTATGTCCAAAGATCCTGCGTGCGTGTGTATGTATGAATATATTCTATTTACATGGAATCTAAATTTTGTGACCTAAGGAAGCTTCGAGAGTGAGGGAGTACCCTGCCACCTGTTTGTTGCCTTTTGGTCATGAACCTGGAACAGAAATTGCCTGTCATTCCTGTGTTGCTTTGCTTTGTCTCAAGAAAGAACAATTTGTTTGCGCTCCTCTCAATCCCTGAGACCCTAACTTGTGATGTTTACCGTTTAAATCCACGGGTTAGGCTCTTGGGAGCTGCGAGTCGTGCCTTGGCATCCTGGACCTTTGGTGGAACTTTTCTCTTTAAAGCAAAAACACAAGAAAAGAAAGTTTTCTGAAGTGATTGAGGGCACCTCTGAGGTTTTCATTGTTAGATGGGGTCAGGTGACCCGAAAGTGGCAGCTTCGGATTTTTGTTAAAGTAGGTATATATTCTGCTATAAGAGTGTGTCTGCTGCTGCGTGTGTGTGTGTGTGTGTGTGTGTGTGTGTGTGTGTGTCAATTACTGGTGCCTGAGGCTTGTGGAACTCCCCTCCCATGGTCTATTTCTTGAGAGCAACACGCAGTACTATCGGAGTGAAACAAGAACAGCTTAGGACCTGGTGCTTGACCTCAGAACATATTAGCTGAAGTCCCAGCATGCCCCGTGCCTCCAACTTTTAAGCTCAACAGTTAATCTTAAAATTGTGTCCAATTAAAATGGGCATGTGGACATGTTATACATTCATACTCACATGTATGTGTCATATATGGCTAGACAGTGAACACGCAGACGCAGATGGGGGCAAACCAATAGTTGGGGCTCAAATATTAACAGGCTAAAAATTCTTCTCTTGCCATTCTACACGGAGGATGAAATTTACGGCATTCATAAAGATTCGATTTGTATTGCTTTGCAAGATTTAAAAAAATAATAGGAGTGATGTAGCCTCCTCATTGGGCATCTGTTTTAAAATGTTACGCACTGTGAGTTTAAAAGTAATAGGGATTAGAAATATATTTTCTAAATATATGAATAGAAAGAAATAATAGCATACATACAGATGGAATTATTGTATCTTTGGGAGTAATCAATGCCCATTACTCTTCATTCGAAGATTGGAAAAATGTTATCAGGATTTAAATTCAATCCCACAAAGTTATTTATAATTCCAAACTATACATTTAAAATAATCTTCTCTGAAGGTAATTGTTTACCTAGTTTGCAGTTTTCTGAAAACGTAACTTTTCGTGACAGAATAATTTTGGTGATTCAGATCGTTCTCATAGTTGGAGAAACAGTAACTTAACCTTTCCTTTGTTGCGCAAAATTCCAATATACAATTTTATTTAAACTGTTTTGGTATCCTTGGGCCAACATTCATCTTCTATTTTTGGAAAATACCTAAATCAGTCCTGACTTCAAATGCTTTCTTCTTTTAAAGACTCTATATTGGCTCTAACCTCATTTTATACGTGTAGTCGAAGGTTAAGGAAACTGTTCTTTTCCCGTGCGTTTTTTTTTTAAGTGTATATTGCAATTTCAGTCAATGATTCCAAATCGTAGTCAAGAAACCATTTTGTATCAGAAAACTGATTCGAGAAAATGAACCGTGCAACAATTGCACCATGTCTTTTGTTGAGACCTCTTGTGTAGTTGTACTATTTAAATATTACTTTCCAGCTTTTGGTAGCCTGAATATGCTTCAGAGAAAAGACTTACTTGATTTTTCAAGTCATCCTTTGGTTTCCATACAATGGATTAATGATTTTTCCCCATCTTAGCAGACGTGGGTGCATAGGTATTTGAAAATTGTGGAAGGAGATCTATTTAACTTATGGATATATATTATCACATGATTCATATCAACTGTTTGCAAAACATTTGGTGCTTTACGAAGTCAAAATATATCTGCAGTTAATTCTATGAAAATGTATGCCTGGGCCAATAAAAACATGCTGGATATCATTCTTCTGTGATTTTAAAGGGTAACAGGATAGTAATTTAATACAAGTGATACAGTTTGTATTCCAAGACACTCTTTTGGTTTTTTACATATTTTCAAGTGGATCGCTCATGCACTGAGGTTGCCATCACCACTGATCACACGGGCATTTGGGAGTGTACTACGACACACAGGAATTTTGTATTTCAGCGGGGGACCGCTCCAGTGTTAAGGGCAGGTTTCTCAACACCCCTTCTTCCTCGTGGAGCCCATCAGCGAAGTTCAGTGAAATGAATAACATAATTGGTGGTTGGTTCAATCACTTCCAGTCTAGACTAGCCCAGACGCATCAATTAGAGAGAGCTGTCTTTTAAAGGGGGAACGCAACCGAAACAAGCAGGGCATTATTGATACTGATCTTTAAAAGTGCAAATCCAGCTTGGCAGATAAAAAAAAAAAAAATAAGGCGGGGAATTGGGGTGGGGGCGGTTTGCGTTGCGGGAAGAAAAGAAAAAGACGTGAACTGGAGCTTTCAGATACAGAAGGACAGGAAGCTTGAGAGAAAAGGCGTGGATAATGAGTGCAATGCAATGCAGCACCTCCTTGGAACACACAGTTACAATTCAGTTCACAGGGCATACTGGTTCACCATATTTTTAACTAGATTCTCCCCCTCCTCCTTTTCTTTTCTTTTTCTTTTTTTTTTTTTGCCTCTTTCCAAAGAAGTTCCAGCTCAAAACCAATTCTGTTGGAAATTTAACAGCTCTAGGAAGCTCTACTGAGAAGAAAACCAAGTAATACGAACCAGCCAAAACTCCTCTTGCAACATTTTTCCCCAAAAGAAAAACACAGAAGATGTTTATTTTTGAGTCTCTAATTCTACCTTAAAAAAAAAAAAAATCAACAGTACTAATGAACAGCACTCATTTTAAATCCAGCACCTGGGAGCTAATTTTATGGGCAAGACACCTTTAGGTAAACAGTTTTCTGTCGAATACAGTAAAATGATGAAGAACGTAACAAAAGGCTTTGGTTAATTTGGTGGTGGGGGGGGGTTGGTTTTTGATGGAGGAAAAAAAACAGATGATTTAGAAAGCGTTAGGAACACATCAAGCCCCAGGGAAAGAAAATGTTTGATTGGTATTAATTAAAACACTGCTAATATATTCTAATAAAATCAAATTTAACATTCTAAACTAATCCGCTTGGTATGTCAAAGGAAAAGAAAAGTATTATCTTATTTGCATCTCTACTATCCAAATGCATTTGCTCATTCAGCAGAATTAATTTTTATCACCAGCCTGTTTAATCTCCTCACAGATTTAGTCAAACTTATTCTTTCAAACTAAAAAGGATCGGGGGGGGGGGTGCGGGGGGGGTGGAATCCATGGAAGGTGTTGGAAAGACTAGCGACTGTATTTAGCACTGGCTTGATATTTTACCATGTCCTTTTCTCTTCATTTGCTGTAGCGGGGTGTGGAGGAACCTGTG
>CM052815.1:77640468-77706083 GCA_028533885.1 Nasua narica
TTGAGTGGCATTTATTTACATGACTGATGTTGCTCCATTGATTAATATCTCATTTATTTCTAATTTCAGAATCTGTTTTATTACAAATTCCTCATGCCAAAAAAAAAAAAAAAAAAAGGCTCTCACGCCACACACTAATTGCTTCTTCTCAATTATTTGCAACTGTGGTCCCCCTAACAGAAAGTGGGGAGGTGAAACGTAAAATTTTTTTCACTAAGAACTGAGTTCTTTGTTTCATTTTTTAAGCCAAAATTTCTACAGAAAAAAATGTATATTTTCCGAAATGACGAGTTTCGTGCCCTTTATTGTTAAACTCTCACAATGGGTAAAACTGTCCCCAAATGACATCATAGCCAAAATGTTTCTCCTCTCATTAGTCTCTCATGACTATGATATCGTATGTAAATAAGTGCCCAACACAAAAAAATGAATGGGCCAGAAATATTGAGGGCCACATTTGTGTATTTCAAAAGTGCGGAATTCTGCCCAGTCTCAAGGAGATGGAAACTACCAGACTACAGTCCTGATGATACTGCCTTTTTTGCTCCATTGCCTTTTTCAGTTCTTCAGCATAAAAGAGCAATCGCAGTTCGGTTTCACATGTATTGTTCTATAATCCAGGCAATAAATGCTAATTAGTAATGCTCAAGGATCCGACCATTCAGAGTAATTATCATAATTTACTTCTTCCTTGTTAAAGACATTCCTTGCTGATTAAAAAAAAAAAATTAAATCACTTCCCCATTGCCCCGCAGTGGAAATGCACTGGAGAGATGTCCAAGGTATAGTAATATCGTTCTAGCTGCCTTCGAAGTCACCGACATGTGCCTCTTAGCTTATTCCAAATGGAATTGCAACTTAATTTCTAAAAAGAGATTCATGTAAATGCATAAAGTTTTGCGTGTGCACCAGGAATGTATGATTTTATTTTACAAACCCCAAGGCTCCTCCTTCCCGGCCCACCCCCTTTCTAAAACCACTTACTGAGCAGAACAAAGGAAACTGCTAACTATAGAGGCATCATTAAGTGTGAACAGCAGCAGCATGATAAAGTATGTGATATGACAACATATTTCATTGCACAAAAGTACAGATAATTAAATAATTCAATAGTAACCCTGACTAATTAGCAGAAAGATCTTTAAGGAGGAATCAAGAAAATGGATCCAATCAATTTGAATAATACGCTCCATTCTCCAAGATCACAAATATATATTTGGTTATTTGATAATGGATTGATTCATACAGAAGGATGAGGACGAATGCCTGTTCCTCAAATTGGAGCTTTGATCTGGCATCCTCTTTAGGACCAATTAATCGTATGTTCTAGAAGAGCAGAATTTAATGTAGGGTGCTCTGTTTTCAGTCAAAGGGGTAATCCTCCGTTAGGTTGCACATTTCTCTTTTATCAGGTGTTATAAAAATTCGTCAACCCCTTCGCTTTTCATATCGTTGCCTCGGAATATATGTATGAAGCCTCCCCCACATTTTCTAATGCAGATCGTGTTTACGTTTGCTTCTTCTTACTTGAAGCAAATAAGGATCCCATGCACAGAAGGCATAGGATAAATAACCGTGCTGAATGTTATATCTGGTGGAATTGCCCCCCCCCTTGCTTAATCTATCAAGGTAATTTTCCCAGTTTCATTGTTCGTTGGTCCTTTCAGGGAGAGTTTCGGCTTTTACTTGAGAGTTGTAAGCACATTAGAGGAATAATTCCCTCTGGATACTATAGAGAAGGAGCCACCTGCAAAATGTTGATGCTGTTATTGAAATCTCAAGTGGAATCAGCTTTCAAAAAATTAGATATTAGATGCATCCGATATAATTTGCAATGTGTAATTATACTAATGTGTATAGAGTTGTGTGTTGCTTTACATGTTGCCTACTTGAGATTTTTTTTTTTCATGGGCATTTCTCATCATTTGAAATGGCTCCTGAGTAGAATGTTCTTAAAATCCGCTTTCAAAAAACAGTCCTTGCTAATTAATATAAGAATACAAGGGCTCTACGGTCTGTGTTCTCGTGCAAGAATGAATGAATGTGTGTGACCCAGATATTGGAAAGTAATGATCTCTAAGAGCATTGTCTTTGTGGACCCTTGAATTAGTTGTAAAATATTGCCTGCTCTTGACGGATTTAGTCTTCATCCAGACTTTGGACAATTGGTGGAGTAATGGAGAATATTAGAATAGTAAATCTTATTCATAAGAAATCCATTTCCTTTACTGGGATGAGATAAAATGCCAGGGAAATGGCTTTAGGCAGAGATCATTTTAATTTAATCAAAGTAACCAAAATCGTAACAGTAATAAACAACTTATTTTCCATTTTTCCTCCATTTTGCATGGTGCATGCCGAATCACTGAAACTCTGCCTCAGGTCATTTACACACTAACATCAACTTCCCTTTTGGCGTCTCGACATGGTGTCCCATTGGACTGAAGACCCCCTCCCCCCCAAGGAGCTGGCCCCCGAAGAGCTAGCTATTAAGGAAAAATCCAGGCAGTGAAACAGTGAGTTGATTGGTCAGCCTGGTCCTTGGCACTTGCTATACGCTCAGTAGGTGAAGAGGATCTTGATGCAAATTTGGAGAATCATTACCATCAGATCACAGAAGGACCCTGAGCCAGGCTACACAAGGGTCCCGATTTATGCTTACGTGTTTGGGAGACAAAAAGGATTCCAAGGGTGGCTCATGTTGAGATGATACAAGATATTAGTCATTCCAATTAAGTAGGCAGAGGCCCCAAAGAAGGCTGATTTGTTAAACGTTTGACTCATAATAGACACCAAAATACGGTGGTTCATATTTTTCTGCTATTTATTCTGCAAAATACATTTTAATGGTGGAGCCCATGTTCTAAAGGGGGCATTTTGCATGGGCTGTATTCATACGACACCAAAGCAGGGCATTGCTTTACTTTTCATTTGCTCAGTTTGCTCGCGTATACAAGGACTTGCCATTATTATGCTAACCCGAAGGAGTCACCACAACATTGTGTGCAGCGTCCTTCCTGACTCCAAGAACATTTTAATTTATTTTCAAACGAGTCTTCCACATGTGTATCAAGAGCTCAGTGCCCCACCTTCCCAATCCATGTGCACAAAATATGGTTCTAAAATCTGTAAGATAACGTTTCTAATTTCTCATCCAAGATCAGGTGTGGCATGCTTGAGCATAACAGAAAAATACCTGTTAAAAATGTGTAACACTGGGTTACTTATTAGGTTTTAGAAAACAAATATACCTGCCATCCGGAGACCCATCTTCAATGTATTCCAAGTGTTTAGGGCAGATCTGTGGCAGTAGATCAGTGATATGGGGTAGTGTATCCCTTTGGCTGTGCCTAACTCATTATGCTTCTTCATTGTGCTGGCATAATGAAGAGGCTGACAATAAAGGCTTTAGTTAAATTAAAATCCACCTGCAAAGTATATTTCATTCATAACAACTTTCGTAGAATAAAAGAAACATTAATACACTTCTCTCCGAATATCCTTTTCTGCACAATGAGTGGGTGGGATTAGTTGGTCTCTAAATGTTTTTACGGCTTTAAGAATTTTTGAAGCTACTCTAAAATACAGAAATAGAAGAACAATTCCAGGACCCTTGAATCCGAAGTCCGTTTGTACCAACAGTTGTCTTTTAAAGTTATATTTGATTCCACCTCCAGGTGCTTTATTTACTAACATATTTTGCCTTGCTGCTAAAACAGTAAAGGCTGAAGTTCATTTTCAGGAAGGGCAGTGACAAAAAAAGAGGAACAGCTGAAGAATGAAAAAAGCTACACAGTGGGAGAAGGAAATTCTTGATCTGACTTCTAAGCCCATGTCCTTCAGCATTAACACAGAAGAAACCCAGACAAGTACCTGCCTTTCTATTTTAAGACCATATTCTTTGGTCCTTCTGCCTTCATTTAATTTCTTACAGCGTGGTTTTGTTTTACCCCATTGGGTTGATGCCTTTGAGTTTCACATTTCCCTTTCCACTCGATTCATCTGAATCATGTTAATATTCCCTTCAAAACCCACAATAGTCACATTAACACACCACGTTTCCCAAATTAAATCTTAACATGTTCAAAACCTCCTGAAAATTGCCCTGCCCTATTTTCTAAAGCCACTCCGGACGTACAATCTCTCCTTGAATTAAGCAAGCCTGCTCTTCCTGGCTTCCAAGTCTTTGAATGAGCTCGCACCCTGCTTTCCTCCCTGCACACTCTGTCTCTGCCACACATACATTGCAGAACCCTTTCTCTTCTCTCCTTCTCTCCTCCCTTCCACCTCCATTCTGTCTTCCTTCTTCCCTTCCTTCCTTCCTTGTTCCATTTCTCTTTTCCTCCCTCCCTTTTGTTCTTCCTTTCCTTTTTTCTTCCAGTGGGCACACTGTGTCATGCTCTGAGCCGGGCCCTAGAAATATAAAGACAAATACAAGGAACTGACATTAACTCCTAACAATTCCAGTGACTTTATCCGCCTCTGTATTGCTAAGCCCATCTGTCTCCACAATCATTTTATTTTGCCTTTGGTCTTTAGAGTTCTTTGAATTTGTCCTTAATGTCCTGCGATCTTTTGTTGTTTTCCTCCGTGTCCTATTTCAGTAAGTTGTCCGTTGGATAAACCTGAAGCTTTTCTTACGGAGCGTTTTCTCCCAGAGTGATTAGCGTGGGGTGCTTACACATGCAAGCAGTGTTGTTGCTTGACTGATCCTCCAACGACGTGAACAGTGAGAGAGCACTACATCTTTGTGGTGATGCAGCATTTCGTGTGTACTTAGAAATAGCATGGCCCCCCAAGTATCCTTATGTTTACTTATTTCTATCAAAGAGTCAATGTGATAACTTTCTGTGACATGTTCTGTTATTTTTTTAGTCGCGTTGATGTTCCTTTCAGCTGGTCCTATAGCCCCCCTCCTCAGGAAGGTCTCCCCAGTGAAAGGACATAAACGGCCCTGGACACAGCTGCACTGGGGGACGCTCAAGCCAACTATGAAGTTGAAACAAAGGAAATGATCACCTGAAGACACCTCTCCTGCTAAGCAGCACCCCCAAATGATGAAATTTCAGGCAGTAGAACTCCCAGAACACAAGGCAATCTTTTCAAGAAACAGAGAAAAAACTTCACAGTGACATCTAGATTTCTAAAGAGCCAAGGACTTTCCCTTCCTCGTGTGTATTCCTCTGTTTGTATTTTAATTCAGTGTGACATTCATTTCTAAAATATTTCCCTGGTATGGATATGCTTATTAATGCACCAATTTTTAAAATAGAAAATCACACAAACGTGTTCATGTTTTAAGGAACAAAATTAATGTTACAAGTAGGTTGATTTTAAGCCACACACGGTTTGATCTGAAGAGTGACTTAAAGGAATATAATGTACTTTTGAAATAACAAGGAAATCAGAAGCAACCCAAAGGCTAAAATAACGGTGGAAACTCATAAGGCAGCTGAGAAATACCACATTATCCCACCTGACACCAACCAGTTAACTGTTCTTTTAATCAAGCAAGATAGGTTCCGAAGACATGGTCACTGCTTCTAAAGAGTGTAAATCTAGTTCTATAGGGATACATAAACTTTTAAAAGATAGTACCAAATCAGGTCTATAGATGTTAAGACCATAACAAAACAAAAGATATGAACAAAGAGCTCAAAGAAGGTCACCATTATCTGGCAAAACTAGTCTGTTGAGGGAAGAGCGTTCCCAAAGGAAGAAAATAAAAGACGAATCTTAAAGAATGTTGAAGATAGAGGTGCACCTGTCTGGCTCAGTTAGTAGAGCGTGTGACTCTTAATCTCAGGATTGTGAGTGTAAACCCCACATTGGGCATGGAGCCTACTTAAAAAAAAAAGAATATTAAAGATTTAGATAAATAGAAAGGAAAGAGAAAATAGAGTCCTTTAAATGAATGCAATATTGTGAGCAAAGCCTTAGAAGAAGGAATCTATCTGGTGAATTTAGGGAATTATGAATATACATGTCTAGTCGACATTCGGTGCCAGTGTATATATACATATACAGTAAGGACTTCACACCCCAACTTCCTCTCTCTCACCCTGGGTGTCACCTAGAACTATCATCGTATTTCTTTGCCATTAAAGCAAGTGACAGTGATTGGTGGTACTATGAGAACTTACGATTTTTCTGTTAACTTAATAATAATTGGTATTTGTTGAGTTCTTACTGTATGTTATGCATATGAACTCACTTAAGCCTGAGACTCAGAACAATCCTGCAAAATAGGTATTATTATCCTTGTTTTAAAGATAAGGTGTAAGGAGGTCAAGTAACTTGCCAAACTTCCATGTACAGGGTTCACATTCAGAACTGTGATCACAAAGTTCGCGTTCTAAAGCACTAAGTCACAATATTGGGATCCATGTTGGAATATGACCACTTGAATATTCCTTGATAGTTTCTTATGGTAGACAAATACCTTCGTTAGTTATTCCCTCCATTTTTTCAGTTTTCTGCTCAAATCACGTTAGAATGATGGAAAGAATTTTCATAATAGAAAATTGAAAGAATTGGGAAATAGAACTGATCGGCATTTTAGGCCTTTGTTTTGGCTTTTACTGTTTTTTTTGTGTTTTGTGTGTGTGTGTGTTTTTGTTTTTGTTTTTTTTTTTTTTGCCAGACGTTAAGGAAATTGTTCACTGTGTTCTGCATGAAATTTCAAATTCTTGAGAATTAAAAAGAGAGGGGGGCACTTAAAGGTCATCTGTTGCCATGTGCTTTTCTACAGATGACAAATCAAAGTTAGAGCGACTTACGGAAGATCACACATTTGTGTTTGCCAGAGCTATGTCCAGAAACCAGGCTGCCCAGTCTCCTCTCAGAGGCTCTTAAACTGCTCCACCCTGCCTAAATGAAGGATGAACTTGAATTTGATCAAGGAAAGCATTCTCTCTGGGTGATCGGGGAGCACCGCACCTAGTAGATTATTTCAGTTTTGCACCTCTTTGGCTTCCCACCTCAACGCGAGGAACAGCCGGTTACAAGCGAGCATCTTTTGGTGCAGCAATTGTCAACGATCCATCCCCAGAGAACACATAATGGCTCAAGTTATGTGTATAATGCCTTCAGTGATATCCTTAAGTTATTGGGAATTCTTAGCTCACCTAAACAAACCAGATCTTCTAATGAGCATTTTCTTACCCAATTTCATGCACAGTATGTATTCGTAAGTGCTTCTGCATGAATATTTATACATGACTATTTCAATAGTCCTTAGGTTTTTGAAAAATATCAATGGTTATTTGCTATTTTAATCCTCACTTATCCATGTAACTAACTCAAGAATACTTCAGCCCTAAAAAGCTAGAATTGAGGAAATCTCACTCTTCTTTACCGGCTCCTTTGCATTCAGCTGGCATTTATTTATTTTTTTTTCAGCTGGCATTTATTTATTTTTATTTTTTTTTCAGCTGGATAACACAGAGGTTCAGTAGGCAATTCCATCTTGAAGGGGTCAGTTTAAGCTGAATCTACTGAAAGACAAACATCTAGATGTTTGGAAGTACCTGAATATTTGACTGTTGTAAATTTCCACGTAAAAATCTGGTATTGTCCAACATAGACCTCCTCGTGGCTCAGGTCGTCCTGTTTTCAAAATGATGATTATTGGACACATCTCACACAGTTCTCATTAAGTGAGTTCATAAATAAACAGGGTTTTGTTGTTGTTGTTTTTTTTTTTTAAGAGTAGCCAAGCACAAAATGTGACTTTGTGGACATTTTCTGAGACTTTGTCATCTGTCCCTTGAATCCCCAATAAAAGCAATGTTGTATCAACTGTGAACCTGTGTTGATTTCTTGGAAGAGCATGCTCTCGTAATTTGTTTTCACTAGTGTATATCAAAGCTAATTTCAGGATCCATGAGGAGCAGTTGATCTGATGTGATGGGAAAAACTTAAATTTAGAGATCATTTCTAACAATCCTATACTGCTCCTTCAATAAACAGCACTCACTATCACCCACCCAGGTCAGAAAGCAAGGTGTGGTCCTTGTCTTTTCTCCTTTCACCTGTCAAGAACGATCAGTTAGATTTTCCCCTTCTGTTTACTAATATGTCTGCTTCTCTTCATCTTCTGTGCGACTGTTAAGACAGCCCTCATTTCTCACCTGTACTACTGAGTCATACTTCCAGGGAAATCTCTCTAAACCACAAACATGATCATATCATTCCACAGTTTCAAACTTTTCACCCGTTTCCCATTGACCTTGGAATATTGTGACACTTAAAGTCCTCCATATCCTGGATCCTGTCTGGACTCCTCAGGTGCCTGTCTCCCACTTCTTTTCTAGGTTCTTGCCATATCTCTTTGCCATTTCCTAATGTTCTCTTTACCTTCTGGGCTTTCTCATACACCTAAACCTTCTGCTTAGTACTCTTTCCACTACCCTTCCAGATGCCATCTCTTGTCCTTCAGGTCTCATTCTGGAAGTCACTTCCCTTTGGAAATTTCCACCCCAATTCATCACGACCCCTACCTGGGCTTCCTCATTTAGGAACTTCCCTAGCATTCTGTGCTTCCTTCATATTAGCGCTTATCACCCAGATTAGGATAATTTGTATGCTAGTCTCCTCCATGAGAATGTGAAATTCTAGACCTGCCTTGGTGGGTAGGGGAACCACTTGCCCCAGGTGGCTACTGCAATTTAAATTCACTAATATTGAAGAAAATTAAAAATTTCGTTCCTCAGTTGCACTGGCCATCTCTCAAGTGCTCAGTAGTCAGATGTGACTAGTGGCCACTCTGTTGAACCCCACAAATATAGAACAATTCTATCATCGAAAAAGTTCTATTGGATAATACTGGTCTGAAAGGCAAGTATTATGTTTTGTTTGTCATTTCATCCCCTAGATTTAGACAGATTCCTGTCTAAATTGGAATTTGTCATCTGAACCACAGAGCAAAAAAATTGAGTGACTATTTTTTCCAATTTGCCCGAGGATAATATATAATGAAAACGATACTATGTGCATAGGAAGGAAATTAATTCATTACCTGGTAAGATGCCCAGGATAGAGAGGTTTAATTCTGGTGTAAAACCCTCATTGAGAAAGTCTACAACAAGCTGTCATAGTGTGTGTGGTACAGTGTAAGTATTTCATAATTATCTGCTGAATGAATGAACGACACTTCTAGATTCTTAGGTACTTCATTTTATTCATTTTCACCGAGATGTGTGGAGTTATGTGGAAGACACGTCTTTAGATTCCAAAGGGCCTCTTCTCTGGAGGATGTGGTGATAGATGATTTCCTCACTTTCATCTCAAGGATAGTTGAATTGTATCAGTGCAATGGGTCAGCCATTCGTTCACTTTCCTTCCTTGTTTACACTGGCAACCAAGAGTAGAGAATTGAGTCACTATTCAGTGAATAAGATCAAAGTGAAAATGATCAAAGTAAATACCAGATTTGATAAGCCCTATTTCTTTTAGGAATTGGCCAAAGTGCACTAAAAATGTTGATCATTTGGGGCGCCTGGGTGACTCAGTGGGTTAAAGCCTGTGCCTTCGGCTCAGGTCATGATCTCAGGGTCCTGGGATCGAGCCCCGCATCGGGCTCTCTGCTCGGCGGAGAGCCTGATTCCCCCTCTCTCTCTGCCTACCTCTCTGCCTACTTGTGATTTCTCTCTCTGTCCAATAAATAAATAAAATCTTTAAAAAAAAGTGTTGATCATTTCCCGAGCACCTACTATGTCCCAGACATTTTGTTAGGTCCAAAGGATACAGGAGTTAACAAGATGGACACAATTCCTATGCTCACAATGAAGCATTCATATTATTTCAATTCCTCTCCCTGCCTTGTACCCAAAGCAGGAATTCTCATCATTGGTTGCATATTGGAATCACCTGGGGGAGTTTAAAAAATGTGGATACCTGGGTCTTTTGTAAAAAGGCTCTGATTTAACTGGTGTGGGGTATGGCCTGGGAACTAAGATTCTCTTAAAGCTCTCCATGAGATTGTAAGGTGCAACCGAAGTTGAGAACTGTTAATTTATGAGGACATAATCTTGGAGTGAGCTCAAAGATTAAGAATTTTTGGTATTGATGACTGATAGCCTATTCGAATCAGAAAGAGAAATTTTAAAAATCACCGAATATATCTGCATTCTACCCTTTAGTCTTCAGAATAGAAGCTAGTACTTAAGAGTCACAAAGCTGTCTGGGTCAAAAAGCCAGTTGATGACTGAGATAAGACCTGACCCTGGGTTTCTAACTCTAACACCATGCTCTTTTTGCTCCACTAAGCCGCCTCAGGGAAATAGAAAATATAATTATCTTCAAGTCAAGAGACAACCAACATCTGTAGTCATGCTTTTTTAAAGCAAGAGTTGAATTTGGACCAGTTTGAATCCCAGGTACTCAAATTTTCTTGCTAATCAAATGTGAGCACTATAGATTTATTTTTTTAGAGTACAACTTCTTTTTCGGAAACATACACAACATTATATATATGTAATTATAAAGAGAGAGCTCAGGTTCCCAGGGGCCTTAACCACAGTCTTACAAATTCAAAAAATCAATATGCATGTATGTGTTCAACTCCACACATCACTAGGAAGGACATTTTGCCTTTAAACTTGAACTCCTTTGACAGCAAAAATGATAGTAGGGAGAAAATAAGAGAGCATTGTGCTCTCACCTTCTCTGTCCCCACCCACCTTGTTACAGGACATTCCATTGAGTTTAACATTTCACAGCACAGGTAAAAATTTCCAGTCTGGCCCCATGAGAAAAGCTGACTCTGAAAAATATCTTCCATTAAAAAAAAAAAATTACCCCTCTTCTCAAGCACCACTCCCTATTTGTAGATACTGCTCACAGATCGAGAGGATCCAGGAACCAGAACCCACTATTCTCTGTCCATACGAGACTACGGAGTGAAAATGTGTCTTTCCTTTTCTTAAGGCACCAGAATAAAACTCATGTTCACATAGTTCCTTCAAAACATATTTCAGTGTTTGAGAGCCTACACAGTTGGGAAATTCTGTTTTATTTCGATCCCAAATCCCTCACGCTATAGTTTAATCCCATTTTCTGTTGTTCCCTGTGGGGAGAAAGAACAGCTGGTCTCTATTCTCTCTAAACTCAATCCCTTCAAGTCCTTAAAGACACCTACCTCCCAGCCTTCTCTTCTCTGGAATAAATAATAACAGTTCCCATTAGGAAAATGTCTCTCTTGGAGTGTGCGTATTCGCTGCCATATCACATATATTCATGCCTATCACATAATGTTCATAACCAAAACAAGCCAAGGCCAAGAGCAAAAACAAGCAAATGTATCATTGTTTTCATGAATGAAGTTACAGATCCAATAATAGATGCTGAATACATAGCTGTGAATGATAATCTTCCAATAATTATGTGCCAAAATTATCATAATTTCTTTTAGAAAGTATTGGCAATCTGTTGTTTTTGGAGAGGTGAATTAAAAATTCGACGATTAGGTTTCAATTTCTTTTATGCAAGTTCTCCCCATGCCCTGCGATGGAATATTCCATTCAACATTCCACAGCAGGAGCCACCATTGCTTTGACAAAAATAGATACAGTATTGGAACATTCAGTCAATGGAGTAATCCAATTGTCTGAACATTCTTTTCTGCTTTGTCATTTACATTTTAATAAATCCCAGAATATGTCAAGCTGTATCGAGTTGTACCAAGTATAGCTAAAAACATGCAGTTACCAGATGCAATGAGGAAATCATAACATGCAAGCCCTGAAGTGCATCAACATTTGGTTTGTGTATATTTTTATGTTCCGACATTTTAAATAGGGATACTCTTAAAAATAAAAAAAAATTGGGTATTTAGCAAAATCGTTGCTATTATCAACATTTTGTTAGTATATTCAGTTTTCATAAAGGAAGCTGTGGGGAGGGGAAGCTATACTTAATTGATCTAGGAATGCTGGCATCTGTTAACCACAAGGATGACACTGTATAGGAAGCAAAATGTAGAATGTTGAATTATCTTATGCCCATTTTTTTCCAGTTCACTGTGTCCCCATCCAGGAGGTTCAGATAATCACATTTTCAAGTCACTTGGCATCACACAATGCCAAGATTGCTGGCAAACCGGTCCTGAAAAAGACTGTGTGTGTGTGTGTGTGTGTGTGTGTGTGTGTGTGTGATTATTGCCTACTATGTATAACTTACCCCGTGCATATATTGACCACCAACTGTTTCAACGCTTTGAGAAATTTGTTATCCTGACTTGAAGCGGAGCCCCTTGAGTTTCACAATGTGTCAGAGCTCTAAGGATAGTGGAGTGAGTCTCAGCATGTTGAGGATTCCTCGACAGGTGTGTATCTGGAGAGGAGAGTTCCTCAAGGATCACAGGGACCTTGTATCAGGCTCCACATTCAGTGCAGAGTCTACTTGAGATTCTCTCCCTCTCTCTCTGCCCCTTCCCCCTGCTTGTGCTCTCCAAACAAACAAACAAATAAATAAATAAATCTTTTTAAAAAATCACATGGGACATGAGGCTAAAATTTAGTTCTGGTTGTTCCTTCTGTACCTAGTTACCTAAGTCGTAGAGTTAACACATCACAAAACTCATCTGAGGCTTCTTCTCTCAAACTTCTGATTATTATTATTATTATTATCGGAATATTAGTTGCCAAAGGATCAAGGTTATTTCTTGATATCGGGTAAATCTGACAAGTATTGAACTTGTAATAAACCCAAAGATTTGGGGGTTTGCTGATGCATAGAGCAATTTCAGGGCTTGCCACAGAGATTGTGAGTGGTATGCCACTATTACTGTAGGGGGTCAAGTATGGCGTTGAGGAGAACGATAGCGCTCAGAGCAGTGCAATGATGAAAACGAAAGTGCAGTGAAGAAATACACTTGGCATTGTAATGCACAAGTGAGGTAATCAGCATTTCCTGATTCCCAAAGTTTTCTCTTACTCTGCCCACAGTGTGAGAACTGATAGCTTTAGTGGAAAAAGTACGACCTAGCTAATAGCAAAATGCTCACAATATCTTGAAGCCCTCTAGAGAAGGATCCTTTACAACTTCCCCCTTCACTTAGAATATGAGCGAACACTTGTTCTCTCTCATAAAGCACTATCATGATTATAGAATAATGGGTTATGGCTCTGGATAACACTTGAGGAACTTGAATTTATCAACTAATGATCTTAAACATTGGGGAGAATTTTAGAAGGCATGCCAGATAGTGAAGGTCAAAAAGGCACCGCTGACAGGTTCATTTTCATGAATAAAGGTTCCATGTTCTAGATCTAACTCTATCAATAATTACTTCCTTTAAAATTTCTGTGGATAAGTTGGCTCTTCTGTAAAATGAGCAAAACGGTCATTGACTCATTCTTGCTTTACAAAGATCTTGAAAGTAAATGTGGCAAAATGTTTTAAAGTCCTTTCTACTTTTAATATTATCTCCTTGTCTTTAAATTTTGACATTTTATTTATAATGTGTTTTGGTGAGGGTCTCTTTGATTTCATCTTATGTGGAGCTCTCTGGTCTTCCTAGATCTGGATCTTGGTTTCCTTCTGGAGGTGAGGTACATTTTCAGCCATTATTTCTTCAAACACGATTTTTGCCCCTTCTTCCTTCTCTTCTCCTTCTGGAACCCATCTAATGAGAATATTAATCCATTTGATGTTGTTCCATTGGCCTCTTAAGCTATCTTCACTTTTTTTCATTCTTTTTTCTTTTTGCTGCTCTGATTGGGTAAGTTCCACTGCCTTGTCTTTGAGTTGACTGATTCTTTCTTTTGCTTTCTCCCATCTGTTTTTAAAACCCCTCTCATCAGTTTCCTTATGTATTTTCAGTTCTGTAACTTCTATTTGGTACTTATATTTTTCATCTCTATTGAAGTTTTCATTGTGTTTATCCATTCTTCTCTTTGGTTCAGTGGGCATTTTTATAACCAATACTTTGAACTCTTTATTGGGTGAATTACTTATCTATCTCCATTTCATTAAGGTTTTTTTTCTGAGGTTTTATCTTGTTCTTTCATTTGGAACATAGTTCTATTTCTTTGTTTTGTTTGACTCTCTGTGCTGTTTTCTCTGCAGTAGATGAAATAACCACCTCCCAGTCTTGAAAGAGTGGCCCCACGTAGGAGGTGAATCTTGTTGTTCAACACTGCCCAAGCCCTTTGTTGTCTGTCGAAATTTTGTTCTTGTCCAGTACCCTATTATATTTTTAAGAGCTCCAGAGGCCTCCTTTATAGAAAGACTGGGAGGAGACAGGCGGTATGCCCCAGTCTGCTGTCTGCACTGTGCCTGGGGATGGCATTCTGCCAAGAACCATCTCTGACTGCCACAGTCCCATAGGACTTAGGAATGCAAATCCTCTTGGCCATCAGAGCCAGGCAATCAAGAGTACATCCCATTGGCTTTTAACCCCCAAGTTAATAGAGAAGAGCAGGGATGCAGATGTTATAAAAAATTAGTGTGGTTTATAGGATGCACTTTGGATTTGGCTTTGACCAAATTTCCTTTTGGATTCTAGATCTACAGATTTTCAATGATAAAGAACCCAAAGGACCGTCTAGTCCATCTTTTGCTTAAATTATCTCTGCTGGTCTATAGCAGACTACTTTGTGGATTAGCAGTTCCACCTGTGGACAACTCAGATCATTTAAGTACTTTTTCCTTAAACTGAATCACAGGAGGCTTTTCCATCATTCTTGGTTTTACCCATGGATCACAGAGTGTAAATCTGATTCTCTTCTACTACTTCTTTTACAGATACCTAAAGGAAGAAATCCTATGCTTTCCAGAATCTCCTTTTCTCTAGGCTACATGGCCCTAGCACCTTCTAACACCCCTCCCACCCGCCTGAGATAGTGGCACTATTTCAAACGCTTTCATCATTCTCATTAGTCTCCCCACTTGCATTCGTCTATTTGCCTTTTAAAAGGTGCCACTCAGAATTGAATGCAATTTTCTAGAAGTGTACTGACAAGAGGAGAGCTGAATGTGATGATCACTTTTTTTTAAGATTTTATTTATTTATTTATTTATTTATTTATTTATTTATTTATTTATTTATGAGAGAGAGAGAGAGAACATAAGCAGGGGGAGCAGCAGACAGAAGGAGAAGCAGGCTCCCCGCTGAGCAAGAAGCCCAATGTGAGACTTGATCCCAGGACCCTGGGATCATGACCTAAGCCAAAGGAAGACACTTAACCAACTGAGCCACCCAGGTGTCCCTGATGATCATTTTTTAAAAAGGATTTTTTTTCCTAAGTCCTAGATTTCTATGAATACAGCTTCATATTAATCTTCCCGGCAACCATTTAGCAGTGTTGACCCATATCATCTTACTCTCTATTAAAACACTCATGTCTATTTTATACATGCTGCTGTCAAACACCATTTTTCTCATCCTTAGATGCAGCCCATTATTCTGTCTCCTAGTACCTTTTTTTTATCTCAATTAAGATATCTGATATATCAGATATTTCTCTCAAAGTCATCTTGCTCACATATTTGACTCAAACTTTCCCAGAGGAGATCTTGGGAAGCCTCGTAGAGTGACTTGTGGAAGTTAGGATCCCAAATGTCATCTCCCAAGACTATCAGTCTAATAACTGTCAAAGAAAGAAGTGAGTTAATCTGGCACATTTTAAGCATTTTTTTTGTTTGGTCTCATATTTATATTATTACATTTACATGTCTTTCTTAACAACTGCTGATGCTGAGAAGCAGCCATCTAGATGAATGATGAATAACAAGGGGTTTGAGATCAATATTCTGCGTCAGGTAATCAAAAGAGGGACAGTCCATACGTGAAGAATTGAGATCACTAATGCGTGTGTTGATGTTTTAAATAACTGGATTTTCTTCTTTCTTGCTCTGTTTGGGTTGATAAATTACCTTCTTTGGAAGAAGAGCTTTCCAGTAAAAGGATTTGGAAATGTTTCGTCCGTAGTACATAACGCTATTAATACGTCCACTCATTTTTGCACTTATCTAACTCACATAAAATAAAATAAAAGTAAACCTGTCCAAAAAAGGGACTTGTTTCCTCACTGTAGTAACAATTCTCTGTAAGAGGACAGAGAGTTATATAAGGGGAGTATGGGCTGGCACTTATTCAGGAGTTTGGTTACCAAAGTGCCTAAAGATACATAACAGGGCGTTTCAACTCAATTCAAATCGTTAAAATGAATTGAAGTTCATGATAAAGCAGTTCCACAGTCTGGCCCCAGAGGACAGAATTCTTAGCAAGACTTCAGTGTACTGTGCTATCGGATGGTAATGCTATTCAGAAACAGTGAAAGTCCTCTTTTCATTCTTTTTCTCATTCCTTCTGTGCTGAAACTGGCAATTCTTTCTCTGTACCCCATTTTCTCTTGCTCTTTCCTTTTTTCTTTCCTCCTTCTTCTACCATCTCGTCTCTCTTCCTTTTTCTTTCCTATTTCATTGTTGTTATTGTTGTTGGCATTTCTCTCTCTCTTTCTTAAGCTGATTTTCTGAAAAGTTACGGCTCATTCCACTAATTATGAACTATTCAAGAGCTAATGCTACTTAAGTTTGGTGTGTGCGTGTGGCTTTATTTCTCACGCTGCTGTTCTCTTGGGACGTCATCTTTGAATAAACCTAGGTTAAAATTCCATCTGAGGATACCGCCACATATAGTTATCAGGGCTCTGAACATTCCTTGAGAGAAAGAAAAAAAGAAAGGAAAGAGGGAGAAAGGAGTCCTCTCTGGATGGTTTCTGTGCTGTCCTCCTCCTGTGTTGTTTCCTCATGTTCATCTGTCACCATTTGGTAGCTTTGATCAGGGGCAGATACAACAGTCAAGGATCCTACCTCCCTTCTTTTCTGTTCCAATGACTAACACCACTCATTTTCATGATTCTCCTTGAGACCACCACTCCTACTCTCTAAATGGTTCTTACCCTGGAATGTGCATCAGAATCATTTTAGAGAGTTGTTGAACCACAGATTGCTGGGTCCCTTCCTCAGAGTTTCTGACTGTTGGTCTGGGGTAGAGACCTAGTGTCTGCATTCCTATCAAGTTCTCAGGTGATGCTGCTGCTATTGGTCATGGAACCACACTTTAAGAACCACAGCTCTAATCCTGAACCATTATTTCGCTTTCCTTCGAAATTCCTCCAATGGGATAAATGTCAGTTCCTTTAATCTTCCTTAGTAACATCTATTTCTAGAACTTTTAATTATTGAGTGACTGTTCTTTAATCTATTTCCAAATTCATATTTTGCTGGATGGCTAGAACTGATTGCAGACTTTAGCTGATTCTGACATAATAAAAATAACAACCCCTTGTATTTCTATGACAGATTCCTGCCAAAGGGTTAGAGCTGTACTTTCTTATCTATTATCTTGTTTGTCTGCATAATATCCATGTGCTATTGTCTCATTTTGGTAAAGGAGACATTTGAGGAAACAGATATTGGGCAAGTACTGTGAAGATACGCAGGACAAGACTCAAACTTACCTTTCTGACTCTTAGGTCACAGTTCTATTTAAATTCTTGAAGGATTTGTTTAATTTCTAAAATCCAAATCTACTTCAGTTCATTGAAATCAAGACGAACTATTTGATCTATTAATACACTGTAAAAAAATTAGAAAATTGCTTAATTTTGTGTAAAAGTTGCCATTGGCTCTTCATGTACAAGCTAAGCTTAATTTAAAGGGTTTCACTCAACAAAAGCAGTTAAAACTCTCTGACCTGGAATTTTATTTCTATGTAACAAATAATAGCTTTTAACTGTGAACTCACCTTTGGCTTTCAGTTAGCTAAACTTACTAATTTGGGCATAGTTTGTCACCCAGTGTTTCCTGCTGTAGTAAAATAGCCTTCTATCTGGCTCCACAAATTGGTTATGACATCGTGTCATTGTTACAATCTTGCTCTTCACAAGATAATTAGGAATTTCCACATTTGTCACTTATCTGGGTCTCTGTGCTATATGTTTCCAAAAATAAAAGTGAGGAAGACATTAGAGGGAAAGCAGTTTCTCAATATACCAATTTTATTATTTACATTATCTCAAAGTTCTTTTGCTCCTTAAGCCCCATGGTCCTCTCCCTGCTCTTCTTCTATCCTTTCCTGTCTTCCCATCATGACAAAGAAAATGAAGAGTCTGACAGTTTGTGAAACAATAAAGCTGGATTAGATGGGTTTTTAAGGGTCCTATTGTTTGCCCCTAAACCATTGTTGCAAAAGTGAAAGGCTCCAACTGTTCATCTGACACACAAATTGCCATCAGCAAGGTATTAGAAGGAATTTCATTTATTACCACCAAGGAAATAAATAACATCAATGGACTGAGAGTCTTTCATCCAAATTAGACTAACCAAATCAATCCAAATCATTAGAATACATTATATCCAATTATATATAAATCTGCCTTATAAATAGCCACTTACCTGCTTGCCCAGAGCAATGTAATGCTTTATGCTAAACCAACAGTTAAAAAAATTATAGAATTGACTGGCAAAATATTTTAATGGGTTGCTACATATTTTTTACTTCATTCATTCAATAAACATTAATTGAGGACCTACTATATTTTGGGAAGACAAGGATGAATAACCATGATCCTGGTGCTCAAAGTGCTCACCTAGTAAGGGGAAATAGACATGTAAAGAAATTATTGCCCTTTTCTGTCTCTAAACTGCACTCAGTTCCAGGAAAATTAATGGTGTGGTGTGAGTTCCTGCCTTGTTTATGCATGAGAAAAAAAAGAAAGATGAAGAGACTGCTGAAAATATCCAAAGGAAAATAAAAGATGAAAATTTGCATAAGAGGTTCAGGTCCAAAGTCTTCCAATGACTTTCGCTAGTAAATGCAGGTTTTGGTTTAAGCAAAATGTAATGGGGAAGATTGGTCTGTGCAGGAATGGTGAATATTGTATTCTAAAGCCAAATAGAAATGCTTTTGGGGGGCACTGGGTAATTGGGTAATGGGCATTAAGGAGGGCATGTGATGTGATAAGAATAGGATATTACATGCAACTGATGAATTATTGAACACCACATCTGAAATTAATGATGTACTATACATTGATGGCGAATTGAATTTTAAAATAATAAATAAATTCTTAAAAAAAAAAGAAAAATGCTTTTTAGATTATCTAGAATGTTGCAATCCCATTCTGTCTGTTCTTATGGATAATTAAGTTAAGTACATTAAAAACATTTGCAGGGGGATCGCTAGTGATGGGGAAACATATTTATTCTTCGAATTATGTTTCTATTTTAAGACAGGCCATTTACTTAGGTAATAATATGTTCTTTCCTCTATATATCAGGAGGGTTTGCCTGATTCATAGCTGAACACATATGTCAACGACGCACGTGGGTCCACCCCTACTTTCTTTAAACAATGCTCTCATCTTCTTTAAACAATGGCATTCGCCAGCTGGACCTAGGCTGAACTATCTGAGATCATAGTTCTGGTGAGGATCGACAAGGGTTTGTGGAATAAACCTGACTGGCTTATTTAGAGATTGAACTTCCAAACTTATGAATACCTAGTCCAAACCCAGCTGATCATAGAGCCATGTAATGAATGAGAAGCTTAACTTCTCAGGGCTAACGTTTCAATAATTTCTTGAAAAATGCGCAACCCCAGCACAACACATTAATTGAGATGAAATGTTAATTTTGAACTCCCCAAAGTGGATTACAGAGACCTTCTTCAGACTTTTAAGAGAGAAGAGCTTCTACTGCCTGTGGGGGCCAAGTCTATTCCGCGTGCAGGCAGGGGAGCCCGGAAGGGAAATGATAACCCTTTATTAAAGCTAGTGCTGATTTGTATTTCCCTGATGGCTAATGATGTTGCACATTTTTTTAATGTGTCTGTTAGCCACTTGAATGTCTTTTTTAGAGAAGTGTCTATTCATGTCTTCTGCCCATTTTTTGACTGGGTTATTAGTTTTTTTCAGTGTTAAGTTTGAGAAGTTCTTTATATATCTTGGATGTCAGCCCTTTATCTGTAACGTCATTTGTAAAGATCTCCCATTCCGTGGGCTGCCTCTTAGTTTTGTTGCCTGTTTCCTTTGCTCTGTAGAAGTTTTTATCTTGATGAAGTCCCAAAAGTTTATTTTGGCTTTTGTTTCACTTGCCTTTGGAGACGTGTCTTGAAAAAAGTTACTGTGGCCAATATCGAAGAGGTAACTGTCTATGTTCTCCTCTAGGATTGGGGAAGGATTCCTGTCTCACACTGAGGTCTTTCATCCATTTCGAGTTACCTTTGTGTATGGTTTAAGGGAATAGTGCTACCCTATGACTCAGCAATTACACTACTGGGTATTTACCCCAGAGATACAGACGTAGTGAGCAGAAGGGGCACATGCACCGCAATGTTCATAGCAGCAACGGCCACGATCGCCAAACTGTGGAAGGAGCCAAGATGCTCTTCGACAGATAAATGGATAAAGAAGATGTGGTCCGTATATACAATGGAATATTATTCAGCCATCAGAAATGATGAATATCCTCCATTTTCATTGACATGGTTGGAACTGGAGGGGATTATGTTAGTGAAGTAGGCCAAACAGAGAAAGATAATTATCATATGGTTTCACTCATATGTGGAACATAAGCAATAGCATGGAGGACCATAGGGGAAGGGAGGGAAATCCAAAGGGGGAGAAATCAGAGAGGGAGGTGAACCATGAGAAACTATGGACCCCAAGAAACAATCTCAGAGTTTTAGAGGGGAGGCGGGTGGGGGAAGGGGGTAACTAGTTGATGAGTACTGAGGAAGGCATGTGCTTTGATGAGCACTGGGTGTTATACTTACCTAATGAATCATTGAACACTGCATGAAGGACTAATTATGTACTATACAGTAGCTAACTGAACATAATAAAAAAATTAAAATTAAAAAAAAAATAGAGCTAGTGCTGAGTAAAAACTTCAGAGGTGGCTTTTGAACCCAAAATGAGAGCCATACAATAAAACAAGTCACCTTTTCCCAAAGTCACTCCTTTTTGTCTTTTAAAACATAACTTGTTTCTATTTCCAACCCTACTCATCATTTTCCGTATTTTCTGAAACTTTTTGCATATAGTCTTTTTATGAGCTAATAACCATGAGTAAGTAAATCACCTTTCTGACTGATTTTTTGGTTTGTTTGTTTATAAAGTTCTGGGATTGAGAACTTCTAACGGTTTGTTATCAGGCTCCCCAAATGGACATTTCTTATGTGTGGGACCAGTTTGGGATCAAGGCATTGCCGAGTTCTGATTGGTCAATTTGCTTATGGTCTGATTGCTAGTCAGTGTTGCCCATTCACAAAAGCGTGGGATGAGTTATCACACTTACAGTGAGGAAGTCTTGCATGTTTTTTATTTTGTGCGTAGCTTATAATCACTTTCTCTTGCATCTGGCTAAATACCCAACCCCGTACAATTCTATGCATGCTAAGGAGAAAATGCTCCAAGTACGTGCACATGTTTATTTTTATTGTTTAATTGATGCAAGTGACCCTTTTATGAACAAAGTATTTGCATATATGGTGACTTTGTGTAAGACCAAAGGCTGTTTATTGGGAGCCCACAGGGGCTTTAGTATAACCGAGAGCCTCGCTGAGCAGCCTCCCTTGTGAAGTTAGATGCGATTTTCTCCAGCATTATCCCACTTAGTAGTGCCTGCGCCCAACCCTTAGCTTTGTTACACATTTCCTCTCATCGGGGCCTCAGGTTCAGCTCTCCGTACCCATTAAAAAAAAATAACTGATATATTAATGCTTCTTTAAGATAATATTTCATAAGGTGGGTTCCTCTCCTGGGTTTTAGTGCTTTAATAAAGGAGCCTTGAATGCTGAAACGACTTAACATCTCAGAGAAGAGTTCCCCCATGATAGGTTTTCGGACACCCAGGCGGTCTTGTGGGTGAAGGAGGGAATAAGGCAGGCTAAACCACTTGTCTTCCTGTCTCTCACCACCACTTGCCTGAGAACAACGGCTGAGCAGACAAAGCTTATTTTTTGGACCCAGGGTTTCTACTTTCCACACTCTTTGTTTTCAATAATCTGAATGCTTGGCTTCTTCCACCTGCCTTCAAATTCAAAGGCACTGAAGGTTAAGCAGTGCTGTGCCCAGAAATGGGGCCCTTGTCTCCCAGTAGGCATTTCCATCATTGGGTCAGAAGAGCTAGACAAGTTCGTTACACCCACGCAGGGAGGTGGAGAAAATATGCTACCTGTTTGGAAAGCAGCAGATGTCTCTCAGAGCCCAGGGACATCATTCTGATCCTAAAACATTCCCTGTGGATGCCGAATAGTTAATGCAGTGTCTCAGAGTTCTCGATGCACTTTCTCCCTTTGCTCTTCCAATTCTTAAGAACTGTGACCGTGGGCATGGACCACAGAGGTCATCCAGACAACTCTACATGCCTTCTCTGACTTTTCCAGGCATAACCTTTGGCTAGCCCATTTATTTTCCTAAGCTTAGCTGGAAGTATGTTTATAAATAAGAGGACCCAGAGGCACACACAAACCACCGTGGGCCTCTCATGGTTAAGTCCATCCAGCCCTTACTCCTCTGTGCTTCTGTAACTTCACACATCCAGAAGGGTGACAACATCATATTGGGTCAGGACTAAGACACAGACACATGTATTCTCAGGAAAGGCCAAGTTAGGGGCGCCTAGGTGGATTAAGCGTCTGCCTTAGGCTCGGGTCATAATCCCCGGAGTCCTGGGATCAAGCCCCACAGTGGGCTCCCTGATCAGCAGGAAGCCTGCTTCTCCCTCTCTCACTCCCTCTGCTTGTGTTTCCTCTCTTGCTGTGTCTCTCTCTGTCAGATAAATAAATAAAATCTTAAAAAAAAAAAAAAAGAAAAGTAAAGAAAGGCCAAATTAGAAGAGCCTTTAGTCGAACTCTTTCTTTAAATTTAAAATGCAAAATGTTTAACCGCAAGCCAAAAATATTTGTAGGTTAAAGATTTATGGAATTTATTGGAGACATCCAGGATGGTGATTGATGGTATAGTCATCATTTCCTCCTTTTTGCCTTGTGTTTATTTCTCTACTTATTCAAGTTTATTATTTATTCATTGAACTACTTTTTTTCCCTCTCATGTACTTCTCTGGACCATCCTTCTTACTGTCTGCCTACTTTGTTTGCAACATACACTCAAAATTATTAGCAGTGATGCTAGACCACTTGCCATCCTCACACAGGCTGGAAACATCTGATTGCAGGGTAGAAATGCCTTTAAATGGCCATTCTATTCAGTCCCCTGCTGTCAAGTCACTACTCTGTCCATGATCAACTGCTATCATCATTCAGATCTGAATAGAAACATCGATTCCTCAAGGAAGGCTTTCCTGACCTCTCCCCAATTAGATCCTGTCCCTTTGTTTGTGTTCTCATAACAGGCTGTAATGTTTTTCTTTATAGCATTCATGGTTTGCAATTATATCTTTGGGCAGTGATTTGATAATGCATGTCCCTTCCATAGGACTGTGAGCCTCGCAGAGGAGAGATGTGTATATTTCACTCATCACAGCGTCCCTACCTCTTTGTTCGATGCCTAGCCTATAATAGGTATTGACAAATGTTAATTCATAGTTATTATTGTTATTATAATGAATGCTAACATCTATGATCAACCTTAGAAAACAAAACGTGGCTATAGGTGAGAGGTTTATAAATTTACCTGCCTTTCCCATCAATCATTCATTCATCCATCCATTCATTCCTTCAGTACAGTTATCAAACAAATAACACAAATATATGTTGCTTGACCACTATGTTTAAGCTCCTTTTCAAGCAAATGAGGTTGAAACAGTTAAAAAAAATATGCCTGTTGAAAGAAATTATAATTGTTCAGAAGAGAAAAGAGGATACAGAAATGATTCTAGGGGCAGCTGGGTGCCTTAGATGGTTAAGCTTCTGCCTTCAGCTCAAGTCATGGACCCCCCCTCCCTCCCGGTCTTGGGATCAAGCCCCACATCGAGCTCTCTGCTCAGCGTGAAGTCTGCTTCTTCCTCTTCCACTCCCTTTGCTTCTGCTCTCTCTCGCTCTCTGTCAAATAAATAAAATCTTAAAAGAAAAATGATTCTAATACAGACTAGAGACTACTCAGTGCCCAAGAACTGAAGAAGAGTCACAACGTGGAGGCATAGGGACAGCTTCATAGAGGACATTGCCTTTAGCTGAGACTCAAAGGTCGTGGATAACTTGGACAAGTAGAGATGGAAAGGAATAGTATTTTAGATGGAGAGAAGAGTGAGACCAAAGCTTGTGTCTTTATCCCTTGAATGCCATGTGCATGTATAGGAAACAGCCAGTATCTTAGTTATCCTGAAAGGGAGCTAAAGCAGAAAGTCCTGGAAAAACGTGTATGCGTATCACAGGAGCTTAGGTTTTTATTCTTAGGCCAGTGGGAGTGATTGGAGGCCTATGATGTGATGATCTCATCTGAATGGTGTGCTTGGGAGATTAATTTGGCAACACTGTATCTCACGGTTAAGTTGGCTGTTGTGCTCATCTGGGCCAACGTCTTCTTCAATGCTTGGGTCCCTATGGCTGCATCTCAGTTTCTAGGGGGCCTGAGCTTAGACCCCCGCTGTCCTGGCCTGCGTTCAGCCGTTAAGCTTCCCTGGTACTAATTGCCTGCAGTCTGAAACTCTGCTTATCACCTGGGGGAGCTCAATTGACACCCTCAGCTCTGGTCTCTCAACAGGTAGACTTCTCATGACACATCTTTGGAGTCAGATCTTCTGTCCATTTTCAGATGGGGTACCCGAGGCTTATCAGTCAGTGGCAGAAGTGATTTTCCAACCCACGTTTTCCAATCCCTGGTCTGTAGCTCTTTCCTAAGTTCATACTCTCTCTTAACCTTACTAAAAAGAAGGCGTCTGAATCACACCACGACAGCTAAAATTTATTGAAATTTTATTTCTATTTCACCTTCTATGTGCGGGCCCTGTTCTAAGTGCTTTTCTATGTATGGAATCATTTAATGACCACAAAAATTTTGTAGGTAGATACTATCGTTCCTTATTTCTTATTTTTTCAAAAAGATTTGATTTATTTGTCAGAGAGAGAGAAAGAGAGAGCACAAGCAGAGGGAGAAGCAGGCTCCCCGCTGAGCAGGGAGCCTGATGCAGGACTTGATCCCAGGACTCTGGGATCATGTCCTGAGCCAAAGGCAGACGCTGAACTGACTGAGCCACCCACGCGTCCCAACACACGTGTCTTATTTAGTGATCACAATTATATGAAGAGTTAGCATCTCCTTTCACAGACGAGAAATAAAGTTCGGAAAAGTAAAGATGCCCACAGTCACAGTGAGTAAGCAGAACTGCTGTAAAAACAGGTGTGTTTGACTGCAAAATTCCATTTGACTAAAAAACAAGTATTAAGTGCCTACTATGAGCGGAACACTCGGTCGGGCCGGGAACTGTGTTAAGCCAGCAGGGCAGGCATGACCCCTGCCTGTAAGGAGCTCTCAACCCAGCAAGAAGAACAGGTACCTCAATAAATAGCAGCACGATATGTGATGAATACTGCGTTGGAGGAAATGCAATCAGTGAGCCCCTTCCTCGTATTCCACAGGGGGCAAAATTGCAAGCCTTACCTTTAAAAAAAAAAAAAACGCATGGCACATTTAATAAAGCAATTATTTCTTCCCCTCAAATGTCCATCCCTCACCTTTTCACTCTCAATGACGAAGGAGTCTATCTGAACAACGGAGGGTCCTAACGGTTTGCAAAACCACCACCATACCGAGTGTTGGACATTTTAAAACTATGAAGAGGTAGAGTCCCAGCATGACAGAAGCTTCCACAGAACATCGATGGTAGTGGGTAAAGCAGATGCTAGGAAATTGTAGGCCAAGTTTGCAATGAGGGTGAATTGCAATACCCTCAGTCCCCTCTGCACGGGGGAGCTGGCTCGCAGGGGACGGTGCCTTAGGGATGGCAGCACCCGGCTGTGGGCCGTGAGAGGGGGTTTGTGCCCCTGTTTACAATTTGTCTGAGGCTTCTTGGGCTCAGCCCAGCCAGATGGACTCTTCCTCTCAAATATCAGACCTGATCTTTTCAAATAAAACAGTACAAAGCACATTAAAAGCTTTGATCCGACTGTTTACTTTGCATTTGTGTGTGCTGGGGGAAATGGGGACAAAGGAAGGATTTATTAGGCCTTACTGTGGGTGGCCACACAGCCACTGCGCATGTCAGGGAAAACTAGGCGTGCTCCGAGCTGACCCACCCTGGGCTCACGTCAGCCCTCAGGCACCCTGATTCTGCAGTCAAGTCCCTGGACTTACTCTGTGGGCCTCAAACATTTCAACCTTCTTGTCCTTGAGATAGGAACCCTTGGAGTTTAGCTGGTCAGTCCATTCCTCGGCCTCGGGCAGGTCGGAGTCAGACACCTTTCTTTTGATGCTCCGGGAAAAGAAGTTTCTCGGCATTCGGGTGACGCCATCTTTCTTTTTCATAAACATCTCCTACTTTGAAAGCATTTCACATCAATTCACTTATTTGATCTACACCCTTCTGGAACAGGTGGTTAGTAAATGGTGGTTCCCTCCCTCCCTTTCCCTCTCTCTCTCTCACACACACATACACTATACAGATATTTCCACCGCACAGATTAGAAAACTGAGAGCTTTGACTGCAGGGAAGAGGAATGTGCCCATTTTAGAGATGAAAAATACTGAAGCTCAGAGAAGTTAAAAACTCTAGGGTTCACTCACAGTAGATATTGATACCAATTATCGTATCACTACAATTCACATCAAGCATACTGATTCCAAGCCCTGTTTGTTCCTTCCTCCCCCTGCGCTAGCCAACCCCGGGTTGCAAAGCTGAGAGCTTCCCAGGACTCTCAGCCTCTGACTTCCAGCTCCGTGTTCTTTTCTTCTACCTGTATCCATTGCAGAGTGGTTATTGCTCTCGGAAAATCCTCCTTTATATCTGTTTTCTATTATATATGCCTACACCAGAGGCAGGGAACATCTAAAAGGAAAGCTGCATGAAGGTTTTGTTATCAGTAAATAAAAGGAAATTATATGGGCAGAATATATAGGGTTCTGAATGGGAATTCAGGGACCTTCTAATGTTAGGAAGGAGAATATAGGAAAGCACTGTAGCTTTATTTCAGCTCAATAGAAGAGCAACTCCGACTCTAGTAAACACAGTAGTCAGAGTATGTAGAGTCCCCAAGGGTTGATATAGAATTGTCCTCTTATTTCTCAGCTCCAGGTCACCTTCCTTCCTTTGCTTCCCCCACCAATCCTGCCCTCGGATAAAACTGTTGCACACTGAACCTTGGTCTCTGCATAGTTCAGGGATAGGCACTAGAGAGGAAAGGAAATTAGAAATTCCAGGACAAACAGAGTACCTCAAGCTTAATAAATTGCAGTGTCTAGTAAAATTAAATGCCTCTTTTAAAAAAGATCAGTTATTCCTAGATTTCAAGACAGATGAGGTATTTTGAAAAAAAAGATAAAACATGATTGTTGCATGTTTATCAAGTAGAATTTTAAAATATCTGGTCCGCATGTGGAGTGCCTGTGTGTGTGTGCATGAGAGAGGTTGAGAGAGAGTGAGAGAGAGAGAGAAGGGGAGAGAGAAAGAGAGAGGGAGAGGGAGAAAGAGAGAGAGAGGCAGGCTAGGTAGTGTAATTTTAATTGCTTGTAATCTAACTTGCCTTTTTGTTCCTTCCTTTCTTTCTTTCTTTCCTTCTTTTCTTTTTTCTTTTTCTTTCTTTCTTTCTTTTTTTTTTGTATCAGTTAATCTGTTGGTTACATTTTCAGCCTTCCTTTGCTTCTGGTTTCATTTTCAGATGAAAAAATGCTAGGCACACAGCGCTGCTGTCTGGTTGCCATGGCGACCACAGCCTATTATCCTGCCTTGTCATTCATCAAGAAAGAATTGCACTTGACAGAGGGAGAGGAAAATGCCTGCAGTCTGCGGCAGAGGAGGAAAAAAAAGGTTCTCTTTTCTTCTATGTATGTAAAAGGTCTTTAATGCCCGTTTAGTTACATGTTTTATTTAGCATTATTTATTACTTGTAACGACAATAATTGATACCTGTAAAAATACATCCCCTCCCCCTAAAGTATTTAACTTGCAATTTGTTCATTTGCCGTGCTTTCCCCTTTCAAACCTACACCTAGTGCTGCACCCCACCCCCACCGCCGCCGCTTCCACTCCACTAACAGAAACACTAAAGATGATATTCTCCACAGAGAGGGATCGTTGTAAAGGTAGCTAAACAAACCACTTCTTCCCCAAATTATGTTTTATAATCAACCGTTCTCTTGTCCTGCTAGTCTTAAAACGAATGGCCGTGATACCTAATCAATCCGTAAATGAATATTACTTTTGATGAAGTGACTTCTCCAAGTGTGCGGTGCCTATGAAATAGAGCCTTAGCAAAATGATACAAAAGTACGGCGATCTTTCCATGAGATAACCGAATATAAAATCACGATTGCTCTTTGCAAATTTGGATCCATCCCAAACCCATTGTTCCTCCAGGCAAGAAAAGGTAATGACTCGTTATTTAACTATTTCTTGGTGTGGCTATTTGAATCAACCCAAATTATCCCCCCCCCCAATAAACGATCTAGTAAATTCTCTATATTTAAGTACCTAGGCTTTTATTTATTATTGTATTTTTAAGTCTGATATTTTCCACCTCACCCATCACCTCCTAAGATATCTGTAGCCAGTGGGCCATTGCAAACAACTTCGTTCAGCTGGTTGCTTTGCCCGTCTTGAATGGTTTGATTTCCTTGTGGACAGGAGTAGTTGTAAAGGAGGTGGTATTTTTAAGCTGACACCTCCTGAGCTCGGTGTTTGAATATCTGCTCTATCTTTTGTCTCAGGGATCAGAGAGCAGCTGGACAATTGTGATACTTCATCCTGAGCTGGTTCAACAGCAGCATTTAGCATCCCTGATGTTTGTTGTAGTTAAGCCACCACCATTTACACCTTAAGTGTAAATGGGCAACTTGGCGGAGGAATAAAGAACTTCTCAAGTTCAAGTTCTATTCTGTTGGAAGACAACTTCCCTCCTAGAGGCCATGCTTCGCTAGCAGACACGGAGACGCTGAAATCCTATTTCTACACTGTAAGTGAAGCAGAGTTAGACAATTACTCGGTCAGTTTCGGTTTGGAGATGGTTCAGATTCTAACCTTCCCACCACTTCCTTAATTATCTGGATAATTCTGGCAGGAGGAGGTTTGGGGGTGGAGAGGGATACTTCTAACAGAATTAAATAATTACAGCTGTCAGGAAATTTGTCCTGGGTTTTAGATACTGCTACCTAATCATTCAAACCTCTTGATTTTCAGCACATCTAAGATGAATTCCATTAATGCAGACCTCCCAGCTTCCTTTATACACCTTGGGCATGTAAAACTCTAGAAGCCACGGAATGTTTTCCCTTAACCTTGATGTTTGGGAGAGCAAAAGGAAACAACAAAAAAGAGAAAAGATAGATTAAGTTTAGAATCATGGCTGTTTTCTGTTGGTTCTATTTCTTTTTCTTTCTTTCTTTTTTTTTTCCTCTTGGTTCTAAACTTTTACTTTAATATTGCAGTAACACTGCTGTTCATTTCCTGCTAAACTTCAAGCCCACCTTTTTATTTTCAAATGTCCCTTAGGCTAATGTTTTCACTGAAGAATGAAATGAACAGGCAGAAACAATTAAGCGAGCAGATACAGTGAAAACGAACACCACGCTGCACTTTCACAGCAGAAATGGAAGTGTATGAAGGAATTCTGCTTGGAATTTGATCCTACAGGAGCAAAGCTCTTGCTTCTTGTCATTTTTCTTTTGCCCACCCCCAACGCACACCACTTCCCCTTTATGAAGGGGGAAAAAAAAGACCTAGGCACGCAAAGGAACTCCTAAATACTCACAGGCATGGGAAATATTTTCTCTGCCTGTTACTCGTACAGGATAATCTCCAAGAAAAAAAAAAAAAGAATTCTTCTAGATATTTTAAACTGCAAATGTCTCCCAAAGCCTGTTAAATGTTCACATATGTCTTTATGAAACTTGTAATATGGATTGTTTATACACTCTTGATTAAGGGCACGAACATCATTAAAAAGGATCAAGTCAGTTTCAAGATGGAAAATTATAAAATCAGATACAATTGTAACCTACGAGAAAATGTGTGCATTAAAAAAAAAAACCGCAAAACTTAATAATCTGTGACTCTTCCCATAAAGAGATAAATCAATAGCCAAAAGTGAGCTGTTAGAAAACCTTCTAAGTTCTATCAAGAATTAACAAGGCAGTAATTAACTCTACCCCAAACAAATCTGCCATCACATGTTTATAGCATTTTTGTCACTCTATGAAAGCTATATCTTCCTTTTTAGCACCAAACTGAGAAATTTTACATGGCAGGAGCTTGGCATTCCTATTTTCGGATTTACTTTATTGAAAAGAACTAAGTCATCCTCTGTGATACATAAGAGACTGGTTATAACAGCGAGGGAAGGGAACCGAGAATGAGGTATTGTTACATACACCTTACAAGACTGTTTTCTCATCTGACAAAAGATCTGGATGACGGCTTCAAGGTTGGTTCCCATTTAAATTCAAACTTTATTTCTAAGATGGTATGCAGTGGGAAATTGCCTTGTGAGAGGATCAGAACACCAAAGATACACCTAAAGTTTAAACCTTGTGGATGTCCTTTGTCAGGTAAAACAATACCCCAGTAATGAATCTGGATGATGGAGGGCATCCATAAAGTTATACGGAGTGGAAGGCATGTTTTTGGTTTTTATTGAATTCATTCCTTAGTATTTTCCCAATGAAACACCTCTTGTAAACCAAGGACTTTGTATTTTTGTTGTTATGTAGGTTGTTGTTTTTTTTAAATACCAGTATAAATAGTTTTACTCTGCAGTAGTGAGGATTTGAAAGCAGCTACATAAGGGCATTAACATGGATTTTTTTATTTGAGATTCCAAGAGGGGATAAATTTGTTACCCTAACAAACGGCCGGTTTTGTGGAAATTGACTTCGTATAATAGGGAACATTTCCCTGAAAAAGAAGGCAATTTATATCGGTTAAAATACCAAACACTGACATACCTCCTCTTCTTTGTTACTTCTGAAAACAACGACAAAAACCTCACCTATGTGGTGGCTAGACATGAGAACTCTTCCAGTAAACCATTCTTCTTCCAAGAGTCCTGATACTAGTCCTAGAGCACTTACAAAAGCACAGATGAATTTTCAGCGATCCATCGAAGCCATAAGTGGGAGAGGACATTTTCTTAATCTTACCTACAGCTCTGTGTCACCGGCGGCATTCGAACCAAGCGAATTGAGATCACCTCGTCCTCTTATCTTTGTAACACAAGAAAAAGCAAATCTAAAATGTTTTGCAATACAATATTCCTTTTTAGATTATAGTGTTGTATTTGTTAAATATTTAAATGACCTTACAAGAAGAAAACTATGGGCAGTGGTGGCAGGTAGGGAAAATATAATGAAATATATGAAAGAACTTACTGAGATGGCTATCACTACACCTCGAAACTAATCACTATCATTTAAGATTCTCTTTTTCTGGAGGTTCATATCAGCCTCCCCCAAAGACATGTCCACCCAGAATCTGTCAATGTGGCTTTATTTGCAAAAAGGGACTTTGCAGACATACTTAAGCTGAAGAGATCGTCCTGCATAGGGGTGGGCTCTAGGTCCAACGACAAGCTTCCTTGTAAGAGAAATGAAGAGGAGGAAACACATAGAGACACACAGAGAGGGGGAGGTCACATGAGGAGGGAGGCAGAGAAGACAGAGGAGCAATGAGTCTACAAGGTAAGGGATACCAAAGATTGTCAACAGCCAGTAGAAGCTAGGAGATAAACATGAAACAACTTCTATCAGCCTCCAGAAGGAGCCAACCTGGCCAAAACCTCTGGACTTCTGGCCTCTAGAAAGGTAACAATATATTTCGGTTGTTTCAAGTCCTTCAGTTTGTGGTAATTTGTTACAATAGTTCTGGGTCATTCTACAATGAAAGCAAGAGGGGGACTTATTAGCACACAGAATACAAGGGAGGATTGAATTCCGCAGCTGTTGGAAGGTCAAGTATGCAGCTAGAACTCATGAACGACCAAAACTGAGGGTCCAAATTCTGCCAGGACTCCCCATCTCTCCCCTCTGTTTCATTGTCCCACACTGACAAGTGGCTTCCCTCACTTGCCAGGAGATACAGGCGCTCACATTTCCTGAGGTTGCCACTTTATGGCTTCAGTCATCTCAGACAGACCAATTTCCTTTCATATTTCCAAATTCTGTGGAATGATTCTACTTTCCTGAGTTGGTTCATGCCTATCTCTGAACTCATCCACCAAGACTTAGCTGCCAAGATCTCACAAAATATGGCAGTTCCTGAGGAAAGCATATACAGACGTAAAGGTGCTGGGACGAGGGGGTCTTTTCTTCTCTGTTTGTGATGCTAGAGCCACAAAGACATTTGCAAAGACATCTGTTCTGTGGATACGATCCAGAGGTCCGTCCTTACTAGAGGTGTGATGTGAGCGAGTCTCTTGACTTTTCTGAGCTGCTTTATCTTCTTTTGAAAAATAAAGATGGAGTCACTGTACGTATAGAAGGGTCTCAGTCAAGTTGGTGAAGGATGATAATAGAAGGAGAGAACTGGAATGGGTCTTCAAGTCAGACAAGGTCTACCACTTCGTTTTTGTAGAGGAGATTTCAGAAGTTAAGTTGGTAAGAAAACCGGGGCAAGAATTTAGGTTACTCAACTACCAGGTTAGTGCTTCTTTGTTATTTTGTAGGATCTGTCCCCATTCCTGTGGATATAAAATAAGGTCTCATCTGAAGGGTGTCATTCAGCTAAGTAAAAAGCACCTCCCTTAGCACAGACACTGATATTACCCTTTAGATTAGATTGTAACCAAGGGCGAAAGGTGTCAAAAAAGAAGGTGCAAAGAAGTACGTTGGAAGTAAAGATGTGAAGGACCCAGCCTAGGTACTTGCAAGAGTTTGCCTGCCTTGAAGCTTCCAGAATGTAGTTATTCTGAGACCGCTTTCAGAAAGGAGAGAAAGAAGCCGTTGTAGGATCAGAACCCTCTAATTTTTAAGCCATTTTTGTTTCTAGCCCTCTACCTTGTGTTTATTTTTCTTTTGCCACCCCTTATTACATAAGGAAAACATTTTGAAAAGGCCCACTTGCTGCAGTGGTGCAATGAGGAAATCAAGAGAAAGGTTTTGTCTTCTTTGGGCCAAGGTTGGGCCAGAATAAGGGCACCTATGGATATGTCTAGTGACTATAGTTCAGCTCAATGTGTAAGCTTCTAACAACTTGATGTTCATGCCTATATTCTAAAGTTTTCTAAGATCAACTACATTTTCCGTTTGCTCTGAACCAGAAAGATCTACTCTAGTTTCTTGAGGATACCATAATCATAACCAATGAGACCGATCCATACTGTTGTGTATGTAGGCACAAATGTACATTCACAAAGACACACAACCTGTAACATGTAAGCATTCCCAGAAAAGTTTTTTTTGTTTTGTTTTGGTTTGGTTTTTTTTTAAAGATTTAAAGAGAGCAGGGGGAGAGGCAGAGGGAGAGAATCTCAAGCAGACTCTCTGCTGAGCACGGAGCCCAACATAGGGCTGGATCTCATGACCCAGAGATCATGACCTGAACTGAAATCAGGAGTCAGATGCTTACGTGACTGAGCCACCCAGGTGCCCCATGCATGCTTTTTTAAAGGCCCTATTCTGTACAGAATATTGCTTTAAATGACTACTCTGAGCATAAGAATATTACCAGCATTTGCTAGTAAGACACATTAGTCATATAGCCATCTGCAGGAAGATTTCAAAATATTCTTTAACACAGGAATTTTTGAATATGGTGAAAGGAATGCTTAAAAATCTTGGTATGAAGACCATATTGAGTTAAAACCCAGTTAATTTAGTTGTCCTTATAGATCCAACAAGTGATAAATAATTCAACCTATGAATCTGATCAATGAATTCCAACCCCTTCTCTCTAGGTTTTGATGAGACAAGCATTAACCGAGCCCTTTCGTTACTCCTTGATCTACTCTGAAACCTATTCTTCGGTTGCCAGTCATCCTCCTGGTCACTGTCCCTTGCTTTATCCCTGCCCCATGACAATCTGTGCTGAAATGGCCCCCTCCTTGCAGGAGCCTTTCAGGTAAATTTCAGTCTCAAAGTCTGCAATTTCTCAGATTTTGTAGATAGAAAGTCGCGATTATATTCTAAGGAATTTGCTTTCTTTCACTGGCCTTTGCAAAATGTATGCCATTTTATTTCTGCCAAAGAATGGCTTCTCTGTGTCTGTGCGCAGGCCTGACGCCTGTCTCTTTGCATGCCTCTGCAATGCTCTGCGGCAGAAGGTAGTCTTGTGTATCAGCCATTCATCCGATTCGTTCGACAAGTGTTTATTGAGTCCTTACTGGTCTTCCAGGTAATGCTCTAGATTCTTGAGCTACATGAGCATACAAAATGGACCAAATTAATTCGCCTTCATTAAGTGCTTATATTCCATTGGATAAAATAAACAATTTTAAAAAACCACAATAAGTGTAATAAATAGGCTGTAGGGGGAAGAAAAAAATAACAGAAAAAAAATAACAGAAAAAGGGTATTTGGGAGTGTTAGTAGAAACAAGGGTTCAGGTTGCAATTTTAAATAGGATGGATAAAGTGGAGGGTCTCCCTGATACAGTGTTTGAGCAAAGATGCGAGATACAAGAGGAAGTTAGACATGTGAATGCGTGCAACAAGAGTGCTCCAAGCAGGCGGTACAATCTTTGCAAAGGTACAAAGGAGAGCGAAGACTTTGCCTGTGGCAGCAGGCAGAATCATGCCCCCAGAAGTATTAGGAGGTCTGTATCGTCATACATGGAACCTGTGAATACATCCCCTTCCATGGCAAGAGGGACTTTGCAGATGTGACTAAGTTAAGGACCTTGAGATGGCGAGATTATCCTGGTGGGTCCAGTGTAATCACAAGCACGGTCATAACTGAAAGAAGGAGGTAGGAGAATCAGTCAGAGAAGATGTGTGATAGAAAGCAGAGGTTGAAGTGATGTCACTACTGGTTTTGAAGATGGGAAAACTTCCGTGAGCCAAGGAATATAGGAAGCTTCTAGAAGCTGGAAAATGGGGGTAGGGGGTTCTCCACTACAGTTTATAGAAGAAATGTAGCCATGCCAACACTTTGATTTGAGCCCATTGAGACCCATTTTGGACTTCTGACCTCTAGAGCTAAAATAAATTTGTGTTTTAAGCCAATAATTTTGTGTTCATTAATTAGGAATGGGAAACCAATAAAGTGGCTCAAGAACATTCATTCATTTATTCAGATAATTTTCAGATAATATTACTTTATGCATCTAACAAGTGCCAGGCACTGAGCAAGGAGTGAAGATTAAGGGTTAAAACAGATAATTCTTACTTTGAAAGCTATGATCTCAAAGCAATGATAAGTAATTACTATAGATGTGGTAAAACTATGTATGATAACACTAAGCACACAATGTTGGGAGAGCACATATGAGGGACAGTTAATCAGATTGAGGAGGAAATAATGGCCAGGAAGACTTCCTGGAAGAAGTGATATTTGAACTAAAATTCAAATGATTAGTGGAAATTAATCTGACAATGATGGGGGAAAAGAACATTACAAATATAAGTTATGTTGAGTTCAGAATGCCATAAGAGAACACGTCACATGGATATGAGTAGTTTGCTACTTACTGGGAAGTAAAATAAAATGCATGAGAAACCAAGGATGAACATACTCAGAAGATGTAGGCCTTAAATAAACAAATAGGCGTAGTAATAGTAATATAATGTTATTATTCTTTTATTGAGGTATCATTTGCCTATTAGGAAATGCACAGATTATAGATATGCAGTTTGATTAGATTTGATTACTGAATTTCACCTGCATAACCCATACCCTAAGAAGATCCAGTCAATTCTGCTGCGTCGCAAAATATGCATTCCTAAAAGGCACCACTGCCATGCCAAACCATGCAATAAACATCCCATCATAAGTGCAAAAAACGGGACTGGGGCAAAACCAAACATTTGTCAGTGACACAAAAAAGTAAGAGCCTAATAAAAACAGCAGTGTAGTTTTACACATGTTAAGTGATTAAGAAATTTTTTTAAAGATTTTATTTATTTATTTGACAGAGAGAGAGAGATCACAAGCAGGCAGAGAGGCAGGCAGAGGGAGAGGGGGAAGCAGGCTCCCCACTGAGCAGAGAGCCCGATGCAGGGCTCCATCCCAGGACCCTGAGATCATGACCTGAGCCAAAGGCAGAGGGAGGGTAAAGGAGAGGGAAAGAATCTCAAGCAGACTCCACACTGAGCAGGGAGCCCGAAGCAGGGCTCAGTCTCAGGACCCTGAGATCATGAGCTGAGCCGACACCAAGAGTGTAACCAATTGCACCACCCAGGTGCCCCAGCCATAGCTAGTAGATGTTTGAGGTGTGTTCTTTTGTGTACAATTTGTGTTTTCCTATGCAGCTCAATTCAGCGGGATGCAGTTTTCTGCCTTCTGATAGGTTTCACACACAAGCAAATGAAACATCCACATAGTGCTCAATGTTTTCCTAATGTATCAATTGCACTGAAACAAATTCACATTTTGAAAACAAGTGTTGTAACAGAACTATATAGAACATTTCATCACCCCCAAGAACCCCTCATATTTCTGCCCAATCAATTGCCAATTCCCACCCCAAAGACAAACAGTGTTCTGCTTTCTATCACCACAGATTAGTTTTGTCCCTTCCAGAATTTCACATACCAGGAATCATGCAATCTCTACTCTTTGGGGCCTGGCTTCTTTTGCTCAAATATTTTTGATGTTCACTTGTGTCGCTGCTTTCATTGGTAGTTCATTCCTTTTATAGGCAACAAGGATTCTATTGTATAGATATACAATGATTTGGTTTTTTCATCTCCTTGTTGGTGCTCATTGTGGTTGTCAATAGGTCTAAGCTATCAAGGATAAAGCTTCTGTATACATTTCACACACCTCTGTTTGTATGCAGATGTTCTCATTTTTCTTGGGTAAATACCTAGAAGTAAAATTGGTAGGTCCTAAGTAGGTGTATGTTTAATTTTGTGAAAAGTGCTCAAACTTCCTAAGGAGCTGTTATCATTCACATGTGCATCAATAACGTATGGAAATGTTAGTTGTTCTTGAAGGGGTTCATCTTTCAATGATTCTACTGGGTCCATAGAGATACCTCATTATGACTTACGTTTGCATTTCCCTGACAACTGATGATGCTGGACACTCCTAAGTGCCATTCAGCTATTCACACAGTTTTTGTGTGTGTGTGTAATGCCTTATATTCATTTTATTGGATGTTTGTCTTATTATTATTGAGTTAAAGGAATTGCTTATATATTCTGAAAACAAGTCTTTTATCATATATGTGATATATAAATATGACACACACCCATATATAGATGATGAATACCCCATAGATAAATGATAGGTGATGATAGATAGATAGATAGATAGATAGATAGATAGATAGATAGATAGAACTTAAATTAATGTCCAACTTAACACTATCTTTTTGTACTTAGTAGTTTCTGGGTTGTATCTAGAAAATTCTTGTTTATCCCCAAATCATTGATAGAGTCTTCTGTTTTCTTGCAGAAGATTCAGAATTGTAGAGTTATGTTTTTTTCAGATTTAGGTCTATAATTAACTCCAAATTAATTTTTGTGTATGTATGAAGTTGGGGTTTTGATTTTTTCATCTTCCTCCATGTTGATAGTCAGTGTTCTAGTACTATTTGTTGAAAATAATTTCCTTACCCATTTAATTATTTTGGCATCTTGGTCAAAGATTAGTAGATCATATGAGTATGGATATATTTTCTATTCTAATTCTATTCTACTAATCTATTTGTTAATGTTCATACCAATACTACACTGTCCTAATTTTTACAACTTTGTTATAGGCTTTGAAACCAGGTACTGTGCACCCTTCAACTATGTTATACTTTTCAAAATTATTATGGCTCTTCTAAATTCTTGCATTTCCAAATATTTTTACAATCAGCTTATCAATTTCTATTTTTTTAAAAGCCTGCTCAGTTTTTTAAAACTGAGATAGTGTGATCTATAGATCAATATAAGAATAGACAGCTTAATAACATTGAGCCTTCTAATCCATGAACATAGTATATCTGCCCATTTATCTGGTCATCTTCAATTTATTTCAATATTTTGTTAAATTCTTGAAATTTTTTTGTTAAATTATTTGTTAAATGTTTAGAAACATTCTGTGTTTTTGATGATACTGTAAATGGTATGCTTATAATTTATTTTCCAATTTTCTTATTGCTAATATGTAGACATACAAATGGCTCTCATACATAGACATTAAATTTTTGTGATACTAAATTCCCTTACTAGCTCTAGTTGGGATGTTTTGTTTTGGTATTGTCTTTAGGGTTTTCTGTATATACCATGTCATCTATATATCAAGAGAGGTTTTTTTTTTTCTTTTCAGTTGAAAAGCCTTTTATTTATTTATTTTTATATTGTCTTATTGTACTAGCTAGAACATCCAGTACAATGATGAATAAGAGTAGTGAGAATGGACATCCTTGCTTTGTTCCTTATCTAAGAAAAGCCTCAGTATTTTACGATTACATAAAGATGATGTTAACTGTGCTTTTAAAAATGACCTTTATGAGGTTGAGGAAATTTTTTTCCATTTCTAATTTACTGGGCAGTTTTTATTATTATTGTTTGTTAAATATAGTCAATTGTTTTTTCTTCCCCTAATGAAATAAGCAAATAATTTTTATTTTTCCTATCAATATGTTGAATTATACTGATTTTATTTTGAATGTTAAAATGCTTTTGTGTTTCTGGAATAACTTCATTTGTTCATGATCTACTCACCTGTTTATTTATCTGGATTGGGTTGTTAGTATTTTCTTAAGGAATTTGGTATCTATCCTAATGAGGGGTATCGGGTGGTAATGTCCTTTTCTTGTAATGTATTTAAATGGTTTTGGTACCAGGGTAATATTGGCTTCATAAAGTGAATTGATAACTTTTCCCTCTTCTTATATTCTTGAGTTTGTGTACAATTTGTATTATTTCTTCCTTAATTGTTTGATAGAATTCACTAGTAAGTTTGGAGTTTTCTTTGTGGGGATATTTTTAGACTATGAATCAATTTCTTAATGGATATAGAAATATTGTGATTTTTAATTTATTTTTATGTTAGCTTTAATAATTTGTATTTTTCAAATTGCTTTTCCTTTTTATGTAAATTGTCAGATTTATCTTCATAAAGTTGTTCATATTATTCACTTATGAAATTTGTTTGAATGACTTGTATTAATACTTTTTTCATTTGTAATATTGATAATTTATATTTTCTTTTTTCTTGATAAGTATAGCTAAAAGTTTATCAGTCTTATTAAAGAACCAATTTGTTTTCTCATTACTTTTCTCTATTATTTGCCAATTTTCTATTTAATTGATTTCAGCTTTTATCCTTACATTTCCTTCTATGTTCTTCTTTTGGGTTCATTTTTTTCCCCTGATTTTTCTACATCTTGAGCTGGAATCTTAGATCACTGCTTTTAAATCATTCCTATTTTCTAACATAAACATTTAAAGGTATAAGTTTCTTTCTAAGCACTCCTTTAACTTCATCTTACAAATTTCATGTTATGTTTCTATTTTTATTTTGCTCAAAATATCTTCTAATTTCCTTTTAATTTATCTTACACCTATGGTTTAATAAGGAGTATTTTGATTGAGTTCCAAAAATTAGGGATTTTCCAAGTTTTTTTTTGGTTATTAATTTCTAATTTAATCCCATTGTGGTCAGACACCATAGTGTAAATGATTTAAATTATAGTAAATTTATTGAAACTTGTCTTATGTCTCAACATACAGTTTATCTTGGTTGTGTCTTATGGCCACTTGAAAAGTGTATGGTTTTTCCAATTTGTTGGGAAGGGTGTTTTGTACATATGTAAAGTTGTGTGGGTTAATAGGATGGTTCAAATCTTCTATATGCTTATGAGCTTCTATCTAGCTATTCTATCAATTGTTGAGATGAAAGGTCGAAATCACTGTCTGTAGTTGTGAATTTGTCTGTCACATCTGTCACATCTTCCTTTACCATCCATGTTTGCTTCATGAATTTTGATGTTCTGTTATTGGATACATACCTTTTTATGCCTTCTTCGTGATTTCATAATTCTATCATTATTCTCTTCATGTGTGGTAAAATTGCTTATCCTGAAGTTAACTTTGTCTAATATTAATATAGCCACTCCATCACTCTCATGATTAGTGTTTTCGTGGTATATCTTTTTTTCTACATTTTTACTTTTAAGTTATCTGTGTCTTTACATTATATGTGAGTCTGTTATAAACAGCACAAATTGGGTCGTGCTTAACATAATATGGCAGTTGTCTTTGCTCAGTAGTTGTTGTTCATAGGATCTTATGCTTTCCTGTCCTGTGCGTGGGAAGTTTTGTGTTCAAAGGTGACTTTTAATGAAATATTTAGCCCATTTACATGTCATATATTTACTTAAATGCTTTGGATTAGGATTGCTTTCTTGCTATCTTGCTTTTTGTTTCTCTTTGTCTCACCTGTATTTTGTTATGTTTCCTCCTCTTTCCACCCTAATTTTAGATTGAGTATATTTTATTATTCCATTGTATATCTTCTGTTGTCTTCTTATTTTACCTCATTTGTTAGAATTCTTAACTTATTGTAGTCTGTCTTGATTTAATATCAGCCCATCTCTTGTAAAACAGAAATTAAGTTTCTTCCTGGCCTCTTTTTCCTTTCTATTGCTGTGACACATTTAACATCTACACTGAGACTCTTTTAATTTTTTTCAGCTTTTTTTTTTGGTGTGTATTTCAGTTTAGATAATTTCTATTTTCCTGTATTTAAATTCACTGATAGTTTCTGTTGCTATTAAACACATCTAGTGAAAATTTTCCTTCAGACCTTTGTTCTTTTAAGTTCTAGGATTTCTCTGGGTTTTTTTTAAATATTCTGTTATAAAATTTCCATTCTTTATTGTGTTTCTCTACTTGTTACCCCACTTTGTCCATATTTTTTTGAACTCTTGAACGTATTTATAATAGTTGTTTTGGGGTTCTTGTCTGTTAATACTATTATCTTTGTCATTTCTGGATCTGTTTTTATTAACCTATTTTTCTCCCAGGTATAGGTCACATTTTATAGTTTTTTTATATGTAGCAGTTCCTGATTTGATGCTGAATATCATAGATAGTATGCTGTTGAGTGTCTGGGCTTTGATTGTCTTCTTACTAGTGTTGAATTTTGTTCTGAAAGGCAGTTAAACCAAGGCAGCATGATTCTTTTGGGTCTTGTTTTTAAACTTTGTTAAAACGGTCTAGAGTAGCCTTTAATATATGGATAAGTTTGCCCTTCTTCTAAAACAATATTTTTCTGGATTCTCTACCAAGCTCTGTGGGTCCTTTAAGAGATCTCTACACTCTGGTTGGTTGGAACTTGAATGTCTCTCTGCCTTGTGCAAGCTCAAATACTTGTTCTGCTCACAACTCCTCAGTAGTTTTCTTTCCCCAGTGGTTGTCTTTGCTCAGTAGTTTCCTGTCCTGTGCATGGGAAGTTTTGTGTTCAAGCATTCAAGTGCTCCCTGTATGAATTTTCCACCAGCAAAAACCTCCAGACTCTGTTCCCTTTCTCCTAAGCCAAGCAACACCATTGTTTTCTGGGTTCCCCTTGCCTGCACTAAGGTTCAGAAAGTGCTTCCAAGCAGAAAGCCAGGGAGGTTATGGAGCTCACCTCATTTAGTTTCTTTCCCAGAGCAATCACTGTTCTCGGTTGCCTGTAGTATTGATACTGAAAAAGGTTATTTCATATATGTTGTCCTGTTTTTAGAGTTCTATACCAATTACTTAGTTATCACTGGTAAGCAGGTATTGTAATGCCAAAGCATTTTGGTTGCCAGATTCTTGGAAGAAAGGCCATGCAATGCAATACTCTTTCATAACGAGAAATACTACCCTAGTGATTATACTTTAAATTTGTTTTATACATATATGTGTACATGTGTGTGTACATTTGTATATATGTATGTGTGTTTATAATGGGATTTCAGTAATCACAAGAGGCAACAATCGTTTAGTTTTATGCGTGCAATCTCCTTATCAATTTTCTTTTTCATATCAATTTTGGTTCGCTTGGACCTTTCTGAGACCCTAGAGAATTACAGCTGAGATTCAGAATGAAAGCGATTTTTTGCCATTTTCTTCAATACTAAACTACATCTCTTTTCAGAGAGTTATTCATCTGAGGTAGAGAATAATTCTATTGGTGGGAGAGCTAATTAGAGTCAATTATACCGTAATAGACCTGACAGACTTCACATGAACTGCAGGGTAAAGTGGATTGTCCTTTGTATTCACATGGTTGATTCTGGGAGAACATCATTCATGGGATTTGTGAGACACCAGAAGGAGTGTCCAGGTTAATGGCACAAAAATGGATTCCTATTGTTTCGATAATAAAAATCCTCATGAGTTAGCTTGTAAGCAACTGGAACCAAAAATGTCTCTCCATTCTATTGAGCCATACGTTATCTGGTACTTTTTTGAACCTGATTTCTATGATATAGACAAGTTCAGCAATTTTTCTAGAGATTCTCTTAGTAAGAATAATTCTTAGGCCCTGTAAATTTTGAGTCCCTAGTAATACCCTAGTAAACACGTTCAAAACCGAAGATGTGAATACATAGATTTCTTTAATAATGTAAACATGAATATGTATTGGGTGTCATTAATTTAATTAGCCATTCAACAAGCACATTTTGACTACCAGGTACTATGTTAGGGGCTAGAAAAACCATGGTGATATGTGACAGATCCATCTAGATACATGACAGAATCTCTTTTGGAGAGAAACCTATGTATGGGTCAAAATGTGAATTTAAACGACTGTTTTCATTATCTATACATTGAACAGACCAAGAATTTGAGAATCCATCTTCCCTATCTGCCGTTCCAGGAACATGAAAGCTATCATTCATTTCATGGAAAAAACTCCCCTAAAAACTCACCTAGCCAATGAGAACTTTCTTTACCTGAAAGTGGAATTGCATTGTTAGTAGCCATTTCTACATTTCAGACCTGCTAACCTTAAAATCAATCTCAGCTCTGAGTAGAAACTGTGGATTGATTTTTTTTCCCCCTTTTTTAAAAGATATTTTTTTGAAGTCATAATGTCCTTGGCCTAAATAACGGATGAAAGAGTTTGCTATGCAGGAATCTTTTTTCTAAGTGCGACATGGAATCAATCTCAGTTTCCACATAGCTTCCAGAACTATTCTTAAGAGCTGAGTTAATTTTCCATTGTAGTTGGCAGTGTATCATACCGCATGCAATTGAAGATCCCAGTGGGTGATAGACTGTGCGACGGTGTAGGGTTCTCATCAGATGCCTCTGTTAATTACTTAATGTTTGTAAGGCATTTTCAAAATTAAAGAAAAAGGATCGTTTGTTTTTATCAACTTTGGAGTCTCTTTCTTCATGGAGATGGAACACTGAATCGTCGTCACAGATCTCATTGCGGTTGGTACTTGAGGGCTGTATGAGAAGCAAATGCCAATCAATTCTGTGATTCTCATCTAAAAGTACATAAAGCCCAAGTTGTACTCTGGAGATGAACTGGCTTTGTCAATAGCAAATGTTCTCCTTCACCTGAGATTAGTAAGAATTCAGACCTGGTCAGGCTGTTTTCATATCTGTCCTGGATGACACTTTGATTAGATGCTGTATAGGAAAAACTACAGATGTGTATTTGGTATTTAATACTTTCTTTATGGGACCTTGCATCTAGACATTTTAAATAAAACAACTACGGATGGAATATGTATTACATATCCTTTCTTTTCTTATGAAATAATTCATGGATATCTGGGGATGCCTATATATAATTAATGATGGATACATAATACATACACACAAATATAAATGAATGTATTTTAAAATTCTGTTAAATATCAGTTTGCCCTTGAGGCTCCAAATATGCAGGCTATGTCAAATCAACGTGAAAGAAATACAATTAATTTCAAAGTAAGTCTTTAGTTTTAAAGACTAAAAGTCTTTAGTCGGGTTCATTTATACAACTTTGTTTGGCTGTTCTTTTTCATAGAACTGAGCAGTTTTTTAAAATTTATTATTTTTTAATTTTTTTTATTTTTTAAAATTTTAATTCCAGTATAGTTAGCATACAGTGTTATATTAGTTTCAGGTATGCAATATAGTGACTCAACAATTCTATACGTTACTCAGTGCTCAACATAATAAATGTGTTCTTTAATCCCCATCACCCATCCCCCCACCCACCTCCCCTCTGGTAACCATCAATTTATTCTCTATAGTTAAGAGTCCTGTTTTTTGGTTTGTCTCTTTTTTCCTTTTCTTTGCTTCTTAAATTCCACATATAGGTGAGATCATATGACATTTGTCTTTCTCCGATTGACTTATTTCACTTAGAGCCATACCCTCAGATCCATCCATGTTGTTGCAAATAGCAAGATTTCATTCTTTTTTATGGCTGAGTAGTATTCCATTGTGTGTGTGTATATACACATACACACACACACACACACATACACACACACATATATATTACATCTTCTTTATCCACTTATCCATTGAAGGACATTTGGGCTGCTTCCATATTCTGATTATTGTAAATAATGGTGCAATAAACATAGGGTGTATATATCTCCTTGACTTAGTGTTTTTGTATTTTTGGGTAAATACTCAGTAGCAGAATCTGACCAGTTGTTTTGCTAGTATGTAAACATTTTGAAGATATATGTCTGCTTGTAATTATTAAATAATTAGTTTTGTATGTAACATATGTTATTTTTATATTTTTTTAAAAAACCTAGATGCTTAAAGCAAAGACAACTCACTAAGTTATTCATCTGGCTCCAACATAAGGACTTTATTTATAATCAGTTAAGGAAGAATACCACCTTTAATCTTCAAAGGATAGAGAAGTGGGGTGCCTGGGTGGTTCAGTAGGTTAAGTTGCCAACTCTTGATTTCTCAGGGTCCTGGGATCGAGCCCCACATGAGGCTTCACGTTCAGCAGGGAGTCTGCTTTGGGATTCTTAATGTCCCTCTGCCCCTCCCCCCTGCTTGCTCACTCTCTCTTTCCAAAATGAATGAATAAATCTTTTAAAAATAATAAAAGGATTACAGAGAACGAATCATTTCAGTTTTAGTGTAAGGAAGAGAGTATCTCAGGGACCCATAGTACTCTAAAGAGACCTCCCTAGGTAAGTTCCACACAGAAATTAAAAAATAAAAATAATAGAAGGGATACTTTCTTTAGAGGATATTGTCTTTATAATAATGGAGAAAATAAAACTGACTCCTAGGAAACCGAAGGAAGAAGCAGGCCAAAAAGCATACTAACATGGGATTATTAATCAGATGTTGTTTAAACTCCTTATGAAAATAAGCATGATGCCTAAGAGATTTGCACTAAAGTTACCCACAAGCACAGAAAAGGATACTCTTCTTGTGCTTAGTCCATATTTTCTTTCTTTTGTCCTATATTTTAGCACTTAAAAAAATCAACATATTTCAATAATATGCTTTAATTTTAAAATAACTATTATGTACTATAAACGATATTTTACTTAGCATCTTTAGTCTCTGTGAAATCTATCAACAGACAAAGTGGGCCTTTTCGGGTCCTTTCACTTAAATCCTCAACTTGTAATGGATATGGTCTAGCTTCGCTCATTGTTTTTTATTTAACCACTAATATACAGACGGTGTCTTTAAACAATAGTTTCCCACTGATTTCCATCTTTTCATTTTTCAGAAGCTTTCCAATAGTGATATAGAAGGTAATCACTATTGTCAGTATTTGTGGAGCCTTCATGTCTGACGTAAGGTGACCAGCTCACCTGGTCTATCTGGGACTTGGAGGTTTCCTGGGGTCTGGGACTTTTAGAGCTAAAAACTGGGGGAGTCTGGAGAAACCAGGACAGCTGGTCACTGAAAATGAGGGACCCTGTCTAAAGGGGCTAATCCAAGTATAGCTAATGTTTACTGAGAACTTAAATACTAGGCAATTAACTTGGCTCCCTCATTTAATCTTCATGAAAGTTCTTTGAGACTAGATTAAATTTCACCTTCATCTTATAGACGAGGAAACACCTTTAGTCAGATGATGTAATGCATAGCTTTAAGTAACATGTACTTATTGAATAAACCAAAATATGTGTTCTTTGAAACCCTATCTTTTTATGTTGCAAACTCTTATTATAATATTACTTATACAATATTGTTTTATAGAAAGCTTGATGAGTGAGTGAATAAAGAGGTAGACATTAAAGAGAATTATTTCAGCTTAGTACAGGATCAGTGTACCTTAACTCCAACAGAATGGAATCTGTTCTTTTTTAAAAAAAAATTTTATAGTTTATTTTAGTTAACTCAATATATTCAAAGGATGTAATCAATATGAAAATATTAATGAAATAGTTTATATTCTTTGCTTTTGTATTGTCTTCAAAACCCAGCATGCGTTTTGCACTTAATAGTGAAAAATTTTGCACTTAATTTGGACACTCTATTTTCATCAAAAATAGTTAATTTATCTTTATTTTTTTATTATTTTTAGGGGGGGGTGAAGGAGGAGCAGAGGGAGAGGGAGAGAGAATATTAAGCAGACTTCACGCCCAGTGCAAAGTCCAATGTGGGGCTCGGTCTCACAACCCTGAGATCATGACCTGACCCGAAATCAGGAGTGGAATGCTTAACCAACTGAGCCACCCAGGTGCCCCCATTAATCTATATTTGGGATTTCATAAAATTTACAGTTGAAAAAGCAGATTGACATATCCAAGTTGTTCCAAACATACTTAGAAGTTTTCCAATATGTAAATGGAGTATTTGTTTTAAAATTTATATTAAAATAAATCAAATATATATCAAATTAAAATTCAGTGTCTTGATCTCACTAGCCACATTTCAAGGGCGCAAGTGCACACAGGCTGGTGGCCAAGCTATTGGAGAGCACTGCTTTAAAACCTCCCAGGGACTGGGAGACTGGGGACCTGACCAGCCCACAATCCCCCACTAAGCCTCAGCCTAGTATAACAGCAAAGCTGAATCAGCCCAGGGTCTGTCTTCCCTCCCTATTGGCTTCCTGCTTCTGGAAGAACTCTGATGTCTGGCCCCTCTCCTGCACCTGCTTTTGCTGCTGTGCCATCAGCCACCTCCTCTTGTCCGGAGCCACCTGTCACCGACAGACCTCTCAATGATGGTGGGGGCGGCGGAAGGCCCCCATTCGGGGGTGGGGACCAGCAGAGCCCAGGACTCGGAGGACTCGGGGGCTCTCCCCACCACCCCTGTCTTCTCTCACCCCACCCCACTGCCTGGAACCAGAGCCACCCCTCAGTGCTGGACTCCCGCTTCTGTAGTATTAAGATGAATGGAGGTGAAGTCGACCAGCTGTTTTTAAGAACCCGAGGCCAATTCATGTTGGTGTAGAAGAATCAGAACTGAAGTTTACATTCACCGTGGATTTTCCTCTGCTTACTGTGCTTCTTTTTTTTTTTTTTTTTTTGAGGGATCAAGGAGAGAGGACTTGATTTTGATGAGGCATGGAGGGGAGGATTTGCAGTCATTCGTGAGAGAAGAGTGGAAGTCAGGAGGGGAGAATGGGAGGAACAGCTGAAAGTGCCGGAGGGTCCAGAACAAGGGTGACGGAGCCACAAATGCCCCTCTCCTCTCTGCTGGAGCCAAGCAGTCTGAATACTGTGGTCTGGCTCCTCTCCCGCATTTCCCCTTAAGCCCTAGCGGAGTCTGATACTTGAGCTTAATGTCTAAAGGTATTGTGGCTAGTATATATATATATATATATATATATATATATATGATTGTATTTATTTATTTGACAGAGAGAGAATGAGAGAGAGCGAGAGCGCACAAGCAGGGGGAGCAGCAGGCAGAGGGAGAACAAGGCTCCTTGCTGAGCAAAGAGCCCAATGCGGGACTCATCCCAGAGCCCTGGGATCATGACCTGAGCCAAAGGCAGGCACCCAACCGACTGAGCCACCCAGGAGACCCGTGGCTAGTAGTGTATATCAACCATTAAATTTTTGGTTGGGTAGCAGGATTGACAAAGGAAGTGTTGAAATCCACCCCAAGGGACAGGGTTTCTAACTCGGAAGCCTGAAGGGGATCCTGACCCAAATCCTTACAGATGGGGTCCTGCTCTCTGCCCTGACTGTCAGATAGAGAATCACAAAAACAAAGAAATGAACTTGGGAAAACACATTAATGTCCTTTCCATTTCTTCAAGGCAACCTGCAGCCCAAATACTCAGATTCATATTGCCAATACAGTTGACCTTGAATGACACTGTTTTGAACTATGGGTCCACTTTTGTGGATTTTTTTTTCCAGTAAAGATAGTAAGTCAATTTATATTTTCTCTTCCTTATGATTGTCTTAATATTTTCTTTTCTCTAGCTTCCATACTTTCTTGTAAGAGAACAGTATGGAATACATATACAAAATATGGGTCAATCAATTGTTTATGTTATCAGTAAGGCTTCCAGTCAACATTAGTAGTTTTAATTAAGTTTTTGGGGGGTCAAAATTTATATGCAGATTTTCTTTTTTTTAAAAAAAGATTTTATTTATTTATTTGACAGAGAGAGAGGGATTACAAGTAGGCAGAGAGGCAGGCAGAGAGAGAGGGGGAAGCAGGCTCCCCACTGAGCAGAGACCCCCCCGATGCGGGGCTCGATCCCAGGACCCTGAGATCATGACCTGAGCCGAAGGCAGAGGCTTTAATCCACTGAGCCACCCAGGCGCCCCTACATGCAGATTTTCAACTGCACAGGGGTATCGGCACCCTTAGCCCCTGCATTGTTCAAGGTCAACTAAATTTTTCAGATGGATTACGAGAAAGAAGAAAGGAATGAATGGATAAACAAAATGTAGACTACACATACAATGAAATATTACTCAGCCTTAAAAAGGAAAGAAATTCTGACCTGTGCCACAATCTGGGTAAACCTGGAGGACATTAGGCTAAGTGGACTAATCCAGTCACAAATGGGGAGACACTGCAGGAAGCTAGAGAAGTCAACTTCATAAAGATAAAAAAGTAGAAAGGTGGTTGCCAGCAGCTGAGGGAGGGGGGCATGGGGAGCTATGGTTTAGTGGTTACAGAATTTTGGTTTTGTAAAATGATAAGAATTCTGGGTATGGGTAGTAGTGTTCATTGCACAAAAAGGAAGGTATAATCAGTACCACTGAACTATATACTTTTACATAAATTTCATGTGTATTTTACCAAGTTTTTTTTTTAAAAGAAGAAAATCCCCAGGCTTTTCAGTATGCACCATTTCTAGCACCATTTAAAGAGTCCTTATGTTTTTGTCTTTGTTCTGATAACAGCTCTTACTAAGCAGTTAAACAAGTCCCCGACATGACAGTTCTTTGGTTTCCTTACCTATAAAATGGGAAAAATCTTTTTTATCATGCAAGTGCTTCTTTTGAAGTGTAATTGGACCTTCTCTTACAGGCCAACTGAATAAAACCCATCATCTCTTTTTCCGCTGCCCCACTCCCACAAAAGAAGGAAGGAAAACTAATCAGGAAGCCAGAATGGGGTGTCATTCTGCTACGATTCATACTCTCCCTGGAGTGTTTAGGGACCATGGTGAGGAGAGAAGAAATGCCTGGTGGGACTGGATGTGGGTAGAAAACTGCACTAGGGCTCACAGTACAAGTGTCTACTCATGACCAGGGCATCTTACTGGACAGCTTCTGATCCCCATGAAGCAGCCTGGGAAAGTTGGGATTCTTCTAGAACTCCTGACTTCACTTCTCCGATTCTTTTACTAAATCTCCCATATGGCAGAGCCCTCCTATTCTCATGCCAAACCATGGAAAATCAGTCACCAAGGCAACTAGGGAAGGCACGGGAGCAGAGTGGTAGTGAGCTCTGGAGCCCGGAAGATCCGGTTGTGAATTTTTGTTCTCCACTCACCAGCTGTGGGTCCTTGGCTACGTCGCAAAGGCTCCAAACCCTTCATAATCTCCTGATAGAATGTAGTTGAGAGTAACCTGTCCTTAGGAGAGGTTCTAAGAATGCTGCCACAAGTAGTGCACTTAGTTTGTCGGAAGTGTTCAATACAGTTAAGGTTTATTCATTAAAGATGACCTTCATCGTAGGAAAATGTGGGCAGAGATTTTGAGCCATGGTTCCAGACTTTGCTTCATATGGTCCAAACCCTTTCACGGATGCTCCTTAAGCACCTTTGTAAGCACCCACTATGTTGTCGGTCTGTCTCCACGGCTTCCTAATGCTGTGTTAGTCCATAACGCTTTCTTCATCTCTGAGACAACTCCTTGTGTTTCTTTTTCTTTACCTCTTACAAAATATCATCAAAGGTTGGGATGAATCACAGCAGTCTGACTTGAGAACCGGTCGATGTATAAATTCCAAATCTAATACAGCCCCAGATGACGTTACTAGTGAATTATTCATGCAGTCTAATGAGGAACGCGAGAGCATTTGTAGCCATCCAACGACTTTCCCCCCCCACTGACACAAAGCGCATCGGAAATAGATCACAATGATCTCACCTCACCAGATGGGAAACCAAAGCCCAGGGAGGCCAAAGGACCAAACCAAGTTGAACAAACAATGTAGATTCAGGTGTCAAAATGTTTCTATCAAGGCTCAAGACTAAATAGTAAGTCCCAACACACTCCCTCTCCTACCCTGATTTCCTGCAGGACAAGTCCTGTTATTCTTTAAGAGAAACATATCCATGAAGAAAAAACACGGCCATATAAACACACATGGTTAACCCAAATGCTAACAGGATACAAACTCAACTGGAGTGAGAGCAGGAGAAGCCAAGGGTGAGCTAAAGCCAGGACCCGACCTCTGCTCCCTGACCTGGCAGACAAAGCCTTTAGTGATGCAGCCCCAGCCCATTTTGCCAGCCTTGGCATTCCCCACTGCCCAGCTGGAATCTGAAACCCTTTGGAACATCCGTATTCAACTCCCCGAACTCCCGTATCTCACAACTGCCTGAGTGCCACTCTGCACTTCCTGTCTTAGTTCTTCTTCTCCTTCCATCTGACCTGAGCATCCGTGCATCCGGGAATACCTTCCAGCCCTCCTTTGCCCCTCTTGGAGGATTCCCCTCCTCTGGGCTCCCAGGGTACCCTGCGCATACCCTTCATCGCCTCTCATTCACATTCACCAGACCAAGAGCTCCATTGGTGTGGATACCGTTGCTTTCTATCTCAAGGGTCTCACACATCCTGGGCCTTCAATAAATGCCTGTTAAGGAAATCAGTATTGTTTCGAGCTCTCCCAAATCTAAGATCTTCTTGCTGGATTTCTTTTTCTTTGACGAATGGCTAACAATTCCACACCTGCCACCCCCATAGAGTAAGGAAATGGCCTAGCAGACTTGTGATATGGACTCAGTGTGACTCATCTAAGTTTAAAAAATATGTTCAGGGGTCACTGTATACACTCCCATCAGAACCGACATGAATTTTCCGGAAATCTGAAACTATTTCAGTAATGAAAAGCCACAAAAGACAATGGTCTGCCGTAGACATGAGGGCATGTTAAACTTCAAGTGGGCTTGATTGGTATGTTCACATAAGTTTGGCTTTCAAGAATCAAGAACAAAGCTTCCACCTTGTTCCTCCTTCATGTCGAAACATGTAAGTGCATGGAAAGTACTGTAATTCATATGCCGATGATTCACTTGCTTTTCATTCATCAAATGCTTAGCTGTAGGAGTGTGCTTGATGCCTGTGTAAGCTTCCTTTTCTTGACAACAAAGTTTGTTTTTTGGGAGATAACTCACATCTTAAAATGTGAGTACTTATAGGGAAATTCCAAGCCTATTAAGTCAAAGAGTCCTGTCAGTCAGTCCTGGAACTTTCTCCCAGTACAGGTTAATAATCTGGGGGGAGGGTGTCAGGGGAGTAATAGTTCTATAGACGAAATAGGTCACTGGCTAATTGAATTTCCCAAGAGATTAGCGATCAACACCAGAACTTCTAAGCTTTTCCCAATTTGCTGTTCACTCTTAATTGGTTTCAGATTCATGGCACGAGGCTAAAATGTGTAAAAATGGTCAAAGGCCTTGGAAAAGAAAAACATTCCACTAAAATCCTGATCATTTTGAAAAGTTGTAAGAATGGATCCATTCAAATCCTGAACTGCATTATTACCTCTGTGAAAACCCAACACTCAAATTTTAATGCCTTAAAATCCTGCTGTACAAGAAAGAACTGAGGTCTTTCTTTTTTGCTTCTTTGTGCCGTGGAGTTCAAGATCAAGAATATGAAAATCCAACCTTTCAGTGAAAGCATCATGATGTCAGATTACTAGCTATGACTGAAACAAAACAAAACAAAAAACCTTGAGATCCCAGACTCTAGGATAAGGCCGATACCTCTAAATAAACATGCAGTCCAGAACTGAGGTCCCAATCAATAAGGCTAACTAAGTTCAGAGCCGCAGAGGTCAGTCAGACTCATGCTAAGCCAAGAAAGCCCCGTAGTTCGTGATCTTGGGCCGAACCAAAGGAAAATCAGATTCAGGTCTGTTAGAATTACAGGAACTCTAGAAATCTAAGAACCCAACCATGCCTGCTTTGTGATGCTCCTGTGTTTGAACACTTCTGGATTCACAAAGCCTTTTTCCTCAGCTGGCCCATAGCACACACTCTTCATGCTAGAAGATTCTTCTGCCAATGGTTCCTTTTGAGCTATACACAATAAATTGAATCCTTTAATCTCACCTAGTTGAGAGAGTATTAGGCTCTAGGTGTTGAGATCTTTTTGATTCTACTCTTCTCCAGATGGAAGCTTCTCGGATCCTTCTGCTTTTCCTTATGTGATGTATCTTCAAATCTTTTCACTTTCTTGGATGTTTTTCTCTGAAAATCCTTCTCTTGCCACTCGATCCCTTAAGTATGTTAATTAGAATAAATGTATGGGCCTCTTTGTGCTCAGACCTTGAGAAATCCATGATGAAGTCATAGCATCTTTAAAGTGGATGGTAGGTACATCTTATTTCATGAGATTTTTCCTCCTGTAGCCAACACATGTGATATTTCTGTGCTTATTACATCTAAGAGTCAAGTTTGCAGGCATTTGTTTACTAGAAAATTCCACTGTCAATATTTTCAAATTTCTACAGGCTGTTTTGAGTGAAAGATCCTGCCTGAAACCACATTTAAATCCTAACATCAAGTGCAAGCCATACAATTCAAGGACAAATAAATTCCAAATGAAAATAAGGAGCAAAGAGGCTGTATATCATTCAAAAGCAACATGAAATATCATTGTTTTATGTGAATGGAAGTGGAAGAGGACAGGAATTTCAGGGTAGGAATAATTAAGAGAAAAAAGTCTTATTGGTTTATTTTTCCATGGAGAAAGCTAGATTGGGTAGAAACAGGGTATACAGACCTTGGGTACACACACACACACACACACACACACACACACATAGACATACACACAGAATTAATCAAGAAGAGAATGGGCAACTATATCAATATGCTGTTATTTTTATGGTTATTTATGGCACTGATTTGTCTATGCTACAGAGAACAGTCCATAGGTTCCATGGGAAAGGTTCGCATGACATGAACTGGAGCAGAAAACAGATGGTCATCTGATCTTAATAACTGTGTTTAAACAGAGCTGAACTACTATTAGCGATACCATCAGTGATGATTTATTTGGGAAGCACGGTAAACGGACTTTCACCCTCATGGAATATTTTCTCTTTCAAGGTTTCCGATTGTCCACACAACAGTGGAAACATCTGGATACAAACTGAAACTTTTAGTCCATCCTCTGCATATGGCTGGTCCATGCAAGGCCAAGGAACTGAGTACTGGGAAAGAAAGTTGCAACTGACTAATTTAGAGATACATAGATTGCTAGAGCTGAGGAAATTCAATGGTTGGTCAGTATAGCCATCTCACTGGGGCAAATTATAAATCTAACTCAGGCACTGGGTCTGTTCAGACCCTATTTGGTGCCTCACCGCTCACAACGGGGTGAGTTTTGTTATCTGATCACAACCTATCCTTCTGAACTCATCTGCTGCTTCTTTTTACTCAGCAGATTCTACAATCCAAATGCACAAGTGATGCACCAATTTAAAAGTGCTTATGCTTAAATAAATAAATAAATATTAAAGCACTGCCCTAGTTCATGATTTCAACCTGCCTTTGCTCAAGTGCATTCTCCCTGATATGTTTTTCTTCCAGTTCCTCTGTCTTATAAACTCTATACTGCCATCCATCTTTATTTAGGATCATGCTCCTGTATTAACTCCTTTGGGGAAGGCTTTGCTGATTTCTCTGTACGGAACTAGGTGTTTCCTCTGCTACGCTACTACAGGGCATGCCACAAGGATTGCTAACACACTTACCATTGTCATTATTCTCTCTCTCTTATTGGACAATGAACAGAAGAGGACACATATCTTTTTCATCCGTGACTTCCTTGTGCCTACAATAGGGACTGACTTATCAGACACAGATGATAGTTGAATGAATTAATTCCGATTTAAACTCTGTTTCCTCAATAAATTGTTACTGAATAATTTGGGTCCTTGTTCGACAACTCACTCCAGCTATATAGATGATAGCTAACGGTATATATTTCAATCCAATATTGATTTGATTATGTAAATTTAAATAATAATGTGCTCAATCAACTTTAATTCATTGACTGTAAATTTTGCATTTCATTTTTTTATGCAACTGCACAGAAGACACATTTTATTGTACTTGACTTATTATTCACAAAATACACTTCAGTATGTGCGTAGCAGTGATACGTGGCTTATGAGCATGCCTGGACTCTCTTTAGGAATTTTTCAATCTCTCTAGAATACATGATACCAAAAAAATATAGTGAATGTTAAATACCTAGTAACCTTCACAGAAGCTATGCTCATAGCATGAAAAGCTATAAAAGGATTATAGAATGTCCTATTCACCTATTCAATTCTGGGCATTAAAGAATTTTCATCATGTCTTTTTGCTTTATATTTCATTACTTGGTAAGAAAACAATTTCTCGTGTTATTGTTTGGAATGTGAGCCTGTGTGTAGCAACACGCTTTTTATATATTTTTATATGTATATTTCATCTATAGTATTTAGAGAGATATGCACACATATACATCTACATACATGTATACACGTAAATATACATTTGTATTTGGTGAAACAGAAACAACTCCCTTCCCCCAATTTTATCCATGGCCTCTTGAAACATGCCAACATTTTTCATTTCCTGACCAAAATTGTCAGGATAAAATGGACACTGTGGAATGAAGGGTAATACAGGAATACTTTCACCAGGCTTAAGGGTACCAAATAATGAAACTAGCTCCTGGGATAAGCATATTTATTGGGTTTGTTATGTATCAAATGTAACAAAAGTAGAGGATCTGAAAACACCCTGTGTGGTTCTTTTCACACCCTTTGATCACACAATTCCTCTTTAATTCAGATGCAGTAGAGCTTAAGTGGCTTCATTGATGTGTTAAGTGTGGAATGATTTTTGTATAAAATAAAAAAGGCTCCATTATGTGTCCAGAAAAGCCTGTGTGTGCTTGTTTATTGAGACAGGAAGTTGGTTTCCCACACAGAACAACAGTTCGGCAATGCCCAAGCATTGTGTCTGAAAGAGGAGTAAAGGAAACTTAATTTTCTACCTGGCAGAAATCGGCTTCTGGAGGAAGGGGCAGACAATGCGGTTGGGCTTCCACTGAATGAGAGGGCTTGATTGATTTTCCGAAAATGCGCCATGCCACAGAGAGGGAGGTTGCCTGCACTACTTTGTCAGGGAAACGCACATTTTATAACAGGCGCTTGTTTTCAGACCGGGCTTAAATTGATGCATGGCAGTGAGCCCTTGTCCACCGCTGCTTAGGTCAGGTTGGGGGAAGGACTTTTCTCTCCTAGATTGGTCTCTGGGTTGATTTTTATTGTTGTTTTCCCCTTAAGGTGGTTGCCATTGGCTTTTGCTTTTTGGGTTTTTGTTTGTTTGTGTGTGTGTGTGTGTTTGTTTGTTTGTTTTAATGTGGAGAATGCTTCTGAGACGTTCCCCTGTGAAATTTCAAAAGTTTAAATATTTAGGCACGGATATGGTTCTTATCTGCTAGGAGTGGACCTTTGTCTTGTAAGCCCATGGAATAAACGCGACACTGTAGTCCCAGGATGAAGAGGAGCGAGATTCGATTCCAGCTCAGTTTTATATTCCACAGCCCAGCTGTTTTTCTCTACACCGCGCTGCTTCAGGCTATATACAGTAGCTAGATTCTGGTCATCCTTCCTGTGGCTCACGTAGTCCCCTCGTCTACCTTCATGCTTATTAGCATTGTCGTCCTCCTCCTCAGTCTCAATAGGAACCAGCGTAAAGGCGTGTGTTTCTCCGCTGGGAATTGTTCTGGGAGAATATATGACATAGTTGTTTCACTGAACGGTTTTCTAATCTGAAACAGACAACAGGGAAGTGGACCTAATGAGAAGAACAGAATGGAGAACAGAATGAGCCCAGGGAACTTTTCCATTGGTAACATTTACCTTATTAATACTGCAGCAACGAGTGAATTTTCAGGGAGAAAAGGTCAGTTAGAGGATAGTGATCATTAGGCTGCCTAAAAAGTGGGGGCGGAGCAGGGTTAGAAGGGTCATTTGATTGAGGCTTGGTGGGGCAAGTAAAAATGGTCAACCTTCCAGGCACCATCATATCTTCCCAGTTGATTCTCTGATTCTTCCTTGTAGAACTGTATCCTTTTTTTGCCCATTCTTCTTTAATTTTTCCAAGCTTCTACTTTTTCTCCCATTACACATGAGTGGATTTTTTTCTCCTTAAATTTGATGTCACAATATCCTTTTGAGTATTATAAATCTGTTTATAAAAGAACTTCAGAATTACGGAATTCTAGGGGTTAAGTATTAGGGTGGGAACAGGAATATTCTTTGAGAAAGTCTTACATTAATAGCGACAGCCACTAACTTTCTTCCCTTTGGCTTTCAGAATGAATTCTTTATCTCCGGGATGCTTGGGGCGCTCAGTCCTTTGAGCGTCTGATTCTTGGTCTCTACTCAGGTCATGCTCTCAGGGTTATGAGATCGAGCCTCGCTGGGCGTGGAGTCCACTTGAGTCTCTCTTTCCGTCTCCCTCTGTCCCTCCCCCCCTGCTCTCTCTCTTTCAAATAAATAAATAAATCTCGAAAAAGAAAGAAAGAAAGTAGGGTGCCTGGGTGGCTCAGTGGATTAAAACCTCTGCCTTTGGCTCAGGTCATGATCTCAGGGTCCTGGGATCGAGCCCCGCATCGGGCTCTCTGCTCAGCAGGGAGCCTGCTTCCCCCTCTTTCCGCCTGCCTCTCTGCCTACTTGTGATCTCTCTCTCTCTTTCTGTGTCAAATAAATAAATAAAATCTTAAAAAGAAAGAAAGAAAAAAAAGAATTCTTCATTTCTGTCTCTTTTATTAGCCTATTCTATTTCATGGTGACTCATTATAGTCAGCTATATAGGAGCTCTGCGTGTCCCTTCTCCCAGATATTTAACACTCCTTCTTCACGCACTTCCTACATTCCTCTCATGCATTTCTCATTGAGCCTCATCTCTCTCGACCCCACCGTCTATTTGTGTAATGCCTGGTATGTTGCCACGAACAAAAGGCCCTGACCAAATCATGTGACATTTGTCATGTCAGACACCATTTTTCCTGGAGAGAATTAGTTGCTGCCCTAAAGCTCATTCTCTTACCTCCCTATGATATGATTTCCGATAACCATGGATAGAAACAAAGCTTTTAAAATCCTTCTTCACCCTGCGTTTCTATCCCTCCGCCACCTCCCTCCCCAGAAAAAGGATACTGGACCTTTATCACAAAAGCAATAGTGCCATGAAAAGAAGATCAAGTCAAGGAATCTGTGAGCTGAATTCTTTTTTTTTTTCCCCCAAATACGTTTATTTATTTATTTTTTTCGGTGTTACAAGATTCATTGTTCATGTACTACACCCAGTGCTCCATGCAATACGTGCCCTCCTCAATACCCACCACCAGGCTCTCCCAACCCTCACCCCCCTCCCCTCCAAACCCCTCAGTTTATTTGTGAGCTGGATTCTGCTCCTGGTGCTGACATTGACTTCTTACAACTCAAGACCAGTTGCTTGATCTCGCCGGGCCTTCAATTTCTCCATCAGAAAATTGTCTTTTTCAAAAAAAAAGAAAAAGAAAATTGTCTTTTTCTTTTTTCTTTCCTTCCTTCCTTTTTTCCTTCCTTCCTTTCCTTTCTTCCCTCCCTTCCTTTCCCTCCCTCCTTCCGCTCTTCCTTCCCTTACCTCATATTTACTGGGTATCTCCATTCTCAAGGAGAAAACATAAAAACCAAATGAACCCTTGAAATGGCCACACAATTATAATTTATGATTATATGACCATTTCCATTTATAATTAAATTTATAATTTATAGATTTATATATAATTTATAATTAAATGACCAAATACAAAGGAGTAATGTCCATGCGCATTTGCAAAGCCCTAGATAAAACTACGATATTATTGTTATGAGAGGATGGCACTCCAGTGAAGACCGGGTAATGTAGAGGCAGAGAGCTGGGGCTTTGAAATTAGAGAAAGGTGAGTTTTGATCCTACTAGCTGTATGGCCATGGGCACATTAAGGCTCTCAAGTCAAAGTCTCCTCACCTGTAAAATACAACTTGTTTAGAAAAGCACACGGCTGTTGTGAAAATTCACTGAGTGAGATTCTACTTATGAGACGCGGAGCACAAATGCCTGGCATCTAAGATATGGTAAATAATGTTAGCTATTATTATCGCTAGCGAAGGCGGGGTAACTCCCGTCATTATCTTTGTTATTTGAACATAATAAAAAAACAAAAAAGAGATAAATAAAATAACAATAGTAATCCCCAAAGAAAGGAAGTTCAGTGGGGGCTGGAGGTGTTAGGACTTTTCCTGGGGGCGTCCGTTCCGCCGAAGAGAGGACTTCACGAGAGAAGAGGCATGACCGTGCCCACGCAGAAGGCCAGGGGTGTAAGGCTAATATGTCTTCTCACTTGCCGTTCACCCATCTCTTTCTATCCCCCTTGAACATCCTTTTCTCAGTTCTCTCTGGAGTTTCTATTGCCTTGTTATCTCTGTGTTTGCTCCCTGGGCCAGAGCTTTCTCTGGGGAAAATTAGCGAGGTGGCTAAAAAGTCTCACCTGTCTTCCCGTATCTGTCAAAATCCTATTCATCCTTCATGGCCTGGTTCGGAAATGATCTCCTCCATGCAGTCTCCCTGGGTTGTTCTAAGACGTCATTCTAGTCACCTTCTTTGTGCTCCCACCTCACTCTTGGCAGCCAATAACGTAAGATTGTGTTTGAGATCATGGGTGCATATCTCTTGGGAAGATCACATCCTCATCTTGTCTTAGACTGTGAGCTGTTGGAAGGTAGGAGTTTTACTGGATTCATCTTTGCACCTTGTATCTTAGTTACTTGTGCTTAGTACAGCATAGAACTAGGCAAATGACATCGAATGGTTCATACTGAATTGAATTGAATTCAGTCTTGCAAAGGAAGAAGCAATGGGTCTGGTTTCCTAAGAGTTTTAAGGGTTCACTCGAACTGGCTTGGGTTCGAACACACAACCAAGGAAAGGGCCCAGGGGCCCGAATTCCAGTTTGGTTCCCCACCTCCACCATCGGCTGCCTCTGGATCTCAGAGGCCCTCCATAGCTGACTAGGTGGCCCTAGGCCCTTTGAAGCTGGAATTAGAGATAACCCATGTGCAATATTTGGACTAGTGCCTCGATGACATGGACTCTGGAGATCATGAGGCCACGAGAATGTTCCATTTAGCTTATTTTTGCTGTGTGCTTATCAGAGCATAGTGCACATGTCCAGGGCATTCAAATGGCTAAAGTTAAAACAAATAAGGGGTGTGGAACCTACATTTGGCTAAAAGTGTTGTTTAAAAATTCCTTGGCTAAAAAATAATCTTCCTTTTCTTCTTTCTTTCTTTTTAAAAATTTGTATAAGTTGATCTAAAAAAAAAATCTTTGCAGTTCAAGATGGAGTTTCTTTTTCCTTTTCTGTCTCGGAGGCCTTATCTGATTTTAATCAGCACTGGCCTAATATGATTTGAAACAGCTGAGGCTGACTGAAATGCCCGTTTAAAAAAAAAAAGATATCTTAAGTTGGAACTATTGGAACTACCCACAGACTCACCTTGTCCAAGGCTGCATGTGCCATCAAGTGCGAATATTGGGCCGTACGAATTTACCCTTAAAGCATTTCAGTGCCCTGCAGAGTTTTCTCAGCAATTCTAAAGTCCTGTTAACAATAATACAGCCAGTTGTTGATTATCCACAAAAAAAGGAAATGAATAGTGGCACAGATAATCCAAAACAGAAAAATAATCAAAATGTTTCTTATATTTTACTTTGGAATGCTTTGTATGGCTTTTGGGGATTCAGATTTTCCTTCCCAGTGATGTTCTGCTGGTGGGGTTGGGGCGGGGAGTCGAGTCTGCACTCTCTAAGCCCTAAGCCCACACTAAATAGCTGAGGGGGGATGTGGCTGGGCCACATGCTGGGGGGCGGGGAGAAGGCAGCCTGAAATCTGAGGGGCAAGAATTCCACTGATAAATCTAGAAGTGGAAAATGTCCCTGTGAACAATGAAGCACTGACTGGAATATAATTCAGTCTTGTCAATTAGTGTGGACAACTTTCCAGCCCACATTTAAAAAAAAAAAAAAAATCAGGTTATCCTCCGCAGAGAAGTTACCTTGGCAGTAAAAACAAATGACCTCAGCGTTTTTCACTGCTCACAGTTCGTTGACGCTGGCACTATGCAGAGTCAGGACCCTATTCCTAAGGCACCGGGGGAGTCAGTCCTCAACTCGCCCTCCATCTCCACCCTCCAACCCTCTCCAGTTGAACTTGTAGGTTTATAAAATGCCAGACTATGTGCTAAGTATTGTGTCATCTACTAAGGTTACCATTATTGGTCCTCTTTTACAGATGAGAAAATTGGGGCTCCAACAGATTCATTACTAATTTAATGGACCCAGACCTATTTTACTGGGAGAGGCTAAATTCCAGCCTGGGACTACCTCATCTGGTTTGGGGTGGGATGGGGTAACACCCAGCAAGGATTTTAAAAAGAAGGTTTAATGAATGAATGTAAATACGTGGGTATTTACAATATGATATGTGTGATGTTATTGAAGGACCAAGTCCATAGTGCCATTAAGATGGGCCCTAATGATCGGATAGCTCTTAATCAGATTTTACTGCTCTGAATTAGACAGGATTCCCACTGAATTCCCACTGAATTCCCAGTGTGTGGTAGGTACACATAGGTTAGAGAACCATGAGTTGATCAGAAAAAGGAATCTGCTCAAGGGAAAGAAATAGAAATGAAAATTAAAGCAACGACAATAAGAAGTGTCTCAATAGCATAATAGTCTTGTCATAAAAAAAATCACTGTGGGGAACAGGAAGGGGAGAGAACAAAGAGGAAAGGGGAAAGCCTGTTTTTGAATCTCTCAGGTATTCTCATGTTCTAGAAAGTATAAATGCTCACTTTGTTATCTGGTGCAGAATGATGAGCACGTCTTTCAGTAACTCTAGTTCTAGGAGCAGATGAAGAAAATAGGTAAGGATAGAGTTGATTAAGTCAAGATCACCCAATTGGCCAAGTGGATCCCCAGACTCACGTCTCCTGACTCCCACCCTAGTGACCTTCCACCAGCCAGGCTGGCTCGTGGTGCCAGGTTAGCACCAAGGCCAAGCCTCCAGGAAGCCTCAGAGTAGCTTGGGGAAAGAAAGAGCCTTACAAAATATAAGTCAAGGCTGAGAGGTTTTCAGTGAGTTCTGGAAATTTCCACAGTCATCTTAGCTAAACCATATTCTTTTTCCCCGGACAGACCATTTTATCTGCCCTTGGTCCCTTCTTTGACCTCCCTGCACCATTTACTCTGTCAAACTTGATTTTATCCCTTCCATAAAAATGCAGGAGCTGTAGAGTGATTTACCTCTATGTACCATTTTCATCTTCTGAGTCTCTGCCTCTTTAGTCTCTGGGGCTTTAGATGTTCTATGGGCCCCATTCCTTGGCCTGTGAAAAATGGCACATCATCGTGGACATGATCTCTATGAAACTGGCCTCCGAAGTCTGGGTTCCCACCACACAGCTAGCTCTACCCGTTCCTGTAATGGACGTTGCAGCTCCCCATGACTTTCAAGACCAAGGCACCTGGGCTGCCAGGTGTGTTGACTGCTAATCTCCCAGAGCTGAGCCTTTCCTGAAACTTGCTCTCTGTCAAAGCAATGAATGAATGTAAATACGTAGGTATTTACAATATGATATGTGTGATGTTATTAAAGGACCAAGTCCATAGTGCCATTAAGATGGGCCGTAATGTCGCTGGCCATGTCCCCTTCCTGGAGATGGCTCATATCTGATGCCTGCCACAATTCCAGACAAACATGAAGGGTTATCAGAGCTGTAGAATTCCCCAGAAGATCAGTTATGCATTCTCTCGTGAAAGTTCAGCCTTCCCCTTTGCCCCATCCTGCTTCTCTGACTCTCTCGGGAGCATTGTTCCTGGAAGTATCCTAAAGGTCCCTTCAGTTTCCCAGAGAACCCAATGTATGACATTCCCATTGCCCATACTCATTGTGACTTCTATGCTGTTGCTGTAATCACATGCCCTATAATGAAAGAAAAACTTGCAAACTTTGAAGGGGTCAGAGATCATGTCTTTGGTAGATTATGTACAACAGTTTCCATGGAGCCAGTCCAGCCTTCTTGAGCTTGAGTAAGAAGACTTTCTTCTTACTTCTTCTTATTTCTTACTGACCTTGACCTTCTTCTCACTTCTTGACCTTGAGTAAGAAATTTATCGTTCCTTTGTATGTACTGGTTTCCTCTGGTTCAAAATAGATAATAGCCTCTATGATGGGGTGATTGGGGAAAAAAAAAAGTGAGGAGAGGGCTAAACAATTTCTAGAAGACTATTAAGTGCTATGGGAACACTTAAACTTTGTGGTGAAAGCTCTGAAATTTAAAGCCCCATAAGACTGAGATTCTACAGAGCCCACTTCCTTGGAGGTAGTTTTGAAAATACCCTTTGCTTCATTTCCTGTGGATTATGCAACCACAGAATTCCTCTGGGGACTCAGGCACACCCCAAATCTGAGCCTAAATCACTGAGTTTGACACGGATTCATAGGAATTTGGCAAGGAGCTCACCCAATTCTTCTATCAAATTGGATCCAAATGTTGCCTAGGTTGGCTGAGGGTTCAGACGGAAGAGAAGGCGCGGGCCGGCCAACTGCTAAATGGTGACATTTGAAACTCAAATGAGTTTGGCTCAGCTTGAAGACAGGGAGGAAAAATTTGAGCCATAGTGTGTGATCTAAGCCCTGGTCCAACTCGAAACAGTTTCCACTTTTTTTGGTTGTGGTTTCAGGTCTGCATCTGACCCTGAGAGCGCACCCAGGTCACTGCACTCAATCCAAATGTCAAGGCCAGTTTCAGGGAACTTGGGGCTCCTATGGGGTCAAAGTGGGGAAGCCGGCTCACCTCCCCTTTTGCTTTCATTCCCTCTGGATCAGAGCAAGCCCTGACAGAGGATGGAGAGAAGACTAGGGAGGTCCCAGGTTCAGCACCTGTGAACAAGCCGTTGGCTTTGTGTGTTGCTGTCCTCATTGATTTCTCTTGTCTTTCCTCTGGGTATTCAGAGAGTGCTGGCCTCCTGCTTCCTGGAATAGCGGCCAATGGCTAGCAAGCATCTGCAGCACTGGTCTGGAGGAAGTTGCAAATTCGAGAAAGTTAGGTTTTGCTGCTCACATCAGATTTTCTATCACGACTTGTCCTTGAATACTTCTTCCTTATTCTATGTGATTTTTTTTGCCCCCCCCCAAAATCCTTCACCATAATCTCCACTGTCTTCACGCCTCACCTCCAGATTCTCCAGTATCCACTCCAGTATCCAATCAGTGGGCTGGCCTTTCCCAGGTAGTGTCACATGCTCTGGGTCTTTCTCCCTCCTTCCAACCCAGGTACTTGTCTCCACCCGGTCCCTGTCCACACCCCTCCACTTCCCGCCACCATCCAGACTCAGCCTTCATAGATCCTATCTCCTAAGGCCCTCGCTGCTCAAATGAACCAATATGTTATAAAATACGTATGTATGGGAAAACCCACTAAAGCTCTGTCAGAACGTATTTGAGTCATGACTTTGTCATTCACACGCCAATTAACATCAGGTAAGACAATTAGACTCTTTGAACCTCCGTTTCTTTACCTCCGAAATAGAGATTCGAAATATTTAATTCATAGGGTCTCAGATTAAAGTTGACTCTCCTCAAAACATCTCTTGAGCTTCCAGAATAAGAAGACGTACCTCTCCCCCGTGCTGCTGTGTCACTCTGTGATTCACTATCGTGAAGCATATAACTTGGCATCCAAGGTCCCTGTTCCATTTTCTGATGCTCACTGGCCCGAGGCCCCTGAGGACAAGGACCACAGCTGATTACGCCTGAAGCCCGGTGGCTAGCACAATGTCTAGTATGTAGATGGTACTCAAAATATGTGTATTGAATGAATGGGCCATTGAAAGCATCTATAAATAGTAGAGGTTGTTTCTTCCAGAGAGCATATTTATATTGGAACAGTGTCCTTTTTAGACTACTTCTTTCCTGGAGGAATGACCATAATGGAAATGGCAGGTGCAGGAAGATGTTTTGAAACAGGTGGAGTTCATGGTGTCCCTCAAATAACTCCATGTAGGTGGCCTCTTGCTCTCCGCAGACATCCAGCTGGCCCCGGGCCCGTGCACCTGAAGGGGGGATGTCCGAGGCTCTTAACACTTCCTGCTTCATTCCAGTGACACAAGTTTGGCTTGGTTCTCACCTCCAAGCGGGGATCAGATGTTCTCCAAATGTGGCAAGAGGAGGAGATGGGTCTTGCTTTCTCCCTTGACTTCCTCTTCCTCCCCTCACCTAAATCCTCTCCTGTCACATTTTTCATGAAGCTTAAACCAGGTTCCCAGAGAAAAGCCTTGTCCTGGTCCGGCCAGCAGCCTACACAGCTGTAGGCTCTGACACGGCTCTAAACCGCTCAAAATGGGACAGAAATGTCCTAATGGAGTGTTTGAGCTGTGCTATGATGGGGAGAAGAGAAGAGGAGTGGGACACAGGGCACCGGTAATGCGGGAGAGTCCCACGTTCACAGAGCAAAGTGAGGTTGCACAGAAAGCCTACCGCTTCTAATGAGCCTGGTAAGAGCAGGGAAGGAAGCGTCTAATTTCCATTGTGCCTTTTGGGAGACAGTTTTCCATGTGTCTCGCAGTTTTACGTCCGGCACACAGGAGCACTGACGGCCTCTGTTCTGGACTACCTTCTCAAGGATGTTTCTAGAGCAAACAGGCTTCGAAGAAATAAGAGTCTAGATCACAGGACGGGTA
>CM052815.1:77706583-77719043 GCA_028533885.1 Nasua narica
GCCATTTTCCAGGGCTCCGGACCTCTGGCACATTGTTGGAAGCTGTGCTTCAAGGACTCATGAAAGCATTTGCTTGGACCTCGCTATGGCATAGGTTGGCCTACCTATGGCATAGGTTGGCCTTGTCTTAGAGGGAATGGGTCAAGAAATGGACTTCTTTTTTTGGTGTAATGCCTATTTGTTTTTCAGCTGAGACGGAAAAGCATCAGGCAGATGGAGTGTACATGTGAAGACCGGGGACAGAAAATGAGCAGTCCTTTCCATTGAGACGTTTCCATTGAGAGGGTTTGTTGGGGTCTTAGACTCTTGAACGTCACTGCTAATTCCTTTCCCTGAGGCACCAGTCCATTAGATTAGCCAGTTTCTCATGGGGGCTTTCACGGGGGTTGTGTTTCACACATGAAAATAAATTTTGTGAATAATCTAACTGATGGATCCATTTCTTTGTGGAATAGACTTAGTTTAGCAACAAAGTAAGAAGGCTGACATACCTGTAATTCTCTGGGGAGGAAACCTGCCCGCCACCTTCCAGCCCTACAACGATGATTCAAATACAAGACAAATGGACCAATTAGTGATGAATATTTTCTTATACTTATTAGCAGGACCTGGACTCAGTGGAAGCAATTTTGATATAAACAGAAAGGGATGATGAGCGTACACCATGCTTTATGGTGCTCAGAAGCAAGCTGAGGAGAAAGACAGTGATACATAGAAAACAACCTCTACCAGCCAGTAGGGGAGTGGAAACACATGAGCAGCAGAGACAACATTAGTGGTATGGAAGATGTGAGGAAGGTTCATGAGTTTCCTAGTTACTGAGTCTCTGAATGGTACAGATATCCCCAAATCCCACACCTCCTTCTCCCCCACAGTGTCTGCTTCAAAACCCCTCCTGTAGCTCCTCTTTCTTCCCAGTCCTCATTTCAGCACCTTACTTTAAGTCTTTATCAACTTTATTTAAATCCTTAAACTCCTCGCTGTCTTCTTGCTGGCCTCTCCCCACCCCGATTCATGGTGGGGGGAGGACCACAAATTCAGCTTCAAAAAGTGCTACTTTAACAAGGTGTTTTCATTTTTTCCTCTTTTTATATTTATTAATTTAATTTAATTTTCATTAAGATATAATGTGTTATTTGTTTCAGGGATACAGGTCTGTGGATCATCAATCTTACATAATTCACAGAGCTCCCCACAGCATATACCCTCCCCAATGTCCATCACCCAGCCACCCCATTCCTCCCACACCCCCCTCTAAAAAAAACAAAAAAAGCATGACTTTAGAACCAACTGATGGTTACTGGGGGGTGGGGGTGGAGGCTGGTGGATATAGGGGATGGGGATTCAGGGATGTACTTGTGGTGAGGAACACCGGGTCCAATACGGTAGTGTTGAATCACTGTGTTGTACACCCAATATATACACTGTATGTCAACTAACTGGAGTTTAAGTAAAAACTTAAAAAAAAAAAAAACAATCACCAGGCACCCGGGTGGTTCAGAGGGTTAAGCATCTGCCTTCCGCTCAGGTCATGATCTCAGAGTCCTGGGATCAAGTCCCATATTGGGGCTCCATGGTGAGTCTGCTTCTCCTTCTCCTTCTACCTACCCCCCACCATGCTCTCTCTCTCAAATAAATAAGTAAATAAATAAAATCTTAAAAAAATAATAAATTAAAATTAAAATTAAAAAAAGCACCACTTTGATCCTTTTCCTTCTCTCCTCAAAAAGTCTCCTGGATGCTAATTTCCAAGTGAACTAGAGTCAAAACTTGAGGATTGGCATGAAAAGGAGAATCCAGGTTTAAGGGAATTTGGGCTCAGTCCTAGGGTGGTAATGGTGGAAAAGGGGAAGAAAGAAAGGAAAGGGGAAATAAGACTGGATATGGGGGATAAGAGAAGGCAACTTTGCTAAGAACTATGGGCTTAAATCTTGAAGACTGGAAGATGGGCAAATGACAAAAATAGAGAAGAGCACTTTTGCATGGAGAGATGATGAAGTAAGGAGATTTAGGGCTTTGGTAACATCACCTGCCACTTGGCATGTGCTTCGTAGGACACAGGAGATGTTCAGCACGTGTTTGTAGAACAAATGAATTGAAAAATGAATGAATAGGCCTCTTAATCTCATATGCCCATCATTTTATTTTACCTCTACGGCAACTCTATTTGGTGGTTCTATAATTATCCCCCATGTTACTGATGTCTAAACCAATGCCCAGAGAGGTCATTTAATCCTCCCAAGATCCCACAGTGAATGAGCCACACTGGAATGTGAAGCCAGGTCACTCCAATGTTGCAGCCTATCTGTCACATTGCCTTCTGGAAACATCTAAGAGCCCAGCACATGTAGAATTGGAGTTGAGAAGATAGGTCACCACTAGAGAAGTAATGGTGAGATTCATTTGCGAAAGGTGGGCGTTCATAATTGAAGCCACAGACATGAATGATACACCAGAGGAACGTAGAGGACACAAAAGTAGAGGTCCTTAACCTGAGCAAGGAGGGATGCTACCCTCTTGGAGATAAGTAGAGGAAGAGGAACTCTTGAGAACTGTGGAGAAAATAAGAGGAGAACCAACAGAAGGAGAATCGTGGAACCGACACGGGAAGCTTTGTCAGGGAACACGTGGTCAACAACATCAAAGGTTGCAGAAATATCTTGGAAGGGGGCCATGGGAAAGCAGGGTTTGAGTGAAGGGAAGGAGTGTGGAGTGCAGCCGATCGCCTGGCTTAGGACTGTGCTTCTGCTTTAACCTGGAGCAAGTTGCCAGAACTTGGGGAAATGTGTTGATTTTCCACATGGTCATAATACCCATATGGCAGGAGTAAGTTCGACAGTGGAAATAGGGGGACTTACTACCAGGCCTGACATGTAATAAATAATAGCTAACCTTTATGAGGCATCAAGTACTGGTCTAAGCACTCACTGTGCATCGATTCATTACTCCATGCAATAACCTTGTTAGCTAGGTTCTGTTTTAGCTTCAGTTTATGGATGAGGAAATGAAGGTTCAGAGGGTTTAAGAACATTCCTTAAGGTCACACAGCCTGTGTGTGGCACTAGCTGGGATTTAAACCCAACCGTTGTGTTCCCAGAGCCACCATGCTATGTGGAACTTTGTTGAACAAATTATGCATAAATAATTCCAAGAACAAGTGAGATTGATATATGATATAAAATATTATATATTATATTATAATATATATAATATATATTTAACAGGAGAGAATCAAATTTAATAGGCATATGTAGGGGGAATCCACAAAGACATGAAATTCCTGCTGTATAATTCTTTTTAAATAGGTAGATTAAAAGTATTTAAACAAAGGGTGAGCAAACAATATACCATGGGCTAAGTACAGTTCAGTGCCCATTTGGTATAACCTGTGAGCTAAGAATGGTTTTTACATGTTTAAATGGTTGAAAAATAAACGTATTTGGGGGGGGAAGAAAAATTTTTGTGAATAATATTTTGCAACACATGAAAACTATACCAAATTCAAATTGAATTTCCACAAATAGTCTTGTTGGAACATAAATACGTCCATTTACATATTGTCTATGGCACTTGGTACCATAAGAACAAAATTAAATAGCTGTGAAAAAGACAATGTAGCCCACAAAACGTAAAATATTTACTAGTTGGCACTTTACCCAAAGTTTGCCAAGTCCCTGATAGGACCAAGAACCTCTGACGACTGGAAGACAAGTGGATGTGGGGACTTGAATTTCCAAGGAATGTCGTTGCCCTTCACCTTTCCCAAAGCCCCCTCCTCTCATTCTCAAGGACTGCACAGGCACCTGCCCTTCCTTAGGGGATGGTGGTGGGGAGGAAAGAAATCTCTGAGAGAGCATTCTGGTGGAGAAAGAAGGTGGAAGGAGGCTTGCAGAGCAGGGTGAAGGGGAGGTGCTCTTCTCAGCCCTGAATTACATCCAGATGAGTTGCTCTCTTTTTTCAACTACAGAACTATAAGTTTTAATGAGACTAGGAGGTGCAGGAGTTCAGCAGTCCTGGGAAGGGAAGCAATGGCCAAATCACATCACAGAAGTCTTCTCCCTGGAGCTGGTCTGTAGCCAGCAAAGCAGTCTGCTCACACCCCTTCCTCGGGTCTACCTGTTCTTCCCTGGGAAACCGCAAAGCCCCTTGGCTTTTGCACACTTCCAGGGGCCAGGAGTCCTACGCCAGGAGCCATCAGCCAGTTCGCCCTGGTTCTTTGCTGAGCTTTGCCCGAGGACCCTCAGTGTCGGCAGTAGGTTGATTCCTTCCTTCCTGCCTTACTTAGAATATAATTAAACCAAAGTAAGCTCTTTACCAGAATCTTCAATGTGTTCGTGGACCCAGCTTATAAGACAACAAGTAAACAATAAGGGGGTAATAGCTGAGCTATGTCTGCTTGGTTTTTTTTTTTAATTTTCTAAAATTGTGGTTAAATATGTATGATATAAAGTTGATGATTTTAACCATTTTTAAGTGCCCAGTTCTGTGACGTTAAATGCAGTCACATTGTGGTGTACCTGTCTCTAGAACCTTTTTATCTCCTAGCTGATACAGTGTATCCACCAAACAATACCCCCTTTTATCTCCTCCCCCCGCCAAGGGCCTGAAAAGCACCTTTTCCTGCCTCGATGAATTTGATTTCTCTAGATATTTCATGTAAATGTTAGCCTGAAATATCCATCCTTTTGTGTCTGGTTTGTTTCATTTAGAATAATGTCTTCGACATTCATCTATGTTGTAGAGTGTGCCAGAATTTCCTTCCTTTTTAAGGCTGAACAATATTTGATTGTAGGTCATTTTGTTTAGCTATTCATCTGTTGGTGGAAACTTGAGTTGTTTCCACTTTTGGCTATTGTGAATGAAGTGGCTGTGACCATGGAGGTGACTGTTCAAGTCCCTGCTTTCACTTCTTTGGGTCACGCACACACACACACACACACACACACACACACGTAGAATGTTTGGGTCATACGGTAACTCTATTTTTAATTTTCGGAGGAACAGCCATACTGTTTTTCATAGTGGCTGCATCATTTTGCATTCTTACCTTCAGTGCATAATGGTTCCAATTTCCCCACATTCTTGCCCATACCTATCCACATTCCCCACCCCCACGCTTTGTAATAGTAGCCATCCAATGCGTGTGAAATGGTATCTTATTGTGGCTTTGATTCACATTTTCCTAAAGATTCTTTCATCGGCCAGTTGTCTCTCTTTGGAGAAACGCCTGCTTAAGTCCTTTGCCCATGTTTTAATCAGACTGATTTTTGTGGCTCTGGTTGAGTTGTAGTTGTTTATATATCCTAGATATTAACCCCTTATTAGATATATGTTTTCCAAATATTTTTTCCTATTCCCTGTATTCCCTCTTCACTCGGTTTCTAGTGTCCCTTGATGTACAGATATTTTAATTTTGATGTAGTTTGACTTACCTATTTTGTTGTTGCCCGTGCTTTTGGTGACAATACAAAGGTATTGGGCAAGAAATCATTGCCAAATTCAATGTTATTGAAGCTTTTATCCCATGTTTCCTTGTGAGAGTTATACAGTTTTGGCTCGTTTAGGTCTTTGTGCCATTTGGGGTTAATTGCTATGTATGGTGCATGGGAAGGATCCGACTTCATTCTTTCACACGTGGATATCCAGTTTTCCCAACACCATTTGTTGAAAAGACTATTGTTGCCCCCCTCCCCTGAATGGTTTTGATACCCTTACTGAAAATCTTCGATCATATGTGAAGGTTTATTTGTGAGTCAGCTGGAGTTTTGATATTAGCAGACATGCCCCTCGAGAGGACATCAGGGAGATCTCATCTTGTGCTACACTTTCCAATACATAAGTCTGCATTGCTACAGGTTCGCGAGCTCCTGGAAAACAGGAACTCTTTTATCATTCAAATTTAAACTCACTATATAGTGTCCATCCATTATGTGTCCAGCATCATGCAGCTCTAAGGATGCAGAAATTTTTATTCAAGAGCTTGCAAATTAGTGGAAAAACAAACATGCCAACATGCAAATGTCTTTTCGTGAGAAGAGTACTGTCGAAGGTACAGTAGGGGTACAAAGATGGAAAGGGTGAAACCGAACTAGAGAGGAGAGAGAAGCTTCTCCGAAGTGATGACGCTTCTGCTGAGTTTTGAGGGATGGTTAAGAGTCTGCCTGACGAACGAAGGGCGGAGGTCAGAGGGACATTCAAAGCAGAGGAGCCATATGTGCTTAGAGCTGGAGAGAGGCCACAATATGCCACTGGACGATCACAGAGCATACATTACAAGGCCCAGAGGAGTGGGTGGGGCGCTCAGGTGGGGAGTCAGGAGTCAGATCCTAGAATGTGAGCTTCACTATGTGCGGGATTGAAAGGATTTGCTTGTCCACCCCTTAAGCCTGTCCGTAGCCCCTTTCATTGTTTATTCAGTCGATTTTTGTCTAGTAAAATAACGCTCTGTGCTTCCTTCCCTGCTTACATATCGCCTCTTTCTCTTCTTTTTTCCTTCTGTCTCTTTGTTTTCTTTTCTTTTCCCTCTTTGGTGACTTTCCTTTTTTTTTTTTCCTTAGAGATACATTTCAGCTACAGGAGAACGTAAACAACACTGGGGCATGAATTTAGACAAAACAACAACCACAAAAACTGAACTCACACAAGAAAACATTGAAGCTACCTAGGTTAGGCTCAGTTGAACTTCCCAATGTGTTTTAAATTAGGTCATTTCAAGCATGACTACAAGTTCAAAACATTCAAAGCAACCTTATTGGAACTGGAACAAGGCATATTTGGTTTCCTCTAAAGGATTTTTAAAAGTGTAGTTAAGCGCAGGGCTCTCAAATATAAAAATACATAAAAAGAAAGCCATAAGCAAATGGTCTTCATAATAAGTGGCATTGAACTTTCGAACTAGCAAGAGTTGTGATCCCTCAGTAACGTATCACTTAGAGGAGAAGGGTTTACTCAGCGAGCACTTTTATCTGGATAAAAACTTCAATAACATTGAATTTGGCAATGGTTTCTTGCCAAATATCTTTGTATTGTCCTCTCTTTCTAGATAGGACACCAAAAGCATGGGCAACAACAAAATAGGTAAGTCAAACTACATCAAAATTAAAATAGCTGTACATCAAGGGACCCTAGCAACCCAGTGAAGAGAGAATACAGGGAATAGGAAAAAATATTTGGAAATCATATATCTAATAAGGGGCAGTGCTGTTACAAGATCAACAGTGATCTTGTTGATCAAGATCAACATTCTGATGAAGAAGAGATTCTGTTGGTTTGGTAAGGAGAAGACAGAAAGACATATGAGAGGAGACACCTACAGACTTCAAGAAGAAAACCTACATACAACATATAAAGCATCCTGAGATGATTTAATAAGGAAATCGAGGCCTGCCCCCCTCCATAGCCTACAATGCATCTCCAAAGGAAAGCCCAGACTCCAAGTTAATGTTCAGAATCATCCTTTCCTTCAGGATAGTTTGGGTCCACAAAGGAGTGAAGATGACCTATGTGGGGAAATGCACTTCTGCAGAAAGAACTATATCTTATTCTGCCCTGATGCCAGTTAAATGGGTAAAAAGACCACCTCTCCTAATTTCAGCCTCATTTCCAAGTCAATTACCATAGTAGCAAGCCTGCAGAGTTAGAGAACTTGTATAATTTTCCTATGCACTAAATAGGACCTTAGTCAAGACTCCGTTTCCTTATGTGTAAAATGGTGATCGTAACACTGCACTATCATAGTTCTGTTGTGAGGGCAAAAAGAGGATTCACGTCCGGCACCTGGCATTTTCACACTCAATGCTTCATAAACGTGAAATACTCCTACAACCACCAAGGCCTCCACCCCAACCCCCATCACTGTTGATCTTGTAAACAGCACCGCCCTGCATTCCCGCCCCAACTACACCATTTATGATCTTGGATCTTTCTGGCATCTGGGGAAAGTCACATCACTTCTTTCAGCCTCAGTTTTCTCATCTAGAAAATGAAGAAAGGCTACAGAAATCTCCCTCCGGGGGTTGCTACAAGGGTTAAATGGAATAATATATGAAAATCACTGAAAGTAGAGACAAGCACTGAGTAGGGATTCAAGTAAACTGCCTGTAATCACTATTGTTGTCGTTACCCTCCATTGTACTTCTAAGGGTGGTGGTTCTCAATGTGTGTTTTGGGGACCCCAAGGTGGTCCCCTTTTCAGGCAGTCCACAAGGCCCAAACTATTTTCATAGTCATATCAAAATGTTGTGACTTTTTCATCTTGCTTTGCTGAAAATACTTTAATATCACTATAGAGGAACTGCAGATGTACCTTTGAGACTCTAGCTGCCTCCTATTAAACAATAAAGAGATTTGGAAAAATGTAAAGCAATGTTCTTCTTCTTTTTATTTTTGCAGAATACAGTTGTTATTTTTCCTAAAAGTATGTTTTTATATTATCCTATCATGGGTTTATTGCTGTTACTTTTAAACAAATAAATATTTTTTAAAGCTCAGTTTTCATTTCTAATATGCTAAATATCAATGGAAATAATCCACAAACACAGACCTTCTTTGGGCCTCTCAATAATTTGAAGAGTTGTAAAGAAAGGGGTCTGAGACAGAAAAGTTTGAGAACTGCTACTGTAGAGTAGAAAATTCCAGAATTTTTGACGTCCTGAATGTCCCAGGTATAAGTAGAAGTCAAGTCTCAACCAAAGTTTTCTGATATTGAAGTGTACTGGTCATTATGATACGTTACACCCCAAGAGTCATGGCGCTCCCACATGGGGAGAGGGGCCAATGGGATCGCAATGCATTTACAGTTGAGTACCGTTGCTGCTCAACTTAGCATGACTCTAGTCTTCACATGGTATTCAAAGCAAATACATGTCCTCCAACATCTTTAATTTTATTCCAAGCGGCCAATCATGGCAGACTCAGATTCACATGCAGTTCTTGCCTGGTGATTAGGAAGAGGCACCTAGTGCTAATAGTCTCAAGTCACGGTTCCAGAGTCCAAATGGATTCCCATCATGGGTTTTCAATCGCAAATATCAGGCAAGAATTCTCATTGATTTGAAAGCCACTTTAAATATGCTTTTCAGGAGTTCAAGAATGAATCTCGGAGGGAACTGGATCAAGCTCTTCCCAACCCTGTCCCCATACTACGGATAGCTAAGCTTTAGTCTTAAGGACATGACTTTGGGAAACCGGGGCCTACTTAAAGGAGGGAAAATAAACAGGGAGAGTCTTCCACAGAAAAGGCATATGTGGTCTCTCTTTGAATAAACATTTGATACTTGAGTGCATTTCACTGTAACAAATTGGTTTAAGTATGTAATAGTCTGAGATTTAGGGTTCCCACCATTGTCTTGGTGCAAAGTTGACACCTGCTACATTGTTTAAGACCTTTTGTCTCAGAGGCCTCAGATTTTCACACACATATACACACGCATATATAATGCATTTGGTTGGGTTGGATTGAAATTTTCAGTAATTCAAAGAGTGGCTTACAGGGCAATGTCACAGGCTTGCATGCATTATGCAGGATTTTCTGCTAAGTGCAATGGGCTTTTGGAAATTAAATTGGTTTATTTCAATCCAATGCTTATTTGACATATATGTCACATTTATGCTGAAGAATCATATCATTCTTCTATTTCGGCTCCAATAATGTTAATTCTTCAAATGTTACCCTACATAGGCTGTTACTCCACAATGCCAAATATCCATCTGGAAATAATAAACCTTTATTTTATTATCCTCATCTCCCCAAATCTAATATTTGATAAGAGGGACTTAAATTACCTGGATGTCTAACTATTTTTATTTGTAGCTGGATGCCATAGTATTGTGGGAAAACAGAAATAGCAACATGAAATGAAAATCATTTTGATCAAACTATATAGCATCCCAGAACTAAACAACCCTACTCCAATATTTTGCTAAATCGAGTAATTTCACCCCGATGTTATCAGATCAGTTTGTGTGTGGAATACAATGTGCCAAACAAAAGAAATGGATTATCTCGCTCCGGAAACGATGCGGAAAGAGGGCGGGGCCTGGAGAAACAAGCACAGGGTATGTGGGGCACGGCAAAGATGATTAGCTTCTCTGCTCCTCCTCCATGGAGGGTCCAGACAGACCTGGCTGGTCCAGCAGTCCAGCAAGATCACTAGCCCTCCTACCTTTGACTCCTTAGAGGAAGCTGCTCCTGCTACATCTTCCCGAGCCAGCACTGTGGTTTTGGGAGAGAGGCATGCAAAGTGGAAGATCTAACTACCAGCTCATACCAGAGCTCTCCCGGTTCCCCAGCCAGTGCCCGATTACGCACTGGGCACACTCCAGGCTTTAGGGAAGAGCCACTCACTCACTCCACATCACTACAGAATCTGAGACTTGGAAATGCAGGCAGCAGACCTCTACAACACCCACTACTCTTACGGCTAGGTGCTGGTCTATCTTCTCTTGGAAAGTTACCTAATTCAGACCTTTCCTGGGGCACAAGCCTATGCAGAGCAGGCTGACCAATTTGAGAACAATCCTGTAAAAGCTGTCCAGACTGGAGATAGAGCATCAAAGTTTTGGAGGCATTTAAGTATTTTGAAATTGCCATTTCATTTCATTTTTGTCCTGCTTAGAGTTGGGCTTCATTTTTCCCCTTCTCTAATCAGACCTACAATATTCAAATGGGAATTCAGAGTTGGACATTTTCTGATAAATCTGGAGAAAAAGCAAAGTCATGTCATGTTCTTAAGCTCTACTTTTTTCCTCAGCTAGCTGGCCAACTGAATCCCAAAAGGGTTTGGCTTAATGGCCCAATTAAATAATTTACATCTGTGTGCCTTGGTCTTTGTCTCAAATGGGTGAAAACAGAAATGTACATGAAACTTTTAAGATAAACAGTGCTGCTAAATTGCCCCAAATGACCACACTTACTCAAACCCTCCCTAATGAAATTGAAAGATGGGCGTGTTAAATATTCATGCAATTTACTCCAACAAATAAACCTTTCAACCTGTATTTACCGAGTACCTGCTCTGTGCTAGTGTCTGAAAATAAGAGTTAAGTAAAAGATTTGTCTTAAGAAGCTTACAGCCTAAGTAAGAGTCACAAAAGCAAACATATTTTCCTATCGATGTGGTACTTTGGGAACGCAGGGCGAGGATACATTCCTCATCATGATTGCCATTAACAAGCACCTACAAAATACACTATTGTGTCCCGTGCTGGGTCCCTGACAGAAATAACCGAAGGATTATTAATTCCTGATTCTGTTACCAAGGCTGCAATGATTAATCTCCAGAAAAGCTACAGTTTAGCACCTGTTGAATGATATTAGAGGAAATCATCTGTGTTGCAAATAGAGAATATGTTAGGGAGCCTGGACTCAAATGAATCCAGGTTTTGATATCTTTCTCCTTCTGTTTTAGCAGACAAATAATCTGTTGCAACTTTGCCGCTTCTCTTCCATAGCTTGGCTCTGTTCCCGTGCACCATTTTGTTCTAGGGGATGCCTAAACTGATTCTTCAGCGTTAGCCAAAACAAATGAGGAGCTTGGCTCTTGGTCTGCTCGCAGCAGCTGCTGTGATTGAAGTTCTCTGCACCTAAGCGGTGGGGCAGCTTTCCGTTTGACAGATGAACACATTTTCATTACTAGAGAAACAGGAAGCGTTGCATACTGGGCAAAAAAAAAAAAAAAAAGGAAAGAAAGGAAAGGAAAAGAAAGAAATATTTGGGAAGTCGCTTTGTTCTTTCGTATATCAATCGTGGTTATTGTTCAGCTGAAATGTTGGGGAGGAGGCTGACGGTGTGGGAGCCTAATACCCAAGCCTCAGGCTTCTCTTCCCCTCAGACTGTAACTATGAGCTGACAGCTGTGTGGTTTCTTGACCTCAGGTTGCCTTCGCCGGAAAAATCCTTTGCAGATCTGCTCTGGGAAGCAGTTTCTGCTCATGCATGCAGCAAAGGGCACGGAGAGGCCAGGAGGGCTAAGGGAACCCACATATAAAGGAAAGGGAAAAAAACATTTGGCTGGTCCCATTTGTTCAGTCATACAATGGATCTAAAGTGTGTCGTGGGTAGTTGAAGGCCTTCAACATAGCTACTCGAGACTTCCATGGTGATTTGGGAGCTTGTGATGGATTTAACTGCAGGGGGATTCAGATTCTTCAGAGAACAGAGCTGATCTCTGGGAAGGCAACTTTGTGACAGTCTTTCCTTCCTAACTTTGGACTTGGGATTTCTGTGATCCAAATGGTAGTCTTCCAAGGCAACCTGGGTTCCCAGGTTTTGTGTATTGAGTCTCTAGATGAACTTTAATGCCATTGACTGGTACAGCCAATCCACAAAGCAGAGGACAACTGTGGGAAGGAGAAACAGAGGAAGATGATAAGAAAATACATAAATGTGGGGTGCCTGAGTTCTTTTTTTTTTTTAATATTTTTTCCTCCCCAAATATGTTTATTTTAATTTTTCAGTGTTA